>CAWUFW010010127.1:0-724135 GCA_963921515.1 Calotriton arnoldi
ATAAACAAGCAAAAATAAGCAACATAATTTAGTCTAACCATTCTGGAAATAGGAGCCCAAGCTTTTTGCCCAAGTTCCTTCTTTACGTCCTTTTAGTCTATTTTACAGAGGACTCCATATTATAGATAGAGAGAATCCTAGATCTCCAAATTATAAATGTAGGGGAGTCAGGACTGATCCATTGAGCGGTAATACACGAACGGATACAGGCCATAGCGATAAATACAAATCTAACCTCATGTCTTGCCCTAATATTCTCTCCCCATTACAGTCAATACCCAAGATTACCAGTTCTGGCGTTATTGCAAGCGGGATCCTCAAAACTGTATTAAAGAAAGATTCAATATCTTGAAAGAGTTGAGCTAAGTTAGGGCATGAATAAACATATGTACAGTATCCGCGGCCACTAATCCACATCTACTTACTTCCTCGAGTACCTCGTGTACCTCCCCATTTCGCAACCTTCGAGGAGTATAATAAAGGTCAAAAATAGACATATAATGTTGGGTTCTTAGGCTTCCTGTAGTTAAGGTCTCACTTATTAAAGCAATTGAGTCTTCTATTTTTATCCTCCTTTCCAAATTTCTCCTCCCATTTAATGTTCTGACTACAAAGATCGTCGGGAAAGCTTGCAGTAATACTTGATAAATTGTCCCAATCCTGGACTTTCTACTTATTGTCTCCACCAGAGATATTTTTCCTAAATTAGCTATAGTTCCATGTAAATTTGACCCCATGAAGCTCCGAACCTGCAAATATTTAAAGAAATCTCTTCTATCTAACCCAAATTTTTCTTGTAAAAAGTAAACGTTTCTATTTGGCCTTAGTCATAGATATCCCCTAGGACATTAATCCCAAGATTGCCCCATCGGAAGGTTGTTTGATCTTGAAAAATTGGCGGTAATGCACCACACGCCAGGAAGGAGTATACACATTTATATTAGAGACATTGAACCTCCGTCGAATCTTTCTCCAGACCCCATAGGCTGCCTTGAGGGTTTTAAATCTGTTTTTTTTGTAGTAACTAGGTTCTAGGTTTTGACTAAGCATTGATTAGCTTCATTGTCCAGTGCAATTTCATAAATAGTAGGTCTTACCGCCATAGATCTCTCGGCTTTGGTTCCAGTCACCAGAATCCCCATATGTTGTAGCAGTGAGGCCCAGTTGTACATTAGAAAATTAGGAACCCCCAACCTCCTCGGTCTCTAGGGAGAGTCATCCATCTAGTCGCCCTTCTAGCCCGATGATATCCCCATAAAAACCTGGAGCAACTTCTTTCAATTTTGGCTAGAGATGCCATTGAGAACTCTAAGGGAATAGTCCTAAATAGGTATAAAAATTTTGGAAGAATTAGCATTTTTAAAACATTATTTCTGCCATACATAGAGAGCTATAGATGATCTAACCTCTCTAGTGTCCTATTAACATTGGCGATCATGGGAATAATGTTAAGATCCGGTATTAGATCGACTGACTGCGAGATCTTAATGCCCAAGCATGTTACTTCAGTCGAAACAGGGAGGTCAGGAGTGGGGATAAAATTAGAATGAATTATCTGCGTTTTATCGACATTTAGTTTATATCCCGATAAGGCCCCATATTGCTCCGCCTGATCTCTCACTGCTGGGAGAGCCACTGTGATATCGGCTAGTAAGTATTGCAATATCGTCTGCGTAGGCTAATGTCTTACACTCAGTATTATTGATCGTCACTGGTTTTATATTCACGTTTTTCTCTAACTTACTAAGAAATGGATCGATATAAAGTGCAAAAAGCAGGGGGGAACATGGGCACCCCTGCCTGTACCTCTATTAATCCTGAATGATTTTGATTCCTTCCCTGATATCTGGATCTCTGCTACAGGTGAGATATAAAGTGTCTGCACTGTTTGGATAAATTCGGGCAAAACCCCTTCCACTGCAATACATACCACATGAATCACCAGGAGACCCTGTCGAACGCTTCTCAGCGTCCAACAGGGCCACACCAAGCGAAGAACCCGTAGCTTTAGCCCAGTCGAGAAGAGCGATCACACGTCTCACGTGATCGGTTGAATCTCTCCCGGGAATGAACCCGTGCTGGCGAATGGACACAAGAGGGGTGATGATTTTAGCCAATCTAGAGGCTATTATTTTATGGTAGACCTTACTATCTGAATTAATAAGGGAAATTGGCCTGTACGACGATGGATTAAGTTCCGGCTTATTCTTCTTTTCTTAAAAATTATTATTGTGTTCTTACACCAGGATTCCGGTATTTGCCCTTTTTGAGCCTGCTGAAATAATGAGACCATGTCCTGTCGAAGTGCTGATCTAAATGTCCTAAAGAACTCTAAAGGAATGCAGTCTGGACCAGCCGACACTGGCTGAGAGAGAGGTTACTGCATTTTCTATCTCTTCCCATGTAATTGGGGCAGCAAGAATCTTATTTTGTTCCGGTGTGACCTTCTTTGTTTCAAGATCTTCAAAAAACTCAAGAAATGCTTCTGGACCTGCTGCCTCTCCTGTACCTGTCTCTTCAGTATATAATTGCTGATAGAAATTCTGAAACACTTCTAAAATTTTACTGGGAGAATCTTGAATCTGGCCAAGATGATCTTTGATCTTACATATTCCACTGACCACTTCCCTCTCTCTGAGCCGCTTTGCCAGGACCCTTCCAACATTTTCCCCGAATTCGTATGTTTCTTCCCTAAACTGTGTATACTTAGTGGCGACTTCTTCCCCAAAGTACTGCTGAATTTTGGATTTAATCATAGCTATTAGCTGAAGACACCTCGTCATTGTCCAGGCCATTCCCTATTTTATTCATCAGCTCAGTTTCAGCTAACCTGAGCTGGTCAACCCATCCCCTAATCTTCTCCTGTTTGATCTTTATGCTGATATATAGAAAACTAAGAGTTTCTCCACGGAGGGCTGCTTTGAACGTATCCCAAACAATAGTTTCAGCAGAAGAGCCTCTATTAATGCTAAAAAACTCCATTATCCAATTGGACATATGCTCGCAATATGCTTGTTCAAGAAGCAATTTCCTTTCAAAAGACCATTTCCTCTGAACCCGAGGGATACCGCCTAATGACAGCTCAGCAACCAGTGGGTTGTGGTCCGAAATGATCTTAGGGGAGATGTCAATACTGGCCCTATCCGCAATCTGTTGGGATATAAAAAAATAGTCCAAGCGGACGAATTTGTTATGAGGGGCTGAGTAAAAAGTAAACCCTGGGATTCCCGGTCTGTGTCTGAACCAAAGATCAACTAGTCCATGTTCCTAAGTACTCTCTGCAGAGCTTTGAACATCCTAGCTTTCCTTCCTTGATATGGAGCATTGCCAAGAACATTAAACTGACTGTCCAAATGAATGTTAAAATCTCCACAGAGAACTACTGGATGCTTCCATAAAGCCAACTCAATGTTAAGAAAGTCTAAGATCGCTGGATCATCCAAATTAGGTCCATACAGTGTGCAGATTGTCAGTGGAGTCCCATTAATTATAAACTCTGAGATCACCCATCATCCCCATTTATCCTCTTTACTTCTTTGACACAAGCCAATACCTTTCTTAGCCAAAATAGCCACCCCTCTAGTAGTGGTACATTGGTGAGAGCAAGCCAATAAGTCTAGACCAAGGCCTCTCAGATACCCCCGTTTACCCCATGGAATATGGGTCTCTTGTAAACAGAGAATATCTATTTGCATAAATTGTGTAATTTTAGTCAAAATACTTCTTTTTTCTATCATTTAGACCACAAACGTTCAATGAGCAAAAGCGTACTTTATCCTTCCCACCCATCATATTTGACAATTGAATTCCTCTTAACCTATAAAGATAATTCAAACAATAAGAGTAGGCTCCATAAATCTTATCCACAGTATTCATATTTGCACAAAAGGAAATGCCATGACTATAAGTAACAAACCCTAGTTGTTCGACCCTCCTGACCACCCTAACCCCCGCCGCCCAACCCTCTCCATTTCCCCCTCCACCCTGCCACCCACCCTTCTCTCCCCCCCACTACCTATCCTATGAGGCTTAGGGACCAACAGTCCCTGGTGATGGAAGGCTGGATCGTTACCCCCTCCACAAGACCGACCCCCCTTTGTTGCGATATTGTCAAACAAAAAAGGAACCCCAAAAACAAACGAGCCCTGAGAGGCAAAACAAAAAGAGAGAAAAATAACAAGGGCACAGGGGGTAAAAGGGACAGGAGGAGACCTTAATGGACTTTGTGTCAAACAGTGAAAAATGAACCCCTATCTATCCCTATAACTGTATTACAACATTTCAAGGTGCTTTTTATCCCCTGGTGCATTATTAAGATCTTTTAAATCTTTTGTAAATATTCTTTTGCCAAAATCTCAGTTAGAAAAAATTGTGTCTGCCCCTGGAAAATTACTTTCAGCTTAGCGGGATTATGCAAAAAACCTGTGCCCCTTTTGCTTGGAATAATGGAATTAGTTGGCGAAACTGCCATCTTTTCTCTACTGTTGCAGGGCAGAAGTCTGGCCTTACAAAAAGTCGCATCCTTTCCCCCTTTTTTTCCTATGTGGTCAAGCCAGATCATACAATGCCTCTCGGGCTAGAAAATTATTCAAACAGATAAGAATAGCCCGTGGTCTTTCAGTATCTTGGCCCCGTTTTTTCAGTTGGAAAGGAAACCGATGAGCTCTTTGTACTTCCGTTTTCCAGTCCCAAGGTAATTCTGGGAAGGCCTCCTCAAAAAGTGAGATCACAAATTGGCGAACATCCCCCCCTTCCTTGCCCTCTGGTATCCCCAAAATCCGAAGATTATTCCTCCTTGAGCGATTTTCGAGGTCCGTCAGTTTCCAAAGAGTGTCTTCCTTTAGGGATTTCAGGGACTCAGTGATAGTTCTCTGGTTAACCAATTCGTCCTCTAAGGAGGATATTCTTGTCTCTGTTTCGCCGATCCTTGCTGCGAATTCAGAGCAGGTCTTTGATACCCTACGAATTGAGTTTCTGCAATTTCCGACAAGCACCCTGATTGCGAAGACTTTCAAGCCGAGTTTCTTCACGATGGGCCATTATTGACTGATATATGGTTGACAGTGTGATTTCTTCAGGAGCCCCTAGGTTTGACCTTAACGTATCTATCACCCCATCTGCGTCCTTGTTCCCCTCCAAGTTTGGGGAAAATGAGTAGTCCCAGGTCATAGATCCAGTTAACCCCGGGGTTTTATCTAACATAAAGTCCCTCTGCTTGCGCACCGCTCCGGGAGTATGAGAGGGCTTATCTTCAGATTCTTCCTCTTCCCAGTGCAAACTACCGGTATCACTCTCTTCCCTGGCCCAGCCTTTACCAGGACTCTCGTCCCCCGAGGAGTTCGATTGGTCAGATAAAGAATAGAATTTGTCCCCTGAGTCTCCATCTTTCAAGGCACCTTGAGGTTCTTGAGATTCTAGTATTCCCCTTTGCATATCAACTACGCTCACGGTAGTACAACTCACGCCTGCCTGATCAAATGTACCTTCTTCCAGACCGTTACTCTGGGGACTACATCTCCCATAAGGCCATTTTCTGGATTCTCCAATATAGTACTCGGCGACTCCTCATTACCCTCAATGTTTCCATGGTTATATTTATATTTAGGGTCACTGGCTTTAATTCCTCCCTTATTCTTTAATTCGGGACTCAGAGCATTAGCACCCCCTGAGGAGAGAGACCAATATCTCGAATGAGCCCTTGTGTAGAACCCTCCAGGGTTGCTGCAGCTTTCCCAGTTAAAGCCGGTACCGCTGCAGTATCGTCATCGCCATTATTGCCCACCACACGACCACCAAGAGTCCTACTTTTCAAAGATTGCGCCTTGAATAATGCGGAAACAGTTTGGCGGCCCCTTCCAATGCAACCAGTAGGTCCGCTCTTACCGGAGAGTGAGCGACGTGTGTCAGCCAACGGAGTATTGTCCAAGACCGATCTTCCCAGATTCACATTGTTCAGAGCATTCACTGCGCTCCCGGCACCAGCAGGAGGACCGCGAGCCTTTGCTCCCTTAGCGGCAGTCTTAGGCGGCATTGCGGCGAAGACGGAAGGGAACTGGACTTCAACTGCCGCCGGGTGCAAGGAGTGTATACAAGCCAATCTCGCAGGCAGAGGTAAGCCACAAAGCCACAGTCTTAGCTGCCAGATCATCCCAGAAATCCGCGACACTTCGTTCTTGTCGTATTCTAGTAAAATTAATAGTTTTAGTCGATATCCAACAGGACCGGCACACCGCACATAACCAGGAGGGGAGGAGGATCCGTCAGGAGGAGAGAGTGTGACCAGCTCACTCAGCCGACAGCGCGGCCGCCATCTTGCCTATTATTTATATTTATATGTGATTGTGTTCTAATGTATTTTTATGGATAATACAAAGGATATTTTTATATAACCTTGTGTGAGTCTCTTTTGTGGTATTCCTAGTGTGTCACTGCTGTTTGAGTGTGTTGCGCAAACGCTTTACACATTGCCTCAGGGATAAGCCTGACTGCTCTGCCAACCTACCAAGGGGGTGAGCAGGGGTTATCTTGGGTGTGTAACTCCCTTGCCCTGACTAGAGTGGAGGGTTCTGCCTGGCTTAGGTGCATACCCTTGCCAACCAGAAACCCCATTTCTAACATGAGACTATTGTACATTATTACTCTGGAATAATTTCATCCATGATATTAAAACACAGCAAGGTTTTTATAAAGTGGGCATAAATATCTTACCTGCGTTCGGGTGTGGCGAAAATAATGTTTTGCATACTTCTTCTATTCATTCCTTTGGGCATCACCATGGTTTTATCACTCAAACCACGTCACCTAGTATGTTGAAATCCCTTATGCCAATCTAACAGTTGTTAATCTTAATGGTGTCAGGTAAATAAAGGAGAAAGTGATGCATGAGGCTAATGATGATAACATAATTATGAAGGATAATAACTGGTCTTGGCTTACTAGCAATTGTTCTTCCTAGCCCTTTGTCACAATTATACAGTTGGAATGTGGCTGGGTTTCAGGCATTTTTTTGTCATTGTCTAATTTTGGTTCTTACTTTGATGATGCATTATTAGTCTATAGGAAACCTTATTAATAAATGTTTTGATTTTGATGAGTACTTTGTTTTCTCTTCCCTGTCACCCCTTCAATTAGGAGCCGTCCAAGTGATGGATTAGCTATATTTTTGAGATCCTCTTTGGTTGGAAAAACTCTCAGTTGCTAATCACTTTACCATATGCTGTAGTTGATTATTGCTCCTATATCAGATCAGACGTTTCACTGTAAGAATTCCCATTTTGTAATGTTTATTTTTGGCCCACAATTAATTTTATTTCAGCATTATCTAATCTTCAAAGGGCTCTTTAAGTCTATTGGTTTTGTATCCAAAATCAATTTTAATTGTGACTTGAGATTTTAATGCAAAGATAACAGCTTCAGAGTATAGGAAAATGGGATTATCAGAATTAGATGCTCTCTGGGGACTATTGACTCTCTTTTACCCAAACAAGAACTATTTTGTTAGCTCCTGTTATTTTCCTGGGCTTTGGAGTTGAATCAGGCTGTGACTAGTGGGCGGTTTGATCAATCACTTATTCACAACTTCACCAGGCAATGAGGTCTTTCATTGATTGGATTATATTTTTATACAATATTGGGGCACTGATGTTATCACTAATTTAGAAATATGTCCTCAATCATGGAGCGATCACTCACAGCTTTATGTTACACTTGTTTTTGATCCAATTATAGGGTGGAGGCTAAAGTCTCCATTTATAAGATCTCGCTCAGACTGTGTTAACGTTTAGAAGTATGTGCCAAGTAATATTCTCATGAATTTGGTTGAATGATGTATTAAAAGCACATCGTAAAAAAATGTATGTTATTTTTTTAAAGCTATTTTACACTCCTTTCGGGATACCTTCGCAACATGAATGAAAGTCCTTAGAGCTTCTGAAGCAGTTGGACAGTCCCCACATATTCAGAGTTTCTAAATATTCCAAGATGGAACAGAAAATTATTAAAGATATTCAAGAGATAAAGCTCTGGTTTGATATTCAGTGTACTTCTTGCAATATGAGTACATTTTAGTTCATAATAGCCAAAAGCTTAGGTAGGGATACAACAAAACTCCGACTCAGGTAAATGAAGACTCTGGGCGCTCTTATATTTGTTTATAGCATGCGTCCACTACTTCTGACCTTCCTGATCCGAGAAAAATATTTTCTAACAGAGGGCCTGTCTCTCTTGAATTTCCATTGGATGACATTGTTCATGATATTTCAGAACAAAATAATAGTCGATCACATAGATGAGATGGTATATCAGCTGATCCTCATTTATCGGCTGGTATTCTGAAGCCGCTGTTTGATTACTGTTCGAAGGCAGATACAATTAGGGCCGGCTTTAGGGCGGTGCGACCGGTGGCACTGCACCGGGCGTCAAGCTCAGGGAGGCGCCATTTCTGCTCATAAATCGGCTCCATTCGCATCGCCCAAGAGCTTGCAGTGCGCACTGTGATCCCTCTTTCATTTCCACAACGTGGGTCCTCGTGGAAATAAAAGGAGGACACCTGTGTTTATGCCATTGCAGATTACAGAGATGTACTGCCAGCCCCCGCCCTTACTGCTTTGTATTCTCAGAACAACTGCTTGGAGCCGTCCGGAGACTAAAAAAATTGTGTTCTTTGTCGTGGATTAGCAGTGGCACACAAAGTAAACTCCGTTCTTGGTAGTGAATTAAAGGTCAGTTTGGTGACATTAATTGGTCCATCAAAGTGTTTTAGGTGACGTCCACCTGTTTCATTTTTAAAATTTGCAATTGGAAGTCAGCTCAAAAAAAGCCATAAAGTAACATTTTACTTGGTACAGTGTTTAAAAGCTGTACAGAAAGCAACATTCAACTTGGTGTAGTTTTTCAGATTTGCTGCATGTGGTAAAAGGTTAGACCTGTGAATTAAAGTCACACAGAACAGGAAGATTGCAATTGCATAATTGAACTAAAAACGTTAACATTTCTGTCTTGATGAATGGTATGGTGACATTAAGTTTTCCTCTTACTTTCAAAAACATTTCAATAAATATGAACTTCCAAACACCAATAAAAGTTTGCTTCCTAAAGTTTATTTTTGCTATTATGCCTGCTGCAAAGAACCATACAATGCAGATTACTCAACTGTATTTAAGGTGGATAGCTCAGTGGGTTACTGCTTTTGTCACAGAGATCCTTTTGTTACTTGCAGTTCATAGGTTACAATCCTAATAAAGCGCAGTGACCAATGAACTGTCATTGAAGAGCTGCATGGTATAGGTTAGAACATTGTTTTTCCACCAGTCTTTTATTATCCTAATGTTGCTAAAAAGGGTTCGTTTTGGTTGAAATATATTCTTATTAGTGAAGCCAACCCAAACACTGTGTTATGTTTTAAATCTCTAGACAAAATGATCTTAAAATATGTTACTTACTGGTATGGATCACATGTGACTCCTACATCTTGTAATCCTCATTGTGTTATGTGACGTTTCCTATAGCCTGAATTCTCACATATGATTCATTGTCTCTATATAATGTGTGTGTGATGTAAAGTGCTCTGACATCCTACACTGGTATGAGTAGTGCTATAAAACAAAATGTATGTAAGAGAGGGGCTATGGAGAGATGAGGGGCAATGTTGTAGGGTGGTAGTGCGAGAATCCGTGGAGCAGGAGGTCATGAGTGGGGCGCCAAAAAGACTGTCGCACCGGGCACCACTACCGCTAAAGTCGGCCCTGGATACAATCCCCAAGTCTAGGCAAGGTAGTAACATCATCTCCCCTCTATAAAAAAAAGGGATCGTAAACTTACAAAAAAGTATTGTCCAATTGCCCTCTTGGATGTTTCTGGGAAGAACTTTGCCAACTGTTCATTAAATCATTTAATTTCTTGGGTGGAGGCTGCTCAGTTATTCCCTATCAAACAGTCAGGTTTTCAGAAGGCTTGCTCCACAATAGATAACATCATGTGCCGATACATGCTTAGTGAAAAGTATGTGAAGGCGCGTAAAATGAAGAGATATGTGGCATTTTTTTTATTTCAGCAGTGCTTTTGACTCTGTAGATCGTTCAACACTTTGGCATAAACTTCTGAGACTGGGCATTTTCGTATGAACTGTTACTCCTACTGATTTCCATTCATTCTAATAATTGGTTGAAAGTACTCTTGGACCCTGGCAATAAATATTCTGATAAGATTCCAGTAGATAATGGCCTCAAAAAAGGTTGTATATTGGCCCCACTGTTATTTTCCAACTTTTGTAAGCCAAGGCGTTAAAGATCCTCTTAAATTTGGATCAAAGGAGTTTTCATCTTTGTTGCATGCGAATGATTTAGTATTAATGTCCTTTACTCCTTTTGGTTCACAGAAGCAACTCAACATTTTAGCCTCCTTTGCACTCGCACATAATTTTCTGTGAATGAGAGGAAAACTAAAATCATGGTAATAGGGACCAGAGGTGTTAAGTCTTCCAGGTCTTGGTTTTTTAATGGGGAAAATTAGAGGTGGTAAGAGGTATACATACTTAGGAGTGAGCATCTCCAACAACTTGTCATGGAAACCTCAAGTTTTATAAATTGAAGTCTACAGGAATTGGACTCAAGCAATTTTTTAATGCATAGGGGAGGAGAGATGTGCAATCACTTTTAAAGGTGTATATAGCTAATGTTACCCCTGTTCCATTTTATGGTATAGAGGCAAGGACGTTCTCCTCTGCTCTGAAATCCTATCATAACTTAATCAAAGCAACTTAGAAAGCTCACTTCATTGTTTAAATTGAAGAGGCCCACTGCAACCCAAAAATAATATTCAAAATCTCAAATTCTTTTCTACAACCCAAAGCGCTCACTAGGAAATCCTCCCACCCCTCTCAGGATCTCTTTGATCGGATCTCAGCTTATTTTACGGGACTAGATCCTGACCATTCAACTGGGCTTTCCAATTGAACCCTCTACCACCAATCAGGTCCCCGACAACACCCCTAGCAGCACCAAGGCATGAATGGATGCCTTTCAGGAGATTTCGCCGCACAATCTCACCAAGCCATTCTCTGCTGCAAGTCTGGCTCTACCCTCGGCCCAAGTCCACCTACCATCCTCCATAGGGCTAGCAAGATAGTCAACCCTGTAATTAATCAGATTCTTTACTCATCCTTATTGACGGCTGAAGTCCCAGAGCTTGGGAACTAGCAGCGGTTCAACTCCTACAAAAAATCCCTAGCAGATCCCACCATGCTGTCAATTTCTGGCCCATCTCTCGACTTCCCCTCTCTGACCAACATGCTGGAAGGAATTGTAAATGGTTATCTTATCTCGTTTCTGGAGGACTCTAGTTCATTACATCCCAGACAATCCAGCTTTTGACCTAAACATTGCACAGTCAGCCCTGCTGGAGGCGTCTGAAACTATCAAAATTACCTTAGATGCTGGGAACAACGCTGTGTTGATATTGCTTGATCTCTCTGCTGCAATTGATACCATCTCCCACTCCATACTCCTTCAGCGAATCCAGAAATGTGGCATCTCCCACAATGCCCTTTCCTGGATCAAATCTTTTCTTACTGACAGGAGATAAACGGTCACCCTAGGACAATTCTTGTCAGCAGAAAGAGCAGAGGCTCTGGGAGTCACGCAGGGTTCTTACCTTGGGCCAGCACTATTCAATATTTACATGGCCCCTCTTATTTCCCTGATAACCTCTTTGGTATAGCTACTACATCCTATGCCTATGACACTCGGTTAACTCTATCCATAGGCAAAGGCTCTTTCGGTTACAAACAGAATTTCAAAACTGCCTCACCAATGTCATCCTCTGGATGCAAAATAATCACCTTAAATGCAACTTGGATAAAACCGAAATCTTAGTACTCAGAAAGTCCAACTTTTTCTCCCCTACCTAATGGCCCACTTCCATGCCCCTATTCCTACCACAGTTGAAATGGCAAAGAACCTGGGGGTGAAGTTTGAAACTGCCCTCTCCTTCCCCGTGGCAGTAGCAGGAATGTGCTTCCATTTGATTAAATCACTGAAAAAATATTAGATATTCTCCCATTTACTGCCAGGAAAATGGTCACCCTCGCCCTTATCACCTCCAGACTAGATTATTGCAATAGTCTGTTTGCAGACTCCTCTGAGCAGTTACTCCACACGCTCCAAATAGTTCAGCATGCCACTGCTAGAATGGTGCTGAAGCTCCTAGCCGGAGCTCTGCCTCCGCTGCCCTAAAAACTACACTTACTGCCCATGCATGAGAGAATACTATTTAAAATCCTTCTTTGGTTTTCAGAGCATCCAACTCCACCAGACCAAAATACCTCACTGCCCGTTTCCCTCAGAGGTTGTTGAGGTCCTCCAAATACCGACCTGCTAAAGCGCCTTCCATTTAAACTAAAAATCCGTGGTGAAAAGTCCTTCACTGTACTCGGCACCAAAGCATGGAACCAACTCCCACTTTCTCTCCGCCTTATAGAAAGTGAAGCCACATTCAAACAGTTTGAAGATCTGGCTTTTCCTAGCCCCGACCCTATCTGTTAGTCCTTAATCCAACCATATCTTTACACTCTTTTCCTTTCCAATTGGCACTGCTCACTGATTATTGTTAGGCCCAAGCTCAACGCCAGGATGCTCAATTGCGAGTGACAGTCGCGCTCTCAATTCATTCATTCATTTATTTCATCCTCAATCAAAATTTAATCCAACATTGAATCTGTCCTGTGGAAACGATACCTTGGTGTAAGCTTTTCCAGCTCAATTGAAATGATTAGTCTCTGAGCTGGGTTTGACCGGTATACATTTTCAAGCTTACTGACAAGTTATTTGTTACTTTCTTCAACTGTTTAGCTGTTCGGAAAATACATTGAAAAAAGTTATTTGTATCGAACGTTCGAGGGATTGCATCAGACGGTCATGAATAGTGACGAGGTGCTATCTTACCCCACTAGTGATGCTTTAAAGTCTCGCTAAAAAAAGATTGCTAAAAGTAGAAGTTTAATGATGACTGGAAACCTTGTTTACAGATAAAAAAGACTTGATTCGAGTTGTATGTGTGTGCGATGTGGTGCGGTGCAATTTTATTTAAAGACCACTTTGTCTTCTTGTGCAAAGATTTTTTATGAAAATTAGGTTTAATAAAATATAGATTAGTGAAAATATGTGGATTAAAAAGTACGGGTTATCCTGTCATCCGGGTTCTCAATACTGTGGGCCTGTGAAACAGGATTTCAATCATGGCTTTTTTTGCCCGGGCCTATTACATCTCCAGAGAAAATGTATAAATCCTGTAATGTCAAAGCACTTTATAGTAACACACGAAGAAGCACTTTATGTATTGTTACATCATCCTACAGTGCATATCTGATGAGGTTTTTTAGATAGTTTTTTGCAATAAATCTTTTCTTTTTACCCTTTCTATCATAATGTATATTGAATATTTGAAATATGGGTGTACTGCCTTAATTTGTATACATTTTTGGATTATTTTTTCTGTATTTAAGTTCTTTTGCTTGTTGTGGTTTTAAGTGTATGCTGTGGTAGTTCTTTAAAGATTAAATCAATAAAATGCATTACTTTTCTTTAGAGGCTTCCACTTACCAACATGATTTTTAGCTAAAGAATGAGGAAGGTTAAATCCAGTTCAATAAACAATTCCCAGGCTTTTTATTTTGATGAACATCCTCTATTTTCCTGCATCCTCAGGCAAGCAAAGATTGCTCCTATCTCCCCATTTATGATGAGATGCATGTCAGCGTGGACAGATGAGTGGAACTGTAAAAATCTTTGCACACTTCTGTGGCCCAATTAGTTTCCCTGCACCTGTTAGTACTGCTACTGTTCAATCTGATAGAGACATCCAGCTGCAGGTTCCTTACCTTTGAATTTCCCAGGCGTCAGACTGGATCCGGAAAATTTTTCTCCTTCAAGCAATACCCCTGCGCACCAGTTGGTGGCGTCGGTTGGCTCCAAGTGACGTCATCCGCGTCGTCCGTGCTGGAAGTGACATCTGCGTCACCTGTATAGGCGCTAACTCGGCGTGCTGGCGTCAGTTCTTTTCTTTCCAAGCCAGTCAAGCGCTGATCCATGAAGAGAGCTACCCTCTGTCACTTTTTGACAGGATTTTTGACATTTTGTCGACCTCCTTTTTGGTGCGTAGGCATACTATGTCTAGAAAAACTTCAGGGTTTAAACCGTGCAGGCGCCTCGTCACCGCGCCATGTCGGTGACGGGACCCGCATTTGGATTGTCTCTGAGCGCAACCATGACTTGAACTCGTGCTTCTGACTGCCGGGCCATGGCTATGGCCCGACAGGTGACACTGCATCGTGGAACTACTCGGAGGTGACGGTCCCAGTCGAGAGGAAGGTCCCAGCACTGCTCCAGGAGTTCCAAGTCCTCTTCGTCCCATTCAAAATCATAGGGACATTCAGGTAAGAGCCGCAAGAAGCACAAGAACTTGAAGCGCGTTGACTAATCCCCGACCGTCAGTCAACGCAATGGAGGAGCCTCGGCGTTCAAGGCCTCGTTCCACAGAAACTGCGCTTGGGTCGGCTTCACGTCTCCCTGATTTTCTGGGAGCCAAAGCGACCCCGCCCAACTAAAAGAATTTTGTGGCCATGCACCTAATATTTGGGCAGCCTGAACCCTCTGGCACGCCTTCGGGCCCGCGAGGACAGAGGGGCTCCAACGGGTTCCGCGCCAGCAGCGCCGGCTCTGGCACCAATGCCCCCATGGATCCGGACCGGCGTCAATTGTGCCTCTGAGACTTTCCCCAACGCCAGCCCCAACGCCGGTGCTCCACAACACCAACGGCACCTACTGGCGACGTCAGCCCCATTCTGATCCCCGATGACCTGGAGCCCGTACTGCACCGCCCGACGCTTAACTCCGGTGCCGACAGGACATACAGGTCCTAGGTCGTTTCCCGAGCCTTATTCTGAAGGGCTAGGAGTGGGAGAAGATTGGGAAGGGGGTCGCTGGGCCCTTTAGAAGACCAGCCTGATGAGGAAGTGGACTGGATACTTCTCCAGATACTGGCATGCTTTCTCCCCTACTGTGGCTACGGAGGAGTGAGCATCTTATGCTATAGTGGTGCAAAGGGCAGCTGAGGTCCTTGGCCTTGTGCTTCCTTCAGTGGCAGTCAAGACTAACATCTTGACGGAGGTGCTACAGCCAGGTGTTTCCTCCTCTGAACCCTTACTTTTAATGAAGCCCTCACGGACGTCTTACTGGGAACCTGGTCCAAGCCCAGTAAAGGGGCTCCTGTGAATAGGATGACTATCCGCCATCACCGCCCTGGCCCGGGTGACCCAAATTTCCTCACTACCCACACTGCCCCAGAGAGCTTGGTAGTTCAGGCATCTACATTCCCTTCGCTCCACTGGATAGAAAATCCAAGAGACTGGATAGTTGGGGCAAGAATTGTTTTTCTTCCGCCAGCCTTGTATTGCGGTTGGTGAACACTGGATGCTTATTGGGCCGTTATTCCCAGACTCTGTGGGAAACGGTTGCGCAAGTGCTGCCACAGGTCCCGAAGAAGGTTCAAGCCATCCTTTCCCAAGCAATGTCAGATGGGAGAGATGCAGAAAAGTTCGCCATTCGATGTGGTCTAGACACAACCGACTCCCTGTCAGACGCCATGCATAGATAAGAACATCTGGCTTTTTGGGGGATGTTCAGGCCTCGCTCATGGTCATGCCCTTTGATGGCACCCTATTCCTTCGGAGATATGGCAGACACAGCACTGGAGCGCTTTAAGGACTAATGGGCTATGGCCAAGTCTTTGGGCTTCTCAGTGGCTGCATGTCCCCAGTCTGCCTTTTACCCCTTTCGTGGTTACGGAAGGGGCTTTCAGCCGCACCAGCCATACCCCAGCCACCGAGCCTCGCAAGTTTAGCAACCCCTGCGCAGCCGCGGGTGGGGTTTGTTCCGACCACTTGGGTCGGGCAGCCAGAGGTCACGTCAGAGCACCGCCTCCTGGCAGATTCAGCCTCCAAACCCTCCTAGTCTTGTTCTTCCAGGCCATAAGCCATCACCTCCACCACTGGCAGACCATCACATCGGACAGGTGGGTCCTTCAGATAATATGAAGGGGCTACTACCTCCCCTTCATGATCACCCCTCCCTCCATGCCTCCATCCTACAACCGGCTGATGGAGGATCATTTAATTTTACTCCGGGAAGAAGTCATGACTTTCTTGGCCAAGGAAGCCATTGAGAGGGTTCTGGAGCCAGAAGTAGGCTGTGGTTGCTGTTCCGGCTATTTCTGGTCCTGAAAAAGGACAAGGGCATTCGGTCCTATCCTAGACCTACGAGCCCTCAACTACTTCCTCAAAAGAAAAAAATCAAGATGCTCACACTAGCTCAGGTCCTGTCTGCCCTGGACCTGGGTGAATGGATGGTAGTGTTGGACTTGAAGGACGCCTATTTTCACATTCCGTCCTGCTTGCCCATCATCACTACCTGCGGTTTACGGTGAGGCCATGAGCATTTTCAGTTAATCGTGCTCTCTTTGGCTTTACCAGAGACGCTCGGGTGTTCACCAAGATGATGGCGGTGGTCACAGCTCAGGTGTGCTAGTCTTCCCCAATCCTGATGACTGGCTGGTGAAGGCTGGCTCGCCCCAGGCTGTCGTCTCCACCACCAGACTACGGAGAACCTCCTGCATTCGCTGGGGTTCACTATCAACGTGCCGAAGCCACACCTGACTCCCTGAAAAGAGAGGTGTGACGCAGTGGCCATGGTGGCTGACTCCGGCGTGCGGGGCTCACAGTTCGATTCCCGGCACCAGCGGCAGCTCAGCCCAGCACCATGTGACTCTGGGCAATAGCTCGCTTAATCTTCCCGAGGGCCCCCAGCGCCTTGAGACCCTTAGGGGTGATTAGTTCGCGCTTTACAAATACCGGGTCTCAGATGCTCCCTGTAATTGGAGCCGTTCTGGATACAGTGCAGTTTCGGGCTTATCCTCCCGAACAGTGAGTCCAGGATATTCAGGCTATGATACTGATGTTTCAACCTCTGGCCTGGATTTCTGTGAGAATGACTGAGGCTGCTGGGCCTCATGGCCTCCTGCTAGTGACACATGGTAGATGGCATATGCGGGAGGTGCAGTGGGACCTGAAGTTCCAGTGGGCGCAGCATCGGGGAATCTCTCCTACATGGTGCAGATCTCGGAGGGAACTGCACGAGACCTGCAGTGGTGGCGTCACTTCTGGAATGGGGCGGCCATCTGAGAGAGATGGAAATCAGAGGACTCTAGTCTCTGGCAGAATCCGGACTCCACATCAACAAGCTGGAATTCCGAGCGATCCAACTGGCATGGAAAGCCTTTCTACCCACCATCAAAAGAAGGCTAGTTCAATTGTTCACAGACTACACCACCGCCATGTGGTACTGCAACAAATAGGGCTCAGTGGGGTTGTGTACTCTTTATCCAGAGGCTCTGCGTCTCTGGACATGGCTGGAACAGCAGGGCATATCCCTAGTGGTTCAACACCTGCAGGATCCCTGAACGCCAGGGCAGACGAACTCAGCCGTCAATGCCTAGTGGATCGCGAGTGGCATCTCCATCTGGAGGTGGTACAAGGCCTCTTTCAGCAGTGGGGAGAGCCTTGGTTAGATCTGTTCGCCTTTGCAGAAAATGCACCATGTCAGCAGTTTTGCGCGCTAGAGTTTCCAAGGCAGCTCTCGCTCTGAGACACTTTTCATCTCGAGAGGAGCTCAGGCCTTCTGTGCTCCTTTCCACCCATACCTATCCTGCCCAGAGTTCTCAAGAAGATCAGGAATGACTGGGCCCAGGTCATCCTTATGGCTGCAGACTGGGCACGCAGAGCCTGGTATCCCGAGCTTCTGCAAATGAGCATCAATTCTGCAATCAGGCTGCCCTCTCGGGAGGATCTTCTGTCGCATCAGCAGGGGAGGGTCCTCTGCCCGAACCTGTCAACTCTGCAACTTCTTGTGTGGGGATTGAGCAGCGGCTGTTGATAGCTTTCGACCTTTCTCCCGAGGTCTGCATGTTATTCTGGCAGCCAGTCGTCCCTCCACTAAGACGTATTCGCCTGCCGGTGAACAAATTTGTAATATATTGAACAGAAAAGTCTATTTACCCTCTTTCTGCTTCCCTTTCTGATATTTTGCTTTTTATTTTGTCCCTTGCTCAGCAGGGCTCTGATCTGGGCACCTTGAAATGGTATCTTTTGGCTTTGTCTGCCTTTCTGAGGCTGACTGACCGACCCTCCTTATTTAAATCACCCATTGTACATAGATTTTTGAACGGCCTTCTACATATGTTCCCACCTGCTCCTTTCATTATGCCTCAGTGGGACCTTAATTTGGTTCTCACTTTCCTAATGTGTGCTTCTTTCGAGCCTCTGCATAATTGCCCCTTCGGTTGCTCACTATTAAAACAGACTTCTTAGTGAGTGTGAGTGAGCTGTAGTCTTTATCGTCCAAGCCCTCCTTTCTCACAATATTCCTTGACAAGTTGGTGCTTTGCACTAGGCCCGAAAGTGGTAACTCCATTTTATGTATGGCAATCTGTCACCTTGCCAACTTTCTATGCTCCTCCGCATCCCTCTAAAGAAGTGGAGCAACTCCACTGCCTGGACCCAGAAAGAGCGATATCGTTATAGCTTGACCGCACATTGAGTTCTAGGTGAGCCAGCAACTCTTCGAGGGGTACGTTGGGGCAAAGAAATGTCGTGCAGTGCAGAAGAGGACTATCTCCCAGTGGTCATCCTCTGCATCAAAATTTGCTATGCTCAGGCTAACAATTAGCCTCCTGAAGGCTTAAGGTCTCATTCCACCAGAGCTAAGGCTGCTACAACTGCATTGCAACGTGGCGTCCCAGTCCTGGACACCTGTCAGGCAGCAACACGGGCATTGCTGCACTTGTTCACCAAACATTAGTGCCTGGATACTCGAGTCCGCAGGGAAGGCTATTTTGGCTGCTGAGTCCTGCAGTATTTTCTAGTGTAAACTTGTCCGCAGTCCCTCCTCCGGGGATGGCATTGCTTGGGTATCTATTTAAAGGTATGGAATCTGAGGCTAAATGTCTCGATCAGATGGACAAGTTACTTACCTTCAGTAACGCCTTATCTGGTAGAAACATGATCTAGCCGCAGATTCCTTACCGTCCCACGCATATTTCCCATGCTGTGGACGTGTTTCTAGGGTCAGGATGTTCCCTTTCAGGGCCCTAGGGCCATATGTATCAAAAGAGTTTTACGATTCTCAAATTGCGATTTTTAGCGAATCGCAATTAGAGAATCGCAAAATGCAATGTATGTAGGATTTGCTAAAATTTTTGCGAATCCTACATATTCCTTGATTTGCGAATCGCAAATTGAGATTCGCAAATGAGGAATACCTTCCCATTCATTCCTATGGGCTAGGAGGCCCATAGGAATGAATGAGAAGACATTCTCAATTTGCGATTGCCAATTAGAGAATCGCAAATTGAGAATGCAATTTCAGGGTTGCAAGGGTGCCAAAGGACACCCTGTTGCACCCCTGAAATATGCATGTGTGCACATTATGCGCACATACATGCCCTAAGCGATACCAAAGGGGATGATGGACGGAGCGTTAGAGCAAATCGAGCACTCACCCCCAGTCAACTGATCTGGGTTTAATCCATCATCATTCTTTAGCTCACTCCACCACCCCAGTTCAGACATGGCCATATGCAAATCAGTCTGACCCTGTGCCTCATGGGAACAGTCCAGCCCGAACTGCCAAGCCATGTCTTCCCTGGACCGGAAACAAGCATCCTGGGACCGGTTTCGGGTTCAAAACCCTCATCAGCCAGGCTATCTTGAATCCAGTGGCAAAGTGAGCAAGGGACCCACGTCTGGGCATACCCTGCCAACTTAGGGCGAACAAAGCGATACCAAAGGGGATGATGGACGGAGCGTTAGAGCAAATCAAGCACTCACCCCCAGTCAACTGATCTGGGTTTAATCCATCATCATTCTTTAGCTCACTTCCACCACTCCCAGTTCAGACATGGCCATATGCAAATCAGTCTGACCCTGTGCCTCATGGGAACAGTCGAGCCCGAACTGCCAAGCCATGTCTTCCCTGGACCGGAAACAAGCATCCTGGGACCGGTTTCGGGTTCAAAACCCTCATCAGCCAGGCTATCTTGAATCCAGTGGCAAAGTGAGCAAGGGCATGTATTAGGGCATGTATGTGCAACATATGGCACTTTTAAAAATCAAAAAGTGCTTTTTTAAAGAAAATCTCAAATTACCACCAACTTGAAGTTGGTGGTAATTTGCAATTCCTTAAGGCCAAATAGCAAATTTCTGGTGCTTCCAGAATTGCATTTAAGGAATCGCAATTTGCAATTCCTAATTGCATTCGCAAAATAGAGAATCACAAATTTTGCAATTCTCTATTTTGCGATGGCCTTTTGGGATGATACATCCCAATAGGCTTTTCCAATTCGCAAACGGGCCGATTCTGAGAATCTGCCCGTTTGCAAACGGGAAAAAGGCTTGATACATATGGCCCCTAGTTTCTTAAAAATACACCAATGTCAGTACTCTTCATGGCACTGCATTTCTGTCATGGAAAGCTGTGAAAAGTAACTGACGTCAGCGTGCCGAGGTGGCGCCTATATAGGTGACGCAGACATCACTTCCAGCGTGGACGATGCCGACGATGTCAGGCGGAGCCAACTGAATCCCCCTACTGGTGCGCAGGGGTATTGCTCGACGAAGAAAAAATTTCTGTATCCAGTCTGATGCCTGGGAAATTTAAAGGTGAAGAATCTGCAGCTTGATCATGTCTCTACCAGATAAGGCGTTACTGAAGGTAAGTAATTTGTCCATCTGATAGAGATATCTAGCCTCAGATTCCATACCTTTAAATAGATACCCAAGCAATGCCATCCCCGGCTCTATCAGATAAGGCATTACCGAAGGTAGGTAACTTGTTCTTTTGGTAATTTCCAGATACTAGAGCACCCTGATACCACTAGGATTCCCTGATGATCCACTGAGAGATCAGGAATACTGCACCTCGTTCCCATAGTAATTCCACATCTTTTTTAATCTTTTTATTTTTATAGTTCACCAGCTGATAGCAATATAGTTGCTACTAGCTAAAACTTTCTACTATCAGTGAGGCAATAAGTATCCAGAGGAAACCTATTTTATAACCAGAGAAACTAGGAATCTGATCTGAGTTAAGCCTAGGAGTACTTTTCAAGTGTTGGAGGTGCAACTTTATTCATGTCTTGTTTGAGAACTACACATGGGTGTCTGAGAGACATTTATTCCTCAACAGATTGCTGTTTCAAGGGTCTGAAATGTTAGGTAGAAGTCGCTATACATGAGATCAGGGAATGTTGCATAGGAAACAATATTATTCGGCATATGTTATGAAGTTATTTGATTTTATAGAGTCTTTAGTACTTCCATGTGTATAGTAACGAAGCCAATGAAGCTATTTTAAAGTTGGAAGGCTTTTAAAGTTGGAAGGCTTTTAAGCCATCTGTACTCTAGAATGTTAAGCTCTATATTGGTTGTTCCAGTATCTCACGGTCTCAAGCCCTTTTACTGTCAATGTTTCTATAGTTAACTGCCACCGTTTTTGAAAGGGGTTGGTAGGGTCAGGCTGCAGTTTCAGATGTGCCACATGGGATACCTCAAAGAAGTAATTTCACCATGCTTTGTTGTATGTGATTGTTTTATGTGTGCATATATTACGTTTGAATGATACAAGCCTGTCTTTCCTTATTCACAAAGGTTCCAACATAAGTGCTTCGTTTGGGGCAGACAGATAGCATGTTGCCCAGGCCTACTATATACAATATGTTAGCTGTTTAAGTAGAATGTGAGATATGTCCCTCTGGGCCTCTCCAGAGATTTGTGAAAGGTGTGGAGATGTAGGAGCATGATATCTAGCTTAGAAGCACGTTGCAAGCCATCAATGGTATGCTTCTTAAGAATCGACGAGTCTAGGTTCCATCCCTGTAAATATCTGATACCAGAGATTTCTTGTCAGATTTTAATGTGGTTTAGAACCTTTACCATGCTTGTTTCGCTTTCAGCACAAAGAGGTGTAAACTAGCAGTAGGTACATATGGTTTTCTGAGTATGTGTCAGGGCAAGGCTGATTGGAGAGACTGGGGTGGATTCAAAATTGGGAAGGAGCACAGTGACAGACATGACCTGTATGTTCCTACCTGTTGGGGCCTTTGTGCTGAGCCGGGTGAAAAGATTGCACCACACGAATAGTAGTGAAAAGAAGACGGTGGTTAATTCTTCTGCCAGAAGTACAAGGTGCTGTTTAACTGCCTAGTCCAGACATCTAAAGCATTCCACCCCATCATAGATCTAAACAAATTGTATGGATTCCCTGCCTGGCCAAAGTCTTTAGAGAACGAAGATGCCCTAAAAGACTATGTCCTCTACACATATTGGAGTATTCTCATATTGACCTCTATGGTCAAAGTATCAGGCCTGCCAAGCAAGGGGAGGACCTATATATTCTGTATGTCAACGTGGGGATGGTGATCCCAAGGGTGGAAGGTACAATCAAGGTAGTCTTGGGGGCTAGTGGGAACATGTGTTGTCTTTGTATTTTGTACAGTTAAAATTGAATAAAAATGTATGTAAACATAAAAGAATGGTATGAGGTTATATGGACATAGTTAAAGGTACATCAATCAATCAATCAATCATGTGTTTGTTAAGCGCGACTACTCACCCGTGAGGGTCTCAAGGCGCTGGGGAGGAGGGGAGGTGCAGGTTCCAGTCTATCAAGGAGGGGCTCTGTCGAAGAGCCAAGTTTTGAGGTTTCTCGTGAAGATGGGGAGTGATGTTGTCTGTCTGAGGTGGAACGGTAGGGCGTTCCAGGCTCTGGCCGCGAGGAAGGAGAAGGAGCGACCTCCCGATCTGGTCTTTCTGGAGCGGGGGACCACGGCGTAGGAGAGCTGGGCTGATCGTAGGGTCCTTTGGGGTGCGTGGAATTTGAGTCGGCTGTTCAGGTATGCTGGTCCGGTGTTGTGGAGGGCTTTGTGTGCGTGGGTGAGAATCTTGAAGGTGATTCTAGCCCTCGATGGGGAGCCAGTGGAGTGTGCGCAGGTGCTGGGAGATATGGCAGTGTCTTGACAGGTTGAGGACCAGTTTTGTGGCGGCGTTCTGGATGTTTTGTAGCTTGCGGGTGAGGTTTTTGTTTATTCCGGCGTAGAGTGTGTTGCCATAGTCGAGTCTGCTGGTGACAAGGGCGTGAGTGACGGTCTTTCTGTGCTCGAGGGGGACCCATTTGAATGTCTTACGTAGGAGGCGGAGGGTGTGGAAGCAGGAGGATGCGACGGAGTTGATCTGGCGGTCCATCTTGAGCTTGGAGTCCAGGATGATTCCAAGGTTGCGTGCGTGATCCGTGGGGGTGGGTGGGCTTCCGAGGGCAGGGAACCACCAGATGTCGTTCCAGGCGTCAGGGTGTGGGCCCATGATGAGTACTTCTGTTTTGTCAGTGTTGAGTTGTAGGCAGCTGCTTTTCATCCATTTGGCGACGGCTTCCATGCCTTCTTGAAAGTTGTGTTTTGCTGCGTTGGGTTCGTTGGATAGGGAGAGGATGAGTTGGGTGTCGTCTGCGTATGAAACAATGTTAAGTCCGTGGGTTCTGACGAAGGGGGCGAGCGGAGCCATGTAGACGTTGAAGAGCGTGGGGCTGAGGGAGGACCCCTGGGGACTCCGCAGGTGGTTGGTGTGTAGGGTCCGAGAGGAAAGGAGGGAGTCTGACCCGCATGCGTTCTGCCGGAGAGGACATGAACAACATGCACATCCTGTCATAAAATTAAGCAAAGTATTAACCCCTATAATTTAAGTTAGCATGACTGCAATACATCAACAAACTTCACATGTCCCAGCTGGTTCAAGCGCCATCTCTTACAGAATGGAGGCTTGCACCATAAATTTAAAGTCTTTTGAAACTTCCACGGTAAAAGTATGCTCCACTGTCATTCTTTACAGCCTCCTTCAATAACACTCCTCACACTCTGGTACCCTTCTCTCACAACTTGTTCTTCTGTTCCTACTTTTACTTCTGTACCATTACTCTGATTATAATATACCCATCTCCGCATTTACACATACCACCCCCAACAGCAACAATATCAATATTCTATAATACTACTGGTCTCACCTCAGTACACTCTTCTCCTGCTTCCTCCATTCAAACCCCCATTCACATGTTTTTCCCTCTACTTCTCTACACTACCCTCCAGGCCCAGCTCGACAATTCCCTATATGCTTCCTTTCTTCCATTCCTTCTCTGACAATCCGTCTCCTCAGGACTTGTACCTTCTCTCTCATTCCTTTTCAATACATGAACTGGCATTGTAGTTTTGACCCTGCAGCAACCTAAATGGTGACTTCTTTGTTTCAGGATGTCCTATATTTCAATGAGCGCTCCATCAAATCATTCCCCCATTCTATACCTCATTGGCATCTAATTTCACCCATTCCTTCAAAGCCGATCAAAACCGTTCCACAAATACTTAGGCCTGTCTTCCGTGAACATCCCAACTACTGCTACAAGTAGAGGACTCATCTCCATAACCAATCCTATGTAATTACTTCTCTTCTAAATATTCCATTCATGAAGTTTACTTTGTCGACGAATTTGACTTCTACCAACTACTACAGTTGTCTATTATCACCAATGCACATGTTAAAGATCCTCTTAAGCTTATGTAGCCCTGTTATGACTAAGTACATTTTTTGCCATGCCCTTGAAGAAATCTCAAAAGAGCAAAAACAAACCCTGACATGTTCAACACACATTCCAATACCTTCTGCCGACACTTGATGTGACTGTGATGAGTGGGGTCCAACCTCACACATATTCTGTTTCTCTGCACCTCAATATGCTCAGTTGCCCTTCCTTACCATGTACAATCTTCTCCAAGCTGTATTTCCTTTCAACATCAATATCACCTCACATTATCCCACTACTGGCAACTTTCCACTATAATAACAGTACACATTTGGATCCAGCTATCTCAGTACTATGGGCTCATTACGATGGCGTAACGATCGCTACCGACCGTTACGCCATCGTAACGTGAAATACCCCCCGCCATATTATGATGGCGGTGGGTATCGCGGCGGACGCAAATCCGTCCGCCGCTTTTCCGCCGGTTGACAATCGTTACGATTGCCAGCCGGGCGGAGCTGGGCCACTAATATGGTGGCGGTGCCTAGCAGGCACCGCCAGCCATATTAGGATGTGGGTGGTTGCAAGGCCTTTCCATGGCGGCGATGCCGCCATGGAAAGGCTGGTGGGGATTGGTTTTGGGGGCCCGTTGCGGGCCCCATGGGGAGTGACGGGGTGCACTTGGGGGTTACCCATGGTACCCCCTGCAGTTCCCTGCACCAGTGGCAGGCACCGCGTGGTGCCTGCCACGTGGTGCACGGAGATGTTGTGCATGCCCTTTTACCATTGCGGACGGTGCTGCAGCCAGCAGCACCGTCCGCAATGGTAAAGGACAGGATGCGCCCGCCAGGCGGGCGCATCCTAATTGGGCCGGTGGGACCGCCGCACATCTGGCGGTCGGTCCCATCGCCGCTAAGATGGCTGGCGGACTGATGTCCGCCCGCCATCATAATGAGCCCCTATGTTCCTAATCTTCTTAAATATTTCTAAATGTATTGACAGGGAACACTAATCTGTCCTCATGTTCACTGCTACTATTTGTGTAAAAATGGCACATTTTGAAGGACTGCATGGTTTTGCTTCATTATTTTTCGTCCTCTCATCTGCCTATCATAACACCTCATCTTCAGTGTTATGTACCTTCTGCTTATGCTTTCATTGTTATCCTCCCTGTCACTTTTACAAACATATGGCAAATGTCCGACTATTCTACTTTTAAAACATTTCTTCTTGATGGCAAAACAACACCTTCATGCCTCTCGCTATGACACCTGAAACACCACAATCTGGCGCTCACTTTATTAATTTTACCCACTTTTGACATGTGGCCTGCATTCTTTTCCTTTTTTAGAATATTGACGTTAGACCCTTCCTCGCCTATCTTCCTGCCATCTTTCAGATTTAACTACTGCAAATAAGAAGTATTCTCAATACATAAGGCAATAGCCTTACCTGATGTCGGTTGTTCCTTCATATGTAATAATTTCTTCTGAATTTAAAGATCTTTTGTTCTCCTAAGTTATTGGTCACATATTTCCTCCTGTAGGTCAATAAATTTACATGTTGCTGGCAAAGCGCACAATGCTGCTACATTGTTCCATATTTTTGCCTGTCATCTCTGTTCTGGAGAAAACTTTACTTATGACGAAAATATATTCATATGTGTGTCTTAGTTTTTCTTTACATCCCTCATCACCCTTTCCTGATTATTTCCTACATTAACCTCCATGTCGTTGTCTTCTAGACCCATTCTCTGTCCCAGGTTCTAGTATAACATTCCCCTTCCTTCTACCTGCAAATTGTTCTTAAACATAGCCAGCGTCCGCATTTTACAAACAGATCCCAACTTAGAGCCTCCAAATACATTTTGAGAGCCTCCTTCCAACATTCTCATTGCATCAATGGTTCCACATGATTTTGTAAAAACATCGAGACTGACACTAGTGACTTCATCTTTTTAAGTGAATAGTCAGATCCAAGAAAGAAATAAAACATAAAATATAGCCAGCTTTATCAAGACAAATTTGGAATGACTAGTTCCCACTATTCAGTTCCTAATGTTCACAAAATCAGATAAATATGCCAAAACAAGAAAAGCAGCCACACAATCATGAGATACCAAACACTCAATATTTGAATGGTTTCAGGAGTGCAATATACTGCTCCAACAGCTCATCAGTTTCTAAGATTCCCCAGAGTATATGATCTCAGGTAAATCTAGTTTCAGAACATTTCATTTCTTCAAAAATATACAAAAGGAAAGTTGATTAGTCCATCTACTAGATTGGAACTATTAGATCCAGAACACAATGTTTATACTAAAATGGCTGCCAGGGTTGCAAGTAATCCTTATTTATATTTTATCCACTGGTCCTTCTTCAGTCATCACAGTTGTCACCTACAGGACTTAACTTGCAAGCAGCGAGCGTACAACATTAAACAGACAGACATTGCTGTGGTCATTGCTGGAATGGAGCTCCGCAGAAGCACGGGGCAAAGAGGCACCTGCACCCGCGCCTGGACTCCGGTAGGGAACTTGCCAGTTCCAGTGCACTCTACCCCCAGTGCCTGGAGACCCTCACGGATGATTAGCCGCACTTTACAAATTCTGTCTGATTGATTGAGTGAGGCATTCCTCATGTCTGGTTTCCTACAGCAACATGGCTGCTTACAGTGAAGCAAGCACACTCACTTTGTACATGTAAGCATTCAACTACACTGCCACAAATGAACACTAGAGAGATTGCAGCCCATCACCCTATCATCCCCAATGATCCTTTTAGTACGTCACTGACTATGGCACAGTGTTGGTAGTATCACGCATGGTATTGCATGGGCTGAGCCAAAAATAATCCTGCAGGCAATACACAGTCTGTTGCAACCCTCAGCACAGCTATTCTCACACCACTAAATCTGGCCAGTACACATGGTGCCAAACCGATCCGCTCACACTGCCACTTACATGGTTTCCTTGCCACCGTCTGTTAGCCTGGTACTCATGATTCAAGGCTATGTAACAGTAGGATGGCTCGCTAAGGTGACCATCTGGAAATGTGCTTCTGTAGTTTTCCTCAGCTGTGTCCATCTGGCTCCTCAACACCAATGAAGAGATGGCAACACACAAATTATAGCAAAATAAAGAATGTGATTTATTCTTCATACAGAAGTACCAAATGCTCTCTACAAAACCACCCCAGTATAATTGAGCCAACAGACCATCTCAAAGCAATTTCTTCGACCAGGCACATCCAAAATACCCTAAAACACAATCAAGAGGCAACAAAACAGGATACACATGCAAAATTGGTACATAGATCATCAAGAGGAAGTGAGTCAAAAAATATTTTTGGTTGATTCTGTGATTCTTTAATCAATTGCTTCTTCACCAGATATAGATAAGTACAGCCAACGCGTTTCGCCCAGTTACAGGCTTCCTCAGGGCTGCAAACATACATGAACAACATATCAGTCTAAAAGTTCTCATTACATAGATACAATACATACAGTTATATTTACAACATAAGACAGCATATAAATATAAAAACTAGTGTCTGTAAACCCTCATTAAACATGACTTTTTAAGCAACATGACCCACAAGCCATTATACGATCCTTAAAGGTCAAAAATCTCCATAAGACGCTATATTCCACATCATTATTAGACACTTCTTAGGCTAAAGACTCTTTATAACATTAATCATACAATAAGATAGACAGTAATGAAACAAATTATCACATAAACGTATGTACCAACATAACATACAAAAAAAACTAAACATGTTTTGAAAAACAACCAATTAGCCACCAATGAGAATACGTGCCCAGAGAAATGAAGACAAAACAGCAAAAACAACAAAAGCATAAAGCACAAAATATTAATAGCACCTTATAAGTCCAATGCCTTATATGAAAACATGTACGTACCACAGGACTGGATACCAGGATTTCCATATTCACAACTGGGATCCAGACCTTATGGTACTCATTAATGTCAACGTCCAATGTACACCAAAGTTAAGATCCATAGGGAAAAAAAGAAAGAAGAAAACACCATAACAGACAACCTACTATCAAAGAAATACACAATTGAGAACAGATATAGGTGTAGTGAATGTCCATCGTTAATCCCTTCCCCATTAAACATGTTGTGATGTTAAGTTGTAAGTACAGTAATTTATAAGTTCCACTAAAAGGCTTATCAAAAACAAGTGTCTAGCCAGTCACAGTTTAAAGTAGACGTCGTAACGAGTGACACATCAGTATTCCACGAGGGCTCTAAGAAACAAGGCAAATACGTCATGGATAAGCATGCAGGCCTTAATCATACCAGGTTAAGACCTATTCTGTACATTTCTTTTGTCAGATAGTCATGAGACCAATAAGGCCATACCAATAAACATAAACATGATATTCATTCTTATATGTACAAGGCACTCCTAGACGTAGAGTATACACCAGAGGCAGAGGGTAACCCCACAGATAAAATTAAACAAAAATACCTTATAGCAGCAGTGAGGTCGAAATTCTGTCAGCTGCTGGTAAGCAAACAGACAAGATTTTATGCCACTGTCATGGGAAAAGACATCCATCAATATGGCACTAAGCATAAAGAACAGAAGAACAATATAAACATGCCTGTTTAAATCTAGCATTAAAGATGCTCAATCTTTAAATTGCCAGGCTCACTCTTACATATTGATCTATTCATCTCATTTGCAAATGATTCAAAACATGTGTAAGAAAAGGGGGGAGGGACAGCAAACTTCTCTTCATGTACCACTCTGGAAGTAAACGTAAATCGAAACTAACCACCTCATACGGTAGTGGTTCTACGTTATAAGTCAAAGGGCAAGTGCCCGCAAACCAGGCAATCTGTAACCAGTCTGGGAAGAAGAGTGATATAAACCTTGGTGTTAATATTTGGAGTCACAGTTCCTTAAACGTTTCAAAAATGGCACATTTCCCGCATATGTGATGGCAAGCATCAAAACGGGAGTCATGTTGAAACTAATTTTGTGTCGCCAAGAGTCCAAGACAACCCCGTTTTGTGTTGTGACCCTGTGTCAATCCAATCTGGATATGTAAATACATGCCTATAAAGTACCCATCGGAGACCACTAATTTTTGTCCATTAAGGACATTTTCCTTTATGTTTCTAACAAGGACACCCACCTTCCCTTGTTGTAATCCTACATCAGTTAGTGGATGCTGCTCTCAGCAAGCCAACCTATATTCAAAAACAACACCAGTCTCCTTTCTGGTTTGTCCATACTCATACGTTCTATAACGATGCACATTTAATCTCCAACTGTAGTATGTTGATCTGTAAGTCACGAAGATGAAACCGAACACCAGAAAATACATGTACAGTGTTTAGAAAAACAGAAACAGGGGAGCCATGGAAGGGCTGTTATAAGACGCCAAACCAGCCCCAAACACCAAGAAATACATTCAGTAAATTTAGTAAGGCAGAGATAGGAGGATCCTGAATTGATCCTTATAGGACATGATGTAATTCTGGATCTGAATTTAGTCCCTTACTCACAGATCTTAATTCACAAATCCACTTGGCTTCCAGGTGTCGGAGATACAGTTTTCTGTCTCCTCCTCACCGGTCAGGGAGGGCCAAATCTATTGTATGAAACTTAAAATTGGCTCTGTTGGCACCAGCAATGCATTGATGTGAAACCAAGGAGTAGGAGGAATCGTGATTAACACAAGCCCTACGATGTTCTTGAATGCAGGTTCTTAGGTGGCACGAAGAACTTCCTACATAGATTCACTCACAGACACAGATAATATCATATATAAAACAAAACAAGAGTGGCAGTTAATAAAGTGTCTGATGCTATGTCTCTTTTTGGTGTTATATTCAAAATCCCTTGTTCTGTTTAGGCACAAATGACAGATAGTGCATTCTTCTACAGGTATAAAAACCTGGACACTTTAGGACTGGGTAAAGTATAGCTCGGGCAAACAACCTCTCTAATGGTTTTGCTTCTTCTATATGTTACAGATGGTTTGTCTGGAAGTATATTCCCAACTCCAGGGACACCTTTAGCAGAGGCCAGTGTCTGTTCAGGATTTTAAACACCTTCTGATTCAGTCTGGAATTCGTGGTGATGAGTGAAAAACATTCCACTGATTTTCCGGGCTTGGTTTTTAGAGTATCGCTTCTGTTGATTCTCCTAGCCCTGTTAGCTGCTTGTTGCAAAACTGTTTCCTTATAGCCTCTAGTTTTCAGTCTAGAGATGGTTTGGTTAGTATGCTGTTCAAAATGCACATCATTACTGCAGTTCTTCCACATCGCAGAGAAGTTTTTAGACTGATATGTTGTTCATGTATGTTTGCAGCCCTGAGGAAGCCTGTAAGTGGGCGAAACAAGTTGGCTGTACTTATCTATATCTAGTGAAGAAGCAATTGATTAAAGAATCACAGAATCAACCAAAAAGATTTTTGACCCACTTCCTGTTGATGATCTATGTACCAATTTTGCATATGTATCCTGTTTTGTTGCCTCTCGATTGTGTTTCAATGTATTTAATTAATGGCCAATTGGTAGCTGGCCATCAGAGGTGGGCAACAGTTGAATCATAAACAGTAAGAACACTTCTGGTAGGGCGGCATTTGGGTCCCCTAGCTGCCAATACTTGCTCAACATCCAAAATAGCAGATCTCGTATCTTCAATTAGTCAAACATCCTTGGGCAGATTAATAGTAGAAAAAGCATTAACAATCTATTCTCGTTACCCTGAGGATTCACGCTGGCTGAACTAGTTCTACTACTCAAACCTGATCTGTGGCACTTAAAATCCTTGCTGAGGTCTCCATTACTTGCTGCCCGCATCAATGGTTACGTTTTACTAACCTTTGAACTATGGAAGTTTGGGTTGACCCACGTCAGGAGTCAAAGCTTTTCCATGCAGGTTGCACTCAAATTTCAGTAGCAGGCAAATCACGCCCTGGAATTCTCTATGCATGGAAGAGCTTGAACAAACACTGCAAAGCACACGAAAAGCCACCTTTGCTGGAGAAGGGGAGATGGATGAAAATGAATATCTGTTTAATTATTAGGACCGCCCTGCTTAGACCCGGGGGCCGGGTAACAAGTTAGATGTCTTTCCAGGAATGGGTACCTTTCCAGTGTGAACAGATCACCAAGCGCCATCTCCATTCCCACTGCCAAGTCAATAAACCAACTGATGACAAATCACTTAAGAGGGCGGGGCAAGCAAGGGCAGAAGGAGGGTGCAAAGGGTGAGAGAGAAGGTCAAATGAACTTGCAGAGCATAGCTGTGCAAACTTCAGCCCAAATTATTAAAGTTTTGCTTGGGCGCTTTCACGACAAAAGTAGGCATCTATTTACTTAACAATATAAATGTTAAATTGTATATTTTTACAATTGTACCTAACTGGTAACACACCGGACCTGGTATGAGTTCAGGAGTGGGTGCACTGAACTGCCGGCGGAATCCCTGGTGAGCACGGACATGCGTGTTTTCGGGGTAACTGAAGGGGTGCAAGCACTTTGAGGGGATCACCAGACCTGCACCGGACCGCCTTTTATCACCGAACAACGCAGGCAGCATTTTACGAATAAGTTGCACATTTACGTTTTTCATCTGCTCCTCCCAGTGGCTGCCTGCGGGCGGGAGTGGTCAGCGCCCATGCAATCACACGTGAGAATAATAATAACCAGGATAAGGAAAAGAATACATTTACAATAACAACAACATTGATAGCGATGCTAAGGCTACTGCTACCAATAAGAGTGGTGGTGATGATGGGGGCAATAATCCAATGAGTTGATAATCAATTAATTACATCTGCAATGTCGACGTGCGACCTGTCCCTGACCTAGACACGCAGCATCCATGACTCTCGCCTGGATTTTCATGAAAGCCCAGAAAGTCTGACCATGTCAGAGACAGGAGATGCATTTCCGGCGACCATGTTGTGGTAAGCTAAGAGAACCTTGCTGGAAGCGGCAGCCACGCTCCTGTTCACAACAAACAAGCACAGGGCCCATGCACGCTCCTGATTGCATACACTCTTGAACACATAACCCTCAGCTCGACTGCCTGCTGTCTTAATCCGCCGGTGCTGTGCTTTGTACGGGTTGCGTGCACCAGAAAATCTATATTCTGTAGGGCAACCCAATGACAGAGCGCAAGAGGTAAACAGCCAGAGGCAAGAGAACAGTCTGCTGTGGAGCCGTGCGTCATTCACGCACGCGCCTCGTGGATCTCCCTGCATGTTTATCCTGCAGGCTTCATGCTTATCCTGCACTCCCTGCGTGTATATCCTGCATCACCCTGGGGCCGGACCTGCACCATCCCCATGTCTATTCTGCACTTCCTGTATATGCATCCTGCACAGTTTCCATGCCTATCCTGAACCCACATACGTGTAACTTACTCTCCCCGCATGTTTACCCTGCATGTCCACATATCTCTCATGCAGTCACCGCATGTACATCCTGCTCTCTTCTCGTGTGTGTTTCCCTCCCTGTGAGTCTGTCCTGCAACTCCTGGTTGTCAGTCTTATTCCTTGTTTATGTCTATCCTTCCACCCAATCTGGTGTATCCTCCAGTCACTGCATGATCATGCTGCAGCTCCTGCATGTCTATCTTGTGCCTCCTGTATGTCTCTCTCGTCCATGATAATCCTCACCTCATGTCATGCATGGTCTATTCTGCACCACGTGCATGTCTATCCTATCCCCACTGCTTGCCTGTTATGCGTTGTGTGCATGTGTATCTTGGGTCCCTGGCGTGTGCATCTTGCAACGCCTACGTGTCTAGACTTCACCCTTGCATTGGCTCCCAGAGGGAACCCTGCTCCCAGTGTGTCTACCTCACGGACGTGCCACGACTGTCCTGCGCCCCATCTATTCCGTATCTGACAGTGCATGTATGCCTTGCGCCTCTCCATTTTTCGCGAGTCGCCCTTATCTGACGGGTGTCCTCGTGCAATAAATAATCTTCAGCACCCCAACAGACCTACATGTCCGTATGTTCACACTCAGCACACCTAAAGCACCCTTCTTAAAAACGGTTCACCCTTCCCAACATCTGGCTTCATCCTCCTCAGAGAGGCCAACATGTTGACTGCTTGCCTCCTGCATGGCCACCCTGCACTTCCTGCGTACACAGCCCGAGCCCAGCAACAAGCCAACAACCACAGCTACACAGTACGCACCCTCCACGAACTCACCTGCTCCCTAGCTGTGCTGCACCCAGCCTAGTTTCATCCCCTGCACAACCACATCCCCAGCATGTATTGTTGCCTGTCCTCCATACTGCACACCCTGCTGTGTCTTTCTCACTCACTCCATAGCAACCCAACCGCCATCTCTTTCTCTACCGTTCTCCTCCACGCACCTCTCCTAATTTCACGCGCCTCTCCTCCAGGCACCCCAACCCCCCACCCTAACCTCACCCTCCGCCCTAGACTCATGCCGTAGGCCACCTTCTCCTTTAACACGCCCCGGTTTCGCCTCCTCAAGCAGCCGGTCAGACAGACAGACGCATGCATTAAAATGTCTCTACACGGGGCGGTCATCGTGACTCCGCGGGCTTTACCTCGGGGTGCTCGGTTCTTGGATTGCAATGCCGTGCGTACGAGGCAGTGAGGATGCAAGGGACGTGAGAGCTGCAAGGAGGGAGGTGCGAGCTGCAGGCAGCCTGGCTCTGCGGTTGCTGCCGCCGCTGCTACAGCCCGAGCTTTGTGTGGTGTCGAGCTGCCGCCTAGTGTTGTAGAGTGGGGGCGCTGCTGGACCACAACTCGTGCCTCTTGCCTGTCTTATAAAGTGTAAACATTTGGTCATAAGACGGTTGGCTGGAGACAGTCCCTGAAAAGTTTGTCATAACAGTGCCATGTTGCCCCGAGCAAAAAGTGTTTTCAGTGTCCTTTCTGCTGGAATTTTGTCAAAAACCAAAAATGTTGCCCCAGAGGACTCGTAATGTAATAGTTTTGCTTTTCTAGGAGGGACAATTACAAAAGCCGGTGGTTTGTAGAGGCAGCGTTGAACGGGAGCGTTGGAAATAAGTACAGTGATTGAGCCCTCTAGTGTTGCTGGCCTTGAGTGGCAACACTCTAGGTGTCAGGTATTTGAGCACTGCAACCTGAGGCCTAGAAATGATGACTGCAAAAAGAACAATTGATGGACAGAATGCAGATCAATGTCATACATTCACCCCAGTACAGAGATCTGGGCCTAAATCCATCGTTTTTTTGCTCACCATGCCAGTCCAGTTTGGACCCAGCTATATGCAAATCAGTCTTGACCCTACACCCAATGGGAACAGTCCAGCCCGAACTGCCAGGCCAGGTCCTCCCTGGACTGGAAATAAGCATTCTAGGACCGGTTTCGGGGTTTCACCCCTCTTCAGCCAGGATAGCTTGACTCCAGCGTCATGGAGAGCACGGGACCCACGTCTGGGCATACCCGTCCCACTCGGGGTGACAAATGCAAAAAGAACAATTGATGGACAGAATGCAGATCAATGTCATACATTCACCCCGGTACAGAGATCTGGGCCTAAATCCATCGTTTTTTTGCTCACCATGCCATTCCAGTTTGGACCCAGCCATATGCAAATCAGTCTTGACCCTGCACCCAATGGGAACAGTCCAGCCCAACTGCCAGGCCAGGTCCTCCCTGGACTGGAAACAAGCATCCTAGGACCGGTTTCGGGGTTTCACCCATGGGGCACAGGGTCAAGACTGATTTGCATATGGCTGGGTCCAAACTGGAGTGGCGTAGTGGGCAAAAGAACGATGGATTTAACCCAGATCTTTGACTGGGGGAGAATGTTTGCATTGTCAGCATTCCGTCCATCATTTGTTTGCTGTAACACTTTTCGCCCTAAGTGGGATGGGTATGCCCTGACGTGGGTCCCTTGCTCACTGTGCCACTGGATTCAAGCTAGCCTGGCTGAAGAAGGGTGACATACCCTGAAACCGGTCCCAGGATGCTTGTTTCTGGTCCAGGGAGGACCTGGCCTGGCAGGTCTGGTCTGGACTGTTCCCATGGGAGCACAGGGTCAAGACTGATTTGCATATGGCTGGGTCCAAACTGGGGTGGTGTAGTGGGGCAAAAGAACAGATGGATTTAACCCAGATCTTTGACTGGGGGAGAATGTTTGCATTGTCAGCATTCCGTCCATCATTTGTTTGCTGTAACACTGTTCGCCCTCAAGTGGGATGGGTATGCCCAGACGTGGGTCCCTTGCTCACTGTGCCACTGGATTCAAGCGTAGCCTGGCTGAAGAAGGGTGACATAGCCTGAAACCGGTCCCAGGATGCTTGTTTCCGGTCCAGGAAGGACCTGGCCTGGCAGTTCGGTCTGGACTGTTCCCATGGGGCACAGGGTCCAAGACTGATTTGCATATGGCTGGGTCCAAACTGGGGTGGCGTAGTGGGCAAAAGAACCGATGGATTTAACCCAGGTCTTTGACTGGGGGAGAATGTTTGCATTGTCAGCATTCCGTCCATCATTTGTTTGCTAGAAATGATGACGGCAACAGCCAATACAATGGGAACACAGGAAGGACGTTTTCAGCTGGCTTGCTCCGCTACTTCTCCAGCCAGCCACGCTAGCTGCCCCTCTGTCTTTATTACTTCCCTCACATGACCCTGGGGCTATGTTCCACTCTCCATAGATATCAAGGGGTGTTTTTACTGATGACTTCTGCTTGGCACATAGTGTCACAGCCTGGCACCCAGTTACGTCACTCAGTGACATTACATTCCTCCCCATAACAAAACAAACTGACAACTCCTCAAAAACGATAAATCACAATCATGGTATACATTTATTGACTAATGGGTGGGCAAACATTAAGTCATACAGACATCACAGTGATGTCCCCTATTAGACCTCCTGACCACATTCTAGATTATGGGAAGAAACATGAGTCAATACAGCATTGTTCACATCAATCTTGTTCATCTCCTATCGGTTACTTATCTGCATCTCGACTTGATCTTTCCAGCATCTTCGAGGGGTGATGGGTTTTGTCTCAAAGCGTATCGGGTGTGAGTCGATGCGACTCTGAACACTCGGGGAGGTTTAGGGAGCTTCTGGGTTCTTGTGTGGTCGGACTTGGATCACAGTCACTGGGCTCTGGTAGGGGTGACGCCGGGCTGCCCGACTCTGACATCAAGTCTTGCTCATCCAGCAGTGGATCGACGCCACCTTGGTGCCCAGGAATCCTGGCATCCCGATGGAACTGTTTAAACATCAACACATTTCTTGATCTTCGTGTCCCGACACCCGCATGACCATCCACGGGCATACCTCAAAGGCATCCTGGATTTGCCTCCCGGGAATCGGTCCTTGATGAGTACCAAGTCCCCGACCGCAATGTTTGGAGTTTTCGTTCTCCATTGGTGACTCGCTTTTTCATTGTTTTTTTTTTCTTCTGGAGCCTGGTAGTAGTTGATTGAGGTGTGTGTCCGCCCATGGTGATGAGGGAGGTTTGTCACTGATCACTCGACCCATGGACAGATGTCCGGGAGCACGTCCAGTTGTGGAGTTTGACGGTAGTCTTGCAAGAACGAGAAGCTGGTAAGATCAGTTGTTTGATGATTGGCCATGAGCGATTCAGATGATCTTATTTAGGGTCCGCATGAATCTCTCTACTTCCCTGTTCGCTTGAGGCCAGCAGGGTGTGATTTGTCTGTGGGATATGTTTAGTGACTGGAGGTGAGCCGCTACCGCTTGACCTTGCACCGGTGGTCCATTATCAGTCCTGAGCACTTTGACAAGTCCATGAGTTTGCCATGATTTTTCTCCAGTTTGGGTATCACTTCATTACGCACTTAGTGGAGGAGAAATTATCTCTTCTTCGGGATAGCGTGAGTAATCTTCAATCATGACCATAGTGTGTCTTCCATGGGGAGGCTCTCGAGATCAAGGCTCGCGCTGACCCCACGGGGTTGTTGTGGTCCTTTTCAGTGACGACTGGGGCTGGTGGGCTAGAGTCATCGGATGCTTGGCACCAGGGACAGGATCTTCTTTTTGCCTCTATCTTCTCATTCATTAGGGGAACAATACTTTGGTCTGTAGGCGGCTCTTGGTCTTGACCATTCCTTCGTGGCCAGCGTGGGCTAATTGAATTGCTTGGTCCATGAGGCTTTTAGGGATGACTAACCAATGTCCTCTCAGAAGGCATCCATCCGGGTCAGCGCTAACTCCAGTCGTACATGATACAGACTTTCCATGATGCGGCTAGGATTCTGATATGAGATGCACCCATTCATTCTTAAATGTCACCCACTGGGAGGTTCTTACACCTTTAGCATTTTGAGGTAAACACTCATCCTTGTGTGTTGCTCGCTGAATTGTTTCAATGGAGAGTGGGAGGGGGCGTGACCGGTCAGACACATATTTCACATATTCCTCCGTTTCGTCTGCCTCTTCTTCTTCTTGATAGTATAGTGAAACAAGGGTATCCCAGTTAGAAGAACCTGGGGTTAACATGTGTTTTAGGAAAAAACAGCCCGGTTCAGTTTGGCCCAATCGGGTCCTGTACAACCAAATGGAGTCCTCGAGAAGGACACAAGGTAAAACTTTTGGGGTAGACAATTAATCATTAAGGGAGCACGAAAGTAGTAGGGGAGCATATGTAGTGTAAAATAAACATTTTATTTTACACAAACATGATTAACGACAGTCAATGTAAACAGGTGCTCACATAAAGTGACAGGTGCGTAATGTGACAAGGTGCGGTGAACTCTAAAAACATTACATCACATTGACAACAGAGTAGGAACTTCGCTTAAGTTAATACAATTGAGAGAGTTCCTGTTGTAGCAAGTCTGTACGGCGTTTCGATCTTAGGGACTTAAGATCATCATCAGGACAACAAGTGAGCACCCTGAACCTAAGAGGGGAACAGAATGAAATTACGATATGTACCCTACGACTTCAACTACTAACAGCGTGGGCGTGCTCCCAGTGTGATAGCATATCTTAATTAAACGCTGGCACACAGTGAAGTGATATAGACCGTTACCTATTTAAAGAGGGCCAGGTGAGTAGCTTGAAGCTCTATCAATTCCAGTGGCCCCCTAAGGGGAGTTGCGCGCATTATATCAATTATCAATGAGTGGACTAACTATTGCACTCATACATGTGTCATGCTCAGAAGCGTTGTGCGAACTTACTTCCCTACAAGAACCACTGAGGCGTGGTGTTGTAGAACCGATCTGTGGTTAGTACAGTGTTGTATTTCTTGCCTCGAAGTGCGTCTGGGGAAGATATGGAGTCCGGGATTAGGGCTCACTGATATCGAATTATTGAACACAGTTAGCTGAGTGAAGATATTACTCACATACTATTGTTCGCGCGGGGACCTACTTCCAGCCGGAAGTAGTACGGGAGGGCAATCTGGTCAATACTGCTCTCTATGAAGGGCGGGGACCAACTACTGTGGGGGTGGAGGGAGGCAGAGTTAGAATATGCAGTGGATATGCCTATATACAGTGGATATGCCTATATACAGTGATCAAGGCAACTCCATATGGTACACTTACAATTATGAGGGCAGGGTAGTGAAAACCCGTTGACACCGGGGGTTCGGTGGGCCTCCAAGGATGCCCAGGATTTTAAGGAGGAGGCGCGGTTAATCTGTGGGCATGAAGGCCTGTAACACAGAAGGAAATTAATAGGTACTGAACTGTGATGAAAGGGGTGCCCGAGTTATCAAGGGTCTACTCACTCCTTCTCCGGAACGGCACTGCGATGAGCCGTCAAGAGGCCGTCAATGTTAAAAACAGCCCAGCCTGCTAGGGAAAACACAAGTTTAGACCCGGGGGCCAGTGTGAAGGTGCCTATTGGTGGGACAGGGGAGGAGGAAGGAATGTGTACTCACGCATGCGGCGCTTCACAATTGGAGCGCTCAATCTGAAATTAGAAGTGATGCCATTAGCTGCGCTTGGGATAGATGAAATACCACTGCGTAAGAGGGCCGGGGACAAGGCACTTACTATTTCAGGCTTCCAGCGGGAATCAAACACCAGTCTGGTCGGCGCGCTGCAGTGAATCACTCTGTTGCGACAGAGTACGCTGTTTGGAGGCGTGGTTATAAACTTTGCCGGCGGCAATTACGTGGCACAGAAGGGGAGGGGCTAAACATCCATTCTTGGTGTTACTAACAACTAAAAACTAAAAAGAACGCGCATGTCAACTCTAAAACTAAAACCGCCTGGCGCGTCTTCAAATGAGCGATGCCTCTCTAGTTTACCTGGTCTCGTGAGAAATCTAGCTGTCTTGCGAGACGTGGAGGCTGGCCAGCGGTAAAATTGGAGATAAAAATTAGAATGCCAAGACAATGGCAGCAGGGGCCATATACAAGGAGATTCATATGAGAAAACATTCAGTGTTACAGTGCCTACCAGGAAATACTTATGTCTAACCCGGACTGTTGTAATATGACTAATGGCCCAAAATGTACATACATATTACACACAGTTAACAGATAACTCTTTGTTAGCATGGGAGGTAGGGAGAACAGGGCTGTGGATGCAACTGCATTGTGATCTATACTAGGTGGAATGAAACAAAAAACATGGCTAGGAGAAGGTAAAACAGAACACTGTGTCTGCGGTGTGATAGGAACATCATATAGTCATTGGATCAACATATAGTCATTAGACCATTAACTGCAGGCATTCCATTCATCAACGGAGTTCAAACCATTCTCAATGGTGCGGCAATTAAAAATCCATTTACATTCCAGCCCGATTTAGGATAGACTGTTGGTTTCCTCTTCTTGCGTTGGTATGAAGGCTGTCAATCACCTGCCACTTGATTTCATTTTCAGAATGCCCTTTTTGTAGATAGTGTTCCACCAGGGGGTGCAGTAAGGATTTTGCATCTGATCCTGCTTTTGTGTTGGGAAATCCTAGCCTTTACCTTCTGGGTTGTTTGACCAATATATCGCAGTTGACAGGGGCATTCAATGCAATAGATGACATTCTGGGAATCACAGTTACTAAATGCTTTCAATACATGTTTGTGGTTACCATACTCAAATACTTTAGTGTTACAGGTAGTATCGCATGCCATGCACTGATTACATTTAAAGTGACCCACAAGCGGTGGCAGGTTAAGGTACGTATGGATAGAAGTGTCCTTTCTAGTGGGTGTATGTGCCCTCACTAGATGGTCCTTGATGTTGCGGCCACGTTTGAATGAGAAAAGTGGGGTACCTGTGGTGAACTCTAGGGGATCTAGAACTGACCAATGCTTTTTACTAGTTTCGTTAGTTTGTTACTCACAGAATTAAAGGTGGTAACACAAGTGATTCTGGATAAGGAAGTCTTATCTCTAGGTTGAAGGAGATACTCCCGATGAGCGTCACTCACGCCCTTTTCATAGCGCGTTTGACTGGCGTCTTGGGTAGCCTCTATCTGTGAGTTTTACATAGATACTTCTGCCTCTTGGAAGAAGTTTTCCTTAAATTTGCAGTTACGCCTGATACGGAGAAATTGGCCGTATGGTAGGCCGTCCCTGAGTGCCCTAGGGTGCGCGCTGTTGTACTGTAGCAAGGTGTTCCTTTCAGTGGGCTTTCTAAACAGGGTTGTGTACAGTTCGCCATTTGCATTCTTAATAGTAACATCCAGGTAGTCTACGCTAGCATTATCATAGCTGTATGTGAATTTGAGATCAGGTTGGGTACTATTCAGCCAGTCACAGAAAGTCTTAAGTTCATTTTCATCACCAATCCAAATCATGAGTACATCATCGATGTATCGAGCGCCATAGGCGGATATTTCCGAGATGTGGGTTGGTGGAATTAAGAATGGTGTTAGTTTCATGTCACCTACGAAGAGGATGGCAAAATTTAGAGCAAAAATATCTCCCATAGAGGTGCCTTTGCACTGTCTATAGTAAGTGTTTTTGAAACAAGAAATAGTTCTTGGATTAGCGTAATTTCCAGCAGTGTTATAATGAATTCAGTGGGGACCCTGTGCGGAGCTGGGCGGTTGTTGAGGTGTTTCCTGATGACATCAATACCTTTCAGTTGGGGGATGTTAGTATACAGAGACTCTATGTCAAGCGTGACAAGGAGTTCTGTATTTGGATCAAAGGGCTGGGATTCGATTAGGTTAATCAGATGGGTTGTGTCTTTGACATAGGTAGAGTATCTTGTACCAAATCTTTCATAAAGAAGTCAATATATCTTCCCAGGGGCTCTAAGACAGAGCCACAGCCGGAGAGGATTGGCCTACCCGGGGGTGCCTCCGCATTTTTGTGCACCTTGGGTAGTGTATATAGGACTGGTGTACGAGTTGTCTTGTTGGTAAAGGCTAGGATTTCCCAACACAAAAGCAGGATCAGATGCAAAATCCTTACTGCACCCCTGGTGGAACACTATCTACAAAAAGGGCATTCTGAAAATGAAATCAAGTGGCAGGTGATTGACAGCCTTCATACCAACGCAAGAGGAGGAAACCAACAGTCTATCCTAAATCGGCTGGAATGTAAATGGATTTTTAATTGCCGCACCATTGAGAATGGTTTGAACTCCGGTTGATTAATGGAATGCCTGCAGTTAATGGTCTAATGACTATATGTTGATCCAATGACTATATGATGTTCCTATCACACCGCAGACACAGTGTTCTGTTTTACCTTCTCCTAGCCATGTTTTTTGTTTCATTCCACCTAGTATAGATCACAGTGCAGTTGCATCCACAGCCCTGTTCTCCTACCTCCCATGCTAACAAAGAGGTATCTGTTAACTGTGTGTGTAATATGTATGTACATTTTGGGCCATTAATCATATTACAACAGTCCGGGTTAGACATAAGTATTTCCTGGTAGGCACTGTAACACTGAATGTTTTCTCATATGAATCTCCCTTGTATATGGTCCCTGCTGCCATTGTCTTGGCATTCTAATTTTTATCTCCAATTTTACCGCTGGCCAGCCTCCACGTCTCGCAAGACAGCTAGATTTCTCACGAGACCAGGTAAACTAGAGAGGCATCGCTCATTTTGAAGACGCGCCAGGCGGTTTAGCTTTAGAGTTGACATGCGCGTTCTTTTTAGTTTTTAGTTGTTAGTAACACCAAGAATGGATGTTTAGCCCCTCCCCTTCTGTGCCACGTAATTGCCGCCGGCAAAGTTTATAACCACGCCTCCAAACAACGGCACTCTGTCGCAACAGAGTGATTCACTGCAAGCGCGCCGACCAGACTGGTGTTTGATTCCCGCTGGAAGCCTGAAATAGTAAGTGCCTTGTCCCCGGCCCTCTTACGCAGTGGTATTTCATCTATCCCAAGCGCAGCTAATGGCATCACTTCTTAATTTCAGATTGACGCTCCAATTGTGAAGCGCCGCATACGTGAGTACACATTCCTTCCTCCTCACCTGTCCTACTAATAGGCACCTTCACACTGGCCCCCGGAGTCTAAACTTGTGTTTTCCCTAGTAGGCTGGGCTGTTTTTAACATTGACGGCCTCTTGACGGCTCATCGCAGTGCCGTTCCGGAGAAGGGTGACTAGACCTTTGATAACTCGGGCACCCCTTTCATCACAGTTCAGTACCTATTAATTTCCCTTCTGTATTACAGGCCTTCATGCCCACAGATTAACCGCGCCTCCTCCCTTAAAATCCTGGGCATCCTTGAGGCCCACCGAACCCCTCGGTGTCAACGGGTTTTCACTACCCTGCCCTCATAATTGTAAGTGTACCATATGGAGTTGCCTTGATCCCTGTATATAGGCATATCCACTGTATATAGGCATATCCACTGCATATTCTAACTCTGCCTCCCTCCACCCCACAGTAGTTGGTCCTCGCCCTTCATGAGAGCAGTATTGACCAGATTGCCTCCCGTACTACTTCCGGCTGGAAGTAGGTCCCAGCGCGAACAATAGTATGTGAGTAATATCTTCACTCCAGCTAACTGTGTCTCAATAATTCGATATCAGTGAGCCCTAATCCCGGACTCCATATCTTCCCCAGACGCACTTCGAGGCAAGAAATACAACACTGTACTAACCACAGATCGGTTCCTACAAACACCCACGCCTCAATGGTTCTTGTAGGAAGTAAGTTCGCACAACGCTTCTGAGCATGACACATGTATGAGTGCAATAGTTAGTCCACTCATTGATAATTGATATAATGCGCGCAACTTCCCTTAAGGGGCCACTGGAATTGATAGAGCTTCAAGCTACTCACCTGGCCCTCTTTAAATAGGTAACGGTCTATATCACTTCACTGTGTGCCAGCGTTTAATTAAGATATGCTATCATACTGGGAGCACGCCCACGCTGTTAGTAGTTGAAATGTAGGGTACATATCGTAATTTCACTCTGTTCCCCTTTAGGTTCAGGGTGCTCACTTATTGTCCTGATGATGATCTTAAGTCCCTAAGATCGAAACGCTGTAAGACTTTCTACAACAGGAACTCTCTCAATTGTATTAACTTGAAGCGAAGTTCCTACTCTGTTGTCAATGTGATGTAATGTTTTTAGAGTTCACCGCACCTTGTCACATTACGCTCCTGTCACTTTATGTGAGCACCTGTTTACCTTGACTGTCGTTAATCATGTTTGTGTAAAATAAAATGTTTATTTTACACTACATATGCTCCCCTACTACTTTCGTGCTCCCTTAATGATTAATTGTCTACCCCAAAAGTTTTGCACTTGTGTCCTTCTCGAGGACTCCACTTGGTTGTACAGGACCCGATTGGGCCAAACTGAACGCTGTTTTTTCCTAAAACTCTTCTTCTTCTTGAAGCATAGCTGCTCGAGGATGTCTCAACAAGTAGTCAGCTGGATTTTGGGGAAACCAGGGTGGCGTATTCCACTCTGCAGTTGTATTCTTGGAGTTGAAGCATCCACTTCTGAATTATTGGCGGCGGTTTCAAGGCCGTGCCGTTGAACAGCGGTATGAGGGGTTTATGGTCTGTTGTCACGGTGAACGGATGGCAGTACACATATAGATGGAAATGTGGCATCCCCAGTGTATGGCAATTGCCTCCTTCTCGATTTGTGAGCATCGTTGTTCCATTGCCGCGACGGATCGACTGTCAAAAAGCCACTGGGGTACACACTCCTTCCTCTTCTCGTGTACATCAATACAGCTCCTAGACCTTTCGGCCCAGGAGTCTACCGCTATGGTCATTTCCTTCTGGGTGTCAAAATAGATTAAGGTGGTGTCTACTGACAGGGCTTCTTAGTAGCTTGAAAAGCTTGTTCCAGTTCACAGCTTCAAGACCAGGAGTTTGTGGCCTTTGTAAGATCTCTGAGGGTTAGGTGAGCTTAGTGAGGGTTCTTGATGAAGCAGCCACAGTAATTTACCATGCCTAGGAAACTGTGCAATTCTGTCACTGTCGTTGGCGGTGGGGCCTCTCTAATATCTCGCACCTTGTCAGGGTCAGGTGCCAAACCTTCAGCCTAAAATACATATCCGAAGAACTGCAGTTTTTGTCTTAGGAATTCACACTTGCTTCGGTGTAAGGTGAACCCAGATTCTTGTATCCGTTGGAGTACCCTGCTTCAGTCGCTGATTATGTTCGGGTATGGTCTTCGCATAAATGAGTATGTCATCACTGGCATTAACAACCCAGGGAGATCGGCTAAGAGTTCTGTATCATTCTGGAATACCTCAGCAGTGCTGGATATTCCGAAGTTCGATCATCTAAACCACCGTAGTCCTGCATGGGTTGAAAAGGTAGTGATGCAACGAGATTCCTCAGCAAGGACCAGCTGGTGGTACCCTGATCGTGAAGTCCAGTTTGGAGAACCAGCAGGCATTGCTGGGTTCTCTATTAGGTCATCTATTGTCGGGGTAAATGGCATTCTCTTTTGATTGCAACATTGGGCATGCACATGTCTACACATTTCCTGACCTCTCTGGGCTGTTTAGGTTTTCTGGTGACAACAATTGACGATACCCACGGGGTGGGCCCCATTCACTTGTTCGATTATGCAGGCCTTTTCCAGTTTGTCCGGTTCTTTTCTACCCACCTTCGCGTACCCGTGGCGCCCGACCTGTAAATCTACGATGCAGGCGCGAAAACTGCGACCACGGCCACCGCCGTAAACCAGAATGCGACCGGCCGAGACGCGCGGAAAACAGCAATCCGGCCGGAAAAACCACGCGAATCCAACCGACCGACCACGCACCCGGAACAAATCCGACCGAAACGTACACGCTAACTCCAAACGCTAAGTACGATGCAAAGCGCGAAAACCACGCGCGAAGTCGGACGGAGGACAAGCCGTACGACCGACACGCATACAAAGCCGAGCCGAAGCAACACAATACACCGCGACCGACAGCGTGCGCAGCATAGAAAACTGCACAAACACAAGCGTGAGCGAAGCGGAAAACACCGTCCGAGACCAATGCAGGGTCCGACTCGGTCACAAGAACGTTTCCAACATACACAAACAGCACAAAGGAAAAATCACCCAAAAAAAGGCCAAACAAGCAATTACCAAGCCAATAAATACTGGGGAGTGGGGACAGAGAACAAGGACACACCCACAACTCCACCTATATAAAGGACACAAATCACTACCATGAGCCTTTGCAAATGCCATTCCACTGCCAGCACCCAGAGAAAGCAACCACACACCCACAGCTCATCCCTCACACAAGCCACACACCATCAGCACACCAACAAATACCTACCTCACATACACCCAGCAAAACACACACTCACACACCCTCACCTGCACACCAACACACACATCACCCACCATCACCACCCATCACCATGCCCCCAAGAAGAATCCCAAGTTCCTAGATAGTGAATTGGAAGTCATGGTAGACGAGATCCTCAGGGTGGAGCCACAGCTGTTTGGCACTCTGGTCCAACAGACCCCCATGTCGCAGAAAACCAAGATGTGGGAGAGGATCATCAACAGGGTGAACGCCCAATCACCATGTCGGCGCACAAAGACGGACATCCAGAACAGGTGGTATGACGTGCGCAGGAGGGTGCGGGACATGCTGAAGAAAGACTACATCAACAGCCAACACACCGGCAGTGGCCCCTCCTGCCAAGCCAATATACCTCAGGCCCTGGGAGGAGAAGGTGCGGGCCATCCTTCCGCCAGTGAGCGTATATGGACTAGAGGACATCCCAGAGCCTGGTGAGTACACAACAAATGTACACAATAATCTGCCACAAAACACCACACATCACTGTCAAGGGGAGAGTCAAACCATGCACTCATAGCAATTACACAGCAACCAGAACAGAATCATCCCAAAATGTGTATGTCAGTCAGATAAACACAACACATGCCATCAAAAAAGTCACATCCAACTGTGCCAACACATGTACAAACACAACCACAACTACAGCTAGGCAGTGGCACAAATAGAACTAACAAACACATCCACACATGTAGCCACCACAACAACACCAACACACAGTGAAGACCACTCAAAGGAAGGAATTCTGTGTATGCTGGCCAAGTCAGTGTAGCCAATAGCATCATGGGAGTCGCAGTCACACATATTGCCACCCCCACAACTGTCCCATCAACACCACCATGAACCATGCGCACATCACAGGGAGTGGAGAAGGACTCACAAGATGGCTGACACTGGCTACTGCTGTGGGGAGCACAAGGCCCTGCTGCCAACTGTGCACCAACAAACAGCAGGACACCACTGACTGACATCCTGAGAGACAACTTCCACTCCCTGCAATGCAAGCACGTTCCATGGTGGGATATCTGGCTGGCTGGGTGGGAAGGGGGACTTGCAGCACTGACTATAGTCACCAGCACCTCCCCTCACACCCCCCAACACAAACTCCACAGTACCCACCTGGTAGAATGCAATGCCCTCCATCCTAACACAAGATCCCACAAAGCACCACCACCCTGGGTTATGTTGTGTGAAGCACAGGGACACTCTTGGGACTCTTAGCCAAACAACTGCCAGGACAACACTCCCAGCCATCCTGTCAGCACAGCCAGCCCACCCCACAGGGAAGCAGAGTCAAAAGGAAGGAAGCATGGGCATGCTGGGAAGGGGGTGGAGGCAATAGCATGATGGGAGTCGTAGTCACAGACATTGCTCAGCCTCACAACTGGCCCATCAACACCACCCTGAACCATGCTCACATCACAGGGAGTGGAGAAGGACTCACAAGATGGCTGACACTGGCTACTGCTGTGGGGAGCACAAGGCCCTGCTGCCAACTGTGCACCAACAAACAGCAGGACACCACTGACTGACATCCTGAGAGACAACTTCCACTCCCTGCAATGCAAGCACGTTCCATGGTGGGATATCTGGCTGGCTGGGTGGGAAGGGGGACTTGCAGCACTGACTATAGTCACCAGCACCTCCCCTCACACCCCCAACACAAACTCCACAGTACCCACCTGGTAGAATGCAATGCCCTCCATCCTAACACAAGATCCCACAAGCACCACCACCCTGGGTTATGTTGTGTGAAGCACAGGGACACTCTTGGGACTCTTAGCCAAACAACTGCCAGGACAACACTCCCAGCCATCCTGTCAGCACAGCCAGCCCACCCCACAGGAAGCAGAGTCAAAGGAAGGAAGCATGGGCATGCTGGGAAGGGGGTGGAGGCAATAGCATGATGGGAGTCGTAGTCACAGACATTGCTCAGCCTCACAACTGGCCCATCAACACCACCCTGAACCATGCTCACATCACAGGGAGTGGAGAAGGACTCACAAGATGGCTGACACTGGCTACTGCTGTGGGGAGCACAAGGCCCTGCTGCCAACTGTGCACCAACAAACAGCAGGACACCACTGACTGACATCCTGAGAGACAACTTCCACTCCCTGCAATGCAAGCACGTTCCATGGTGGGATATCTGGCTGGCTGGGTGGGAAGGGGGACTTGCAGCACTGACTATAGTCACCAGCACCTCCCCTCACACCCCCAACACAAACTCCACAGTACCCACCTGGTAGAATGCAATGCCCTCCATCCTAACACAAGATCCCACAAAGCACCACCACCCTGGGTTATGTTGTGTGAAGCACAGGGACACTCTTGGGACTCTTAGCCAAACAACTGCCAGGACAACACTCCCAGCCATCCTGTCAGCACAGCCAGCCCACCCCACAGGGAAGCAGAGTCAAAAGGAAGGAAGCATGGGCATGCTGGGAAGGGGGTGGAGGCAATAGCATGATGGGAGTCGTAGTCACAGACATTGCTCAGCCTCACAACTGGCCCATCAACACCACCCTGAACCATGCTCACATCACAGGGAGTGGAGAAGGACTCACAAGATGGCTGACACTGGCTACTGCTGTGGGGAGCACAAGGCCCTGCTGCCAACTGTGCACCAACAAACAGCAGGACACCACTGACTGACATCCTGAGAGACAACTTCCACTCCCTGCAATGCAAGCACGTTCCATGGTGGGATATCTGGCTGGCTGGGTGGGAAGGGGGACTTGCAGCACTGACTATAGTCACCAGCACCTCCCCTCACACCCCCCAACACAAACTCCACAGTACCCACCTGGTAGAATGCAATGCCCTCCATCCTAACACAAGATCCCACAAAGCACCACCACCCTGGGTTATGTTGTGTGAAGCACAGGGACACTCTTGGGACTCTTAGCCAAACAACTGCCAGGACAACACTCCCAGCCATCCTGTCAGCACAGCCAGCCCAACCCACAGGGAAGCAGAGTCAAAAGGAAGGAAGCATGGGCATGCTGGGAAGGGGGAGGAGGCAATAGCATGATGGGAGTCGTAGTCACAGCCCTACATCCCCCACCACATGGCCCAGCAAGCTCACACTCACGCATGCACATCCCACAGAGAGTGGAAAGGCCCATCAAAGATGTCTGACACTGTTGCTGTGTCGTGGGGAGCACAAAGGGCATGCTGGGTACTGCACACCAACCAACAGCAGGACACCACTGTCAGCCATCTTGCCATTGCCCTCACACCCACACCCACTGAACTCCACACAAAAGCAAGTAAGTATGGGAATGCTGGCAAGTGGGGTGGAGGCAATGGCATGATGGGAGTCGTAGTCACAGACATAGCTCACCCCCACAACTGTCCCATCAACACCACCCTGAACCATGCTCACATCACAGGGAGTGGAGAAGGACTCACAAGATGGCTGACACTGGCTACTGCTGTGGGAGCACAAGGCCCTGCTGCCAACTGTGCACCAACAAACAGCAGGACACCACTGACTGACATCCTGAGAGACAACTTACACTCCCTGCAACGCAAGCACGTTCCATGGTGGGATAACTGACTGGCTGGGTGGGTGGGAAGGAGGATCCGGCTGTCAACCAAACACAAGCAATGCAGACCATGTTCACACCCCAGAAAATACATAGAAATGCCCAAATAATGCAGGACAATGTGCCACACCAATATCAACCCCTGACTGTGACGACTTAGGACAATGCAATGTACAGGCCCGCACCCAGAGGCACAGTCACAACTGTCATGTGTGTCAACCATTGATGCCTGCAGAAACATGACATACATTGTTTGTGTCTCCCAAAAACAGGTGATGATGGGGACACAGCAGCAGGCGCTGAGGAGTCCCAGTCCCAGGCTCAAGAGGATGCCGAGCTCACTGGCGTCGTACAGCCTCTGTCCTCCTCGGACGATGAAGAACAACCTGGCACATCCGGTGCAAGTCAACATGCAGCACCAGCAGGACCACCAGCTGCAGCACCAGCAGGACCACCAGCTGCACCCCCTGCACCCACCCCTACAACGACTGTCACCACGAATACCATCCCTGCCGACATGGACAGAATAAGGAGCAACACCAGCACAGTGACCCTGGACCAACCTGGGGCCATGGACACCACCACCACCACCAACCCCAAGGTGGACCAGGGTTATCTGTGCGTGCCACTGCACACACTGCACATGTCAGCAGGGGTGGTGGGAGGGGTGGGAGACAGAGGTCGCTGCTTGCAGACGTTGCTGGTGTGCATGACGACCCACAACTGGTACGCATAGCTGATGCGTACCAGTCCAGCACCGGAGAGCTCAGCCAGGTAGTGGGGCTCCTCAGAGACATTAAACAGCAGCAGGCTGCCCATCATGCCCGCTTGGACTCCCACATGTCCCACGTGGAGTCACACATGTCCCGTGTGGACTCACACATGTCCCGCGTGGAGTCCAAGTGGGATGCACTGCATGAGATGACGGCGGTGCACAGGGACATTTTACAATGCCTCCGCCAGATGAACAGCAACCAGTCCACACCTCCCTGTGTGCCAACAACATCTGGTGCCGAACAAACTGCAACTGCCACAGGGAGGGAGGAGGACTCTGGCGGAGAGTCCCCTGCACCGCAGCAGCCTGCACTTGAGGGCCCCCCAAGAAGAGGGGTCGTCCGAGGAGGGAAAAGTGAGAGGCCGATGGCCAAGCGCAACTCCCAGGAAGCCTGAACCTGTTCTGGATGTTCGCCTTTGTGCACAGACTGTTCACCCTGTTGACGGCAACACTACTCCCACACATTGCATGGGGAGTACAAGTTGGACCAATGTGTCAGACAACTGTGGCCCCGATACTGGGGATCCTGTCTACCCGGACTTTCAATTCACCTAGGAACTTGGGATTGCAAGATTCATGTACAGCACAACCCATCCTATGCACTATTAACACAAATGTATCACAATAAACACACTAATACACCATACTTGCCTCTGTCGTGATTCCAACGTGGGTGCTGTTATGGGGATGATGAACTGCAAAATTACACTGTGTATGCGAACTGCAACAGCAAGGACAACACAGGCATGTGAGTACAGGCAACGTGACACACATGAGGGAGACACACCACCAGGGCTACACGACACATACACACCTAGGCCATCTGACTCATTGCCTACACTGATGTTGCCAGGGAAGACGGTGCAATGCACAGACACCACACCCATTCCCAGTTGTAGTCAAGTAGCCCACAGGTGCAGTAAGCAAATGGCAGTCAAATGTGTGACCACAGACAACGCACATCACAAAGTGAAGCACAGGTTTATTACACAGTTGCAACATGCCGTAACCACTACAGATGCAAGGTAACCCCACCTGGTAGCGGGCACACAGTCAACAACTGTAGACGGAAGGAAGTCCATGGGTGTGGCGCACATCACCTGTAGGGACACAACAGCTACCAGCCTGGATGTGCAATCACGTCGTCGGTGGACACAGTTGACCAAACGAATCTGAAAGTACCCTGTGAAGGACAGAAATGACACACAGTCAAAAGCAATGGAGTACAGGACAGAACAGCAAAACTCATGCACAATACATGTTACAAGATACCCACCCAGAACCAAGTTAGCATGTCAACACTGTTGGGGAGTACAGCCCACCTGTCACCACACATCGCAACACACATCCAGTCAAGTAGCCCATGGACACACTCCAACAGCACCAGAGCACCACCCACACATCATGCCAACTCACATCATTGACATGACACCTCAGGATACTCACATTCAGCTAAAGAAGTTGGTGATGAGCTGTGTGCGGACATCACCATCACCATCATCATCATCATCATCGTCACTGGCATCGTGGTCCAGGCCAGGATCCTCCACAGGTGGCGGATGTTGGTCATTGTCATCCTGGATGAGAGGCAACTCCTTCCGCACTGCCAGGTTGTGGAGCATGCAGCAGACGATGATAATCTTGCACACTTTCGCAGGGGCATATGGGAGGGACCCTCCGGTCTTGTCCAGGCAGCGGAAGCGGCTCTTCAGGAGACCAAAGGTCCGCTCAATCACTCTCCTGGTCCGACCATGTGCCTCATTGTAGCGCATCTGGGCAGGTGTCACAGGGTTCCTGAGGGGTGTCAGCAACCACGGCATGTTGGGGTATCCCGAGTCACCTACGGACAGACAAGTGCACATTAGCTGACTTGGAAAAGTGGGCGGAATACTACAGATCAGATCACACACAATGGCACAAAGTCAGTACACACCGACAAGCCAGGCACGCTGGTTCTGCATCTGTGCCATCATCCTGGGGATGCGACTACTCCTCATCACAAAGGCATCGTGTGCTGAACCAGGGAAACGGGCACACACGTGTGTGATGGTCATGTCTGCAAGACACACCACCAGTGCATTGACCGAGTGGTAGTGCTTGCGGTTCCTGTAGGCCTGCTCCTGGGCCTGTGGTGGTACCAAAGCCACATGTGTCCCATCAATGGAGCCAATTACATGCGGCATCCTCCCCAGGGCATAAAAGTCACTCTTCACGTCAGTGAGTCGTACGCAGTCTAGGGAAATAGATGTACCGGTTCAGGAAGAGCAACATTGCCGCCAAAACATCGCGGAGCACACGGCTGAACATGGTCTGTGACATCCCACCAGCAGTCGCCACAGTATGTTGGAAGGTACCGGTGGCAAAGAAGTGTAGGGCTGCCATCACCTTCACCTTGGGGGTCAGCGCTGTAGGATACGGCCGGCCAGGCTGCAAATGTGGGGACAACTGCACTGCCAAATCCTCAATCAGCTGCCTGGTGAAGCGGTACCGTCGGATGCTGTCCCGTTCCACCATCGTTGCCAGGTCTGGGAATGGCCGATGGACAGCAGGAGCCCTGCAGTGCAGAGGAGAAGTAAGCAAGATTGTCAGTCACCCCACATATGCGGCATTGAACACACTCAAGATCCCAACATACATCATTATGAGGCACAACTACATGAAGTGTGCAGTACCGGAAGGACATGTATGGTACATACATGGCCAACATCTGTCAACACGGTCCTACAGGTGGCATCAATTTGTCCCAGGTTGGCCCATTGGATATCATGATGCCGTGTCACAGTTCCCATCTCCTGCTGCCGTGTCACATTCACCCCCACAGTGACATGTGAGGACAGATGTGCCCCAGGCACCACAGCTCAACGACAGGTACATTCCCAGGGACCCTGTAATGCCACATGGACACTGGCATCACATGGAGTATCATGTGTACACCACAGCAAAACAAACATGACCCCCACAGGTAGTGGCCCCACTTGCCACGGCAGGACAGACATGGACGTCTGTGACACACACGCACAACATCAGAGTCCATGCACACACAACGTGGATGTGGAGACTGTCTCCCATTGTGCACATGAAATCAGAGACATTGTAAACACTACATGCACAAAGACTGTGGAGGTCCATCACTATTGTGCCACTGGGACACCCTGGCTCAAACATACCGTCCCACATGGGACTCACGGGGTATGTGACATGACATACACAAACACCACTGTGAAATGTGACCATGGCACATGCACAGATATGAACAGTTGCACATCACAGTGGTCACGTACACGTAACACCCAGGATCCTGTCCCCATGAACACGTGCACAGCCTGGGGGTGGCTGCCCACAGGTGACACCCACAGGACAACATGTACACCAACATACACACAATAGGAAATGCAGCCTTACATGCCTTATGATAAGGTTTGGACAGGCTGTCGTGATGTAGGTGTGCCCCTCACTCCCTGGGAGCTATCTGTGGCTGGCATATGTCCATCTGAGACAGGCATGCTGACATATGCCAGTCACATGTACAGTGATGCGTTGTACTGCAATGGACCGATCGGTGCCTCCGGCCGGCCCATTGCTTTCAATGTGTGCGGGGTACGCGTTGTACCCCTGTGCGCGTTGAACTGCAATGGACCGATCGGTGCCTCCGGCCGGCCCATTGCTTTCAATGTGTGCGGGTGCAGCGTTGTACCCCTGTGCGCGTTGAACTGCAATGGACCGATCGGTGCCTCCGGCCGGCCCATTGCTTTCAATGTGTGCGGGTGCGCGTTGTACCCCTGTGCGCGTTGAACTGCAATGGACCGATCGGTGCCTCCGGCCGGCCCATTGCTTTCAATGTGTGTGAGTGCAGCGTTGTACCCCTGTGCGCGTTGAACTGCAATGGACCGATCGGTGCCTCCGGCGGCCCATTGCTTTCAATGTGTCGCGGGTACGCGTTGTACCCCTGTGCGCGTTGAACTGCAATGGACCGATCGGTGCCTCCGGCCCGGCCCATTGCTTTCAATGTGTGCGGGTACGCGTTGTACCCCTGTGCGCGTTGAACTGCAATGGACCGATCGGTGCCTCCGGCCGGCCCATTGCTTTCAATGTGTGCGGGTGCGTGTTGTACCCCTGTGCGCGTTGAACTGCAATGGACCGACTCGGTGCCTCCGGCCGGCCCATTGCTTTCAATGTGTGCGAGTGCAGCGTTGTACCCCTGTGCGCGTTGAACTGCAATGGACCGATCGGTGCCTCCGGCCGGCCCATTGCTTTCAATGTGTGCGGGTGCAGCGTTGTACCCCTGTGCGCGTTGAACTGCAATGGACCGATCGGTGCCTCCGGCCGGCCCATTGCTTTCAATGTGTGCGGGTGCGCGTTGTACCCCTGTGCGCGTTGAACTGCAATGGACCGATCGGTGCCTCCGGCCGGCCCATTGCTTTCAATGTGTGCGGGTACAGCGTTGTACCCCTGTGCGCGTTGAACTGCAATGGACCGATCGGTGCCTCCGGCCGGCCCATTGCTTTCAATGTGTGCGGGTACGCGTTGTACCCCTGTGCGCGTTGAACTGCAATGGACCGATCGGTGCCTCCGGCCGGCCCATTGCTTTCAATGTGTGCGGGTACGCGTTGTACCCCTGTGCGCGTTGAACTGCAATGGACCGATCGGTGCCTCCGGCCGGCCCATTGCTTTCAATGTGTGCGGGTACGCGTTGTACCCCTGTGCGCGTTGAACTGCAATGGACCGATCGGTGCCTCCGGCCGGCCCATTGCTTTCAATGTGTGCGGGTACGCGTTGTACCCCTGTGCGCGTTGAACTGCAATGGACCGATCGGTGCCTCCGGCCGGCCCATTGCTTTCAATGTGTGCGGGTACGCGTTGTACCCCTGTGCGCGTTGAACTGCAATGGACCGATCGGTGCGCACCCATTGACAATGGGCTTGCCTGGCAACGGACGCGTTTTCGAATTTCGAGCGAGTCGGTTGCTGGAAAATCAGTTGGTCACCCACAACAATGTTGCAAAATCATGTATGTCATGAAGTTGAAGATTTGAAGGATGCTGTGGGCGTGTTTTGGTGCTGCTATTCCATGGATTGGCCAGATTCAGAAGATGCAAACGACTTGGACCTATCACTTTGGACACAAGGGACAGTATCTGCCTCTCCAGCACATATATATTGCTGGCTGTTCCCCTGAGAGCCCACTTGCCTGCACTACATGCTCCAAGACGACATCTGCCACTGCACTGCTGCTGTCTCTGCCCCTCTGGACCCTGCAATGGCACGTACTGTGGAGAGAGCCCCAGCCTTCAGCCTTGAAGAGAACCAGGCCCTGCTGGACAGCCTACTTCCACAGTACAGCAAGCTGTATGGGACACCAGGGGAGCAGGTGAGTGTCCTGTGCACTGCCTTTCTGAATGTGCATTTTGTCTGACTAGCAAGGCTGAGAGTCTGCACGCCACTGGCTAGCAGGCTCACTGAGTAGTTGTCACCCCCATAGTGTGTAGTGACTTGCACTGGACAGGTATGGTGCAGTGACAGTGCTTCTGAACAGGGTTTTACTCCCCATGCAATGATACCATGTAGTGACTTCTGGAAAACTGTCCATGGGCAGCCGTGCACTGCCTGTGTACACCATGTGCCCCTGTGATTGCGACATGTATATGCAACTGTGTCATGCACGGATATGTTGCATGTGTAGTAATGGCCTTATCACTTTGTCATCCTGACAGGCTTCTGCCCATCGGAAGCAGGAGATCTGGAAGGACATCGTCCGGGCTGTCCGGTCCGTGGGGGTCTACAAGCGCCGGATCCGCAACTGCCAAAAGAGGTGGCAGGACCTTCGGGGCTGGACCCGGAGGATTGCACGGGTCCAGCTGAAGCTGTCGCCTCCTCGCAGGAGGGCGGAACACGGACCCTGACCCCCACATGCTCAGGATCCTGGCGGTGGTCTTTCCAGACCTGGATGGGCAGCTGAAGGCCAGAGAGCAGCAAGGAGGGGTGAGTCAAAGACTGCACTGTGAACTCTGTCTAACATGCTATGTGCCCTCCTCGGGCCTGGTTAAACTGCCACAGTACAGCAGTCATGTTGTCCAGGAGCCATGTCCCTCTATTGTGCACTGCCCACTCCTCATCTGATACCCAGGTGTGGCCCTTACATGCAGGGAATTCTGTCACTTAGGACTGTGTCCTTGCAGTTTGCTTGACTCAAGGTGGGAGACAGCATCTGTTTCCCTGACTCTGTGGTGGGCATCATGGGTGGGTCCATTGCTTACACAATGCCTGTATTCTGACATGTATTCAGCGTGTTACTTTGATCTGTGGTCCAATTGCTGAGCTGATCCACCACATGTGGCTGGGGTATCTGGCACACACCCATGCTGCGGGTGGGAACAATGTTTGGGCCCCAGGAGTATGTATATGACGTGTGTCACACATACTTAGCCAGCTGCCTACAGTCCAGGGCTCATCCCTCATTCATGTGGGGCTGGACAGTCATGCCTACTCCAGGCCATACAATACACTCTGTACTCCCACTCCCGTGTATCAGCTGACACATTGTGCGCAGTGATTTGACCCCTCAGGTGTCTGCCTCTGTGTCAGTGTGCTGTGGATTAGTCGCCAGGACTGCTGTGGAGTTTCTTGGTAGGGGCTCAGCATGCCACTGGAGATGTGACCATAGGAGACGATACTTGTGTGTCACATAGGTGTCTGATCAGCTGCCCATGCAGACTGGGGCATGTGAATGTGAAGTTCAGGCAGCTGTTCCCCATTCACAGCAGAGTGTGAGGGGCTCAGGTTCAGAGGGTAGTGTCACAGGTCTCCCATATGTCCAATAGGTATGACCTGGACAGATGAGGGTTGAGAGGATGTGTTGTGGGGGGGATGTACATGTGCACTTGTGCAGCTCCAGGACTTGCATTCCCCATGACCTACTATTGTGACACAGTGCAGAGTGTTGTTGTCTGGCTGCAAAGTCATACATCACTGAGACAGTGATGTATGACTTTGCAGTCATGCCTCCGCCATGGCATGTGTCTACTGATTGGTGAGCCTGCAGGGGAGTGACATGTGCTACATGCACACCATAGTGGCGCTGGCTATCAGGACATGGGTGCATCATGGTGTCTGTCGCTGGTATGCATCACATGCATTTCCTATTTGACTCTGGGCATCCCTTTCATCCGGAAACCTGTACTGACTCAGTGGCAAGAGCTGTGATGTGTGCATGTCCACATGCCACACCGTGTCCTCTGCACTGTCCAACTACTGTGTACTTGGTGCATGTGTCCACACTGGGGTGTTGCAATCCAACAGACACCAGACAGATGGGTGCAAGGCCATGTGGGATGTGAGTGCCATGCTTGGCATCAGACTGACAATTGGCTTCTCCTGTTCAGTTAGGGCACTTTTAGCAATGTACAACTAATGATGCCAGGGCTTGCTCTGTGATGTGCTGTGCTCACAGTGGTGTGTGCGTTTTGTGCAGGTGACTGATGTCTGTCTGTTTCCCCATTGTTTGCAGATACATCCACGGCCACGGAAGGGGACAGCTCCACGGACCAGGAGGAGCCAGAGAGCCAGACTGGGTCAGCAGCCGAGGAGTGGTCGGAGGGACCCAGTGGCACGGAGGGCGAGGGGAGCCACACCGAGGAGTCCTCAGCAGCATCCACCTCAGCTGAGGACCAGAGCAACTCGGAGGATGACTCCCTTGTGGAGGCGGGTGTCAGCAGCCACCACACCCCAGCTAGTGTTGCTGTCCCCGCCACCACCAGCACCACCACCGCCCTCCCATCGGCTCCCATTCCCCAGGTCCGTGGAGGCTCCCATGTCCCGGGAGCGTGTCTCCTTTGGGCCAGGCACCGCAGCCCCTGCCCCTGTGTCCCCTGCTGCCCTGAGTGAGGAGTCTGTGTACCTCCTTCGCCAGCTCCATGTAGGCCAGACAGCCATGCTGAGTGTCCTCCATGCGCACACCGCGCTGTTGACTCAGCTGGTGTCGTTCATGGAGGGCATCTCATCGGGCATGTCTGACCTACAGAGGGGCAATAGGTCCATGGACTCCTCCCGTGACGGCAGCAGTGTCCCTCCTCAAACGGTCCCTCACCCCTCCTGCCTCTGCTCCATCCACACTCCCCAGCACCTTACCCATCCCAAGCACACACACACCGGCACAGGCACACACCAGCACACACACATCCAGCACACTTACACACACGCCAATGACAAAACGCACACGCACGCACATTCAGGGGACTGAAGCCAGACTCACAGGGGATGGGGCCCTGGAACACACACACGCATCCACATGCACTGCGCAGTCCTCAGTTCCCTCTCCCTCCAAAGCACCCTCCCTTGCCTCACCTGCAACCCCAAAGTCACAGCAGCTCTTCCTCTGTGACCTCGGCCTCTTCCCCACCGATGAAGCTGCTCCAGCATCCCGGGGGAAGAGGAAGCCCACCCACACGGAGCAGAGTGCCCCTCGCCCCCGGACACCCTCCCCCAGGCGCAGACGGACTGAGGCCCCCACCCGCAAGTCCCCACGGAGTCCTAAGAGCAAGACCCCGCCACCGCCCTGCAGCTCAAGCACCAGGTCTCCTTCCTCCATCCCTCAGGCCCCCACTCCACAGGTGCCCCCACCACACCCTGCCCCAGGTTCCCCCACCCACAGATATACCATCCCCAAGAGGCTCCGGCCTTCTCCCCCTGCCACTTGCTCTCCCAGCACCACACCCCCGCTGCGCTTGTCTGTGCCACTGATGTGGTGAGGGTGTCCTCCCCCTCTGTCCAACCCACCTTGCCTGTTCCCCATTCTCCTCCCCTGGAGGTAGGCACTGCAGTGGAGTCCACTACCGCCCTGTCTGACTTGGGCACTGCAGTGGCGGACCTGTCCACTCCATCTGCAGGGTCCACTGCAGTTGTGCCAGCACCCACGACATCTGAGTCATGCCCCCAGTTGTGCCGGCACACACCATGTCAGACACCTCCACTGCAGTTGTCAGTGGCTCTCCAGCACCCACCACCCCTTCCCTGACTCCCCCTGGTGAGCCCTGATCCTGTCCCTGCGGTGCCTGGCCTGCCCCCGGTTGCCCCTCCTAGTGGATTGTCCCTGGTTTTGTGCAGGCATGCGTAGGGTGACATCTGCCAGTGTCACCCTGTTTGAACTTTGACAATGGACTGGCCATTGGCCTTTGCTCTTTTTTTCTGGACGTCGTTTTCATTCAACACATATGCTGAATAAAGCAACTTTCTTTTCTCTAGTGCTCATGCTTCAGATGTACATGTTGTTGGTGCTGCTAACCATGCCCTTGCTGCAGTGATGGTGATATCTGGTCTCATGATTATGAAGTGTTACTGTGCAGGAACCCATGTGGTCCAGGGGGAATGTGTCCTATCATGTGGTGTATCCATGTCATCCATAGCAGCATCTGAGGGTGTCATGTGTTCAGTATTTGGCAATGGGATTTCCTACTTACATTAGCAATTTCATATCTGTGGCTTCCACCCCTGCACATCTGTTGTGCCTTCCATTGTTGGATTTGTCTACTTCCCTGACCGTGTTGCCATCTCCACTGGACATGCAGGTTTGGGCATCAATGGGGAAGGACTCATCCGTGTAGTCAGTGCAACATTGCTATACAAGTGTGTTGGATCTGTGCTGATGATTCCGTTGGCACATCCATGACCAGGCTGATGTGACGGGAGCCCTCATTTGGTGCTAATTGTTGATTGTGTGACCAAGTGCTCAGCTGACATGATGGGGCCCTACTGAGGCAACATATGGCACAGCTTTCCTCACACAGGAGTGGAGTCCCCTCATGGCAGTGTGTACACGTGTGACATTGCCTGCGCCCAAGGTGTGTGTTGTATGTGCATGTCTGTGTGTTCACTTCCATTTATCTGCGCATGCTGTGATCCCTAGTGTTGTACCTGTTTGTGATGCTTGCTGACTTGAGCTATGTTCCCCCAAAGTCTTCTCCCTGTGTTCTCTGTGATGTGGGTGCCTGGCACATTACTGGTCATCAGGGTGTCACCCATAGGTGTGTTTGCTGTCAGGGCTGAGTTTTTGTGCAGACGCAGATGGGTCACAGTCAGGTTTCCCCTTGGCACTTGTTGTTTGCCCCTGTCATGTGATTTTCAGTTCGTGTTATCTTTAAGTTATTGTGACACGTTGTGTGTGTGACTGCTGGCACTCCTCAGGGTCCGGGCTGCGATGTTGGTTGTTGTCTATGTGTGTTCTTTGTGGGTGACCTTGGCTTCTTCATTGGTGTGTGACTGTGGCTGGGATCCCATTGGTTGGTGTGGTATCGCCGTCATGTCCATGTACAGCGTAGTGTGCAGTGTGTCAGACATTCAGGAGTCTTGTTGAGTGGCCATGTGTGATGTGTTTCTGCACCTTGGTTCCCACCCACCACCCTGGAATAGTCATGGGTGCATGTGCAATGTCACCAGTGCATGTGTACTTCACTGCTGCACATTGTTGGAGGTCGAGGGGTGTGGTGTTGAGTGTGTGCAGATGGGAGTTGTTGCCCAGCTGGACCCCTGCCTCCATGTTGGCCTTGGCTTACTGGCCATGCTGATTGATTTGTGCTTGTGTCGGTGTGATGGTAGTTTGTTGCTCAGGACACATGACTGTGGTTCACAGTGTGAACCACATTCAGCTTTGTCATCAGAGTGGGAATTTTATGCAGCCAAGGGTCACCACATTGTGGGGGCCCTGGGGGTGGTGCTGTGGTGTGTCTGTGTCTTGCTGTGTCAGTTGTTGTTCCTACGTTCCTGTGTGACATGTGTGTTTTGGGCTCCCTCTCATCTGACAATGCCTGCTTGCCCACATAGGGGATTTGGATCCATGAGTTACCTTAGTGTGGCAGTGTATGCACATCTGTATGATTGGTATTCAGCTCTCCTCATGTGTTGTGTGGTTACCTGGGGACACTGGCAACCCCCCCCTCACCTTCTGTGTATGATGTCAGTGTTGGTCTGCCTGTTTGTGTTTGTGCATCTGCACCACTGCATTGGCATATCTTGGGTGTGCCATTGGCTGTATGTTGTTTGGTGTGTTTCCCCTGCTGTCCCTGGGACTCCTAGGTCATCGGTCAGCACAGTGATCATGGTTTGTGTGTCCCATTGCTGCCATGGTATGGTATCTGTTCACCTCACATCTGCTGTCTCCACAGGATATCTGCATTTGTGTGCCCATTGGTGCAAATATGTGGTTCTGCATTCTGATGGTCACTTCTGTCATTGTGTCATTGATGAATGTTGACGGTGTCAGCCCCCATGGGTGTTGTTTGTCTGCACATGGCCAAAGGAATGTCTCATTTGCACTGCAGTATTTGGCTCACCCAATTTATGTTGCAATGGGACACATACACTACTTTGCCACAGATGAGTTTTTGGTTCTGTGACCAGGAATGATCCATGCAGTTTGGCAGTTGCAGCTCTTTCTTTGTCAACACTTACCTTTTGGTCACTGTGATGATGGGGGTGTAGACCCCATTGCCACAATGGTCAAAATGTGCTTCAGCTATGGACCCCACACTTCCCTTTTGGTCACTGTGATGATGGGGGTTTAGACCCCATTGCCACAATGGTCAAAATGTGCTTCAGCTATGGACCCCACACTTCCCTTTTGGTCACTGTGATGATGGGGGTTTAGACCCCATTGCCACAATGGTCAAAATGGGCTTCAGCTATGGACCCCACACTTCCCTTTTGGTCACTGTGATGATGGGGGTTTAGACCCCATTGCCACAATGGTCAAAATGTGCTTCAGCTATGGACCCCACACTTACCTTTTGGTCACTGTGATGATGGGGGTTTAGGCCCCATTGCCACAATGGTCATGGGCTGCTTGCATTGTGGGTGCCACACACATATATGTGTGGCACATGTGCTAGGGGTCACATTGTATGTTCAAAGTCATGTTCGGTGTTGTAGGCATTTGACACAGCCTACACACGCTTGTCATGGTGGTGGGGGGATGCCTTTATCTTGCATTCCCTAGGTTGTGGTGTGCTGGTTGTGTCATGCATTGTCCATCCTATGAGTGGGGGTGGTAGTAGTGGTAGGCATCCTGCCCCCCCTGGGTGAGGGTGGTAGCGGTGGTAGGCATCCAGCCCCCCTGGGTGAGGGTGGTAGTAGTGGTAGGCATCCAGGCCCCCTGGCTAAGGGTGGTGGTAGGCATCCAGCCCCCTGGGTGAGGGTGGTGGTAGGCATCCAGCCCCCCTGGGTGAGGGTGGTAGTAGTGGTAGGCATCCAGCCCCCCTGGCTAAGGGTGGTAGTAGTGGTAGGCATCCAGCCCCCTGGCTAAGGGTGGTAGTAGTGGTAGGCATCCTGCCCCCCTGGGTGAGGGTGGTAGTAGTGGTAGGCATCCAGCCCCCCTGGCTAAGGGTGGTAGTAGTGGTAGGCATCCTGCCCCCCTGGGTGAGGGTGGTAGTGGTGGTAGGCATCCAGCCCCCCTGGGTGAGGGTGGTAGTAGTGGTAGGCATCCAGCCCCCCTGGCTAAGGGTGGTAGTAGTGGTAGGCATCCTGCCCCCCTGGGTGAGGGTGGTAGTAGTGGTAGGCATCCAGCCCCCTGGCTAAGGGTGGTAGTAGTGGTAGGCATCCAGCCCCCCTGGCTAAGGGTGGTAGTAGTGGTAGGCATCCAGCCCCCCTGGCTAAGGGTGGTAGTAGTGGTAGGCATCCTGCCCCCCTGGGTGAGGGTGGTAGTAGTGGTAGGCATCCAGCCCCCCTGGCTAAGGGTGGTAGTAGTGGTAGGCATCCAGCCCCCCTGGCTAAGGGTGGTAGTAGTGGTAGGCATCCAGCCCCCCTGGCTAAGGGTGGTAGTAGTGGTAGGCATCCAGCCCCCCTGGCTAAGGGTGGTAGTAGTGGTAGGCATCCAGCCCCCCTGGCTAAGGGTGGTAGTAGTGGTAGGCATCCTGCCCCCCTGGGTGAGGGTGGTAGTAGTGGTAGGCATCCAGCCCCCCCTGGCTAAGGGTGGTAGTAGTGGTAGGCATCCAGCCCCCCCTGGCTAAGGGTGGTGGTAGGCATCCAGCCCCCCCTGGGTGAGGGTGGTGGTAGGCATCCAGCCCCCCCTGGGTGAGGGTGGTAGTAGTGGTAGGCATCCAGCCCCCCCTGGCTAAGGCTGGTAGTAGTGGTAGGCATCCAGCCCCCCCTGGGTAGGGGTGGTGGTGCGCATCCAGGCCCCTGTGTGCATATGTGGCATTGGTGATGGGCATCCCGCCCCTATAGTGCTGCTGTTGCTGGTGTAAGTATATTCAGCATCCCCGTGTGTGTGTGTGATGTGTCGTGTACGTGTTGTATGTGTTTTGTGGTTGGTGTCTGGCTTACCTTCTGCGCCGTACGCGTCCGTGCCTGTTCCGGTAGTAAATGTAGAATATTGGTATGATCGGGACGAAGGGATTCATGGTTGGTTCGTGTCGTTCGTCCTTCTCGTTGCTTGGCGTCGTCCTCGTCGCTTCGCCTCGTCCTCGTCGCTTCGCGTCGTCCTCGTCGCTTCGCGTCGTCCTCGTCGGTGCCGTGTTCGTCTCGGAGCCGTGGATCGTGTTGTGGCGCGAATCGGAGCTTATGTGCGCCTCTCCCGGATGCTTTGACGTGCCGTGCGTAGCGACGGGTTCAGAGCGTACGGAAAGCGCATCGTACTTGTCCGGCCGGACGGGGCTGCATTTTCCCTTCCGTGCGACTCGATTCGGCGTTTCCGGATTCGCCTCGGTCGGAGTACAGGACCTGGTTTGGGTGAGTACGGCTCGGCCGGATTTTTTGCTGTTGTGCGCATCGTACTTGCTCGTTCGGTGTACTGTACGGATCGGTCGGGAAACAGGCTTTCGCATGGCTTTTTTCCCGACCGAATGGTATTGGGTGCGCCTCCGACCGAGATCGGAATCGACCCCTAAATGTTGTTATTTTTTTTTTTAATGGTGTTGCAGAAGACAGCGTCTGGTTTTTTCCCTGCAAATGGTATGAACAAAGGGTTTGTGGTGCTGAAATCACCATCTTCCCCAGCTTTCAGGGACAGGCAGACTTTTGTCAGAAAACCAACTTTTTTTTACACAGTTTTGGCATTTTACTGGGATATAGCCTATTTTTGCTACTTTTTGTGCTTTCAACCTCCTTCCAGGTAGTGGTAGAAATGGCGTGAAAGCAATAATGGATCCCAGAAAGCTATACATTTCTGAAAAGTAAACAAAATTCTAAAACCAGCAAGGGGTCATTTGTGTAGATCCTTCAAGGGTTTTTTATGGAAACTAACAGTTGAAAATAAGAAAAATTGAAAATGAGTTGAAATAAACAGCCATTTGTGCCAACGTTTTCACCTGTAACTTCTTCTAAATATGACAGATTTTTGAACGCAATATACTGTTACATCCGCTGGACCCTTATGGTTGTGGGGATATATAGGACTTGTAGGTTCACCAAGAACCCGAGGAACCCAGAGCCAATAACTGAGCAGCGTCTTGCAATGGTTTTTCATTGTGTACCGTGTATACAGCAATTCATTTGGTAAAATATAAAGAGTGAAAAATAGGTATCAAAGACACCTATGTATTACGAAATGGGAACAAAATTTAGAGTTTAGAAACAGTAGCTATTTGCACATCTCTGAAATTGCGGGTAACCGTACTAGCATGTGAATTATAGGACATTTTTCAAAGTGACTTATTTTTTACACATTGTCTTACATTTGGAAGGCATAAATGCATTGAAAGTCAATAGGTAATAACAGTTGCTCTACAATTCTGTGTTGTCCTAAGTCTCCCGATAAAAATGGTACCTCACTTGTGCGGGTAGGCCTAGTGCCCGCGACAGGAAACGGCCCAAAATGCAACATGGACACTCCACATTTTTACAGTGAAAACAGACCCTTTTTTTGGAAAGTGCCGAGCTGTAGATTTGAAAAATTACTAGCTCTGCTACCACCTATGGAAACCCAGCAAACCTATACATTTTTGAAAACTAGACACCCAGAGGTATCCACGATGGGGTGACTCGAGTGGCTCTCACCAGGTTCTGTTACCCAGAATCCCTTGCAAACCTCAAACTTAGTTAAAAAAACACATTTTCATCACATTTCTGTGATGGAAAGTTTTGGAATCTGCTTGGATCCACAAAATTCTACACACCCCGCATTTACCAAAGTCTTCCAATAAAAATGGTACCTCACTTGTGTGGATAGGCCTAGTGCCTGTGACAGGAAACGGCCCAAAACGCAATGTGGACACACCACATTTTTACAGTGAAAACGGACCCTTTTTTTGCAAAGTGCCTAGCTGTAGATTTTGAACCCTAGCTCTGCCGGCACCTAGGGAAACCTAGCAAACCTATACATTTTTTAAGACTAGACACCCAGTGGAATCAAGAATGGGGTGACTTGTGTGACTGTCGCCAGGTTCTGTTACCAAGAATCCCTTGCAAACCTCAAACTTTGTCAAAAAAGCACATTTTACTCACAATTCTGTGACGGGAAGTTCTGGAATGTGTGTGGATCCACAAAATTCCATGCACCCCGCATTCCCCAGAGTGTTCAGATAAAAATTATACCTCACTTGTGTGGGTAGTCCTAGTGCCCGCGACAGGAAACAACCCAAAATGCAACGTGGACACACCACATTTTTACAGTGAAAACTGACCCTTTTTTGCAAAGTGCCTAGCTGTAGATTTTGAACCCTAGCTCTGCCGGCACCTAGAGAAACCTAGCAAACCTATTCATTTTTGAAAACTAGACACCCGGGGAGATACAGGAGGGGTGACTTGTGTGGCTCTCACCAGGTTCTGTTACCCAGAATCCCTTGCAAACCTCAAACTTGGTAAAAAAAAACAAATTTTCCTCACATTTCTGTGATGGAAAGTTCTGGAATCTGTGTGGAACCACAAATATCTACCTACCCCGCATTCCCCAAAGTCTTCCGATAAAAATGGTACCTCACTTGTGCGGGTAGACCTAGTGCCCGCGACAGGAAATGGCCCAAAACGTATTGTGGAGACATCAAAATTACTTATCACAAAACGACCTGGTTTTGCAAGGGGGGCACCTGGGTTTTTTGCCCCAGGCTCAGTGTCCATCTAGGGAAACCTACCAAACCCACACATTTCTGAAAACTAGACTCCCTAGGGAGTCTAGAGAAGAATGGTTTGCATGGCTCCCCCAACATTTCCCTACCCATTATCCCCTGCAAACCTCAAATTTAGTAGAAAAAATCAAATTTTTCTCATATTTCTGTGTGGGAAAGTTGTAGGATCACCGGGCTGACACAAATTTTCTACCACCCAGTATTTCCCAAGGTCTCCCAATAAAAATGGTACCTCACTCTTGTGGGTGGGTCAAGTACCCGCGACAGGCAAGGGCCAAAAATGTATTGTGGAGACTTCAAAATTACCTATCATAAAACTCCCTGGATTTGCAGGGGGGGGGGGGTCCTGGTTTTTTGGCCCTGGGCTCGCGGCCATCTAGGGAAACCTACCAAACCCACACATTTCTGAAAATTAGACACCCTAGGGAGTCCAGGGAGGTATGGCTTGCATGGATCCCCGCACACATTTCCCTACCCTGAATCCCCTGCAAACCTCAAAATTAGCAGAAAAAAAATCAAAATTTTCTAACATTTCTGTGTGGGAAAGTTGATCGATCACCAGGCTGACACAAATTTCCTACCACCCAGCGTTCCCCAGTTCTCTTGATACAAATGGTACCTCACTCTTGTAGGTGGGTCAAGTACACGCGACAGGCAAGGGCCCAAAACGTTTTGTGGAGACTTCAAAATTACCTATCATAAAACGACCTAGTTTTGCAGGTTGGGCACCTGGTTTTTTGGCCCTGGGCTCGCGGCCATCTAGGGAAACCTACTAAACCCACACATTTCTGAAAACTAGACACCCTGGGGAGTCCAGGGAGGTATGGCTTGCGTGGATCCCCCAAAGTTTCCCTACCCAGAATGCCCTGCAAACCTCAAATTGAGCTGAAAAAAATCACTTTTTCCACACATTTTTGTGTGGGATCACCGTACCGGCACAAATGTCCTACCACCCAGCATTCCCCTTGTTCTCCCGAGTAAAATGGTACCTCACTTGTGCGGGTAGGCCTAGTGCCCGCGACAGAAAACCGCCCAAAACGCAACATGGACACTACACATTTTTACAGTGAAAACAGACCCTTTTTTTGGAAAGTGCCGAGCTGTAGATTTGAAAAATTACTAGCTCTGCTACCACCTATGGAAACCTAGCAAACCTATACATTTTTGAAAACTAGACACCCAGAGGTATCCACGATGGGGTGACTTGAGTGGCTCTCACCAGGTTCTGTTACCCAGAATCCCTTGCAAACCTCAAACTTTGTAAAACAAAACACATTTTCCTCACATTTCTGTGATGGAAAGTTCTGAATCTGCGTGGATCCACAAAATTCTACCCACCCCGCATTTCCCAAAGTCTTCCGATAAAAATGGTACCTCACTTGTGTGGGTAGGCCTAGGGCCCGCGACAGGAAGCGGCCCAAAACGCAATGTGGACACACCACATTTTTACAGTGAAAACTGACCCTTTTTTTGCAAAGTACCTAGCTGGAGATTTTGAACCCTAGCTCTGCCACCATCTAGGGAAGTGTTAGAAATGGGATCTCTAGTTGGCAAGGGCTTGCACCTTTGTCCAAGTAGGGACCCTTCTTCCTAGTCAGGGTAAGGGTTGTTACACTCGTGAAGTAACCCCTGCTCACCCTCGTGGTAGCTTGGCACGAGCAGTCAGGCTTAATTCAGAGGCAGTGTGTAAAGCATTTGCACATAACCAACAGTAATACAGTGTAAGCACTACAAACGGACACCACACCAGTTTAGAAAAATAACCAATATTTTATATACTCAAGACAAGACCAATTACGACAAAAATCCACAATACTGTACTTTACGAATGAATGCTTGATACGGTAACTTCTTCTTTGCAGGAATAGCACAAAAGCAAAGTTCGTACGAGTCGGTAGCTCCGTCCGAGCCTACCGTGATGCTGAAAACCCCAGAGTCTAACAGTTCCAGCCGACCGCGTCGATACGGGCCAACAGAGTCCTGAACAGACTCGGTTACAGTACCTTTCTCGTTGGGGCTGGTACGGAGTGTATGAGCCGGTTGGCGTTCGTCGCGGTTGCGGTGCAAGACGGAGCGATGCAAGGTGCGGTGTCCCTCGATGCGATGCAGGCAGCGGCTCGATGAGCGTCGTGCAGACGGAGTCGGTGAGTCCAAGGCGTGCGATGCAGGGCGAGACGATGCTCGATGCGGTGCTGACAGGTTGCGATGCAGGCGACCTAGCCGGAGTGCGGGAGCTGGCGTCGGACAGCGGTGCGAGTCGGAGCAGTGCGTCGCAGACGTGCGAGCGGTGCCCCAAATGCGGTGCGGTCTCGACTCTTGAGCCAGTTGCAGCGACAGTGTCGGTCTGGTCCGGCTGGCCCAGTGAAGCGATGCGATGCGAACTGCGGTGCCCACAGGTCACGGTGCAAGCAGCGGCTCGATGTTGGCGGCGTCGGACGTCGCCCACGGTGAGACCAGTGTTGCGATGCGAAGCGGGGCGATGCGGTCTGCGGTGCAAACAGGTCACCGGCCAGGGATGGATTCGGTTGACGGAGTCGGTTGCGGTTCCCTTCTTCTGTGGCAACTGAAACAGCGTTCCAGAAGCGGTACCCAGAGGCTTGTGAAGTCTTTGTAGTCCCTGAGACTTCTTAACAGGAGGCCAGCTCGGTTCCTGGCCCTTGGAGATACTCAGCACAAGTTTGTAGAAAGTTCAGTCCAGTCCTTTCACTGCCCAAGACAGAAGCAGCCACTGCAGGCCAACCCAACAAAGCAACAACACAGCAAAGGGGCAGTACTCCTCCTGGCAGCTCTTCCAGCTCTTCGTCTTGGCAGGTTCCTTGATTCCAGCGAGATCTAAATTCATGGGGTCAGGGCCCCAATATTTATATCCCAAATTCCTTTGTTCTCTGAAGGCAGAGAGGCCTTTGCCTAGTCCAAACCAGTTCTGGAGCACTTTGTTGACAAGTCTCCGTCCCTTCTTTCAGTGAGTAGGCCAGGGACATCAGACGCACCACAGGAGGTGGAGCCAGCATTGTGGAGGGAAGGCACTGTCCTATTCAGGGCCCAGGTGCGACCCCTCCCACCCATCTACATGTAGATCTTGCTATTCAGCCCTGCGCTGACTCACCCTGTCTCCTGGCATCCCCCAGCCCCTGTCACTCACACTCCAGACAAGGAATACACAACCTCGCAGAGGCAGGCTTGGATGGTTAGACAAGAAAATACCCACTTTCTAAAGTGGTATTTTCAAACACAGAATGTTAAAACCAACTTCACTAAAAGCTGCATTTTATCATTCTGAGTCCAGGCATACTAAACTCGAATTTCTACCATGTTCCCGGGGTCAGTTAGGATTATAAGCTGTAATAATCAAAACTGCCCGTTCTGAGCCTAGGGGAACAGGTAGCCTTGCGATAGTGAAAAACGAACTAGGCTGTAATTCACTATCAGGACATGCCGCACACACCCGGGCATGTCCTACCTTTCGCGTACAACGCACCCTGCCCACAGGGGTACCTTGGGCCTACCTTAGGGGTGACTAACATGTAGCAAAGGGAAGGTTTAGGGACTTGCAAGTGTGTGCACTTGCCAAGTCGACATGGCAGCCCCAGGCTGCGCACAGGCTCTGCGATGGCAGGCCCGAGTTACACTTTACGGGCTGTTTGCGTGGGTGGCACAATCCAGTGCTGCAGCCCACCAACAGCATTTGGTCTATAGGCCCTGGCACTCGCAGTGCACTTTACAAGGGACTGACACATAAACCAAATAGGCCAATCATGGAAACACCAATCCATAACACATTTTATACAGGAGCACTTGCACTTTCCCACTGGACCGCAGTGAGGAAAGTGCGCAGAATCATCACACCAGCAAAAACAGAGTCAAAACCGGGAGGTCAGAAAGCAAAAAGTCAGGGGAAACACGCCAAAAGATGCCAAGTCTAACACATGTCCCCTCCAGCTGAAAGTAGGGAGAACTACCCAACCCCATTGGAGTTCTCTTCACTAAGGCGGAAGAACCTGGACAGACCATCTGCGTTGGCGTGTTCTGTACTCAGGACGGTGTTCCACCGTAAAGTCCATTCCCTGTAGGGAGATGGACCACCTCAGCAGTTTTGGATTCTCACCCCTCATTTGCATCAACCATCTGAGGGGCCTGTGGTCTGTCTGAACCCGGAAGTGAGTCCCAAACAGGTATGGTCTCAACTTCTTCAGTGCCCAGACCACAGCAAAAGCTTCCCTTTCTATGGCACTCCACCTCTGTTCCCTGGGAAGTAGTCTCCTGCTAAGGAAGACTACAGGCTGATCCAGGCCCTCTTCGTTCAGTTGTGAGAGCACCGCTCCCACACCATGCTCTGAAGCGTCAGTCTGCACGACAAATTCTTTGGAGAAGTCAGGTGCCTTGAGCACGGGCGCCGTGCACATGGCTGCCTTCAGGGCATCAAAAGCTTTCTGGCAGGACTCAGTCCAGATCACTTTCCTGGGCTGCCTCTTAGAGGTCAGCTCTGTTAAGGGGGCAACGATGGTGCCATAGCCCTTAACAAATCTCCTATAATAGCCGGTGAGACCTAAGAAGGCTCTCACCTCTGTCTGGGTCTTGGGGGTTCCCAAGCCAGAATGGTGTCAATCTTGGGTTGTAGGGGCGCCACCTGGCCGCTTCCTACCTGGTGTCCCAAGTACACCACAGAACCCTGCCCGATCTGGCACTTACTGGCCTTGATCGTGAGGCTTGCACCTTGCAGAGCCCTCAACACTTTCTCAAGGTGCTGTACATGTTCTTCCCAGCTGGAACTGAACATAGCAATGTCATCCAGGTAGGCGGCACTGAAATCCTCCAGCCCAGCCAACACCTGATTGACCAACCTCTGAAAGGTGGCAGGGGCATTCTTCAACCCAAAGGGCATCACCCGGAATTGGTAATGACCTTCTGGGGTTGAGAATGCTGATCTCTCCTTGGCCCCATCGGTTAAGGCAATCTGCCAGTACCCAGACGTCAAATCAAACGTGCTGAGGAACCGGGCAGCTCCCAACCGATCAATGAGCTCATCAGCTCTGGGGATGGGGTGCGCGTCAGTCCTGGTGACGGCATTGAGCCCACGGTAGTCCACACAAACCGGAGTTCTGGAGTGGCACCGGGTGCCGCAGCCTTTGGGACCAAGACCACTGGGCTGGCCCAAGGACTGTGGGAGGGCTCAATCACCCCTAATGCCAACATCTTAGAGACCTCCTCCTTGATGCTGGCTCTGACCCGGTCAGTCAACCTGTAAATTTTGTGCTTCACAGGATGGCTGTCACCGGTGTCCACGTCATGGGTACACCAGTGAGTAACACCTGGGGTCAGAGAGAACAGTGGGGCGAACTGTCCCAACAACTGGCGACAGTCCCCCTGCTGCTCCTGAGTCAGAGTAGGGGAGAGGATCACACCCTCTACTGACCCATCATGCTCCTTGGTAGACAGGAGGTCAGGGAGAGGCTCACTCTCCTCTTCCACCCCATCATCTGTCGCCAAGAGCATACTCACTTCGGACCTCTCGAAGTGGGGCTTGAGGCGGTTCACGTGAAGGACCCTCAAAGGGTTCCTTGGAGCCTGCAAATCCACCAGGTAGGTGACGTCACTTCTGCGCTCCTTTACCTCATATGGCCCAGTCCACTTGTCCTGCAAGGCACAAGGTGCTACTGGGGCCATGACCCACACTTTTGCCCAGGTTGAAATTCGACCAGAGTGGCATTCTGGTCATACCATCTCTTCATTTCTTCCTGGATTGCTTCTAGGTTCGCCTGAGCGAGTTTCCTGAAGCGGGCAGTTTGGTTTCTAAAGGCCAGCATGTAGCTAAATACATCCTGGGGAGTTTTCCTGGGAGCTGCCTCCCAGCCTTCCTTTACCAAACTCAGAGGTCCTCTGACAGGGTGGCCATACAGGAGCTCAAAGGGGCTGTACCCAAGAGACTTCTGAGGCACCTCCCTGTATGCAAAGAGTAGGCATGGCAAGAGGACGTCCCACTTACGCCTCATGGGTTCTGTTAGACCCTTGATCATGCCTTTCAAGGTCTGGTTGAATCTCTCCACCAGACCGTTTCCTTGTGGGTGGTAAGGAGTGGTGAACTTGTAGGTTACCCCACACTCCTTCCACAGGGATGTCATATACTTCGATATGAAATTGGTCCCCCTATCAGAAACCACCTCTCTGGGGAATCCCACACGGGAAAAGATCCCCATTAACGCCCGGCCCACCACTGGCGCCGTCGTTGTCCTGAGAGGGATTGCCTCCGGGTACCGGGTGGCATGGTCCACCAAGACCAGGATGTACCTGTTGCCCATGGCTGTCTTGGGATCCAGTGGCCCCACAATATCCATCCCTACCCTTTCAAAGGGTGTTCCAACAACAGGGAAAGGTTGGAGAGGAGCTTTGACCTTCCTCCCACTCTTACCACTTGCCTGGCAAGTTTGGCAAGACCTACAGTGTGCATCTGACTGCCTTCGCATTTGGGGACAAAAGAAGTGGGTGACAAGCCTGTCAAAGGTCTTGTCCTGCCCCAAATGTCCTGCCAAAGGCACGTCGTGAGCCAGACCCAGTAGGAAGGTCCTGAAGCGCTGGGGTACCACCAGCACACGGGCTGACCCAGGCTCAGCAACCTTAGGCTCACTGTATAGGAGACCACTCACCCAGTAGATCAGATGTGACCCGGACTGATTACCAGCTGCCTGGTCTGCAGCCTGCCGCCGCAGACCCTCCAGAGTAGGGCACTCGTTCTGCTCCCTGCAGAACTCCTCCCTGGTGGGACCCCCTTCTTGCTGCCAATGGGTCAGCTCAGAGATGTCTCCCAGTTCGGCTACCTGCTCCCCTGTAGGCACCGGGGCGTCCCCCTCGAGGTCCGCCTCCTCCCGGTCCGTGGGAACTTCGGGGGCCGGTTTCCCACGCCCCCTGCCCTTTCTCTTGGCAGGGACTTGGGCCACTGTTTCAGGCTCCAAGTCCTCTTGATCACCCTTTCTGGCTGCCATTGACCGAGTAGACACGCATGCCCACTCTGGCAACCCAAGCATCTCCAAGTGCGACCTGAGCTCAACCTCCTTCCATGAGGACTGCTCCAGGTCGTTTCCTAGCAGACAATTGACAGGCATGGTAGGGCTCACAACCACCCTCAAGGGACCTGAGACCCCCCCCCATTCAAAGGGAACCTGCACCACCATACACTGGCGCTCAGAGTTGTCGACAGCAACTACTTGGTGGAATGCTCCTGGGACTACTTGCTTCTCAGACACCAGGTGACACCGGACTGAGGTCACACTGGCTCCAGTATCTCTGAGAGCCTCTACCCTGTTCCCATTAATGGTCACCCAGGTGCTATATTTCTTTGTGTTAGGGGGCACCTGGTTTCCTGGGACCATCTCACTGTCCCCGAGTGAGACAAGGGTCATTTCTGCGGGATCCCCACCCTCCTGTGGGCACCCCTCCTCCCCAAGCGCTACACTAGCCAACACTTTGGACTGTCCACCGGTGGGTGGCTGTGTCCCCTTCGGGCACTTGGGGTCCCCCTTAAAGTGACCTACCTGGTCACATGCATAACACTTGCGGGGGCCGGTCTCAACAGGCTTCCCTGTAGAGACCCCTTTCTTCTTATCACCGGGGGGCTGGGAACCTTTACCCTGGGTACTAGTTTGGGGCCCTTTAGAGAACTCCTGTGCTTTACCCTTGTCCCCCCACCTTTCTGCTGGGGACCCTGCCCACCTTTGGCTGAGTCTCCCCCAAACGCTTTCTTGTCGACCCTGGTACTCACCCAGCGGTCCGCTTCCATAGCAAGCTTCCTGGGGTCAGTTAGCTTACTATCAACTAGGTGCTGGCGCAGATCTGCAAAACATAGACTAGACAAGTGCTCCCATGCGATCAAGTTGTAGAGCCCCTGAAAATCTGTTACGCTACTGCCCTTCACCCAACCATCCAGAGACCTGCAGAACACATCCACACATTCCAACCAAGTGTTGGCATCGGACTTCTTACTGGACCTGAACTGATCCCTGTACTTTTCAGGAGTAAGACCATACTTCGTGAGAAGGGCATCCTTCATGTCAGCATAGGTGAGGTGATACCCCTTACCCAAAGCTATCAGAGCATCCCTTGCTTCTTCCGGGAAAAGTGGCCACAATCCTGCTCCCCAATTCTCCTCAGGGACCCCATTCATGTGTATGGCTGCCTCATAACCCTGAAACCACCTTTGTATGTCATCCCCCTTCTTGAACTCCTTGCCTACGTTCTTGGGAATGTGCACAATCCTGTCTGCCTTTCTGGACGAATTGCTGCCACCATCTGAGCCTGACTTACTCCTAAGTTCTAGCTCCTTCAGTTCTCTCTCATGCTCTAAGAGCATCTTCCTCTCCTCTATGGCCAATCTCTTCTCCTCCCGCTCACTCTCCAGCCTGAGCTTCTGCAGCTCAAACTGCCTTGCCTCCCGCCTGTCCTCCAGCTCCTCTGGGGACAGACTGCTGCTGCCTGACCTGGCGGGTTCCCCCTACCCAAAAGCACATCCACCCTGGAAATAGGCTCCTCCACCTCCTCACTGAGATTACCAGGCTGCCCATTGGCATGTCTGGCTGCTACCCAGGCCCTCAGCGCCTTCTGTAGCTCCTCCTTCCTTGTGAGGCCTTTAATTTGGACTTTCAGGTTTTTACAAATCGCTCGTAACTCCTTTACGGCGTAGGATTCCAACCTGTCCTCCTCAAAGATAACTTCCAGAGATGCAACGGATGATGCAATTGATTCAGGCATGACGAAAGTCGTGAGTTGAAAACTGGCAAGATCAAAATTAGGCCAAAAGAAAAAGAACCAGTATGTGGTACGTAATGGTCTGCGATATGGTAGTAGTGCACACCAATCACTGTAAGTCAAGTGCAAACACAAGTCCTATCCTCACCGCTGACAACCAATGTTAGAAATGGGATCTCTAGTTGGCAAGGGCTTGCACCTTTGTCCAAGTAGGGACCCTTCTTCCTAGTCAGGGTAAGGGTTGTTACACTCGTGAAGTAACCCCTGCTCACCCTCGTGGTAGCTTGGCACGAGCAGTCAGGCTTAATTCAGAGGCAGTGTGTAAAGCATTTGCACATAACCAACAGTAATACAGTGTAAGCACTACAAACGGACACCACACCAGTTTAGAAAAATAACCAATATTTTATATACTCAAGACAAGACCAATTACGACAAAAATCCACAATACTGTACTTTACGAATGAATGCTTGATACGGTAACTTCTTCTTTGCAGGAATAGCACAAAAGCAAAGTTCGTACGAGTCGGTAGCTCCGTCCGAGCCTACCGTGATGCTGAAAACCACAGAGTCTAACAGTTCCAGCCGACCGCGTCGATACGGGCCAGCAGAGTCATGAACAGACTCGGTTACAGTACCTTTCTCGTTGGGGCTGGTACGGAGTGTACGAGCCGGTTGGCGTTCGTCGCGGTTGCGGTGCAAGACGGAGCGATGCAAGGTGCGGTGTCCCTCGATGCGGTGCAGGCAGCGGCTCGATGAGCGTCATGCAGACGGAGTCGGTGAGTCCAAGGCGTGCGATGCAGGGCGAGACGATGCTCGATGCGGTGCTGACAGGTTGCGATGCAGGCGACCTAGCCGGAGTGCGGGAGCTGGCGTCGGACAGCGGTGCGAGTCGGAGCGGTGCGTCGCAGACGTGCGAGCGGTGCCCCAAATGCGGTGCGGTCTCGACTCTTGAGCCAGTTGCAGCGACAGTGTCGGTCTGGTCCGGCTGGCCCAGTGAAGCGATGCGATGCGAACTGCGGTGCCCACAGGTCACGGTGCAAGCAGCGGCTCGATGTTGGCGGCGTCGGACGTCGCCCACGGTGAGACCAGGGTTGCGATGCGAAGCGGGGCGATGCGGTCTGCGGTGCAAACAGGTCACCGGCCAGGGATGGATTCGGTTGACGGAGTCGGTTGCGGTTCCCTTCCTCTGTGGCAACTGAAACAGCGTTCCAGAAGCGGTACCCAGAGGCTTGTGAAGTCTTTGTAGTCCCTGAGACTTCTTAACAGGAGGCCAGCTCGGTTCCTGGCCCTTGGAGATACTCAGCACAAGTTTGTAGAAAGTTCAGTCCAGTCCTTTCACTGCCCAAGACAGAAGCAGCCACTGCAGGCCAGCCCAACAAAGCAACAACACAGCAAAGGGGCAGTACTCCTCCTGGCAGCTCTTCCAGCTCTTCGTCTTGGCAGGTTCCTTGATTCCAGCGAGATCTAAATTCATGGGGTCAGGGCCCCAATATTTATATCCCAAATTCCTTTGTTCTCTGAAGGCAGAGAGGCCTTTGCCTAGTCCAAACCAGTTCTGGAGCACTTTGTTGACAAGTCTCCGTCCCTTCTTTCAGTGAGTAGGCCAGGGACATCAGACGCACCACAGGAGGTGGAGCCAGCATTGTGGAGGGAAGGCACTGTCCTATTCAGGGCCCAGGTGCGACCCCTCCCACCCATCTACATGTAGATCTTGCTATTCAGCCCTGCGCTGACTCACCCTGTCTCCTGGCATCCCCCAGCCCCTGTCACTCACACTCCAGACAAGGAATACACAACCTCGCAGAGGCAGGCTTGGATGGTTAGACAAGAAAATACCCACTTTCTAAAAGTGGTATTTTCAAACACAGAATGTTAAAACCAACTTCACTAAAAGCTGCATTTTATCATTCTGAGTCCAGGCATACTAAACTCGAATTTCTACCATGTTCCCGGGGTCAGTTAGGATTATAAACTGTAATAATCAAAACTGCCCGTTCTGGCCTAGGGGGAACAGGTAGCCTTGCGATAGTGAAAAACGAACTAGGCTGTAATTCACTATCAGGACATGCCGCACACACCCGGGCATGTCCTACCTTTCGCGTACAACGCACCCTGCCCACAGGGGTTCCTTGGGCCTACCTTAGGGGTGACTAACATGTAGCAAAGGGAAGGTTTAGGGACTTGCAAGTGTGTGCACTTGCCAAGTCGACATGGCAGCCCCAGGCTGCGCACAGGCTCTGCGATGGCAGGCCCGAGTTACACTTTACGGGCTGTTTGCGTGGGTGGCACAATCCAGTGCTGCAGCCCACCAACAGCATTTGGTCTATAGGCCCTGGCACTCGCAGTGCACTTTACAAGGGACTGACACATAAACCAAATAGGCCAATCATGGAAACACCAATCCATAACACATTTTATACAGGAGCACTTGCACTTTCCCACTGGACCGCAGTGAGGAAAGTGCGCAGAATCATCACACCAGCAAAAACAGAGTCAAAACCGGGAGGTCAGAAAGCAAAAAGTCAGGGGAAACACGCCAAAAGATGCCAAGTCTAACAGGAAGCCTAGCATACCTATACATTTTTTAAGACTAGACACCCAGGGAAATACAGGATGGGGTGACTTGTGTGGCTCTCACCAGGTTCTGTTACCCAGAATCCCTTGCAAACCTCAAACTTAGTTAAAAAAAAACACATTTTCATCACATTTCTGTGATGGAAAGTTTTGGAATCTGCTTGGATCCACAAAATTCTACCCACCCCGCATATACCAAAGTCTTCCAATAAAAATGGTACCTCACTTGTGTGGATAGGCCTAGTGCCTGCGACAGGAAACGGCCCAAAACGCAATGTGGACACACCACATTTTTACAGTGAAAACGGACCCTTTTTTTGCAAAGTGCCTAGCTGTAGATTTTGAACCCTAGCTCTGCCGGCACCTAGGGAAACCTAGCAAACCTATACATTTTTTAAAACTAGACACCCAGTGGAATCAAGAATGGGGTGACTTGTGTGACTGTCGCCAGGTTCTGTTACCAAGAATCCCTTGCAAACCTCAAACTTTGTCAAAAAAACACATTTTACTCACATTTCTGTGACGGAAAGTTCTGGAATGTGTCTGGATCCACAAAATTCCATGCACCCCGCATTCCCCAAAGTGTTCAGATAAAAATTATACCTCACTTGTGTGGGTAGTCCTAGTGCCCGCGACAGGCAACAGCCCAAAATGCAACGTGGACACACCACATTTTTACAGTGAAAACTGACCCTTTTTGCAAAGTGCCTAGCTGTAGATTTTGAACCCTAGCTCTGCCGGCACCTAGAGAAACCTAGCAAACCTATTCATTTTTGAAAACTAGACACCCGGGGAGATCCAGGAGGGGGTGACTTGTGTGGCTCTCACCAGGTTCTGTTACCCAGAATCCCTTGCAAACCTCAAACTTGGTAAAAAAAAACACATTTTCCTCACATTTCTGTGATGGAAAGTTCTGGAATCTGTGTGGAACCACAAAATTCTACCTACCCCGCATTCCCCAAAGTCTTTTGATAAAAATGGTACCTCACTTGTGCGGGTAGACCTAGAGCCCGTGACAGGAAATGGCCCAAAATCCAACGTGAGCACACCAAATTTTTACAGTGAAAACTGACCCTTTTTTTGCAAAGTGCCTAGCTGTGGATTTGGAACCCTAGCTCTGCCGGCACCTAGGGAAACCTAGCAAACATATATATTTTTGAAAACTAGACACCCAGGGTAATCCAGGAGGGGGTGACGTGTCTGGCTCTCACCAGGTTCTGTTACCGAGAATCCCTTGCATACCTCAAACTTTGCACAAAAAAACACATTTCTCCCACATTTCTGTGATGGAAAGTTCTGGAATCTGCGAGGGTCCACAAAATTCCACCCTCCCCGCATTTCCCAAAGTCTTCCGATAAAAATGGTACCTCGTTCGTGTGGGTGGGTCAAGCACCCGCGAGAGGCAAGGGCCCAAAACGTATTGTGGAGACATCAAAATTACCTATCACAAAACGACCTGGTTTTGCAAGGGGGGCAGCTGGGTTTCTTGCCCCAGGCTCAGTGGCCATCTAGGGAAACCTACCAAACCCACACATTTCTGAAAACTAGACACCCTAGGGAGTCCAGAGAGGTATGGTTTGCATGGCTCCCCCAACATTTCCCTACCCATTATCCCCTGAAAACCTCAAATTTAGTAGAAAAAAATCAAATTTTTCTCATATTTCTGTGTGGGAAAGTTGTAGGATCACCGGCTGACACAAATTTCCTACCACCCAGTATTTCCCAAGGTCTCCCAATAAAAATGGTACCTCACTCGTGTGGGTGGGTCAAGTACCCGCGACAGGCAAGGGCCAGAAATGTATTGTGGAGACTTCAAAATTACCTATCATAAAAAGACCTGGATTTGCAGGGGGGGGCACCTGGTTTTTGGGCCCTGGGCTCGCGGCCATCTAGGGAAACCTACCAAACCCACACATTTCTGAAAATTAGACACCCTAGGGAGTCCAGGGAGGTATGACTTGCATGGATCCCCCCACACATTTCCCTACCCTGAATCCCCTGCAAACCTCAAAATTAGCAGAAAAAAATCAAAATTTTCTAAAATTTCTGTGTGGTAAAGTTGATCGATCACCAGGCTGACAAATTTCCTACCACCCAGCGTTCCCCAGGTCTCTTGATACAAATGGTACCTCACTCGTGTAGGTGGGTCAAGTACACGCGACAGGCAAGGGCCCAAAACGTTTTGTGGAGACTTCAAAATTACCTATCATAAAACGATCTAGTTTTGCAGGTTGGGCACCTGGTTTTTTGGCTCCAGGCTTGCGGCCATCTAGGGAAACCTACTAAACCCACACTTTTCTGAAAACTAGACACCCTGGGGAGTCCAGGGAGGTATGGCTTGCATGGATCCCCCAAAGTTTCCCTACCCAGAATGCCCTGCAAACCTCAAATTGAGCTGAAACAAATCACTTTTTCCACACATTTTTGTGTGGGATCACCGTGCCAGCACAAATGTCCTACCACCCAGCATTCTCCTTGTTCTCCCGAGTAAAATGATACCTCACTTGTGTGGGTGGGCCAAGGGCCTGTGACTGGGAAGGGCCAAAAACTTAGGGATTAAGGGTATAGCACAGCGAATTCTAAGCGCTACATTTTTTTTAAATACGTTGTTAGCCGATTCTGCATTGGACAGCCACACAAGTGAGTTATCATTTTACTCAGAAGACCAAGGGGAATGCTCGGTGGTAGGACATTTGTGCCGGCACGGTGATCGCACACAAAAATGTGTGGAAAAAGTGATTTTTTCAGCTAAATTTGAGGTTTGCAGTGGATTCTGGGTAGGAAAACAGTGGGGGATCCATGCAAGCCATACCTCACTAGACTTCCCAGGGTGTCTAGTTTTCAGAAATGTGTGGGTTTGGTAGGTTTCCCTAGATGGCCGCTAGCCCAGGGCCAAAAATCCAGGTGCCCCCCACCCTGCAAAACCAGGTCGTTTTATGAAAGGTAATTTTGAAGTCTTCACAGTACGGTGTGGGCCATTTCCTGGTGCAGCCACTATGCCTACCCACACAAGTGAGGTACCATTTTTATCGGGAGACCTGGGAGACCGCTGGGTGGTAAGAAATTTGTGTCAGTCCAGTGATCCTACAACTTTATCACACAGAAAAATGAGGAAAATGTGATTTTTTTCCAGCTAAATTTAAGGTTTGCAGGGGATTCTGGGTAGGAAAACATCGGGGGATCCACGCAAGCCATACCTCCCTGGACCACCCGGGTCTCTATTTTTCAGAAATGTGTGGGTTTGGTAGGTTTCCATAGATGGACGCTGAGCGCGGGGCCAAAAACCGAGGTGACCCCCCTTGCAAAACCAGGTCATTTTGTGATAGGTGATTTTGATGTCTCCACAATACGTTTTGGACCCTTCCCTGCCACAGGCACTTGGCCCACCGACACAAGTGAGGTACCATTTTTATCGGGAAATGTGGGGGAAAGCTGGGTGGTAGGAAATTTGTGTCAGCCCAGTGATCCCACAACTTTCCCACACAGAAATGTGAGAACAATTTGATTTTTTCAGCTAAATTTGAGATTTGCAGGGGAGTCTGGGTACGAAAATGTTGAGGAATCAATGCAAGCCACACCGCCCTGGACTCCCACAGGTGTCTAGTTTTCAGAAATGTCTGGGTTTTTTAGGTTCCCCTAGATGTCTGCAAACCCAGGACCAAAAATACAGATGCTCACCTATCTATCACAAAGCAACCTGGTTTTTCAAGGGGGTCACCTAAATTTGTGGCCCCTGGCTCAGTGGCCATCTAGGGAAACCTACCAAACCTACACATTTCTGAAAACTAGACACCCAGGGGAGTCCAGGGAGGTATAGCTTGTGTGGACCCCCAACGTTTTCCTACCAAGAATCCCCTGCAAACCTCAAATTTAGCTGAAACAAAATCACATTTTTCTCACATTTCTGTGTGGGAAAGTTGTGCGATCACCGGGCTGACACAAATGTCCTACTACCCAGCGTTCCCCCAGGTCTCCTGATAAAAATTGTACCTCACTCGCGTGGTTGGGCCAAGTACTCGTGACAGGCAAGGGCCCAAAATGTATTGAGGAGACATCAAAATTACCTATCACAAAACAACCTGGTTTTGCAAGGGGGCACCTGGGTTTTTGTCCCCGGGCTCAGTGGCTGTTGGACTTGGCCTTTTTGCAGGGTCATCCCTAAACTTTTTGCCTTTCTCCTAGCCATTTTTCTGACATGGTGTTGGTGGTTTTAGGACTCTGGGCACTTTAGCACTGCTGCTCAGTGTAAAGTGCGTGTGCTCTCTGTGATAAATGTGGTAAGATTGGTCTACACCTGTTTGGCCTATTTAATTTACCTGTGAGTCCCTTGTAAAGTGGTATCTCATATACCCAGGGCTGGTAAATTAAATGCTACTGGCGGGATTGCAGCGCTGATTGCGCCACCCACCAAAGTAGCCTTTCAAACCTAACTCAGGCCTCTGCCATTGCAGGGCCTGTGCGCGCAGTGTTACTGCTGTTGTGACGTGGCACCTAAAGTGTGTGCCATGTCCGTGACCCCCCCTTTTACCGCATGTCAGTCACCCCTAAGGTAGGCCCTAGCTAGCCCTATGGGCAGGGTGCATTGTAGGTAAAAGATAGGACATGTACCTTAAGTGTGTGACATGTCCTGGTAGTGACAAACAGCCATTTTGGTTTCTCACTACTGTGGGGCTGCCCTCCCATAGGAATGCATTGGGGATTCCCTGATAAGTGTTTCAGTGGTAAACCCTGATATGAGAGGCGCAGCGTGGTCAAGTTTGGTATATTTGGAATAGTGATAATAAATGCTGCGCAATGGTGTGCGCAGATTTATTATAACTATTTTAGAAATGCCACTTTTAGAAGTTGGCATTTCTGTGTGCTATGTGTCTGCCTGCCTGATGTGAATTGCATGTCTGGCTTGTGAGTGACAGGGGCTGGGAGGTGTGTGTGGCTCCAGGAGGGGCAGGGTGAGTCAGCGCTAGGCTGAATGGGACACCTGGGCTGAGAGTAGTGGGAGGAGAAATCCCCTGACTCTGAATAGGACTGTGCCCAGGCTGTACAATGCTGGCTCCGCCCCCTGTGGTGTGTCTGATCACTGAGCCCCCACCTGACAAAGGGAAAGAGGAGCTTCGAAAACAAAGTGCTCCAAATCCCCCCTGAACCAGTTGCATCTGGTTCCCTAAGCCCTGCACTGCAGACAAAAGATTGTGTGGTATAAGTGTAGGGGCTGTGACCCCATGAAATGGTTCTGTTCTGTGCTGGGATGGTGTGCTGTTCCTAACTGCGGGGACGTGCTGCTGCTGGGGCCCAGGAGGAACAGCCATGAGGGCTTGCCTCCCTGGGCCCAGCTTGCCCCCTTGATTTCCTAAGGACTCTTTGCGGTAGGAGCTGTGGCTCCTAAGCGCCCCGTGAGCGCTATATCTCAAATGCCAGAAGAGAAGAGCGTGGTCTGCGCAGCGCTGAGCTGCCTGACTCTTTTTGAGGGAATCCCAGCGTGAGGGATTCCCCCTTGATGCCGAGGGAAGCGGGAGCCCACCCCGCACTTCGCCAAAACCGAGCGGGAGCCTACCCCGCTTTATACTTATTGGAACTGCAGGTGCCCACCCTGCTTATGTGGCGGGATGCGTCCCATGCGGGTGCCCACCCCGCTCTCGTGCTGTTTCGGCGGGTGCCCACCCCGCATCTGTGCCGTTTTTGTTGCGGGTGCCCACCCCGCTTTGGTACTGGTGGCGGCAGGTGCCCACCCCGCCATCATCTGGGTTAGAATGGGAGCCTACCCCGTATTGCCGCCACGACGAGAAGGAGAGACGAGACCTCGATCCGCAGCCCGCCTGGTTGTGGGCGGGGCCTTGCGGACGGAAGCTGGAGAACAGTGAGGCCGGAAGCGGAAGGGCGCGCCCGGAGCGAGTCAGCCTGCCCAGCAGGGCTCCCGTATGCCGGTGGGAGCCCTGCGCAACTTGGAGGAAGACCCGGGTCCCAGGAGGGGGCCCGGGTGAAGCTAGGAGAGGTCCGGTGGGCAGGAGGAGCCAGGCGGGATCCCACCCCGCACTGACAAGCCGGAGATCCGTCTGGAGCCGTAGAGGCTCCCCGTTGAAGTCCCGGGCCCCAGGAGGGGGCCCAGGCGAAGAGGAGAGGCGGGCTAGTCCGAGAGCCCCGCGCCTCTGAGGAACGAAGTCCCGGTCCCAGAAGGGGGACCGGGCGACGAGAGGAGTCCCCAGGGGTCCCGAGAGGCCCAGGAGGAGCGGAGCCTTCAAAGAGAGAGCCCGGTGAGTGGGGCTCTTGTGTGCCTGTGCCTAATTTTCCTTGTTAGGGGCCAGTTAGTGTAGGAGAAGACCCAGATCGGGCTCCCCAGGCACCGTGGTGCCCACGCCTAATTTACAGCTGCGCCGCGAGATAGAGGGCGGGCAGCTGCAACGGGGGCATTTCTCAGTGAAGCCAGTTACCATTGGTGGTGCCGATCGGGGCACATGGTCGGTGCTCGCTCTTGGCCACAGCTGCCCCGCCTGGCAGTGGGCAGCTGCAACGTGTTGGCATGAGGCACGCTGGTGCCAGGGCTCATGTTTCACAGCTGCACTGCAATTAGCGTCAGCTGCTACGTTTAGGCTGCTAGTTCTTTGGGGGCATTCTGTGTACGAGATAGGAGTGAGATGCACTCCTTTGCCCCAGCGCGATGGCGCACTTTGGATTCTGCTGCATTGGCAGCGCGCCCTGACACTTTGGACATAGGGCATTCAAGCCCTCTGAGAAGGCCAGTTGGCCTGGGGTCATTTCAGTGTTTAGGCTCCTGAGGGTTAGGATAATGTGTTTATGCCTAATGCGATATTGCGTAATGTTTTTATGCTAAGGAGGTTTGGGGGCCTAACGTGTTATTGCCTAATGTCATGTTATGATGTTTTGGGGTAGTGCCTATTTGCGTAATATGTTTATGCTCATGAGGTTATTGCATAATGTGTTTATGCAGGTGAGGCCCTTTGCGTAGTGTGTTTATGCTAATGAGGTTTGGGCCTAATGTGGGTTTATGTCTAATGCTAATAGTATAATGCTTAGGTCGTTATGGTACCAGTAGTTACTGGTTGTGTTTTATATTTGCATTTACTTACCTGTTCTGATGGTTCTGACCATGGCCCGATTGGCCTGGTCCTGTATATAATTCCCCTGTGAATATTGCCCGTGCCAGTTGGCACAGTGTAAATGTGTGATTACGTTTCTAATGTGTTTATGTTAATACAAAGGCTATTTTTTATATAACCTTGTGTGGAGTTCCTTTTGTAGTGTGCCTAGTGTGTTGCTGCTGTGTGTGTATGTTGCGCAAACGCTTTACACATTGCCTCCGGGATAGGCCTGACTGCTCGTGCCAAGCTACCAAGGGGGTGAGCAGGGGTTATCTTGGGTGTGTAACTCCCTTGCCCTGACTAGAGTGGTGGTTTCTGCCTGGCTTTGGCGCAAGCCTTAGCCAACCAGAAATCCCATTTCTAACAGCGGCCATCATGGGAAACCTACCAAACCCACACATTTTTTTAAATTAGACACCCGGGGAGTCCAGGGAGGAATGACTTGGGTGGATCCCCCAACAATTTCCTACCCAGAATCCCCTGCAAACCTCAAATTTAGCTGGAAAAATCACATTTTACACATATTTTTGTGTGGGATCACCGTGCCGGCACAAATGTCCTACGACACAGCGTTCCCCTCAGTCTCCCAAATAAAATGATACTTCACTTGTGTGGGTGTCCGATGCAGAATTGGCTAAAAACTTATTTTTAAAAAAATGTAGTGCTTATAATTTACAGTGCTATACCCTTAATTCCTATGTTTTTGGTCCTTCCCAGTCACAGGCCCCTGCCCCACCCACACAAGGGAGGTATCATTTTACTCACACAGCATTCCCCTCAGTCTACCGAGTAAAATGATACCTCACTTGTGTGGGTGGGGCAAGGGCCTAAGACTGGGAAGGGCAAAAAAACATAGGCTTTAAGGGTATAGCACTGTGAATTATAAGCGCTACATTTTTTAAAAAATACGTTTTTAGCCAATTCTGCATTGGACACCACACAAGTGAGGTATCATTTTACTTGGGAGACTGAGGGGAACGCTGTTCGGTAGGACATTTGTGCCGGCACGGTGATCCCATGCAACAATATGTGGAAAATTTGATTTTTTTCAGCTAAATTTGAGGTTTCAAGGGGATTCTGGGTATGAAAACGTTGGTGGGTCCACGCAAGCCATACCTCCCTGGACTCCCCCGGGTGTCTAGCTTTCAGAAATGTGTGGGTTTGGTAGGTTTCCCTAGATGGCCGCCGAGCCCGGGGATGAAAACCCAGGTGCCCCCTTTGCTAAACCAGGTTGTTTTGTGATAGTTAATTTTGATGTCTCCTCAATACGTTTTGGGCCCTTGCCTGTTGTGGGTACTTGGCCCACCCACGCGAGTGAGGTACCATTTTTATTGAGAGACCTCGGGGAACGCTGGGTGGTAGGAAATTTGTGTTAGCCCAGTGATTCCACATCTTTCCCACACAGAAATTTGAGAAAAATTTGATTTTTTCAGCTAAATTTGAGGTTTGCAGGGGATTCTGGGTAAGAAGACGTTGGTGGGTCCACGAAAACCATATCTCCCTGGACTCCCCTGAGTGTCTAGTTTTCAGAAATGTGTAGGTTTGGTAGGTTTCCCTAGATGGCCGCCAAGCCCGGGGCCAAAATCCCAGGTGACCCCCCCTTGCAAAACCAGGTCGTTTTGTGATAGGTAATTTTGAAGTCTCCACAGTATGTTTTGGGGTGTTTCCTGTTGCGCGCACTAGGCCTACCCACACGAGTGGGGTACCAATTTTATCGGGAAACTGGGGGGAGCGCTGGGTGGTAGGAAATTTGTGGCAGTCCAGTGATCCTACAACTTTCCCACACAGAAAAGTGAGGAAAACGTGATTTTTTTTAGCTAAATTTGAGGTTTACTGGGGATGCTGGGTAGGAAAATGTTGGGAGATCCACCCAAGCCACACTGCCCTTGACTCCTTTACGTGTCTAGTTTTCAGAAACGTCTGGGTTTGGTAGGTCTCCCTAGATGGCCGCTGAGCCCGGGACCAAAAACTCAGGTGACACCCTTGAAAAACCAGGTCGTTTTGTGATAGATATGTGGACACCTGTGTTTTTAGTCCCGGGCTTGCAGACGTCTAGGGGAACCTAAAAAACCCAGACATTTCTGAAAACTAGACACCCGTGGGAGTCCAGGGAGGTAAAGCTTGTGTTGATCCCTCAACATTTTCCTTCCCAGAATTCCCTGCAAACCTCAAATTTAGCTAAAAAGTAATGTTTTCCTCTAATATCTGTGTGGGAAAGTTGTGAAATCACTGCACAGCACAAATTTCATACCATTCAGCGTTCCCCTCAGTCTCCCAATAAAAATGATACATTACTTGTGTGGATGGGCCAAGTGCCTATGACATGAAAGAGCCAAAAACGTGTGGAGATTGAGGGGGACCCAAGGCAGGTCCAAAAAGGCAGTTTATTTATATGTTTTAGGCTGATGCTACTTTGGACAACCACACAAGTGAGGTATCATTTTTCTCGCCAGACCAATGGGAACACTGGGCGGTAGGAAATTTGTGCCTGCGCGGTGATCCTACAACTTACCCACACAGAAATGTGAGGAAAATGTGACTTTGTAAGTCAATTGGGGGTTTGCAGGGGATTCTAGGTAAGAAAACCCTGGGGGATCCATGCAAGCCACACCACCAGCCAAGATTCAGTACATGCACACCACTATCCACACACACTGACAGACAAGCGCCATCAATGCACACCGCCAGCCAAGCGCCATCCACGCACTCCGCCAGCCAAGCGCCATCCACACACTCCGCCAGCCAAGCGCCGGTCCACGTACACTGCCAGCCAAGTGCCACTCCACACACACCACCAGGCAAGCACCAGTCTACACACACCGTCATCAAGCGCGAGTCCACACACACCATTAGCCAAGTGCAAGCCCACACACACCACCAGCAAAATGTCTGCCAAAGGTCAGTACACGCAGACCGTCAGCCAAACTCCAGTTCACACACACACAAACTCTCCCTGGTTTCTAATGGTTTTCAGGCCCCTGCTTGGGGTAGATGAGACTAAAAATAATACTGAAACAGCCAAAATGTGTGTCTAAAAAAGGGGAGTGACCCGTGCCTATGGGGCTTCTCCGTGTCATGCCCAGAAACATATCCCTGGTTCCTAGTGGGCTTTCTGCCCCCCTGGAGGGGCAGATAAGGGGCTATTGCCCTGATCTGCCTTCCAGGGGGGGGCAGAAATACTTTTGTGGGTGTGGGGGCATTAGCATGCCCATTCTGGGCTGCCCCCACCCCTACATATAAAAAAAAACAACATAATCCCTGGTGCCTAGTGGGCTTTCTGCCCCCCTGGGGCAGATCAGGGGCTATTGCCCCATCTGCCTCCCAGGGGGGCAGAAAGACTGTGGAATTTGTGGGGGGGTAATTGACATGCCCATTTTCTGCAGCCCTCACCCCTACAGGCATAAATAGAAAAAGAATCCCTGGTGCCTAGTGTGCTTTCTGCCCTCCTGGGGAGGGCAGAAAGACTGGAATTTGGGGTAGGGGCATTGGCATGCCCATTTTGGGCAGCCCCCACCCCTACTGGCGTAAAAAGCTAAAAAAAATCCCTGGTGCCTAGTGTGCTTTCTGCCCCCGGGGGGCAGATTGGGGGCTATTGCCCCATCTTCCTCCCAGAGGGGGGCAGACAGACTGTGGAATTTGGGGGGGTGGGGGCATTGGAATGCCCATTTTGGGCAGCCCCCACCCCTACAGGTGTATATAGAAAAAGAATCCCTGGTGCCTAGTGTGCTTTCTGTCCCCCGAGGGGGCAGATTGGGCGCTATTGCCCCCATCTGCCTCCCAGGGGGGGCAGAAAGACTGTCTGTGCCCAAAATAATGGGCCTCTCCCCCCTCCCTAGTGTCTAGTGGGTGAATCCCTGCTTGGTGATCACCCTCTTGAGGCGATCCCCAAGCAGGGATCCACTAGGGAGGGGTACTATTGGAAAGGGGAGATTATCCTCTTTCCAATGATACCTCTCCCATCTGCCTCGGTGCTCAGGGGGCCAAGATAGGCAGTGAAACTGAAACAGAGTTTCAGTTTCTCCGAAATGACGTCAGTGCGACGTGCGCGCCGACCGTCATTTTGGAGAAATGATCAGTACACCATCGGGAGCTAGGGAAGCTCTTCCTGTTCAAATATCAAGGAGAGAGAGAGGACTAGGTAGCTAGTCCGTATCCCCGGGTTAATATATGTAATCAAATAGGACTAGCCTATTTGTGACTGATACAGGACTCAGGACTGTATGGAGAAGGGGGGAACTATTTAGTTCCTCTATGAAGCCCTCACCCACCAACCTAGTTGGTGGCATGCTTCATCATCGGGCCCACCCAGTGACACCGAATGTGTCCCGGGTGTGCTTCAATGCCTGTGTTTACAGCGGAGCTGGTATTTTGCTGAGTGTGCAGTGTTGGTGACGTGAAAGTGAAAATTTAAAAGCTATACAGTGGTCCCAGTGCCCGAAGGGGTTAACTTTTCATATCTGGGCCTCTGCTAGCGTTAAAAACAAGTTAAAGGATGTTGGTGGAGTGAATATTAAGAACTCCTACATCCGGTGTTTGGTCTACATGTTTCAGCCAGGCCTTTCTTTAAAACTGGCTTTCCTCAGGACCGAAAGGTGTGTGAAAGTGCGTTTCTACACTTATAGTGAGTGTGTGGTCTAAAATGTGTTGCACGCGCTAAGGTGCCCTACGTGTGGAGCGGGGGATTCCCTCTCCAAGCATTACTGGACATACAACATGTATGACAAACAAAACATACAGAGGAGAGTCTTAGCATAGTTGCATGAATCACATAAATACATATTTGCCGGTAGTGATGTGCATAACTAGCGGAAAAATACGGCAAAAGTGGAACCGTACTGGTGGTGCGGTTTAGGTGAATTATCGAATTATGCGCTAATACGTGTGGCGGGCTAGGTAGCGTAAGCACACACACGTGTAAGAAGTGGACACGCTCAAGGGGTATCCTTACGCTAGCGTTTTGCAGCATATGCCCCTGTAGAGATATCCGGCAGAGGTTCTGACCCTGTAATGAGAAGGGGAGTGGCACGGAGGCCGTTAGGAACCTGTAAAAGAAAAGCTTACCCGGTCAAAGTTGAGTTAAGCTCTCTACTAACCATGCCATGTGCGTGGACGGCCAGGTCCCGTCCCACGCACATGAGCACTGGTGCGTCGGACGGCTCCCGGCCGTCCGACGCATCGAAAGGATTTATGTTTAGATATCACGAGCAATTTGTACTAAATAAAAAAAATTCTACTTTTGATATGAAATACACAGTATCAGACATGTTTTGTACTGTACATGTTATTGTTTGATCATTCCATTGAGCTATCATTGATGTGTTTTGTGCCCACAATTAGTTTGTACATTCACTGGCTTAAGATATTTTCTTTAGACACAAATAGATACCATTCCTCTAAATCTCAAATAGTCTGAAGGTGCCTACATTTCACACTATGCTTTATCAATATGGCAGTGCCCGTAGAGTATGTGGAGTAGGAGGGGATGTAACGATGACCTCCCAGCCCCAAACAAGATTATGGGAGCAGTCCCCAGTGAGATGTGTTTCTTGTAAGAAGACAATCGCTACATTATGTCTATTTATGTAGGCAATAACCTGATGGGCCTTGCAGTGATTAATCATTCCCCTCACATTCCATGTCAACAAAGTGACAGTGGGACCCCGGGCACTCTCCCTTCATTTACACCATTATCCTGTGGATCCATCAGGACTGTGCCACTGCAGGTGAGGTATCTTAGTGTAGCAATGCTGTTTTTATCTATACACTGCTGGTTCTTTGTTGTCAATAATCCCATAACTGCCCTCTCCCCACCACACCAAGCCCAAACTTCTCAGTGTTTTCCCCCCAAAACTATCCCCTGGCTGGAGTGCCCAGAGGGTACGGTGACGTTAACTCCAGCCGACAATAACATCTAGCTACCACAATACTAGGGTTGACCACAGCAGAAATAGATTCATTTTTCCCCATAATATCACAGACGTTCACATCCAGAGAGACATCCCATCCAATCCAGTTTATTGTACATATCAATGTCATATCCCTGATCTACAATGACCATAAATCAATCACCACATATAGCAAGCTTTATGTATTCAATCATCAATTAAACAAATTGCTAGAATCTTTCATGGACCGCATCACAGTTCTTTTGCAGGCCAAATATGAGCTTAGAACAAAGTTCATAATTATATCAGGTATGACAGCAAGGCTGATGGGTCATAAACTTTACTCCATATCACTGACCTGGGGCTCAGGGAAAGGCATTGTCATCTCTTTTCATTTATGATGTGGTAAATAGTTCTTATTCAAAAAGGTGACAGTTGCTTTGGGATCAGCAAACCCATGGCAGTGGATCCAGGAATACCAACTATCTACAGGTTACTTCTTTGTGAGCGCTCTTCTAAGTCTTCATTCTTTGTTTTAATCTCCTTAACCTCAGTTAATTGATGTTGATGACTGCTAGGATATCATTTGGCAGTATAACTTTAAGGGATGTACCCAGTGCTTAATTTGAGCCAGTTGGTTCCGGTCCTTGGCACCTGCACTTATTTGTCAACACTGGCGCTTGTGACAGCTGCCACTAGGTGGCGCTGTCTGGCTAATTTAGAGATGACCACAACAACAGGCAATTATAAATTCAATACACAATAAAAATGGCTATACCCTGCCGCCCAAGCCGTTCTTATAGGTTTGGGGGCCTGAACTGTCAGACTTGTAGGAGTTAGATGGTTAGTAGATGTGTTGTCACTATCTTTGGCAGCATGGCCGGGGCAAAGTGTGGTGCAAGCTGCAGTGGCCTCCTGGTGAGAGCCCTGGCACTTATTATTTTACAAATTAAGCACTGGATGTACCACTGAGGGAGCAAACACTTAGACAACTGTATGACTTTGAGCTGTATTGTGCATAAGAAGGTGACAAGAACTGTCTTTAATCTGTGATGTTGTAGGGTGATGTGTTTGTGTAGCTTGACACATAATCAGGCTGCCTAGCACCATGCACACACCTCTGCACCATATTGCAACTAATCTTAAAACGTTTCCCACTTTGGATGTGTGCTATACAGTTCACAGTGGGAAAAGCAAGGAGAAATAAAAGCATTTCTCTTTTTTATGCCAGCTTCAAAGAGGCTTTTATTTTTTTACCTCAAGCCCGGTCTACTATTTTAGAAAAACTTGGGTGGTTGCATGGGAATGCTCATGAATAACCCATGGAATGCCCCTTGATGCAAAGTAATGCAAAACAGTGCAAAGGACTTCTTTGCGTTATTTTCAGGCAATTTTATAGTGCAAAACATGTTTCACGCTGTAAAGTAAATCCAAAATAAACATTTTGTGCAAGTTTGTATCCCTTTTGTGCTGCAAACCCAGCACAAGATGTTTTAAACAAACTGCTATTTACGTGCCATCTCCTGGCCCTTCCTTAACGCCAGCATACACAGAAATGTTGAGTATCTTTCTCTGAGAAATGTGGCTACCAATTTCTGCAGGTCTTCAGAGAAGATGGGGAATCATGGTCAGAACCCACAGCCATATGCACCCCTATGGCATCAACAGACATGTACACAACAGAGTGTGTGATTAATGGTTCTGAAACATGACTACAAGCTTGCCTCCCTCACGGAATAGGTACAGCACACCATCTGCAGTACAAGTGTCACTCACAGAACAGGCACAGCCGGACATTAGCGGTGCAAGTTTTTCTCTCTCACAGAACAACGTGTGATTCAGTTGGCAAGCTTTCCATCCTCACACAAAAAGGTACATCAGGTCATCAACAGTGTAAGCTTCCATTCTTTTAGCAACAGGCAGAGCATGGCAAAAGTACAAGCTTCCCTACTTCAGGGAACACGTACATCATGGTAATAATAGTGTAAGCTTCTCTCCCTGACACCACAGCAGCAGTACAAGCTTGTGTCATAGAACAGGTAAAACTCAGGAAGTATCAGTGAAGCATCCTCTCTCAAATAACAGGTACAGCACAGTCTTCAGCAAACACCCTTGCCTATTTGATTCATATGCTTTGGTATAGTTGTGTGGATTGGTAATTGCATGGGTTGTTGAGCAATTAAAATGATTAAGTATGGATGGTTGTGTATAAACATCTGTAATTTCAGCACCAAGATGCCCCAGTGGGTGAACGTTCTCTTACAAATACATATGCCATGTAATGTTATGTTATTTGTGGAGGGGTGAATGACTGTACTGATACATGAGTAAATGGATGGAGAAGTGGATGGTAGAGTCAGTTGGTGGACCGCTGAATGAGTGGGAAGCTGAATTTATGTTTTGATCAATGCCGAATTTGTGTGTAAAGATGGATACATTGATGAATGGACAATGTGTCTAGAGATTCTATGTGAAAGCAAAATGTCTGTGGATTGATGGGTATTTCTGCAAGGATGTTTGATGGTTAGTTTGCGTATTGGTGGATTAAAGATCACTATGTGTATGCCTATAGTGTGTGTATGGATGGGTGTACATGTGTATGGGTCTTGTGTGTGAGTGTATCCTTGTGCCCAGACAGATGTATATGTGAATGGATCTGTGGAAATGACCTTGATGTTGCTGTATTTGGGGTTGGTTCCCTTGTGCACATGCCGAGCTGTAAAAAAGGGTTAGCGACTTTGAAGGGCATGTACATCTACCAGCTGGACAACAAGAAATCTCTTTGGTGGGGAAGCGCTTGATTAAATAGCATTAAGAATCCCGATATTGCCCAGCTACTGGGAATAGGTGCATTTAGGAGTCATACATACCCCATTAATTTAAGCTTCTACAATGACAAACATGATGACTTTGATATGACACTGATTTGACCACTGGTGGCTATATTAGAAGCCTATAACAGAAAGAATAGCAGTGAGCCATCTCAAAATGATGCACAACATGTTGTTAGCATGTAAGTTGCAGTTCTAAGATCACACATGCAAATGTGACTCCAGCAATTGTGTCTACCAAGTGCCCCATTTATAAAAGCATTTATTATTTACAGCGCTTTAGAATGACACAACATGAAGCGCTATTAGAACTCATCTTTGGGATTCTAATGACCGGTCAGTAAAGGATACCTGCTTGTGCTGCTATTCTCCGAGTAGGTATGGAGCCACCACAAACACTGGTGCCACAACTCACTGTCACACTGTCCAGGTAGAGCCGAAGGACAGTAGATGGTGCAGTGCTGAGGGCTTTGAAGATCTGACTTGACTCTGGTGAAAGTGAACAAAGCTGGATTTTGTTAAGACCTGACAGCCCCAGATACAATAACTGGAATGCAGATCCTATGTCTGATTCTTTTCATATATACTTGTGGATACAGACAGAGGGAAACCAATGCTGCAGTGGGAAACATAATTTAAGAGCCAACTTCAATTGCTGAAGCTCTTTGTTGCAAGTGTCCTAGTACCCACATAATGCCTGAGAAGGTGATGAAGCTACAACATTGTGCTTTGATCAGATCTCTCTGGTTATGACCCCAGGTGGCCAGTGCTTGAAGAGGGATAAGAAAAAGTGGGAAGACTTTAAAAGGGGAACCCTCACCCACCAACCTAGTTGGTGGCATGCTTCATCATCGGGTTCCCAGCTGGGCTGCCGAGTGCAACCCAGCTATGCTTCGACGCCTGGATTACAGTGGAGCGGGCTTTTTTTGGGGGTCAGTGTGAAATGTGTTCAAAAAGTGGTGCAGTTTAAAAATGTCTCTAGGATGCCCAACCGGGTAATGATTTATTCATAGGGTCCTAGGACACGTTAAAAACAAGGTGAGATATCGTGAAGATAAAAATCGATCTTCAATATCTCTTAAATGCTGGTCGACATGTTTCAGCCTCCCTGTTATTAATGAGGCTTTCTTCAGGACCAAAGAAACGTGAGTGGTGATGTGGCTACAAAAATGGAAATAGCCACATGAATGTGTAAATGATATTCAGCACACTCGCTAAGGTGTGCTGCTCATGCTGTGCATGTGGTGGAAGACGGGAGGTCATCCTTGACGAATGTTTGACTACAGGAGACTCCCGCTTCTTGGATCCGTTTGATCTTTTACCTTTTACAAACGGTATTTCTACCAGTTGGTGGGTCCGTAAGTACGGCTACAGCTGGGTTGCACTCGGCAGCCCAGCTCGGAACCCGATGATGAAGCATGCCACCAACTAGGTTGGTGGGTGAGGGTTCTTCTTACAAATCCATTGGATTCTTGTGCTCTAGTGCATTACACTGAGTCAGAAAAATCTAAGGATATACCTACGGTTCCGTCCACGTTGTTGTATTAATTACCAATTAGGGGAAGAGGGCGCATCCCTTTGTTCTTCCTCACTCTCTTTTGTTCCTTGAAGACTTTAAAAGGGACATTGGCAAGAGGCATGCTCTATGTAATTAAGGGCATGGAAAACTAAAATCCTGTGCTTTACAAACCATGCCACCTGGCTAGTATTTGGGTGCCTCTCGCTGTACTGTATGCTATTGCATCCAGACAGCTAACACAACAACAGACATACACAAAAAAATCAAGCCAGACCCATTGGCTTTGCCAATGCTTTTTAGCAGTTTTGGATAAATGAGTAAGAATGATTTTGTTCTAAATAAAATTGAAAACGTTTCAGTTCTGAAAATTTGTGACTGAATTAAACACTGCTAAGATCTGTGGAGGAGGAGGTGGTCTTCAGAGTGCCTTAATCCCTTCTGTTTCACTTCACGCCACTTCTTTATGCTGTCTCTCAATCTACTACACACGTATTCCCTTTTCCTTCCCACATCTTACTGAAATCATCTGAACATCTCACATATCACCATTTTCCTCTTTACATCATCTTGTCACTCTTGTCTTCGACACATACTTCGGTTCATCTCCTCATTTCAGCACCCCCCAGTGGCACAATCCATCAACTCAGATTTTAGCACTCCATTTTATTTTCCTTTGGTGCTATCAATATTCTGAGTTATGTACCTCCTTCACACACTTTGCCATAACATCACAATTACAGTTGACGCATATATGACCATCATTCTGTGCGCTCTGCAGAGAGGCCAAGGTTTGCATGTGCATGAAGTATGAACACCTTCATGACTCACTGACAGGGACTGTGAGAAATTCACACTACCTTCAGACTCTCAATTCAGCTCTCACTTGTGCCCTGTCACGAACACTCACCGATAACCAGAACACACCCAGATGCTTAGATGTGACCCGGTTCATATAAAGGGACATGCGTTGCATGAAATAACTACAGAAACACAACATATTTATTTATTTTATTTATTTATTTTGAAGGTTTTATATAGCGCGGACAAGACCCTTGCGGGTATCAGAGCGCTTTACAAGCAGATATAGTAAACAAAACCCATATTACGAGGTATAAAAATGTTCCGTGCATATCAAACAATAGTATTACAAGTTATAAACATAGTTCATGTGAATTTGGATAAGAGAATAGATTTCACTTCTTTTTGAACGATACAATAGAGAGATTAAGTCTGGTTTCTGGAGGTTGTGCATTCCAAATCCTGGGAGCAATCCCCGAGAAGGCCCGGTTGTGTTTTCTTCTTGGAAAATCGTTGTGGTTTCAGTAGAAGGTTACTGGCGCTTCTGGAGGATCTGTTGCCACAAGAAAGTACCAATTTCTGTGCCAGGTAGCTCGGAGTGTTGTGATGTATGGCCTTGTGCGTCATGCATGTGATTTTTAGTTGAACTCTGGCTACGAAAGGTAGCCAGTTGAGGGCTCTAAGGTCAGGGGAGATGTGGTAGTTTCTTTTGGAGCCAGTGAGGAGTCTAGCAGCTGAGTTGATTGAGGCTCTTAGGGGGGCCGTCGTCGCTCTGGGGAGCCCGCAAAGAGAAGCACTCCCATATTCAACTCTAGGGAGTACTAGAGCTTGAACTGCTAGTTTGAAGTCATTTGCAGGGAGGAAGGGTTTTAGTCTTCTCAGGGTGTTCATCTGAAAGTTTTTTTGTTTTTTTAACAACAATTTTTATTGCGTCAAGCGTCAAACGTCAAATACAATGCAGAGCTCTGTAACCCAGAGGCGGACTGCTACATGATACAATAGAAGTATTGCGTTGACTTTTAGTATATGCATTATACAATACTGAGATAATAAAGAAACAAAACCCCCCCCAATGCACTGTCTTTGCACCACACAGTTAATAACAGGTATTTGCCCGCCCATAAATGACATATTCCGCCGGACCCTCTAGATCCAATACCACATTCCTGCCCAATTAACCCTTAACAGCAACTTCCCCCCCGGCTGGGGACTCTAGGTCCAAGCCTCTATAAATCGCCCACCTCCTCCAGATCTTAAAGTGCTTCTGCGGACACCCTCGAGCTTTAAAAATAGGAACCTCCAAACCCATATTAAAATCAAGACCATTTTTCCAAGCTGAGAGCGATGGCGGTGTCCCTGCCTTCCACTTTCGAGCAATGTCTCGTTTAGCAAGCATAAATCCCAATAACATCAGATGGCGCTTATAAATATTGCCGCCCACCCCCTCCATTATATGTAACAGCACCAATTTTGGGGAATAGGGGAGCTCCCACCCCAAAACTTCAGCAAGAAAGGCCAATACCCCCCGCCAGAACCTCTCAAGCACCGCACACTGCCAAATCATGTGGAACAGGGTGCCATTCTCATGGCCACATCGCGGACAATGCGAAGACGCTATCAAACCCGCCCTCCACAGCCTGACGTGAGTAAAATATACCCGGTGTAGGTAATTGAATTGGATCAGCCGAAGGCGCATGGCTATTGCCGCCCCTCGAGGGGAAGCATGTGCTTCCATCCAGTCCTCTCCATCCAGAGGACCGAGGTCTTCCTCCCATGTCTCCCTGAGTTTATCTAATGTAGTGGGGCCATTTTTCACTAGGGATTGGTATATCTTGGAAATTTTATGGTCCTGCAGGTCGCCCATAAACAGTTTAGCTTCGACGGGATTGAAATCAGGGAGAGACTCCAAATCTGCAACGCTGGGAAGGACGGCATGCCTAAACTGCAAGTATTTGTAAAATTGTGTTTTTGGCATCTGAAATTCATGCTGGAGATCCTGGAAAGAATATAGAATTGTGCCTCGCATTACGTCTCCTAAGGTAGAGATCCCAATGTTATCCCAGTCCCAGAAACCCTCCAAACTAGCAAGTTGCGGCAATCTACCATTGGACCAGAGGGGAGTCTCCTTTGTCAGCCTGCCCCACCACCCCATCCCTCGCAGGGCCTGCCTCCACACCTGGAAGACCACCCTCGTGGCGGATGGCAGTGTCCTGCATATGGGAGCCGAGTACAAGACCGCGTGTAAGGAGTGGGACCCCATGTGCCTCCGCTCCACCACATAAGCGGGGTCAGATCGATCCCCATACCACCATTCATTCAATATCAGGAGTTGCGAGGCCACATAGTAGGAGTGGACATCCGAAGCGGCCAACCCACCACAATAAGTGGACTGAAAACACGTCCGTAGCGCTACTCTAGGTGCTCGTCCTGCCCAAAGAAACTGTCCCAGGACCGAGTTAACCTGGCAAAACCACGAGGAGTTGACAGGGAAGGGATAATTCTGTAGCTGGTAGAGCAGATGCGGCAGCGAGACCATCTTAAAGATGGCGGACCGACCTAGAAGAGAAAGGGGCATATGGACCAGACCCTCAACTCGTCGCGAACACGTGCCCAAACCAGTACAACATTACGTTCCCAGGACACTCCCGACGAATCAGACAAAAAAAAAACCAGATACTTCATACCTACCGCGGTGACCTGCACCGCAGAGGCCCAGGCACCCAATTCCACCGGACGCCCCAGTGTCCACAGAACGGATTTACTCGGGTTCATGAATAGACCAGACGTTTCCCCAAAGATTTCCATAATGCGTAGCAATCTGGGGCCCGTCCTATTGACGTGGGTCAAGAAAAAGAGGACGTCGTCTGCGTATAGCGCGATGCGATCCGATAGTCCCTGAGCCCATTCAAAGCCCGCCACCTGTGCATCTATCCGCACCCATACCGCCATGGGCTCCATCGCTAGGGCGAAAAGAAATGGCGACAGCGGGCATCCCTGACGGGTGCCCTGCCCAATAGGGAAAGTGAAAGAGGCAGCCCCCGCGACACGGACAGATGCTGTGATTTGTGTATAAAGTAGTTTTAAATAGGACAAAAAGCGTGGGCCCATATTCAAATGATCCGAAAGCGCAAATAAATAAGTCCAACTAAGGGAATCAAACGCCCTATCCATATCTGCCAACAGGAGGGCCACTGGCACATCCAGCCTCCGAATTGTGTCTATAGCAATGTGTGCCCGTCGAATATTGTGTCGCGTCGCCCGTTGAGGCATAAAACCCGCCTGGTCTGGGTGGACCAACGAGGCAATATGGGAATGAAGGCGATTGGCCAAGGCCTTGGCCAAAATCTTAGCCTCGATATTTAGCAGTGAGATGGGGCGATATGATGAGTGTTGGTCTGGGGGACGGCCAGGCTTATGAAACACAACCACCTCGGCATGTCTCCAGTCTTGCGGGAGGCACCCGCGTTCCCGCGCCTCCTCCACCACCCGAAGGAGATGAGGTCCCAGTTTTGAGAAATATCTCTTAAAGAACTCACAAGGGAACCCGTTGGGACCCGGGGCCTTCCCAGAGTTAAGATCCCCTAGTGCAGTGCCTAGTTCCTCCACCGTGAGCGGGAGATTCAGTTCCGCCCGAGCCTCGTCGGAGAGCGTCCGGGGCAGAAGGGCCCCTATAAAACGGCGGACCATTACCTCCAATTGGGATTCCCTCAGGTTATACAAATCAGCATAGTAGTGTGCGAAGCTCTCCGTTATGGCGGAGGGATCTCCCAGAGTCCTCCCATCCGGCCCCAAAAGCCCAGGGAGAACCAGGGGACGCGTGGCTCCCTGACACAGACGATGGAGTAGTTTACTAGATTTATCGCCCCATTGGTAGATCCTGCTTCGAGACGCCAGCCATGCCAGTCGAGCCTCGTCCATCAATAAATCAGCGTGCATTTGTCTTGCCACTAGCAATTGCCAGCGCGCCAGTGCTCCCCCCTCCCCTCTACCAGCACGTTCCAGTTCCATAATATTTGTCTCTGATTGCACCAAGGACTCCTTCTTAGCCCGACGTGCCGCGGAGCAATAGGAGATATCCACACCTCGCATGGTAGACTTCATGGCTTCCCATAGGGGTTCAGCGGTCGCCACCGAGCCAACATTAAGATCCAGATATTGATCAATGGCCTGTCCCACGTGATCCCTATACTGTTCATCTTGCAGATGCCAGGGAGAGAGACGCCAACGAAAGGGTGGCCTCGCGGGACTGAATCGCAGCATAAGCACAACTGAGGAATGGTCCGACAAACCCCTCGGGAGGATTTCCGCATCTGTCACTCTACCAGCCACTGCAGACAGTACAAAGATATAGTCCAACCGTGAGAATGATTTGTGTACGGCAGAGAAATATGTATAGCCCTGCTCCTCCTTATGCAGTCGTCGCCAGGAGTCCACCCAGCCCAGTCCCGACACCAAGGAAAATAATTTGGTAGTTTATCATGCGGCTGGCGTTCCCCCCCCCGTCGCCATCTGTCCCTAGCCCCATCCATCACATCATTCCAGTCGCCACCGACGACTGCCACCCCATCCGGAACATCCATCCACAAAGTCATAATGCGCTCAACCAATGTCCAAGATAGGGGGGGGGCGTAGACACTACCCAGCACTACCTGTTCCTCATAGATAGACCCCTGAATAAAGACGTACCTCCCCTGCGTATCCGCCCATGTCTTGGAGTGAATATATGGGACCCTATGATGGATAAGAATAGCCACCCCCCGGGATCCCCTCGTGAACCCAGAGTGGAAAACTTGGGAATAACCGTACCTCAGAAAACAAAGGGCCTTAGTCCCCAACAAATGTGTCTCCTGTAACATAAGAACATCTGCCCGATAACGCTTGGCCTGGTGAAGGATGGCCCCCCTCTTCACTTTATCCAGCGCCACCCTGACATTCCAACTCACAATCCGAAGGGCCCCAGCAATAGGCTGCGGGCTAACTACAGGGGCAGGCATCTAGAGAATCAACAACCTCAATGAGCAGGACATGTGGCAACCTGTAAAGAAGCAGCGGTACATAGCAGCAATAAGACAGTGCAGTGAAATCAAGACAGCCCCCCAGAACGTAACACTTGGAACGAACAACATCAAGAGAGCAGGTAGAAGACCTGCTGAATAGTGATCCAGTGCAAACAAAGAACAAAAACATCCCCACAAACCCCCACCCCAATACCTCAAAACCACTGAAGTATCTGTCGCGGTGAAAGCGGCACGGAAACCCCAACGGGGCCCCGGCCCTCCTCCACCAATGGATCCCCTGAAGCCCACCCATGATACCCGGGCTGCCCGCTGGACCACAAGGGCCGAGCAGGGAATATTAGCCCCAAAAGAAGCTTCGACAGTCAGATCGGATATGTATATATGTTCGCCCACCAGGAGAATTCTTAAGTTACGAGGCCGGCTTCCCCGAGCGGGGCACCGTGGCCGATCTGCTGGCGTCGCTATGGGACTGCGAGCGGCGTCTAGATCTTGATCGTCTGTTCCCCTTGAATTTAGGTTTAGGTGGTTTGCAGGCGGATTTGCTCGTCGAAGAGTCCGACTCCATTCTCGGCGGTGTATGTGATCGCACTCTTACTGTCTCATCTGTCCAGTTGAAGACGTCCTCAGGTGAATCAAAAAACAATGTGCTTGACTTGAAAACTAGCCTCAACTTTGCAGGAGTCAGGAGGGCGTACGGCAACTTCAAATCACGAAGGCGGGCCTTCGCCGCCATAAAGCATTGTCGCTTCTGCTGAACCAGTCGAGTGTAGTCCGGAAATATAAGGATACTAGCGTTGTCAAAATGCAATGGTTCCTTAAGTCGGGCCTGTTTCAGGATAGCATCCCGATCATGATAATTTAGGATTTTCACTATGACCGGTCTTGGCCTGGCTTCCGGGGGCGGCTTCTGCATGAGGGCCCGATGTGCCCGCTCAATGATAAAGCAGCTAGACAAAGATTCTGGGGGAAGCCAACAGACGAGCCACTTGGCCAGGAACTGTTCCATATCCCCCCCTCGCAGCCCTCCGGGAACCCCACAAAGCGCAGATTACTTCTCCGTGCCCTCCCTTCCACATCCTCGACACGAGATGCCAGGCCTCGAGTGATAGTCTCCAGTGTCGCCACCTTCTTTTTCAAAGTAGTAACAGAGTCCTCCACTTCTGAGACCCTGTTTTCAGCCACTGTAATGCGCTCCGTTGCATTCCGCAGATCCTGTCGGAGGAGTAAGACTTCAGAGCCCACCTCCCCTATTTTGGTTTCCAGGGCCGTCCGGGACTGCGTGATCGCCGCCATGAGTGCAGCAATGTCCGGGACCCCTCCCTGTGCGCCCTCTTGGTCAGCTGCCGAAGCCCCAGGCCCAGTAAAGCAGTCCATAGTGCTTTGCTTCGCTGAGCCCCCAGTGTGCTTGTCCCTTGTCATGTTGGCGCTAAGGCTCCAACACAGTGAGTTCACCCGCTATATTAGCCACACACGACTCCCAAGCAGGACAGATCGGCTCAAACCTGGGTGCACAGCAACTTCGCCCATCCAAGTCCGCCCAAGTTGGGTAAGATGCAGAATGGCGGCTCCTGAAGAAATAAGGAACTGGATACACCCTCCTGGAGCAAGCTGGGAGGTGTTATGCCCAACCTGGGTGCAGTGTCCACCAAACGTCTGCCACGCTGCGGCTCAGCAAGGCTCCTCCACTGCCTATCCCCTTGAGCCGACTCAAATGTTGCCTCCACTCCACGGTACGCTCGCCTCAGATAACAGTGGGGCCCCGACAGGTCGTCCCCGATGTGTGAGGGGCACATCACCACCACACTGGAGTATTCCCCAAATCTATCAATCGTGACCCCCTATAGAGCCACACAGGATGCCTCAGGAGCCCCCACACACTCACTCCGCCCGCTACCCGATTCGGCTGCCAAATCTCCGTGGGGAGGGGAAAAACACATGGGGGGAGAAGGAGTCCACGGTCTCTTCGGATACAGCCCTTCAATCAAGGACTATGTGGGCCACCACGCAGCACACCAGGCAATACACACACCCCCTCCATGCATGTGGCCCGATATGACCGCCGATGGATTACCAGCACTGGTGGGGGGAAGCGTGAGACGCAGCGCACCGCCGGGGCCCCCAATGCCAGAATTTTCCACCCAACTGCGCCACTGCACGGCACCGCTACTCCCTTACCCCACGTGCGCGGCCCGATCCGACCACCAAAACAGAGGCAGAGTGGAGAGAACGGGGTCGACACTCACCCCCAGGATACTCTGGCACACCAAAGGGTCTCCCACAGGCGACGGACCCCTCGCGGCCCGATGTAGCCGAATCCCAGTGAGGGGGTATGGGGAAGGGGGAGGGCTCCTATAAACTCACCGGGCCGCCGCTCCCCCAAAGCAACAGCACCACCAGCACGGCGATCTTCTCCTCTTCACCGCAGACAGGGCCCCCCAACCAGAGCTCAATCTCATCTCCGCAGGGCAGGGCCACGCCCGGCTCCAGCCACGCTCGCGTTCGGCCCAGCCCACACCGCTCCATCCCAAGCTCGGCCACAGGTCCCGCAGGCCACACATTTCAGTGTAAAAGTCAATAATGCACATGGGGCCGGCCGGTTGCACCGTCGCCGAGTTCCCGCGACGTTCAGCACTCCCTTGTGTAATTTTCAGGGCAGATATAGTCGACGAAGCAGTATTTTGATGACGGGCTCAGCGGAGCTCGCCTACAACACATCCGCAATGATGGCTCGCTAGGCCACGCCCCGATCATCTGAAAGTTTGCTCCTTTTGTTGCGCTGCTAATGTGTTTTTGCATGTTTAGATTTTTATCGAGAGTTACTCACAGTGATTTCGCTGAGTCGATAATAAGAGGTTGGCAGTTGAGTGCTGTGAGGTGTTTCAGCCAATCAAGGATGATGGTTGATTGGTTGGGGGGAGCGATAAGGAGGAATTCAGTTTTGAGGGTGTTTAGTTTCAGATGGTTTTCAGCCAGCCAGGTCTGAGTTTTTTGTAGCGTTACGTTGAGAGATTTGATGTCCTCTAGTGAATGGATTTTTAAGTATATTTGTGTATCGTCAGCGTACATGTGATATTGGACATTAGAGGAGCTGAGGATGTCTGTGAGCAGTTCCATGAATAGGATGAAGAGTGTAGGAGAGAGGGAAGATCCTTGCGGGACTCGTAAAGTGACTGGGACGGGATTGGACAAGGATTGATTAACCTTGAATCTTTGTGTTCTATTTTGAAAGAATGAGGAGAACCAGTTTAGAACTGATCCAGATAGTCCCATTCTGTGCTTCAGGAGATCTAGTAAGTTGTCGTGTTGGACGGTGTCAAAAGCTGAGGATAGGCCAAGCAAGATTAGCAGACAGGCTTCATTTTGATCGAGGATTTTTAGAGCGTCATCTATTATGTAAGTCATGGCTGTTTCAGTACTGTGCCCTGTGCGGAAGCCGGATTGGTATTGATTAAGCAGGTTGAAATGGTCAATGTGTTTGCTAAGCTGTGTGTGAGCGCATTTTTCTAATAGTTCGGTCAGAGTAGGGATGTTGGATATTGGGCGGTAGTTATTTAAGTCCGAAGGGTCGGATGCTGGCTTCTTTAAGATGGGGGATACCTGCCCCGATTTAAGGATATCTGGGATGATTCCTTGCAGGAGAGAGGTATTTATAATCTTGGTCCATAGAGGCAGTAACAGTGGAATTAAGTCTTTTATGTGATTTGTGGGAAGGGGGTCTGTGAAGTGGTTGGAGGGGTTCAGAGATGTGAGCATTTTTGATATGGCTTCTTCACTGTATGTAGTGAAGGAGGACCATGAGGCGTTGTTTTTGAGGTTAAACTTAGGGGAGCATATAAGTTGGGCTCCTGGAGGAGGGGATGAAGTGTCCATGTGAATGTCAGAATGGGTTGTTAAGTCGATGAGCAGGTCCAATTTTAAGTTTTCTGTCTTCAACATGAAGAAGGAGGCAAATTCTTCGCAATTGGGTAGTGAGTCTGGGTTAGTTTGGGGGGGGGGGTGAGGTACGCCCTTAGATTGACTTTTGATTAGTTCAAATAGTTTTTGGGGGCGGTTCTTGGCTTGGTCTAATTGATTACTGAAAAAGATTGCTTTTGATTGTCTGATCTTTCTGTAATAGGAGTTTCTCGTGGTTCTTAGCAACTTGAGGTGGTGATCTGAAGAAGGCGCTGACCTCCATCGTCGTTCGATTAATCTAAGGGATCTTCTGTCCTCGTTAAGTCTGCCATCATACCATGGTTTAGAATCTTAAGGGAGCGACTTTGTCTAGGACCTTGTTTATGGAGCAGAAGTAGTGATCGGTCAGATCTTGCACATCGGATAGATCTTCGGGGGAAGCAGGATGTTAGGGCTCGAGTTTGTGACTAGATCTGCACCGACATTTTTTAGGTTTCTCTTCCATATTTTGGGTCTCGTGGGTTGGGCAGAGTGAGGTTTTACTGATTCATTGATGAAGAAAGTGATGATGTGGTGGTCAGACCGATCACAGGGGAGGATCGTTTCCAACTGAATGGCTTCAGCTTTGGAGATGACTAAGTCTAGAATTGAGCCCTTATCATGTGTGGGGCTGTTGCAGATTTGGGTGAGGTCGAGGTCTGAGAGGAAAGTTTTGAGGCTGATGACTGCAGAATCATTAAGGTCATTCCAGTGGAGGTTGAGGTCTCCGAGGAATATTTGCGTATTTTGTTGTCCAGCATTTGTAGATACAATATCCATGAGATTTTCGATAAAGGTGAGGTTGTCCCCTGGGGGGTGGTAAAATGTGTGCAGTGAGCACAATGGTTTGTTATTATTCGTGATGTCTAGGCACAGGTATTCACAAGATGATAGGACCGGTGAGTGGGAGCGGTTCACTGAGAGATTGTTCCGATGTATGCAATTGATGCCGCCACCTGGCCTATCAGTTCTGTCTAGTCTGGTGATGTTATGGTTTGGGGGTACCAATATGTCGAGGATGGGCGTAGATGATTCATTTAACCATGTTTCGGTCAGGATTAGTAAGTCAGGTTAATGAGTGAGTATGAGGTCAGCTATGTTAGCTGCATGTCTTGCAGCCGATCTACAGTTTAGCAGTATACATTTAAGATGCGGCTTGATGGAATTTGGGTTGAGCTCTTGTGTGAGGGGGACTCGCGTCAGGTTGTTTTCAACTATGCCTCTAGAATTGTGCTTTGACATTCTGTGAGTATTGGTGGGGATGGTTTGAATTAGTGAATGTGTAGGAAGTATGTCTGAGTGCGTTGTGTTAGGGGTGAATTGCGGGAGATCATAGGAGCGAAGTAGGGAGAGTATATCTATATCCGATAAGGGATTTTTCCTTCGGATAGGACGGGTTGAGGCATTTGAGTAAGGTACTGTTCTCCACCATAGGGGCTGATGTATCTGAGGGCATGTGGGCAGCTGTGGGGAGAGTTTGGAGTGGGTATTGTGGGGGTTGGTCTTGGATTCTTGTTCAACTAGTTTGATCTTGGGTTGAAGAGTAATCAGGTCACGTATAGTTTGGAGGTCCTCTTTGACTTGTTAAAGTGATAATATTATCTCATCAAGTCTGGGGTCTGGTGTGGGTGGTGACGTGTTTAATGATTGGACTGTGTGTGGAGCTGTGCTTAGGTCATGTATGAAGTTTGGAGGAAAAATGTGAGCTGGGTAGTTGTGTTGCCGGCTGTCCGGAAGGTTGTCCTGGGAGGGGGGCGGTGTAATGGCGGGAGATGAAAGGGTGTGGAACGGATGGATGTGAGGTGTGGGTGGGGACATGTGGATGTTAGAGGTGCTAGGTGTAGAGTAGGAATTAAGGGAATGTGTGTCATCTCCAGGGGTGTCTGTTGGCTCTAGGGTGAACATATGGGGTAAAACTAATACTCTTAGGGAATGCTAGATAAAGTTAAAATGAAAGGGACTGCATCCCTGTTAACTAAGCAGGGCCTGGCCAGGCCATATTTTGATATGCCCCCTCCCCCAATCACACGCTGAATTTTCTTTTGTTATATTTTAATGCATAGCTGGCAAGTTTTCAGACTGCTTCAATCAATCAATCAGAAGTTTGTTAAGCGCAGCTACTTACCCGTAAGGGTCTCAAGGCGCTAGGGGTAGGGAGGGTGCAGGATCCATTCCATCAAGGAGGGGGGTCTGTCGAAGAGCCAGGTTTTGAGGTTTCTTGCGAAGATGAGGAGCGATGTTGTCTGTCTGAGGTGGAGCGGAAAGGCGTGACATCCCCATATTTATAGCGTGCTTATGTGTGACATTTTAATGCTTGTGTGTGACACCTTGCCATGAGCATACCAAGGCAGTTATGGCCATGTTGTGAAATAAATTGGCAAATTGAACCCCTTTTGTGCAATGCAAGGATCTAGAAATGGCTGCAGTGCTTATAAAGTGCTTATGCCTCAGTTGCAAGACATGCAAATTATGTCATGCACTGCACTGTAAGGAGTTAGCGTCTTCCTTGCGCGGGGATCCATGCAGGAGAACAGAAGCTCTTCTCAGGATCTCTCCTCTGCAGGAACAGCACCTCTTCTTGGTGATACGTGCAGAAATAAAGTGACTCTTTTGAGGGCTCCCGTATAGCGCTTTTATCTAGGCTTCATGCATGAGGAAAGCAGGTCATTCCTAGGGATCCACCAGCAAATGAGTGTCACGTGTATCTCTTTTTATCAAAGAGAAATCTGTGCAATATTACACCCCAGTGAGATGTATCTATGGAAAATTGCTTCTGTGGCTTGACTGCAGAAAACGTTTGCTGCAGAGACTGATTACATAATTTCTCTTTTCACACGGACGTCAGCCACTGAGGGCCTTCGCCTCTGGGAAATGTTGTTTGTACATTTTAAAGCTCCTACTTAATACTTAAAGTGGAAATTGGTGTATAAACACTTGATTCAAACGGCCTTCATGCACCTAACTTGAAAGAACACACATTTAAAATAGAACAATAACTGGAGCAGTTGTCAAGAAAACTTCACACTGCTCGGACACCGGTGCCTAGAGGCCAGCTTACCCGTCTGGCAACTGTCAGGGTCGCTGCTGACCTGCGCAACGAAAATTCATTGCACCGCCTCAGGGATCCTATATATCAAGAAGCACTGAAGAGAGTGGGAAATCCGTAGATCTGACGACAGCTAAATGATTGAGCGCGGACATGCCTGCTACACATATCACAGCTTGCCACCGGCTAAGGTCCCAGGACCAAGTCTGGGAGTGTCTCTCTTCCTTCCCTGAGTGGTGCCGGGTTTATTAGACCTTTCAGTGTGATGAGTAGCACTAAACACGAGGCTTCGGAGTCAGACATCCAGATTGAAGAAGATGGCACCAATAATAGTGCAGGGGAGGAAGCCAAGCCTCCTGGGATCCAATTAGGATCTCAGGAGCTGACTCGGAAGATGGGCCATGCCGTGGCTAAAATAACACTCCCCATTGGCTGCTGAAAGGTAGCAGGATGACCTGGCCCCAGGCTGCTACATAAACTTACAATCTGCAATTGGAAAGTCGAATTGAAAGAAGAGTTCCCTGATTTGCGTGAGCATTTTGGGACCTTGCAGTACTGCAGGGAATAATCCCAGAACTCGTTAATCTAATTCTTGATGTTACACTTGGCAGGAGTGTTAATGATGAGTTAAGGCTGTCCAGCACTAGAAGGTGCCACTCATTGGGGGATATTCACAAGAACGTGCGATAAACATCGCCAAAATAGGCTAACGCAATTTTCCATATCGCCGTCTATCGCGGGAAAATAACTCCGTGTCAACGTCGTATTCCCAACACGGCGGTAACATGCGATAGTTTCCCGAGAACGCCTCAAATGTCCGCAATACAACTACCGCAACGGCGATAAAAAAGGAAACCCGAACGTGAAAAAAGTTGCGATGGGCCCAACTGCGATAAAAATCCAGCGAAAAGCAGCGCCAGGCCCGCAAGTCCCACAAGTAAGGCAGGAACAATCACTATAAAAGCGGCAAAAAAAAACACCTACAAAACACAAACAACTGCGAAGCACCATGGAGGGAGCCGGAGCAAGTACAGAAGACAGCCAGAACCCCACAAGCCCCACGGAGGACCAGCCTGGGACCTCTGGGACAGGGAAGGGCAAGGAGAAGAATAAGAGGAACACGCGTTTCAGTACGCAGGAAAACCAGATCCTCATTATGGATGTGACAGAACACCACCACCAACTGTCCATCACCTCCACTGTGACATTGGCAAGTAAAAATACAATATGGCATTCCATCTTGGCCAAGGTGAATGCAGTCGGAGTGAAGAGAAGGGAAGTGGACAACTGCAAGAAGCGCTGGACTGATGTGAAGCGCAAAACCAAGCTGAAAATCGCTGCCAACCTGAGAGCAGCAATGCAGACTGGAGGTGGGAGCCCAGCGACACACCAGGAGCTGGATGAGATGGAGGAAATGGTGAGCCGAGTCATCATTGGGGAGACGGTGGCAGGAGTTGGTGGACCGGACACTGCACAACATGACCCGAGCCAACAGCAACAGGGTGAGTAACGACCAGGGAATGGGGGGACGGGGGGAGATGGGCACAATGGCACACATGCACAATTAAGTAGAGCACATCTGCAGACAAACCATGCCCAAGAGTCACAGCTCCGACCAAGAGCCCAATTTACCCAAGTCTGCAATATCTCAGCACTGTATAAGCACAGAAGTGAAAGGCACACCGCCTGAAAGGGAGAAGGGCCTGTCAAATCAGAGCTGAAGGGGCAACACACCCACAATGCAGCACACACACATAAGAATCAGAGCACCTCAACATTGACAACAATGTAGTACAAACTGCAACACCCTCACAACAGAACTGAGGACACAACTGCTGCCGCTTGTGTGTAGAAAATGGCCATTGGCATTTGGCATAGCAGGAAACTGTGAGATGACAATGGACAAGTACAACCTCACATCCCTGATGGTGTAGAAATGTCAACTGTCCTGCATCAAATAGGCATCTCCTCACAAACAGTCACAATGTACATTGACATGCAGTCCGTCAGTAAACCTGTACAATGCGTGAACATACATGTGAACACAGTGTCAATCTGCATCTCCCCTTCACATTGCAGAGGGAGAATCAACACCTCCTGCAGAGCAGACACAACAACTCAGCACTGATGATGAAGAGGACCTCCCCAACATCGACACCGGCGCCCTCCAGCAGCTCATTGACAGCTTCGGCACCCCACCTCCACGAGCAGGGCAGCCCAGCTGCATCGAGGAGACCCCACCCCCTGCACAGACCACACAGCAGGAAGCACCCACCACCACAGCTGTCTCCCAGGACCCCCACGACCAACACATGGCATTCCAACGCCGTGTGTCAGGGTGCCAGGAGAAGATGGCTGATCAGCTGCGGGTGGGGTTCGACCTCATGGCAGCCAAACTAGATGCCATACGTGGGTGTCTAAGTCCCATCAGGGTCCACTTACAGTCCCTAACGGACACCCACTGTCCGCTCCATGCTCTTCAACAATCCATGGCTGACATCGCTGGAGTCATGACTCGGAGACAAGAACACCTGTCTAGTCAGAGTAGCTCCAGCGATGTCAGCCGGGAGTTGGGACACATGCGGAGACTCATGGAGAACATGGAGCGGATGCATGCGGAACGATTAGCTGCCACGGCTGCACACCAGCGAGATGTAGCTGGGATCTTCCATGCCCTGCAGATCCTCATCATGGCATTGCCACCACACGGCATGGTGCGGATGAATGCTGCTGCTACTACTCCATCCACATCTCCGCCCCCTGAAGTGTCAGTGCCACACAGTGCGGCAGACCAAACACCACCACCCACATGTGAGGCACCTGACACATCAGAGGACGAAGATGATGATGAATCTGGCTTGGTGGTGAGATTGAAGTGGTAGCATACATCACCGCCACTTGACCTGTTTCAGCTTGTTTCTGCCCTCTGCATCATGCCCTGGAATAACATCTTCCACTGTCCCCAGTTACACTCAGCGACACTCACCTTGGACCATGACATGGACTGCCATATTTGGAATGGTTACCAATGACACAGCAATCACACTGCGGACTGAAGTCTTCCTCTTCCGATGAACCTGTCAATCCCTAAAGGACTCTGGCTGGCCCTCCACGGGGCGACAATGTAAAGTGGAGTCTGCATGGCCCTGTACTGGTCCAGCTGAAACACCCCACTGAATGTGAATAAAACACTCAAATTCACACTGATGTGTCATGGCCCTGATCAATTATGCATGAAAGTATTGATGAATGTAGGGACAGTGATTCCACATAAATGGTACTCCTGGGTAATGCTATCAATGCGCATGTATGGCCGTGACCCAAATAGGCAGTGAGACACACATAGTCATTCAAAACAACTCACATCACAGTTGAATACAAGTGAATGTGCGTAGACTTTATTGGCATATGCATGTCAGTACGGGCAACAGAAGTGCCACAACATGTGGAGCAATGCAGCAGCATATCAGAATGAGGAACGTTGCCAAGCTCCGCTGTCCACTCCGGGGGAGTGCCTCACCTTTCACAGGTGTGTGTTACCCCGCGTGGTTGTCCGCCCATGTATTCGGGGTCCAGGCGAATGCAGCCATGTCCACTGTTGTCGTGGGATATGTGACCAGAACCCCAAGATGCAATAAGGCGTCGGGGCATGTGCAATGGGTTCCAAACTGTTGTGGCTGCAGGTACGTAGTTACACGTCCATGAAAGCGATTGCAGCTTCGTAGGCAAACATCTCCAACATGAGGTCGCTGTCGACTCCATCGAACAGGACGGCGAGGCTATCCATTAGCAGGTCCGGACAGATGTGCTGCGTCCACCCCGTCACCAATTAGCACCACAGCCCAATAGGGGAGCAGCTCAGTGTGGTCACTGCACGCGAGGAGTTCTGCAATATCCCAGGTCCAGCTGCCAGCATGTATGCCAAGTATCCAGGCATCCCATAGACGGGTATCACGGTGACACTCCTGGTCGTGGGCCAACAGGGGGCGCACACACATGTCACAATCCAGTTCGCCTACCGTCCTGTTGGATAGGCAGACATCCATGGACCACTCGAATATGCACGATCGACAATGCAACGCAGGTGACGTTGGCAAGGCGGAACCTTGCCGGTAACTGACCCGCAGCACTACCAATGGCAGTGCCCCCAGTAAATGCAGCATACGTGCACGGTACAGTTCCACATGACAGGGGTTGTGCATGTGTCCGGGATGTTCTGCCATTGCATTACTGGCCCTGGTTGAAGCGGCACTGTTCTGACCTGCGCCAGTTCTGTGGATGAAATGCCACAGCTCGGATCAATGAGTTGTTTAAGTGTGCAATGGTTGTACGCCTGGGATGGTGTGGGAGTAAGTGTGAAGGCCATTCCATGCAAGATAACTCCGAGCAAGGACTTATGTGTGTGGAGTGTGTATACGTTGGTCTGTCGTCGGGCTGTGCGTAGTGTGGAAGTCAGTGGCGGCTGGTGACATTTGAAAGTGGTGAGGAGTTGAGGATGAGTGGCCAGTAGCAAGCGAGCGTAGCAAGCGAGCCTGACAGTCTTAAGAGGGGTTCTCTCCCACAAAAGGTTTGAAAAAAGAGTCGGCAAATGGGGCATTTTCAGGCACATTTGAGAAAGCAAGAAGGTTAATAAAGTAATTTTGAAAGTGTAGCTATGACATCATTAAAGAGATTTCATATGATAATTACGCAGCTGTTTATTCAGTATAACCATAGAACTTCATAACAGACTTTGAGACAAAGCTGATCACCTCACATTTGCCCAGACAGTGTTAGCAAACAAGGCCTCTTTTTCTATCATTTAAAAGTTTCTGTCAGGCAACTTTCTGCGCCTGTGAAAAGCGCAGATAATTGATTTCTCGATTCCTCCTGCTTGCCCCAGTGCTGTGTGTGCGCTAACTAACTTTGGGGCATATTATCAAGAACGGCGTTAAAAATTATCGCCGGTTTAGCGGCAGAAAACTGCCGCCAAGCGGCGATAATGGGCTTGATAATATGCCCTTGAGAATTCCAATAGAAGTCCATGTTCTGGTGTGAACATGGGCTTCTATTGAATTCTCAGAACATATTATCAAGCCCATTATCGCCGCTTTAGCGGCAGTTTTCTGCCGCTAAACCGGCGATAATTTTTAACGCCGTTCATGATAATATGCCCCTTAGTCTTTAACGCAGCCATTACAGCCCCTCTTCATCGCTTAGTAACAATCCGTGAAAGGTACTGCAGGTTTAACCTGGCGATTGTGAATTATCAATTTACCCAAACATGCACACAGGTCTGTTAATCCATAAAGATGAATTAGGTCGACAGAGTACTGTGACATAAACAACAAATATGACTTGTCCCATTGGACATTGGCTCTATAATGGCTGGCGGATGCCACGTACTAGCATCGGATAAAGATGACAAAAACATCACTTAGTGGCCCAGGTAATCTGCCTGTCACAATGCAAATAAGACGTGGCAATGCAAAAATGAATGCGCACGTACTAATGTAATGTCACATCACGTGGTATGTTTTTACAAAAGCGAGCAACCAGGCAAAAACTACAAATGGAGATAGTTATGGGTTAGGGAGGCTTACACTAAGTATATACAGGCAAGCAAGGCATCTAGTGACAAAAATTGAAGATAACCTCGTACAGTGAATGAGAGATGCACCACTAGCTTCTCATATTCAGTCAATGTTTCTGCGCTCCTTTCTCTATCTTATATTCTCAGCTGGGTGTAAGGCTTCATCATCTCGGTTTTGGAAGCCCAAATCATAATGAACAAAAACTCATGACAGTCTATTTCCTTTTAGTGAGTAAATATCAGTCTTTTTCGGTGTTGATAAACGCAGGCTCTTCCCTTATGGAAATATACCTCGTGGTGTGTGTTTGATTTTCTAGTCCTCTTTCAGACATTTACGGTATCACACCCATTGTCTACATCCAGAACTATTGTTGCAAGTATGCTTTCTCTCATCTAAGCTCTTGCACACCACGAATAGATGAAGCATTTCATTCTTTTCAGAGCAGGAAAGGGAAAATAAGCGAACTTGTCAGTGTTGTAAAGTTGGGCCTTATGCCCGCATGTTGGAGAATGACAGACACGGACACCTGGATGAGTAGTGTAGTAACTGGGCCAGGCACGTGCGCCCGGCCCCCTTTTATTGACGGGGTCACCTGACTGGTGACGCCTGTGGTGGGTGGGTGTCTAGTGTGGGTTACATTAGCATTGGAACACTAGACCGTATCCGGCCGGATACTACATCCCTCCCAAAATTTAATAAGAAACAAAACGAAAGTCCAACCTGTAATAAAAACACATAGATAACACATAGCACCAAAAGAGTCTATACAGGCCGTCGGCCAGACAGCGCTGGAGCCTCAGACCGCAGGGTTGGGATGCCTTCAGTCGCCTTGTCGATGTTCTTTAGACGGCCCTGCTCTCATGGTGTAGAAAGTCTATGTATAAAAGTTCAGCGCCAATGCATCTGGAGCTGTGGTGAACTCCACTTTGGATTCAGAGACGATCTCAGTGAGTGAGGCCTTCCTGTGAGGTGGCGTGCACGGTGACTCTCCTTACTCCGGACTGCTGAGCGACGTTCGACTTTGCCTGGACTCCTCTGCCACTGGAGCCTCTTGGATGGCTTTTCTTGCTGGCCTTCATGGGACCGTGTGGACCGTGCGGGAGCTTCGCGTGAGCCGCGCAAAGGCGTCGCTGAGGAACTGCCAACGGATCCACAGCCAAGTCACTCATGTAGCCTCCGCGGGTGGTGTGCGTTGTCTAGGCGTCCTCGCCGTCTGGGCACTGGTTTTGCGCCTTCCTCTGGTGATCTTGTGGGTGACCAGTCGTCAGCCGTGACCTTCGTGTTTCCTGCGCCTGACGTGGAGCCGCGGCCGACACATCTCTCCTACTCGCACTCCCTTCACGCGGGAATTCCGATGAGGCCCTTGTCCCCTGGACTGCCACGTGACCGCGTGGGCTGTACGGGCCTTTGCGTAGGCCGCGTGTAGGGGTCGCTGCGGAACTCCCAACAGGGCCACGGCCAAGTCTTGTGTAGTCCCCAAGGGCGGATCTTCCAATGGCCGGGTGTGCTCGACTTCGGCAGGCTGTAGGTAGACTGGGGTGCACAGACTGTTCCTGGGTGATTCGCCTCCTTAAGCTCCGGTTGGTCGGGGTGTGTGGATTCACTCGGGTGGTGCGATGCTCCTTGGTGATGATGCACCTGGAAGGTGGTAACAGGATGTTAGTTTTCTTCAGTGGGCAGACAGGCGGTGATCTTCTGTCGGGGTGACTTGAGGGAGTGAGAAGGACCTGAGGGACTTCGTGGCACCGCTCCGTTGTCTTCAGGCAGGTGCACTGCGAGGTGTGGTGCTATCGATACCAAGCAGCCGGTGACAGGTGAGAGGACGGTCGAACTGCGAAGCGTGGGGCCAGGACGCAGATCGCGCTTGCTAGCGGCTTACGGTAGGTCCTCCCGCGGAGCTGTCTCCAGTGACGTCTCTGCACCCCGGTGGCTGGCTTGTGTGGATGAACACCTTCCTCAGTGCTGGTGTGAGTCTTTGGTCCTGTCGCTCTTCTCTGTTCCATCTTGCGCGCCTTTGGTGGTTGTCTGCCCTGTGGCATCGTGCCATGCTCTTCTTCTTCTTCCGACCAGGTGTTTCCTTGGATGTGGCGTCCTGCCACCTGTCTCATGTTTGCGCCACATGGACATCTCACTGGTCGCGTCGTTCTTGTGACGGTCTCTCACCCTCCTTTTGCGGGCCTGTTGTAGGCCTGTCCTGTCCGTAGGACTTGCATGTGCTTCTTGGGGACTTCTATTGGCACCAACCCCTCCTCAAGGATGTCTTGGTGTCCCTCTTCGCTCGAGGGCGCTGTGCTTGCGCCTCGAGGCTGCGCCATCGTGGCGCCTGCTTCTTCCTTTCTTCCGGTGCGCTTGTCCGGACTGGTCACTTTGCGGGATGGGCTCCTTGTCTGCTGTGCGTTGTGACGTCCGGTCACGTGTCGCTGTGCTGTCGGAGCATCCGTCGCTGTGGCGGCTTGCCACGTGGGGTGTGCTACTCTCCTCTTGCCTGTCTTGGGTCACTGGCGCCTCCGTCTTGAGGCAGTGTGAGGGAGGACACTCTGCTGTCTTTGGCCCACTGCGGGGCTTCGCTGGTGCGGTGGAGACGTGGATGCTCTCCTTCTTGCGTTCAGCCGTGCTTCATTGTGGGGATGTCTCCTGGGTGCCGTCTGTGCGGTCAGGTTCACTGGTGCGGCTTTCTGCGCGCTTCTGGCTTTGCGTGCTCAGTCTCCTCCTTGGATGCTTTTCCTGGCACGTGGGGTGCCTGTACACCGGGAGGAGCAAATTACGCGATGTCCGCGCTGTCGATGGTGGCATTGAGTGGCCACGGCGTGTTCTGCACCAGTCTTTTCTTGCGCTGTCGACGGGGACACTTCACTTGAGGGGACGCAGTTGAGGCTGGCCTACCACTTCTGATGATGGGGCCTGTGTTGCAGTGTTGGTTTTCCTTGAGCGAGGGCGGTGCAGAGCTGTAGACGTCCCTGGTTTCACCTGTTAGTTGAGGTGGGGTGGGGTATTCTTCTGTTGGCACGCTTTCTGCTGGTGCTCGGTGTGCCTCTGTTGTGGCTTGGGGAAGTGTTCGTTCACCACAAGGGGCACGTGGCGCGGTCCCCTTTACTGGAGGTGGCGTCAGGCAGCCACAGGGGTAGTGTGCAATGCACCCCGTCTTCTTGTGCTGCATGTGGAGCGAGCTGCTTTCCTGGACTGGGGCAGCTTTGGGCTCCTGGTACCTCTTTGCTATGGGGGTATTGTGTGTGCTGTGCGCAATGGTCCTTGTGGCTTACCAGCTGCGTAGCGGGACTTGCAGTCTTTCGGCTGTGCTGCCTGGGTCCCTGGTGCAGCCTTGGCATGTGCTGCTAGTCGTCCTCTTGGACTACTCCGGTGCAGTCGTGCACCATTTGTGTCATCTGAGTCCGTGCTCTCTCAGTGTTTTCTCTTAGGAGGGACACACAGCCCTCTGAGCGCCGTGGTGGGCTGACAATGATTTGGGGTGCCTGATTTGGAATGCTACACCCTGGACGCAGGAAGTTCTGCTGATGTCTGTCCCGGCCTGGCGGCGTCCTACTTTGTGGGGCTAGGAATCCCTCTCTCTCGGGACAACTGTTGCTCCGCTTCCTCAGAGCTGTGTAATTTCAACCTGTGTGTGCCATTGGGTGTGGCGTTGCCAGTGTGTGGTGCTGTCCTGGCATTCACTTGGGGCCACTGCAGCCTTGGCATTGCTGCTGCATGGTTCTTCGCACCCTGGGCAGTCCTGTTTTCCTGCTTCCTGGGGCGCAGTGTCTCTCATTAGCCACTAGGTGGCGCTGCCAGACTTCTACACCCCGGCCGCGGCAGTCATTCCTGAGACTGCGGGCCATGTACTGCTGGGTTGGTTCCCCTGATACGGTGCAGGCACGTGGCCACCAGGTGGTGCTGTTTCGGTGCTGGATGCTGCGGGGTGGCATGCGTCTAGGGAGGTGCGCCTATGGAGGGTAATTCTTGCCGGCATTCAATTACTCTGCACTGAGACAGACGCCCTGCCGCTCTCGGCAGCCAGGTGGCGCTGCTGGCGTTGTCTTCCTGTCGGCCGCAGCAAACTCACTCGCAACCGCCGGCCGTGGTAGACGTCAGAGCCGCTGCTAGGCTCTTGTTCCTGGCGGCGCTCGTCTTATGGCTGCAACTGTTGGTGGCGGGCAGGGAGCCTCCTCGCGCTTGATCAGGTATGGGGCCCGAACCTTTGCTCTGCGCTGCAGAGTCTGTCCCGCGTTGAAGTGTCAAGGTATGGAGAATAACTTGACAGACAAGGTAGGTATTTCATAAGTATTTATTCTGGGGTGAAAAGGCCCGCAGTCATCTCATTACGGAACAGGTATCGATGACAGCTGATGCGGGAAGGAGGGTACGCCCACGGTGACGTGAGTTAAATAGTGATAAGGGATTGGAAGTGACGTGGATAGAACCAGCCAATAGGGAACAATGATGACAAACCACCAAGGATAAACTAGCATGTGAACAATATACTACATCTCCCTTTCTTTAACAACACAAAATTAATACAAAACATAATCTTTAAACGCATTAGGCAAGCGGGAAATTCTTCCAGTACTGGTGCAGGCACCCTCAAACACATTTGTCATAACTGTCTCATTGTTAGCCCTATGCGCGCTTTCTGTAACAATGGAACCAGGTATATGCGCCTCTTGGACAGTTGAAGGACATGAAATATTATCATCACAAATATTTTCATTCAGTAAACCCTCTGATGATAGGAGCTCTGACTTCACGCTTGTGGTTGCAATATCCCTATTGGATTCAACATTAACATAACTGTCACAACCTGTACCATAACCATTATCATTTGAGTCCAAATCGAACCAAACACTATTGGGGTTGGAAACTGCCTCTTCATTACATGCTTTCATTATGAGCTCTTTTTGTCCATCTTTGAGCTTGATGACATCACTTTTGTTTCTCCACCCGAACTTGAACAAACGAACAGAACTACTAGAGACTTCCAAAACTTCGCTTGGTTCATAGTATTTGGATTCTCCTTTCTGCTTGACATACGGCTTCCTGACAATGACCCAATCTCCTATGCTGATATTTTTAACTGTGGCTCTATGGATCTTGTCGTGGTACTCCTTAGACTTTAATTGCTGCTCCTGAATTCTCTCTCTCACTCTAAGCTGAGAATCTTCAATTTTGACAAAATCAGAACCTCTTTCCTGATGTATGGCAAACTTTGGAGTGATTGCCGTGTTCCCTTGCCTTCCTCTCATAAGGAAAAACGGAGAATGTCCAGTCACACTATTGACTGTATTGTTGTACATATCAACCCTCTCTTGAGTAAATTCTTTTACTGAAAAACCTGCTGACAGTGCCATTTGAATACCCTCTTTGATGAAACGGTTGACTCTCTCTACTTGACCATTAGATTTTGGAGAATAACAGGGAGTTTTCTCCTGACATATTCCGTTCTTCCTCAAAAATGATGTCATCATTTCTGAGGTTAATTGTTTCCCATTGTCAGACACCAAAATATGCGGCAAACCTTCTAAGGAAAAACATGACTCCAAAAATTCTATTACACATTTAGAGTCTATGGTTGACACAAATTTGAAAACTATCCATTTACTATAGTAATCACACAACACAATAATAAACCTTGAGTTATGTTCCAAAACATTGAACGGACCGGCGAAATCAATTGCAATCTTGCTCCAAGGTGTTTTGGGAATACTGACCAATTGCATTTCTTGCACTCTTGGCTTCCAATGTTTGTCAGCCTTCAAACATATATGACAACTATCAACAAATATATTGACATCTGTATCCAATCCAGGCCACCAATAATATTGCTTTAACAGTTTTTTTGTCATGGTTGACCCTAAATGAGATTTGTGAGCCACTTCAATTAGATCCCTCCTTACTTTTGTTGGTGGAATTAATAAATCCCCCTTAACAGAAAACCCTTTTCAATGCACAACTCATCAGCAACTTGCACATAAGTTTTTAACTCTGTATATACATTTCTGATAGGCGGCCACTTACTCAATATGTACTCTTTTACCTTTAAAAGTACTGGGTCTTTGTCAATTAAACTCAACCATTCGCTCTCATTGCAGACTTGTATTGATTGGTTGAAATTACTTACATACGACACTACGCATTCGGTGTCTTCTTCCGTTTTAGATTCGGCACTGTTAACAGGGAGACGTGAAAGAAAATCTGCTTTCACATTATCTTTGCCTGCAATATGTTTTATAGTAAAATTATACTCTTGAAGTTTTGCTAACAACCTGACTAGCCTTGCAGAAGCTTTGCCATTACCCCTGCCGCACCCATCCATTAAGAAGGTCAAAGGTTTGTGATCGGTGATTAACTCAAATGGTTTACCCCATAAGTACATCTTGAGTTTCTCGACAGCCCAAACACATGCAAGTGCTTCCCTTTCTATTGTACTGTAGTGAATCTCTGCGTCAAGTAAACGTCTGGAAATGAAAGCAATAGTAAATAAGTTCCCTGAAACTTTCTGAGTGAACACTGCACCTATACCTACTGAACTTGCATCCACTGTGATGATATTAATACCATCGGGATCGTAAGGTTTCAGAGTAGGGGCTTTCACGATGGCATCTTTAATGTCTGTGAATGCTAAATCATGAACATCTGACCACTCATACTTTTCCCCTTTGCGTAGTAACACGCGCAAAGGCTCAACTATTTCAGAATAATTTTCCACGAAACGTGAATAGTATTCGCTGAGACCCAAAAGGATCTCAATGTATCTTTATCTGTTGGTTTTGGAGCATCAGTTATGGCTTTAACCAGGTTGAGTTTTGGTTTGATACCATTACTACTTAAGACATGGCCTAAATATTCTACTTCAGTTTGTAAGAACTTACATTTGTCTTTAGCAACTGTCATGCCTCTTTCGCTTAATCTGTTAAGTACAGTGTCTAATATTTCATTATGCTTTTCAACAGAACTAGCGTGAATAAGGATATCATCTTGAAACTTCTGCACCCCTATTACTCCTTTTAACATACATTCCATTAATTTTTGGAATACACTCGCAGAAGAAGCCAAACCAAAAGGGAGTCTCATAAATCTATACGCACCAAACGGAGTAATGAACGTGGTGTAATCTTTGGAGTCTTCTGAAAGTTGGACTTGGTGATACGCAGACTTGAGATCAATTAATGAAAAATATCGTGAACCTTTGGTGGCAGCTAGAATCTCTTGGATTTTGGGTAATGGAAAGCAATCTACCAAGATATTCTTGTTCAATGATCTCAAGTCTGCGCAGAGACGGACCTCGCCATTTTTTTTTTAATTAAAACTATAGCTGAAACCCATTCTGCTGAATTAGTCTGTTCAATGACACCTTCATCTACTAACTTGTTAAGAAGAGTTTGCAAGTCAGTTTTAACTGACAAAGGAATGGATCTTACCTTATGCCTAACCGGTATTGCATTTTTCTTTAACTTAATAGAATGTTCAAAACCTCTGACACATCCAATCCTGTCTTCAAAAAGGGAATCATACTTACTTAAAATATACTCCACACTGTCTATAGATGACACTGAATCAAAAGAAGATACAGAATAAACAAAAGCTTCATCCAAAACAATAGGATCATCTGCACCTGGTTTAAGGATAATTCCCAACCGTGCCAAATCTTTCCATCCTACTATATCCCTACCCCACTCTGCCACGTAAACTTTCGTAGAAATAGATCTCCCCTTGATATTTAACTCATCTTGAAAATAACCCAACATATTTATGTCAAATTCTCCGAATGCTTTAGGATTGACGTCAGAAACCAGTAAATCTGTATTAGGCCAATACATTTCATACTTCTTGTCGGATATAATGGTGATAGGCGAACCAGAATCCGCCATAATATTCAATTCAACTTTGCCTATGTACGCAATACCAAGTGGACCCTTAATGGAATTTCCAAGATCATCAATAGACAAAACAATATTCGAACACATATCTTCTCCAAATTCATCAACCGTGCTACCTTTAACTCTCTGGAATCTTTGCGGTTTGAAATTATTACATACACCCGCAAAATGCCCTACCTTGAAGCATTTGGTGCATTTCTTCCCTTGTGCGGGGCATGCCGGGAAATCCGCCTTATGATTCCTTGAACCACACCTATAACAAATAAAAACATTAGGTTCTGTATTTTTGTCACTTTTGCCTTTTTTGTAATATGAGGCTATATTTTTCCTATTCACTTGAACATTGAATACATCAGCTTTAGAATTCCTTTCAGAAAAGATTTCCTTTGAACTTTCGAGAGATCGCTCAATACCCTTAGCTATGTCTATTGTTTCCTGGAGAGACGGGTTCCTGCATGCCAAAAGTCTCTCCTGTATTTTTTTCAAAACAATAAAAAACAAACTGGTCTCTTATATATACATCGACCATGTCATTAAATTCACATTTAGTTGCTAAAACGCGCAAACATGCAATGTACTCTTCGATAGTCTCGTTTTCCAGCTGTTTGCGTAAAGCAAAACGATGTCTGCCTATCATTATGTTGGGTTCTTCTCCAAATTGCTTTTCTAAACGTTTTGTAGCTTCTAGGTATTCATCCAGAGGTGCTTCTTGATCTAAAGGCGCCTTACATTCTGGCAAACTGTCAAAAATTTCTTGACCTGCTGCACCCAACAATCCGAACAATATTGCTTTTTTCCTTTCTGGCTCATATTTCTTCCCATCTATTGCGACTAAGTAGTTCTCGAACGCCCTTAACCAGTTTTTCCATTTCATAACCGGTTTACCAGGATCACTTAAAAACTCTGCAGGAGCGCTGATGTTTGAATTACTAGACATAACTGTGCCTGAAACAACTTTCCTCTCTCTTTTTTTTTTTTTTTTTTTTTAATTTATCTCTGAAAACAATACTGAAAACGTTTGGAACAGAAACGCTGCATAAACCATGAACTATAATGGAAAATGCAATGACATGAAAACCACCAATAAACACTATTACGTTTTCAAAAAGAGAAGAAGCAAAAAAAAAATCGAATTTCCACAAGAGGAAAAACTGAATAATACTTGTAGCAGGAGCGTATTTTTAAAACTTGGCTAACTTAAAGTTAGTAAATACCTTAAATCTCTGAAGAAAATGAAGAGCTGTGCTCCACAATAAACTGTTCGAAATAAATGCTATCGGCACTTACTTGAAGCCTGATAAGCACAAAATGGAGTCACGTAGCGTAATTACATGCGTGAATGCGTAGGCAGTGAAGCGTGCGTCACCAAAGTCAGTTACAGCTGATACTAACGTCGGAAATTGACAGTTGCAGCTGAGCACATTTCTGCCGTTAACGGACTTCCAACGGCAATCGGAAACTCCAAAGACACTAAAATATACGAAATTAACATGCACGAAGCGTTCGAAATTAAAAACTATTCACTTTGAAAGCAGACAAGAATATGTAGTAACTTGCCTGAAGTAATCTTTTGTAGTACTTGACTCACGACGAAAACTGAATACCATCTGATTCTAGCTTTACACTACGACAAGCAGAGTCACATGGAACATGTAGAAAATTAGTGACAAATCAACTCGAAGTAACCGAATCAAATAGTAACTTGCCTGAGTCAAAACTTTTGAAGTCCTCAATCTTCTTCCAAAAACGAATTTCAGCTGCAGCGGACCTTTTCTTCAAAATTCGGATCCCGAACTCGTCGCCAATTGAAGTGTCAAGGTATGGAGAATAACTTGACAGACAAGGTAGGTATTTCATAAGTATTTATTCTGGGGTGAAAAGGCCCGCAGTCATCTCATTACGGAACAGGTATCGATGACAGCTGATGCGGGAAGGAGGGTACGCCCACGGTGACGTGAGTTAAATAGTGATAAGGGATTGGAAGTGACGTGGATAGAACCAGCCAATAGGGAACAATGATGACAAACCACCAAGGATAAACTAGCATGTGAACAATATACTACACGCGTCTTCAGGCCTCTCCTCTTTGGCGACGTTGCTTGTAGTCTCTGCCGAACGTGGCAGTGCTCACCCTTCCTGGAGGACGCTCAGGGCGTGTGGGGTGATACTTGTGCGGGCGTCTGTGCGCTGGCCAGCGGGCTCTGTTCTTCCCTTCCTGGGGCAAGGAGCAGTCGCGCAGGTAGGCGAGTGTCTGTGGGGACCGCCGGCCAACTTAGTTCGAGTGGTGGCTTGGGGCAGCAAGGCAGGGTCGCACCAGACTCCTCTCACCTCGGCATCCTGCGGGTCCGAGGACGGCGCTATCTTCTCCCCCTCCACGTGGGTGGTGCTGGCGCGGGCAGAGACACCGCTCCTGCAGCGCCGATTGCAGCACACGCAGATGCACCGTGCCTGGTGCTGGCCTTAGCAGACCTCACTGTTCCGCCGAGCGGGCGTTGCGGAGCTGGCCAGTGTGAAGGGCGGTCGTCAGGACAGCCTGCGGGCGAACGCAGGGCAGACTGGCGGGCGCATGCCCATGAGTGTCAGCTACACTTCTGCCCCGATGAACCAGGAGGCAGCAGCCTTCGCACGCGTGGGATAAGATCTCACCCTCGTCGCCAGTGTAAAGTTGGGCCGTATGCCCGCATGTTGGAGAATGACGGACACCTGGATGAGTAGTGTAGTAACTGGGCCAGGCACGTGCGCCCGGCCCCCTTTTATTGACGGGGTCACCTGACTGGTGACGCCTGTGGTGGGTGGGTGTCTAGTGTGGGTTACATTAGCATTGGAACACTAGACCGTATCCGGCCGGATACTACAAGTGTCATGCGCACCAAATAGATACACTGCGTGTACTTTGTGGTGCAACAGTGATTGCTGGGTTGCTCTTCAGCTTAATTTAAAATGTTGCATTCTGGGAGCCGTGGTTCGGTGGTTGTTATTTACTTCAGTGAGCCAAAGTATTTATAGTTGTACAGATAGGGAAATAACTTTTAAACCAACTTGGGCATGTGCAATCTTGGTTATTATTTTGATACCTGAAGTAGCGGGGATATTTACATTAACATATGACATTAAACAACGAGGTTAAGGGTAGATGTCCGTTATGGGAATAAAAGCAACATGTCAAGAGCAGCACGGTACTGTGCAAATAAAGTACACCAAAACTGTGCTATCAGAACCAGCATGTAAGACAAAAGTAAATCATTCACATACCGTGACGTTTTTCCCGCCGACTTGCTTCTCAGGGTAAAAGTGGCTGGCTGTTAGTGTCGATGTCAAGGGCGGCTATAAAACAACAGTTAGAAAGCTAATGATGAGGTTTCTGACCTGAATGCTGCTACGGGCTGGAACTTGAAGGCTGGTATCTGTCTGTCGCAGGCAGATTAAACCGATCAATGGGCCTCCCAGTGATCAATGTGTGCCAAGTTACATTTGTTATACTGTTCACAGTTGTGTTGTTTCCTTCTTTCGGGCCTCTGTTGTACGAAACGAGATGAGGCCCCCTCCAAAGCGACAGGTTCGGGCTCAGTCAGGCTGCTTTTTTCCTAACGTTTTCAAAAGCGAAACCATGCAGTTTAACCCGTGATACAGCAAATTATTCAGGAGAGGCACCCCTCCTACACCCCGCCCCCTCTCGGGATGACCAATCCACTACCTCTTTGTCTCCTTCGGCCGCAGCCTGGCCCATCCACTCCCATTGAAATGAATGGAGTTTTGTTAACTCCTTCCCGGGCCACTGTAATGTGCGCCCGAAGGCCTCCTTGTAGATGGCATTGTAATTCACCACTCCCTCTAAAATGACGTCACTTGTGCAGCTTGTGCCTGCAGGTCGAGCATTACCTCGCCCTTGGCACATGCGCAGCAGGACATGTCCACAATTCAACATGTTTATTGCCGATCAGCAAGTCGTCATTGTTTCAAGCTGCTGGGCGTTTATGCTCATCGACATCTTGCTGCTCCCTAAGGGTGATAGGGAGGGCAACGCCCTCTACGCCCATTAACACCAGCCGCCCCTCGTCCTCAACTGCTATCGTATCTGTCAGGGGGTGCCGGGCACATGCAATTCCAAGGTCGGATGTGCAGATGTGCTTCCGCCTGATATTTCAGACAAAGGAGCTTTCATCCCTGATGTCAGTTTGTCATCTGCTTGCGTTCAGGAATTGTGATGTGGCTTGTTGGGGGTGGGGTGGGATGTGTGCGACTTTGGGATTCATGTTTGACATGACTTGCATGTGGCAAATGAGCGGCATCACTGTGTGTTACGTTGCCTCACAGCTGCTCCTCCCTCCCCCCGGGCCTATTCACTTGTGTACGCTGCACGGTTGCATCACTTGCACTCCAACGGCACACCATTGTCATGCCTGTCTGCGCATGTCCACAAGCCTGACAACGACCCTGTGATGTTGGCCGTTGAAGGTGGGCGGCCACGTGAGTGTAGGCCTATGGTAAGGATAGTGCAGACACAGATGTAGAGTTCATGCCTGGCTGAACTCGCGCTGCCATTAAGGCTAGGCATTTGGCTCATGCTGCGGCAATGCAGATACACACAACACTTGTCATGTATGAGCCAAGACCCCGAGCGGTCTTGCGCTCCTTCATTTCACCGTTCGTGCGAGCCCGCCCTCCGGGTGCATGCTACATTGCAACATTGTCAATTGCGGGCTCGGGTGGCGCCGACACTACAACAGAGACAAACGCATTGGTTACTTCCTTGTCCAGGCCAGAACTGGACCACGCCCTGAGTCCTGGGCTAATTCTACACACCCCTGCGCTGGACTGACGTACGCCGGCCCAGCCCACTCCGCTTACGCTTACAGGGGGGGACGACAGAGCTACATGTCCAAGGTCTTACCCACTGCCTGAGGTGACATGCTTGCATCCGCTGTCCACAGCACGATGTAATGTGGTAGGGCCAGGGGCCATCACGCATTCATAATGACCACACGGACACACTTAGTTGTATGGTGGAACTGGCTATGGGCACGTGCGCCCGGCCCCTTTTTATTACCAGGGTCACATGTCCAGTGACGCCTGTGCTGGATGGGTGTGAGGTGAGTGTAAGCCAGCCCTCAGGGTGTGGTTGGTGCTGGCAACAACTAGAACAGTGATCATCGGATCACACACACAGATTCAATCATAAAGGGTCCATGACTTGAGCTGCACTGAGTTCGTGGCACCGGAAGCGCTCGGCGGGTACGCGGCCTGCGATGATGCGTCGTCCGGGCGGGCCGCACTGGAAGCAATGTTTGTTGCCTACTGGACTGCGCCATAAATAAATCAAGACTCAATTCGAATTGTGAGCCCTGCTGACCGCAGTGTAGGCCGGAGGCAGCGGTCAGAAAGGGCCCACAGCCACGTGATGATGACTTGTGGTGCACTGAGTTGGTGGCACCTGTAGCGCTCAGCGGGTGTGCAGCCAGAGAGGATGGCGTGTCCTCGCAGGTCAGGATTGGATTTGATTTGCGGGCCCTGCTGACCGCAGTGTAGGCAGCAGTCAGAAAGGGCCCACAGCCATGTGATGATGACTTGTGGTGCACTGAGTTGGTGGCACCTGGAGCGCTCAGCGGGTGTGCAGCCAGAGATGATGGCGTGTCCTCGCAGGTCGGGATTGGATTTGATTTGTGAGCCCTGCTGACCGCAGTGTAGGCCGGAGGCAGCGGTCAGAAAGGGCCCACAGCCACGTGATGATGACTTGTGGTGCACTGAGTTGGTGGCACCTGTAGCGCTCAGCGGGTGTGCAGCCAGAGAGGATGGCGTGTCCTTGCAGGTCAGGATTGGATTTGATTTGCGGGCCCTGCTGACCGCAGTGTAGGCCGCAGACAGTAGTCAGCACACACATAACTCCGCGGTGCTGTGCCGCTGGGTGCACTGGGAGCCTGTGTCGCGGACGCCAGCGATCGGCTGAGGAGGCTGGTGGTAATGGCGGCAGACTCGTGGCAGGGTGAGGGGCGCCTCCCTGGCAGACGTGTTGGCCATCCGGGTAGTGAGCCACGCCCAGAGCCCCGGCCTATTTATTCACACTCCTACGCTGGCCTGGCGTACGCCGGCCCAGCCCACTCCGCTTACAGGGGGGGACGACACGGATACATGACCAGGGTCTTCCCCACTGCCGGAGGTAACATGGTTGCGTCCACTTTCCACAACACTACAAACACCAGCAGTATATGTCCACATGGACATGTCTGTGCTCTGCATACTGTAGTCTGTCCAGCACATCACCGCCACACTTGGCATTGTGTACATTCTTATTCATGGATGACTTGCCTCCTTCACACATACTTGGTTTCCACCTCTCCCCACATTCTGCAATTGTGTGGCTGAGGGGCCATGCCGTTTTGGGAAGGTCATCTGTCTTGTTCTGCGCTGCCTCGGTGGTAGTCCGGGGGGGGGGCCTGGGGGTGGTGGCGGTGGGTGTTGTGGCCCTCTTGGGTCTCCGAGCTGCATGGTCAGTAGCTCCATGACATGTGTTGGTCTTCAGATGTGGCTCTGGGCTGGGCTCTCTTTCATGCTGCAGGTTGTCGTCCGGCTTTACACCAGTAAAAGGCAGGTGTTAAATCCCGGCTGCTAACGCGCCTTATCGCCTGTTTTTGGGTCGCATCGCGGATCGGGCTGGTCGTTGAGAATATCGCAAAGTGGTGTTCTTGTGTGTTTTTGTGTGTTTTTGCACGGGTACGCCTACTCTGCATATCATTAGCGTTAGTTGTCGCTCTCATCCGTGGCGATGTTTTTTGCGGCAGCTATCGCTGGGAAACTGGCGATATTGGCAGTTTGCACCAGCTTGGGAATAGGCGATTAATCTATTGCCACTTTTGCGGCGCTAAAGTGCCGCTAAATCGGCGATAAGTCCTTGAGAATATGCCCCATTGAGTTTAGTCTAATGGATTAAGCATGCTCACTAAAACCGAAAGCTGAAAATACATTGTTTTAAAAACATTTCCCTTCTGTGCCTAAGACTGTGTTCTCAGGGGGGGCACTGGGGGGCAGCAGACCACAGGGAGGTCTGCCCTTCAGGTTTTTCGGAAAGTGGTGTAGTCCAATAACTGCACAAGGGTGTTGGGCTACTTGTAGCCCAACATATATACCTGCCTGCCATTTTGGGTGCCAGCCACCCTTTTGTCGTGGTAGCATGGTGGCTGGTACCTAGGCACGAGCTTCATGGGCTGTCTGTTTAGTTAGGGCACCATTATAAGTTAGGGTTTTTGGGCCACATGTATCAACATTAGGAATAGTGATTACCTGATTGCTATTTTCTATGATTCGCAATTAGGTAACCGCTATTCCTAATGTATGAAACTCCAAGAGTTTTATTTTGCGATTCTTAGTGGGTCGCAAATCGACCTACCTCATTAATATTAATGAGGTAGGTCGCAATTTGCGACCCCCTAGGAATTGCTAAAATCATGGGGATGGTGGCCTGCTAGGGTCAGCAGACCACAATGTTCATGACTGCTTTTCAAAAAAGCAAGATTTTTTTTTTAAATGCAGCCTGTTTTCCTTGAAGGAAAACGGGTTGCATTTAAAAGAAAAAAAAGAAAAGTTTTCTTTTCATTTATAAAGAGCAGGCAGCTTAAAAAGTTTTTGCCACCATTCCCAAAGGGGAAGGGGTCCCTTGGGGACCCCTTTCCATTTGCGAATGTGTTGACACCAACTTGAAGTTGGTGGTAAAATGTGAATGTTTTGCGACCGCATTCACCGTCACAAAACATTTATACATACAGCTGCAATTTGGTATTTGGAAGGAACGCCCTTAACACACCCCTTCCAAATACCAAATCGTAAACCCATTTTGCAATTTTGTTACAGGTTGCTGAATTGCAAAATAGGGTTTGATACACAGGAAAAGCCTTTATGGGTTCGCAAACGGGACGATTCTGCATATCGCCCAGTTTGCGAATGCAAAATAGGTAGATACATGTGGCCCTCTGTTACCAGCGTAGTAAATTCCCTATTAAGCATACCTTATGGCAGAGACAGGAGACGTCCGGTTAGCCCAGGCCATGCAGCTGCTGGCCGAAGCCGGCCGTCTCAATTTATTGAATTACGGGGCCCAGAACGGCAGGGGCAGCCCTCCTTGTGTGGGAGCATAGCAGGCTGTCATAATGGGACAAGTTCCACATTATGTTGGAAGACAGCACAGGGGCATGGAATATGCCCAGCCCATACCTGTAGTGGATGGAAGTGTTTCAGCAGTGGGTATCTGAGGGTGCAGAGCCAAAGGCAGGGGGCATCAGACAGACGGCAAGGAATTAATGGAGGAAAGTCTGCATGATATTGATTTGGGTAAGGAAGCATGTCTTGCTAGGGCCCTGTGGGGTCTAGAGCCATTCTGAGCAAGGAAGTCATGGAGGGGTCAGCTGGGTCCCCTGTGAAGCCCAGTGGGGAACGCAGGAGAGCATAGGAGCTCTCAGGTGGCGAGGGAGAAATTACACAAGGAAATACAGGAAGGTAGGACGGCGGGTCTCTTTGATGATTGGCCTATGGAGCACCTCATTGTGTCCTCTATTGTAGTGGTATCTAAGAAGGAACCAGGGCAGTTTAGGCTGATACAGCACCTCTCTTGGACCGAGGGACAGTCTGTGAACAACTTAATTCCATCTGAGCAAGTCTCAGTAACATATTCATCTGTGGATGTGGCCTTAGTTTTAGTGGAGAAGGTTGGACAGGGGACACTGATGGCTTAGAGTGACATTAAGTCTGCCTTCCGTTTGTTGCAGGTACGCCATGCTGACTTTCAGCTGCTGGGCATCCAATTCGAAGGTCAATAGTTTGTGGACAAGGTGCTCTCAATGGGATGTTCCATTTCATGTAATTGTTTTAACACATTCCTTCAGTGGCTATTCATCTGACACACAGGGCATGATGGTATGATGCATTACCTGGACGATTTTTCTTTGTAAGTACCCCCGTTCCGGAGACTGCCAGCACTTGCTGGATAGCTTTTGAAATCTCATGAATGACTTTGGTGTTCCCCTGACCCCGGAGAAGACAGTGGGTCGCAGTACAGCACTGTTCTTTCTGGGTATTGAGATCAATTCCATAGCAATGGAGGCCCGGCTGCCCGAGGATAAAAAGATGAACATGCTGACTCTGTTGAATGCAATGCTGGGTAAACAGAAGGTGACAGTAAAAGAAGTGCAGATATTGATGGTTCATCTGAACTTCGCCTTCAGAGTAGTCAGAACAGGGAGAACTTTCTGTAGACGGCTAGGTTTGTCTCTCTCGGGTCTACCCTTACCTCACCCTCATGTCAGGCTGTCGGCGGGTGTGAAAGAAGATTTGAAAATGTGGAGGGCCTTCTTACAGTCATTTAACGGGATTCCATAGGCAGCCTTAGCAGACATGGAGTAAGAGGCACACATATTTTCTGATGCAGCGGGAACTTGTGGCTTTGGCCTGTATTGGCAAGGGCAGTGGTGCGCCCAAGAATGGCCAAAAAATGGAAGGAGGGTAAGCATAGCATTCCTTTCTCCTGTGAATTCTTTCCCCTTGTAGGGGTGGTAGTGCTCTGGGGGAACAGCTGGCTCACAAGAGAGTGCTTTTTCATGTTTACAATAAGTCGGTTGCACAGGTAGTCAGCTGACAGTCCACCAGGGAGCCACAGTTGTGGCAGCTGCTGCGGGTTTTTGTATTGTACTGCTTGAGACTTGATTTAACTTTTAGAACCCGACACGTCCCCTGTGTGGAAATGGCATTGCTGATGCCTTGTTTTGCTCACAGTGGGAGAGGTTCCATGGGCCGGCCACGTAGGTGGACTGGGTGAAGACATGAATTCTGCAGGAACTATGATCACTAGGAGAGATAGGATGCTCCAATTGGTAGCTGAGTCTTTAGCCATTTCTACGAGGTGGGCATACTTCTATGCCTAGGTGGAATTTTAAGCAGGGGCAATGAAGAGATCTCGGGAATGGGATAGGGTGGAAGACGTTATACAATTCATACTCTCCCTCAAAGAGAAGGGCCAGTCGAGGGTGACGATTTCAGGAAAATTGCCGGGTATTGCTTTCGTGGGCAAGCTCCTATGGGCCTACGGTCCTTCTGCGGGGGAACTATGGAAGAGAATTTTGGAGGGTTGGGTGAGAGAATCAGGGCCTGGGGTCTGGATGCATAAGCCTCTGACATTGGGGATTCTGGTTAAAGTGATTAGGCCACTTAGGACAGTGTGTTCAGGGAATAGGGAGACAGTGCTGCTTTTGACCCTTATGTCCTGGATGTCTTTGGGGCCTTTCAAGTATCAGAGCTACTGGGGGTAGGAGGAGTAGGGGATTACTCTGGGAGGAAGTGTTTTATGGGGAAGATAGGGTGCATGTCTGGTTGTACAAGTCTAAGACTGACAAAAGGAAAGAAGGAAAGACCGTGCTCTTGAAATATTACCCTTTGGAAGGTATCTTTCCGTTCTGTTGGGCGAAGGCTTTGCGGCTTGGGTGGACATTGCAGGGAGACTATTTAGACACGAGGATGGCAAGCCTGTTACCTCGTTTCAGTTGTTGGCAGTTTTGTGCATGGTGCTGGGGTCTATTTATTCGGATTCGAGCGGTTTTGGGACTCACTCATTCCGGATTGGGTCAGCGACAGGAGTGAGTTGGCTAATTTGGGGCCAAAGGAGCATCATGGAAATGGGTAGGTGGGCATTGAATTGCTTTCATAGATATGTCAGGGGGGAGGTAGGTGAGGGAAGTAATGTCCAGGCAAGCTAGGAAAAGCAGCCATGCCTTGAATCTCAGGTTCAACAAAGAGTTATACTCTCTCACTTGGGAGGGAAGTGGGGGTATGTGGTGGAGAGACCTCATTACATGTCTGAATAGGCGGTTAATAAGTGCTCCTTCCTCATTTAGGGGAAAATGACCTGGTGGTTCAGAAAGGCCTGGTGCTTATCAAAGATATGAAAGAGGATCTACAGGAGATTCACAGGCTATGGGCGGGTTGTCACATTATGTGGACAGAATTTATTCTCCGGAGGGTATGGCATGGGGCGATCTAACCATCTGCCATAGATAAGGCCAGAAAGAAATTAAATAAAGAGATGCGAACTTTCTGCAGGGACAGTGGGTTCGGCAGGGTAGAACATTCTGATCTCCATTATGAGGATATTGAATTTTTCCGGGGAGGGGGAGGGTACGCTGTGCTTTTGTCATTTATAGGAATAGAGCTTTACCTGCTCCAGGTGAAATTGGCCCTGGCCAAAGCATTGGGTATCAAGTGACTGGGGACATATCCCTTAGAGTACCTTTGGGGCTAGGTGTAGGTTGGGCAGAGAATGAGGGGGGGAGAATTTCTGTATTCCCCTCCAATGATTGGAGTCCCCCCCCTCTTTCTCTGGGTGGCGGCTGGCTGAGAAGTTGCCATGATTTACAGAGGTTTATTGTTTGCCAGCGGCAGTTCAGGCTGCAAGGGAACAGGTAGGAAGTTCACACCTGGATGACATAGGAAGGACATGGTTAGGTAGGAAGTTGAATGAGGTTTAAAGGGTAATTGAGGTAGGAAAAGGAAAGGGATGTTAAAGCTGATCAGTTTCTGATGCAAGTATGTTATTGAGGTTTTAGGTTGTTATGGGGGAGGGTTATTTAGGGGTGGGGGTAGTTTATCCTATGCGATTAAATATGTATGGTGAGGTTATAGTTTTTTAAGGCAAAGGCCCAGGTTATGTTGTAATGTTCACCTGTTTCAATTAAGCAACCTTTTTCACACAATCCTGGTGTCAGTGGTCTGTGCTGCCCCTCGTCCCCAGTGGGGACTTGGGGGTCAGCTGACCATGGAGCTCTGCCCCCGGGGGTTTTGGGGAAGTAGTGCAGTCCAGGGACTGTACGAAGGTTTTGGGCTCTTTTTGGGCTTCTCTTGTATAAGGGTGGATGGCGAACTCCGCTCTGCCAGCGCAGTTTGCGGAGTTTTTCCAACTCTGTGCTCCGCTGGGCGCACGGAGTTTGGCAAAAAAACTCTGATTCCACTGCGTGACAGAGTTTGCCCTTAACCCAAGCAACCAAGCCCTGCTCCAGCTCGAGTCCTCCTTACCTGGATCTTGATGTGGCTTTCTCCGTGCCCAGGCTGTCTCCTTGTCCTCGGCGGTGCAGGAGTCTTCTTCTCCTCCTGGGCTGTAATAATGAAACCCCTTCGCTGCAGGACTCGCGAGGACTGTGCATGCGTGTGCATGGAGAATGGAGACCGGGTTAAGGTCTCTACTCTCCCTACGCGTGAAGGCACAGTCCTCGCAAGTCCTGCAGGGAAGCGGTTTCATTAATTACGGCCCTGGAGTCAGGAAGAACTGGAGAAGAAACACCACGGATCACCGCCAAGGCAGAGGTAAGCCAGTAAAGCAGGTGGCAGTCTGGGGGTCAGAAACCCTCCAGGTCTGCATGAAAAGGGCTGAGCGGAATTCCACTGAGTTTTTAGGCAACTCCGCGGAATTCTGCATAGTGCCACTCCGCCCACCCTTGCTCTTGTAGCCCAACATATATATCTGCATTTTTGCATGGTAGCACAGTAGCGTGTACTAGGCAGGAGCATTTTTGTCCCCTTCCTCCTATCCCTAATTTAAGTCTGTTGGGGAGGTCCAAACTATTTTTAATTTCTTATTTGGGTTCTGGTTTGTTTTATTGGTCCAGGTACGCAGGGGAAGCTATGTGTTCAGGTTGTCACTTGATTCAGGTGCACTGCCGGTTGGCTGAGAATTTGCCATGATTTACAGAAGTTTATTGTTTGTCAGCGGCAGTTTAGGCTGAAAGGGAATGGGTAGGAAGTTCACTCCTAGATTACATAGGAAGTTCAAGGTTAGGTAGGAAGTTGAAGGATGTTCATAGGGTAGTTGAGGTAGGAAAATGGAAGAGATGTTAGAGGTCTCACTTACAGTGGATCAGCTCTGATGCAAGTATTTTATTGAGGTTTTAAGTTGTTATGGGGGAGGGTTAATTTAGGGGTGGGGGTAGTTAATCCTTTGTGATTAAATATGTATAGTGAGGTTATAGTTTTTTAAGGCAAAGGCCCAGGTTATGTTGTAATGTTCACCTGTTTCAATTAAGCAACCTTTTTCACACAATCCTGGTGTCAGTGGTCTGTGCTGCCCCTCTTCCCCAGTGGGGACTTGAGGGTCAGCTGACCACAGGGAGGTCTGCCCCCGGGGGTTTTGGGGAAGTAGTGCAGTCCAGGGACTGTACGAAGGTTTTGGGCTCTTTTTGGTCTTCTCTTCTATAAGGGTGGATGGTGAACTCCGCTCTGCCAGCGCAGTTTGTGGAGTTTGCGGAGTTTTGCCAACTCCGTGCTCTGCTGGACGCATGGAGTTTGGCAAAAAAACTCTGATTCCACCGCGTGGCAGTTTGCCCCTAACCCAAGCAACCAAGCCTGCTCCTGCTCGAGTCCTCCTTACCTGGATCTTGGTGTGGCATTCTCTGTGCCCGGGCTGTCTCCTCGTCCTCGGCGGTGCAGGATGCTTCTTCTCCTCCTGGGCTGTAATAATGAAACCCCTTTGCTGCAGGACTCGCGAGGACTGTGCATGAGCGTGCATGGAGAATGGAGACCGGGTGAGGGTCTCCACTCTCCATGCGCGCGAATGCACAGTCCTCGCAAGTCCTGCAGGGAAGTGGTTTCATTAATTACGGCCCAGGAGTCAGGAAGAACTGGAGCAGAAACACCATGGATCACCGCCATGGCAGAGGTAAGCCAGTAAAGCAGGTGGCAGTCTGGGGGTCAGAAACCCTCCAGGTCTGCATGCAAAGGGCTGAGCGGAGCGGAATTACACTGAGTTTTTAGGCAACTCTGCGGAATTCTGCATAGTGCCACTCCGCCCACCCTTGCTCTTGTAGCCCAACATATATATCTGCATTTTTTTCATGGTAGCAGTGGCGTGTACTAGACAGGAGCATTTTTGTCCCCTTCCTCCCATCCATAATTTAAGTATTTTGGGGAGGTCCAAACTATTTTTAATTTCTTATTTGGATTCTGGTTTGTTTTATTGGTCCAGGTACGCAGGGGAAGCTATGTGTTCAGGTTGTCACTTGATTTAGGTGCACTGACGGTTGGCTGAGTATTTGCCATGATTTACAGAAGTTTATTGTTTGTCAGCGGCAGTTTAGGCTGAAAGGGAATGGGTAGGAAGTTCACTCCTAGATTACATAGGAAGTTCAAGGTTAGGTAGGAAGTTGAATGACGTTCTTGTTGAGGTAGGAAAATGGAAGAGATGTTAGAGGTCTCACTTACAGTGGATCAGCTCTGAGTTGTTATTGGGAGGCTTAATTTAGGGGTGGGGGTAGTTTATCATAGGTGATTAAAGATTTATAGTGAAGTTATAGTTTTGCAAGAAAAAGGCCCAGGTTATGCTGTATGGTGCATCTGTTTCTATTAAGCGGCCTTTTTCTCAGAATCCTTGTGTCAGTGGTCTGTGCTACCCCCTCTTCCCTAATGCCTGTTTGCACAGAGAGCCAGCCAGGAGGGAGCTTACAGCCAATGCAAGTGATGTGAATAATATTCTGAATGGTTGAATCCTTATTATGTCCGCCTCCTGGCACTCTACTTTGTTTACCGGGTTTCCTTTTAAACTGCCTCATGAGCACCCGGCAGCCACCCAAGGGGTTAAACTCGAACCTTTAGACATTCTGGAGAATTATCTCAGGTACCTTATTAGAAGAGGGAGAGCTGAATACAGTCCATGGGATGGTGAGTGAAGTGTGTGTGCACCTAGTTCCAAGAGCACTGTTTGCATCTGTCTGTTGATAGTAGGGGACCTGTGCTAGAAGAGGAGGCATTCTCACACCCCCACCAATAGTGCCTGAGAAGGAAGTGACCTGTCAGAATTGCACACTGCCGACTCAGAGAGCTCAGACTTGACTAGCACAATTTGAAATTCTTTGAATCCGTTAAAGGTTTTGCAAGCTCATAGAACTTCATTGAACAGGTGTAAACAAGTTTTGATATAAGTACCAACTGCCGGGATCGAGAAACTAATGGGACTCTAGGAGACGCAGGGGAGGGGGGAGAAAGGCTGGAGATACACACACATGATTCGGGTTGTTGTTTCCTTCTTTCTGTTGCATTGTTGTGTTAGTTGCAGTTGACCCTGCACCTACAATTTTCTTGATTTCTCTCTCTTCTTATGCCAACGTGTGTGGTGCTTACTGTTACCTCAGTTGGGTATGCTTGCTCCTCCATGGTCAGCAGAGTTTATATCGGAGGAATAGAGAGCCTACTTGTGCTATATTGGTAACGGACATGAACAAACATGGACAAAATGTAACTGACTTCCCTTCTCTGGTCAGGAGTAATGTCATTGTATGCAATATGTGGATTTATTATACATACAAAAATGCAATAAGCATATAAAAAAAAGTAGCAACAGCCGAGTCATGCACCTTCCCCCCCACACTGTCCCCGAGAGTAAACATGAAACAGGCCGGTCATCAAAGACCGAGCCTGGTAGCTCTGAGCACTGACATCAATGTTGTGCAGTCTTAGCATATTCCTCACAAATCAATTTAACATTAAAGTGCTACCTGCGAAGTGAAACGTTACTCCAATAAAAGTTTATTTCTGCTGACACAAGATTAATGGCTTTTTACATTTTGCATAGTATCAGCTTTTGACTTGCGCACCACAGCTCGTGTCTTTTACAAAGACATCAAAATTTCACTCCTGAGTTGGCGATAATACAACGCTTGCATGTACACAGTGACAGACTCACATACGCATTCAACTTCCTTTAGTCGTGCCTCTGCTTAGCTGATTTCCAAGGGTTCCCTTGTTGCTAAATAATTGCAAACAAAAATAAGTTCCTACATTCTCCCCCTACTCTCCTTTGCACTATTTGAGTACTCAATGGTGGTGTATTTTAAAATTCCTGCACCACTCATCAAAGGACTGCCATTCCAACTCCCCAGGTGAATGTATGGCTGTGTTTCATATGGCCAGTTATCACCAATGAGCCCTGGTTAACTGACTCCCCCCACTCCCCTGTCATTGTCAAGTCACAAACAAAGCAAACAAATTCTTCACATTACTACACTAGACTTGCACCATCCACCACCCAGCATAGCTCTATGCTGTCCATGCATTATGGCACAGAAAAACCCTAAAACTCTCCCCCAAGCAGGACCATTCGCTCTGGGGATCGTGAGCGGGATAACAAATAAAATGTGGGTGATGCTCCCAGCTCCTGAAGTAGGGTGCATCCTGTCCTCGGGGGCGAGCGGGAAAAAGAGACCCGCCTCTTGTCACCGCATGGCTCCTTTTTAGGTCTTGCCTAAAGACCTTTAGCAATCGCTTCGGCTTTTCAGCCAAAAACGTGCACGCGTTCCATTGCCTTCAATGGCAACGCGTGCACGTTTGGCGATTCACTTGCGGGAGCGAGCGGCGCCATATGGTAGCAATTATCGCTCCTGGCGCTGCTCGCTCCCGCAAGTGAAACGCTTTCACTTTTGCCGACACTTTTTTTTTACTTTTAGCGCGAGGCGTGCGCGCTTGTTTCTGTTGGATAAGACTCTGTGCCGACTGTCATTAACCCCCCTCCCATCACCCCAAACGCAACCCTTGTGGTATGGGTGCTGTGTACTTTGATTACATTACGAATCGTCAAGAACTAGGCATGGAACAGACCAGGAAGTCATGTAAGCTTGAGAAGCAAAGACCGAATTGGCCCCAAGTTGATATCTTTTTCTTAGCAGCGGTGGTGGGGGTGGTTCGATGGCCCACGCAGTCTTTATCCGTCTCAGCAGCTTCGGAGCTCCGAGGCCTCTTCCTTGGGAGTGAGAGGGGACACACTGCTGTCAGAAGCCGCTGTAACCAGACCCGTGAAGACCTGAGCGGCGTGACGGGAGCTTCACTCCCCGAGCTATCGGTTCCGCACTTCATGTAGTCACAACACTGAGTAAAGAGGTCAAATGCACAATTTGTATGAAACGAGGGCTGGTAACACGAGAGCGGGACGTTTATTACTGCTATTAAAAGGGGTAACGGCTTGTATTGTTCAGTTGGATACATCGTGGAACAACGAGCCCGTTTTAAAGACTTTATTCGCGGTCTTTTCATAATGTTTTTTCGTGTTGCCTCGACGCAGGGATTTCAAACCCGGCGTTGTGAGCCAGATTTCGGATGCATGGTTTGATAGGTGCCTCTGTCCTGTACGTTTTATGTTCCTGGTAATTTTAACGTTAGAGAAAAAAGTTTCATACCATTAATGCAGCCCTTCCAGACCAAAAGACTATGCTACAGTAATGTTGTTCTTCGCTCTTATTGCATCATTAACGTGCTCATTCATATTTCAAGAACATAATGTTATTTAATTTAGAAATGAATGGCCTAAAGATAATTTACAGCTTGAATGCGGTGCCCTATGTAACTAGCTGTCTTTCAATAGACGGCTGTAAAAAACAAGCATTGGCATAGCCAATAGGTCTCGCTTTTGGGACCTTATAAGTATTTAGGTATGCAGCACAATATCCTTGGTGCAACAACACCAACTGTTGCATGGCTAAACACTTATAAGGTCCCAAAGGCGAGACCTATTGGCTATGCCAATGCTTGTTATGAGACGGGGCTGCGCAGTTGTGACGACAACCCTGGAAGCACTCTAGTGATTCCAGTGCCGCGCCCCCGCGTGTCCACACTGACTTTCACACAGAGGTCGGGGCTTGCAACATGAGAAATACAGGCTTCTTATGTGTGCTAAAGGCTTATTTTGGGGACAGGAAGGCATAGATGTAACTTCTACTGATGATAATATGTCACTCCCAGTGATACTCATAAGAAACTCAAATGTCGCTCATAAGCACATTGAGAAAATGGAAATGTCACACATAAGGTCACACGTAAGCAAAGCAAATATTTGGCAGCTACGTAAGTTGTGCATTTTTGTGTCTGTTTCCAGCTGCAGCCGTGTGCAGTTTATGTCAGTGATGATTCAGGTGTGTGTGCCATTGCAGTTAGAAACAATAAGGGTTGGATTGGGATAAAAAATCGGCCCGGGCACGCTAAAGAAAAGTGGCCCACATTTGCATATTGCCTTTCCGCAAAGCACTGCTTCGGCGAAATTTTATTTAAAAAAAGGGGGGGGGGGAAGGGTTTAAAAATAATGCACGGATTAGTTTACACCAGTGAAACACACCTGAAAACAAGTGAGGCCACTTTTGCTCAGGTCCACTGCCCCTGCTCAATATGCACATATTAATGGGCCGGCCCAGCGAGAGAAAGGGAGTGACACCTCTGCCGGTGATAAAAGGGAGGTAATGGACGCCCATCTACCTCCAGAAAGGCCACTCAGTCACCCACTGGGCCGCTGGCGTCATCTGAACAACATAGACACCGCTCAAATCGGCCCCCCCCAGGCTGCCCAAAAAAGCAACCCACACCTGGAATTCGGATACCGGCCATTCGGACATTGCCCGATTGCCCGCGTTACCAATCTGGTGCTGCCTGGATTTATGTTCTTCCTGCCTCTTAAATTGGAAGAGTGTGGGGCAAACATGAGAGACTCGGCACAGAGCACATGATAAGATGAGTCGCATCCAGCTGCCCGGGCTTGGCGTACGGTCTCATCTCATCCAGGCATCTACTGTGCAGGTGCAGCAGACCCAGCTCAGTGCACGCACCCAGAGCTGGCCCTTGCTAAGTTAGCCCCTAGGCGGGGAGAAATGTGGCGCCCCCGCTGATTCTAGAGAATAAAATGAGGCAGCAGGGGCCTCTTTTGTGTTCATTGGTCCGTTTCTGGCTGAGCAGACAATTGCCCCTGAACACAAACATGTCCGTACCTCCTCCTCCCCTAAATCACCCATAACTTAGCTGCCTCATGCTGATGAGGATGTTGGTGTCCAGCAGGGGTGAGGGTGAAGGGAGGGCAAGGAAGGGGGCAAATGGGGTGTTGAAAGCATCACCTACAGTATGATAATGAAGGACCACTTTAAACTGGCAAATCTGACAGAGAAACGAGCACACAGGGACACAGACAAGGCTGGAGTAAGATGAAAGACGAGCACTGCTGTTTGAAATTTGTACTTGTAAAGCGCACCCATACGCTGTCCAGGCGCTGTACGCATACCGCTGTGGAACCCTTCCTGGCTTTTCCCTGTGAAATGTCCACTCCTGGGCACCCCCAGGGTGAAGCCAGGCATCCCAGCGCTGTTGGGGCCGTTGTGGAGATTAAGCAAGCTATTGCCCAGAGTTGCAGAGTGGGACCCATGATTAGAATAGGCACCGAGGCGAGAATTATCAGGTCCGAGGAAATTGAGCCCAAGACCCGCCGAGGCGGGAATTGAACCCTGGTCCCGGGCCAGATCTCTGCATCAGGGTCTGCCGCTCTAACCATTGAGCCACACTTCTCCACCTGTTTGCGTCAGAGGCGCAACTAGAGTGAAATTTCAGGGGGGTGGGGGGGCTATTTCTTCCAGCAATCAGCAGAGTGAAGATGCAGGGGCTCTAAGAAGGAGTGAAAGAACAACAAAGTCTCGCTAACACGTAAATGGTCTTTTAAAGACCTGTGAAGTACTCGGGTGCGGCCGTGTGTGTGCCCGGGAAGCTGTCTCAGCCCGGGCTGACACACGTGGGGGGGGGGGGCTGAAGCCCTTTGAGCCCAATGGGCGTTGCCCGCCTGGTTTGCATAATTATAATGCACACAGCTGTGTGCGCCCCTCTGGCACCCTCGGCCTGGGCCCAGCCCGCCTGTTCCAAAAGCCACCCTGCACACACCTGTACGGCCTGTCTCGACTGCCACCTAGCGTCTGCAAAAACACAATCAAGGCTCTGGCCTAGCCTTGCCTGTTGCGGATATCAGGAGGGCGAAGTTAAAGACAGCAAAAACGGACAACAGAGAAAGCGAATCAGAAACTGAACTGTGGGCGTAGGCAGCAGTTGGCTTGATTCAGGTGATTAAGCTCTAGTGAACCTGTCGTAATAGACGACCTTGCTCGGCTTCCACTCTCCCTGCCATTTAAATTGTATTTTCCTTAGTTTCTGTGTTGCCTACTACTTTAACTCAGCTTAAAAAAGAAATATGCGTTCACATTTCCAGTAAAAGTGATCTATATCTTTGTGTTGCAATAAAACCACCGGAGTTGTACTTTTCCATCAAGTTAAACTTCAGACTGAACATCATAAAATGTGGCAAAGATAGATCATTCTCACGGTTCCTTTTAGAACAAGTGACGGAAATATGCTTTTTTAGTGCCATGCCCAGATTCAGATCCACTGTAAAGAGATTATACCCAATGTACACATTAAGGATGCACCCAATTAATTACCAACAGCATGAGAACTAATAGAGCAGTATCAGCTCAGCAGCGTTGCCTATACCTGAGGCACAGAAGCCACTAAAATTAACCCCGGTGGGCAGTGACATTGGGCAAAGTTGCCCATTGTCAGGGATGAGTAGTTCAACTAGTCCAGGCAAAGTATAAGAGGTGATCCCTACCTCAACGTACTTTTTCAAATTTTTGCTCCTGTGCAGGTCAGGTAATGTTTGCAGTGGGCTCCTATTGCCGCTGTTAGGAGTTGGAGAATGGGTTCTGCTGTGAAAATGCATATTTTTTTCTCTACAAGGAAAATATTTTTATCCATGGAGAAAATTCTTCCCCTAAAGTAGGGCACAAGTCCTAAAAAAAGAAGTGGGGGGACTAACCTAATTAATCAGTATGCAAGTGGCATCACGGCGCGTGACATCACAACGTGTGACATCATGGCGCGTGACATCGCGGCGCGTGAGGCGCGTGACATCACAGCGTGCGACGTCGCAGGACGTGGCATCACAAGAAGTGACATCAGATCTTAAGCCCTCACATATATGTTTAGCAGGTCTATCATGAGTACATTTGAGCACACATCGAGTATACTTGCAAACCCTCCTGATTTAGGCAGAAGATTCACACTTTTGTAAGCTTCACATACACCAATGTTGCCTTTTGTCAGCGTAAAGCTTCCTCTACCCATAGTGCTTTAAAAGAAAAAATAGTGATATTTAAATTATTACCACGCCTCCTCAGGGGTAGTAAGCGCTATATAAATGTATTTATTTTGTGCAAATATTGGGAAAGATCAACACATCTGATGTTCTTACACTGCATGCAAATCTCCTAAACAGAGCCTGAACAAAGTGAAAAGCTGTCTCTTTTAAGTATGTGTGAAGTGCTAACCTTTGTTTCACCTCTGCCGCATTTGCTTCTAGGTGTGAGGCTCCTGACTGCTCCCAGCCAGGAGACTCCAACAAAAGGAGGCCTGATGACCCCTCCGATTCGGCCTTTGTTATGGGCCCAGCAGGAGTCAAAAATAAGAGAGCCCCATCCTGTCCCCGCCTGCTCGTTGTTGCAGATCGAGAACAGTTAACAATGTGCAGGCGCTGCTGAAAGTGTCCCGGTGTTTGGAAATTACACCGGGACGAATTCAGCATCTTTGTCAGTGGGGCCCAACTTCTTGGCAGGGTGGACGGCGTCCACCCTGTGAAAAAAGTGGGTGGACACCGTCCACCCGCGTGTACCCCCGACTCGTGCCCTGCCCTAAAGCCCATCCAAATGTGGGGGTGATCGCTTCTGTTTCCCACCCTGGAATGGGATTTACTCCTTCCCTGTACTGGAGTACACACATGTCTGGCCATTTCCAGGTGGAAAAGCGTCATATTGGAGTTATGAAATGCACACAAATGTACGTTCCCATAACTCCAATGCAAACTGAGCCATAGAATGACCACTTTTCACCCCTTATATGGGACTGACGAAGGGAACTTTGCCCTTGTAAATGGATGAATGCATTATAGGAATCCCTTTGCGAATTCCTGGCAGGTGTAAAAAAAAGAAATTCAGCGGTAAATGTATTTTTATGACTGAAATACCGTTGTGAATAGGGCACTATGCATGCAGGGCTGTCAGTACCAGAATGGGTATTGTTGATTCAAATTGCTTCTTGGAGTTAAGGTTGCAAGGAATAGGAAGACCATTTTCTTGCTCCATGTCAGGTGTGAGTAAGTTGTTCAGTTCTAGTTGTATTACTTTCATTCTGCTTCTCATAGTTTTCTTTTTTTTCCAGCTATACAAGTCTTATAAAGCAAATGAATACAACACGACTGGAGGAGCTTGCCTGACGTGAGCGCTTGAGATCTCGGGTTTGGTGGTTGATAAGAGGGTGGAAATGTGTTTTGTGCCCCTTAAAGTCTCACGCCATGAAAGATCGTGTTAAACAATCTCTACACTTGTTTGCACACTTTCATTGTTCGTTACGTTCCAGTAAAGGTACTTCAAATGACTGGATTATAGTGAGACTGCTTCTCTGTGTCCCTACAGAAACAAGACTAAGCTGTCTCATCATGTGACAAGATGTTTTTATGTCATCAGTACACCACTTTTCCAGTTGTTTGGTGAGCATGGAGAGATATCAGACCAGAACATATGATGATCAAAATATATGATCACAAGTGGCCCTAAACCATAAAAGTATCAGCCTTCATGACTTCAGTGCACTAGGAGGAATTCCAGGCTGCCGTATTAGAAGATTTATAGACCCCGAGATTTCACAGGGTGCATGAATCTGGCGCGTTTGTAAAACTCATGGATGTAACTCCTTATGAATTGATGTAGTGACAAACGAACATGAGTATGTCCAGATTCACACATCCTCATACAAATTGTTGCCATCTTGAAAGCCGTTTTCTTATATAAAAACATTAAGGTTCTCATTTAGAGTTTGGAGGATGCCATGCTCTGTGAAAACAGGATGATATTCCACCCACTGTATTGCAGGTGCCATAAACCTATGGAATTTGCAATACAGTGGACCAGATGCACTTGCAATATGGTGGATGGGACAATGGTCACATTTGGGACAGAGTCTCTCGTTCACCAAACTCTAAATAGGGCCCTAAATGTTCCTCCCTTTCACTCCACCCAGTTTGTAAACAGATCTGGATTTGTGGCTCTGCTGTCCACAGATCGTCTTGCCTCTCCCAAGGACTGGAAATTAGCTGTGAGTTCATAAGTCAAAAGAGTGCAACACCAGATAACTGGTTTTCTGATGGCTTGAGGCTGTGTAGTTAGTACTAATCCAGTGACTAAGGTCTCTCAAGAGTAGGTGGCAATTTTTTTAAGTACTACATGCTTGACTAAAGTTCCCTTCTAACTTGGCGTTTGAATATTTTAGGTATTTGGATTTTCAGGGGCTCCAGTGTTAGAGCTCACTAGAGGGTTTCATTTGTTTTAGGTTCATTTATCTTCAGTTAGAGTTAATGCTCCTTTCCTACTTTCTTCTCTTGAAGGGGTTTCCTTTTGGCTTCAGCTCTAAACTTAGCTGTACCCGCCATTGTCTATTGCAGAGTTCTCCTCCTTTCTTAAGGGTCCCTACTTTCTTTTGTCTGTGTCTGTTATGAAGGACAGGCACCATAACAGCCTCCTGAAATTGCATGATAAAGAACAAAACTCTTGATTAACTACTTTGTTGGAATGGAAAGAAGAGCTTCCTCTTGCACCTAGCATGCTAGGGAATTGGAAGTAGGTATTTGTTAGTACCCCGAGCCTGCTGCAGTTTGCATATCATGGGTTGAATCCCTGGCAGGGCAAACATAACCTTTTAGACCTTAGGGTGGTCTTCCTGTAACGGTTTGCCTCACTCCTCCATTTTTGCTGATCTCATTTTCGTTGGCCTTAGGACTGTGTGCACTTTACCACTGCTATCCAGTGCTAAAGTGCTTGTGCTCCCTCCTCTAAACATGGTAACATTGGCTTACACCCAATTGACACATTAAATGTACCTGTAAGTCCCCAGCAAAATGATACTACATGTAGCCAGGGCCTGTAAATTAAATGCTACTTGTGGGTCTGCAGCACTTATTGAGCCACCCACTTAAGAAGCCCGTTAAACAAGTGTCAGGCCTGCCATAGCAGGCTGTTTGTGCAGTTTTAAAATGCCATTTTGACCTGACAAAATAGACCTTTTGCCAGGCCTAAACCATCATTTTTTAAAACATAAAAGTCAACCCCAGGGTAAGCCCTAAATATCCCATAGGGCAGGTCACAGTGTACTTTAAAAGTTGGACATATACTTTTAACTTTTACCTGTCCTGGTAGTGAAAAACTCTTCAATTCGTTTTTCACTAATGCTATGCCTACCTCTCCGATAGGATAACATTGGATTAGGATATTAAATGTAATAATTGATAACTTTCAAATTAGGAGCAGCTAGGAATGTCAAGTTTGGTGTCTATGGAATTGTAGATTAAAACCCTGTTCTTTTTTTACATCTTTTATTAACCTTAGCAATTGGTTTCTGTCCCTGTCCCAGAAGAGCTGCATACAGGGCCGTGATGGCTTTTCATGTACCCCCTTATGTCAGCATGGTGTGAAGCGAGAGTGGGGTCACAGGCCCCACCTCTTCCTGTCCTCAAACCCAGGTCAGCACGTGAGAGAAAACCCGTAAGTCAAGAACTGCCCGGCCAGTATGTGAAACGTTGCACGTCATGATGTCGAGTGAAGAGCCGGCATCTGCCATATCTGCATTAGGGTGGAGCACGGGGGAGCACCATCGCCCAGGACACATTTCTGCCAGTTGTGTCTGGACACCGTCATCTGTGGTGTCGCTTCACATGGACCAGGGCTGGGGATCAAGAGCCATGTGTACATGGGAGTCCCTGACCAGAGGCATGTGATCACAGATCTCTCACCGCATGGAGTCGATCCGAGCCATCGTAAAGGCCATTGTAGTTGGCCATCGGCAAAGTACAATTCGAAGTTGGGAGCACCGAGCCCGTCTTCCAGCAGGAGACTGTATAGTTTTTCCAGCACTACTCTCCGCCAACTTTTGCCACAAATCAGTTCCACTAGCAATGACCTAAGCCCAGTGAAAAAGCATGAGGAGGCAAGAGCGGAAGACCAGAGATGTTGTACAATAGGTGTGGCAGTACCAGCATCTTTGAGATGGCCACCCGGCCCATAAGTGATAAGGGGAGAGATGTCCAAAATGGCAGTGAACTACACACTAAGCCTAGGGATTCTAAAGATTTCCCTTCTACAAATCGGCATCAGAATGATATATCTGTATGCCTAGGTATTTAAAAGTATTGCATTGCCATTGGAGGCGTGCCCTTAGGAGATCGCCTCTCTCGGGCTCGGGAATGGGCAGAGGGGGAACAAGCAGGACTTGGACCAGTTGACTTTCAGACCTGACATCGCCTGAACTTCTCCAGTAGCGCCATCACCCCTGGCAGCGTGGATACAAGGTCTTATAGGTAGATCAATGTGTTGTCAGCATACAGCGAGATTACATGGCTAACACCCTGCACGTTGTTGCCCCAGTCCTCCACACACATGTGCAGCCGGCAGGCCAGCAGGCCAGCGGCTCCATAGCCAGGGTGAAGAGTAAAGTGAACAATGGATAGCCCTCTCTAGTGTCCCTGCCAATGTCGAAAGTGTCAGAGATGTACTGACCAGTCGTGACTCTAGCGCTAGGGTGCCTGTAGAGCGTTTTAAGCCACCTCAAGTATCCTGGTCCAATCTGCATTTACTTAAGTGTAGCAAACATATAGTTCAACCCTAAGGTGTCAAAAACTTTCTTAACGTCTAACAACATTGGCACCAGAACACTAGAGGCATAAAGATCAATCCATAGGATTCGCAATAGTCGACGGACTTTGAGAAAGGTACTTCGCCCTGGTATGAATGCATTTTGATCTTCATGCACTAGAGTGCTAGGAATTTGAAGTAATCTATTTATCAAGACTCTCCCTACCATTTTACAGTCCAGATTTAGCATTGAGAGTGGCATATATGATATCACGTCCAGGGGGTCTCGGTCTGGCTTTGGGAGGACCAATATGAGGGCCTTGCGAAGCATGGCAGGAAGGTGCCCTGAGTTATGCGTCGCAGTGTAAACTTGCAGGAGCTTAGGCATCAGGATAGTACTATAAGCAGAGTAATACTCTATCAGGAGGCCATCGGTGCCCGGCATCTTACTATGAGCGAATTGCAAGATAGCCAGACGCAGTTTGTCGAGTTGGAGGCGAGCGTCAAGGTCAGCCACCTGAATCGCATTGAGCCTAGGAAGGGGGAGCTTCTGAAGATAATCACGCAATGCGGGACTGGGAAGACCCGGTACCGCAGCACAAAGAGAGCTATAAAAGCTCACAAAGGTCGCATTGATGTTGCCCTGTGGGTTAAGGATTGTGCCGCTATTCACTTGACTTGCACCCAAGGGGGGGCATGAGTGCTCATCGCATGTAAGCCACAGCAGCATCCTACCCGCACAGTCTCCCTAGCCTTTGCTCTAGGTCTCTATGTTCCCTTTGTAGCTGTAGTAAAGAATTTAGCCAATCAGGGGACTGCTGGTGTTCCATCTCTAAGTCAGGCGTGTCTCTTTCTTTGGTAAGTATGTCCCTGCGCAGCATCTGGTGGGCACCCCACGTGGTAGCTATGCAGTGCCCTCATGCTATGACTTTGTGGGTGACCCATTCGGTCGCTCCATCTGAGGCAGAGCCGGTGTTTAGCTTGAAGTATTCCATCAGGCACTTGGTTAGGCTCTAACGAAATGGGGGGGGGGGGCAAGGAGTGAAGCGGTCTGCAATCTCCACATTGAGATTCTGGGGCGGGCACGTCCCCGCCTCAGTGAGAGCAGGAAGGGGCAGTGGTCCAAAAGCGTGAATGCAAGATATTCCATGTGGGTGATCACAGGAATGAGAGGGGCACTGCACAGAAACAGGTCTTTGTTGGTGTGTATACCATAGAATGGTGAGTAAAAGGAGTATTCAGGCTCTTCTGGGTGTTGGAGGTGCCATGCGTCGCAAACCCCATGGTGGGCTAGCCATCCCCTCATGTGGTCAATCGCTCTGCGGCAGGCCTCCCTGCGAGGGGGGGAATCGAGCGGTCTCTGTCTACATTTAGGATGCAGTTGAAGTTGTTGCCTCAAATGGTGGGAGTGTAGGGGTCATGCAGTAGGGCTAGCGTGAGCCTGTCTATAAATGCTGGATGGCCTGCATTGAGGGCATAGACAGCCACCTTCACCAGGGGCCTGCCATTTAGTCAACCCCAACAAAGACGCACCTGCCGTCTGGGTCAATCGTGTGAGTATTTGAGACAAAGGGGACTCCTGGAGCGACCCAAATGAGGACCCCCTGGCATAAGTCAAGATTGTGGTGTGATCTACCTGGCCCTTCCACTTTGATTGTAATTTATGTAGTTCCGACGAGGTCAGGTGTGTCTCTTGGAGGTACTTCACTTGTATGTGCCTTCACATGAGATATGAGTAACCATGGTAGCGCTTAGTTGGGTGGCTAAACCCCTCACATTCCAGGTCACAAAATTATATTGAGGGGGTCACATGCCCGGTTAATCACCGGTAATATTCATTACTCCGAGTCCTGGTCTTCCCGTCCCATTCCTTAACAGTGAGCAGCTAGTCTGCTCCACAGAAACCTATTACCTAGCCGAAGCTTTCGCACTTCCCCCAACATGGCGCCACCATCAGGTGACAATAAAGGGGAAGTGCGTCAAAGAAACATCCTGAGAATAGCAAAGAAAAAACCCAGAAAGGAAAACAATCACCCAAAAAACCCAAAACCAGGGAGGGAGGGAAGGGCTCAGGAATGGGACGGGAAGACCAGGACTCGGAGTAATGAATATTACCGGTGAGTAACCGGGCATTACCTCCTCGTCTTGTCTTCCCGTCCCATTCCTTAACAGTGAGCCCATACCCAAGCACACGGTGATTGTAATAAAACAGACCAGAAAATGCGAGAAAACAGGTCCATGTAATCTACAGAAAGCAGTACAAATCATAAACCATGTACAGCAGACAAAACATGAGAGCCAAAGGCAGCCAAGGCCGCCATCCCCAACTGAAGACGATAATGGGAAACAAACGTATGGGGAGAAGCCCATGTGGCAGCATTACAAATGTCTCTCAAGGAGGCCCCCTTGAACATGGCCCAGGAGGAGGAGATGCCCCTGGTCGATCTACCCTGAACAGAAGAGGGGAGAGGACAGTGGGCAGAATCGTAGGCCGAAACCACAGCACCCTTGACCCAACGAGTTAAGGTGGACAAGGAAGGACGAAGACCCCGCCCAGAGAGGCCGTAGGTGACAAATAAGGAATCAACCTTCCGGAAACCAGAGGTCCGATCCAAGTAGATGCGGAGAGCCCTCAGCACATCCAAAGAATGGAGGACCAACTCCTCCGGAGAGGCAGGATCCGGAAAAAAAACAGGGAGAACAATATCCTCCTGACAGTGGAAAGATGACAACACTTTGGGCAGAAAAAACTGACTGGGACGGAGAATGACCTTGTCAGCGCAAAAGCGCAAAAAGGGGGGTGAAGCCATCAAAGCCCCAATCTCACCAACCCTCCGCCCAGAAGTAATGGCCACCAGGAACAGAACCTTAGCAGAAAGGAACTTAAGGTCCACCGAGACCAAAGGTTCGAAAGGGGGACCCGTCAAGGCCTGGAGAACCAGGGGAAGATCCCAGGCCGGTACAGGAGAGCGAGTGACAAGACGCTGAAGCAAAAAGCTCCGCAAAAGGCGAGCCACCAACGGTGAGACAGAGGACACAGAGGAACCCCGAAAGGCAAGAATGGCAGCCCACTGCGCACGTAGGGAAGAGACAGCGAGCCCCAAGACGAACCCATCCCGCAAGAAGTCCAACACCCTCACAGCCTCACAGGAGGAAGAAGAGAGACCCTTCCCAAGACACCAGGAGGAGAAGTTCTTCCAATGACGGTCATAGGACTTCAAGGTGGAAGGGCGCCGAGACAACTGGAGGCACAGGGCAACCTCAACCGAGCAACCCTGACCCAACAAACTCAACCTCTCAAGTGCCAAACCCCCAGCCGGAGGCGGCGCAGGGAGGCAACCCTGAGAAGAGGAGCCCGCAGAGGGGAGGGACACAGGGGAAACCTCCAATGGGGGCACACAGACAAGGTCAGAAGCACGGGAAACCAAGACTGACGAGACCACTCCGGCACAACCAGAAGAACTTCCGCCCGGTCCAACCGAATCTTCCGGAGGACCCGCGGAATCAAAGCAAACGGAGGGAAGGCAAACAGGAGCCCCAGTGACCACGGAATGGAGAAAGCGTCGATCGCCCATGCCAACCGGGAGGGAACGAGGCTGCAAAACCGAGGAAGAAGGGCAGAATCCACCGAGGCAAAAGATCCAGCCAAGGAAGGCGGAACCGGAGGACAATCAGATCGAACAGATCCGGGGACAGACACATAGTCACCGAGGAGGGGAATACCCTGCTCAAAGAGTCCGCAGGCCCATTCTCCTTCCCCGGAAGATAGACCGCCGTCAGAGACAAGAGATTCTGCTCGGCCCAAAGCCCGATCATCCTGGAGAGGAGAAACAGAGACCGACACATGCCCCGCTGACGATTGACATAAGCCCGAACAACCTGGTTGTCGGTCTGCACCGAGACAGCATGGCCCAGAAGGAGAGGAGCAAACCACCGAAGAGCCAACCAAACCGCCCGCAACTCCTTCCAGTTCGAGGACTGGAGAGACTCGAAACGGGACCACCGACCCTGAGCCTTGGAGGCACCCATCACAGCACCCCAACCCACGGCACTGGCATCCGTGGACAACACAACCACATCCCGAGGAGGAAGAAGATCGAACCCCTGGGAAAGAGACAGAGGGGACAACCACCATTGGAGATCCACCCGAATCCCGGAGAGACGGGAATCAGGGCCTCGTAGTCCAGGGAGGCAGGATCCCAGTGCGACAGGACATGATGCAAGAGGGGATACAAATGCAGCCGGGCCCAAGGGAGGAGATGCAAAGTGGACGCCATCTCCCCCTGACTTCTCAACCAGAGACGGGCCGACACCTGGGACTGGGACAGAACCCAAGAAAGGTGACGAAACAAAGTCAACTGGCGCTCCTGGGAGAGGAACACCATCCCGAGATCCATGCGGAAGAGAGCCCCCAGGAACTTCAGGGTCTGGGAGGGCACCAGGGAGGACTTCCGGTGATTGATGAGGAACCCAAAGGACCCCAGCAGATGACACACCTGATCCACATCCGACTGAGCCTGAGAAAAAGAAGGAGAAACAATCAACCAATCATCCAGATAGGGAAAAACCAGCAGACCTCTGGAATGAAGAATACCCACCAGAGGGGCCAAGAGCTTCGTGAAAACTCTTGGCGCCGACGAAAGGCCGAATGGAAGCACCCGGAATTGGAAGTGCCGGGAACCCACAGCAAACCGGAGAAACTTCTGATCCGCAGGATGGATCGGGACGTGCAGATAAGCATCCATCAGATCCAGGGATGCCAGGAAGCTCCCAGGAAGCACTAGATGCAGGATGGACAACAAAGTCACCATCTTGAATGTACGACGTGGGATGAAGCGATTGACCATTTTCAGATTCAAAACAGGGCACAGATCCGAAGTATCCTTCTTGGAGACCAGAAAGAGGATCGAATAACAACCCTTGCCCCTTTCCAGAGGAGGAACCTCCACGATAGCCGCCTTCTCCAACAGAAGGCGCACACCTTCCAGCAAGGCCTCCCATCGCAGAGGAAGACGGGGTAGGGGAGTTGTTAGAAATGGGATCTCTAGTTGGCAAGGGCTTGCACCTTTGTCCAAGTAGGGACCCTTCTTCCTAGTCAGGGTAAGGGAGTTACACTCCTAAAATAACCCCTGCTCACCCCCTTGGTAGCTTGGCACGAGCAGTCAGGCTTATTCTAGAGGCAGTGTGTAAAGCATTTGCACATAACCAACAGTAATACAGTGTAAGCACTACAAACGGACACCACACCAGTTTAGAAAAATAACCAATTTTTATATACTCAAGACAAGACCAATTACGACAAAAATCCACAATACTATACTTTAAAAATGAATGCTTGATAAGGTAACTTCTTCTTTGCAGGAATAACACAAAAGCAAAGTTCGTACGAGTCGGTAGCCCCGTCCGGGTCTACCGCGATGCTGAATTACACAGAGTCCAACATTTCCAGCCGACCGCGTCGCTCACGGGCCAGCAGAGTCGTGAACAGACTCGGTCACAGTACCTTTCTCGTTGTGGCTGGTACGGAGTGTACGAGCCGGTCGGCGTTCGTCGTGGTTGCGGTGCAAGACGGAGCGATGCAAGGTGCGGTGTCCCTCGATGCGGTGCAGGCAGCGGCTCGATGAGCGTCGTGCAGACGGAGTCGGTGAGTCCAAGGCGTGCGATGCAGGGTGAGACGATGCTCGATGCGGTGCTGACAGGTTGCGATGCAGGCGACCAAGCCGGAGTGCGGGAGCTGGCGTCGGACAGCGGTGCGAGTCGGAGCGGTGCGTCGCAAACGTGCGAGCGGTGCCCCAAATGCAATGCGGTCACGACTGTGGAGCCAGTTGCAGCATCTGCGTCGGTCGGGTCCGGCTGGTTCAGTGAAGCGATGCGATGCGAACTGCGGTGCCCACAGGTCACGGTGCAAGCAGCGGCTCGATGTTGACGGCGTCGGACGTCGCCTACGGTGAGACCAGGGTTGCGATGCGAAGCGGGGCGATGCGGTCTGCGGTGCAAACAGGTCACCGGCCAGGGATGGATTTGGTTGACAGAGTCGGTTGCGGTTCCCTTCCTCTGTGGCAACTGAAACAGCGTTCCAGAAGCGGTACCCAGAGGCTTGTGAAGTCTTTGTAGTCCCTGAGACTTCTTAACAGGAGGCCAGCTCGGTTCCAGGCCCTTGGAGATACTCAGCACAAGTTTGTAGAAAGTTCAGTCTAGTCCTTTCCCTGCCCAAGGCAGAAGCAGCAGCGGCAGGCCAACCCAACAAAGCAACAACACAGCAAAGGGGCAGTACTCCTCCTGGCAGCTCTTCCAGCTCTTCGTCTTGGCAGGTTCCTTGATTCCAGCGAGATCTAAATTCATGGGGTCAGGGCCCCAATATTTATATCCCAAATTCCTTTGTTCTCTGAAGGCAGAGAGGCCTTTGCCTAGTCCAAACCAGTTCTGGAGCACTTTGTTGACAAGTCTCCGTCCCTTCTTTCAGAGAGTAGGCCAGGGACATCAGACGCACTACAGGAGGTGGAGCCAGCATTGTGGAGGGAAGGCACTGTCCTATTCAGGGCCCAGGTGCAACCCTCCCACCCATCTACATGTAGATCTTGCTATTCAGCCCTGTGCTGACTCACCCTGTCTCCTGGCATCCCCCAGCCCCTGTCACTCACACTCCAGACAAGGAATACACAACCTCGCAGAGGCAGGCTTGGATGGTTAGGCAAGAAAATACCCACTTTCTAAAAGTGGTATTTTCAAACACAGAATGTTAAAACCAACTTCACTAAAAGATGCATTTTATCATTCTGAGTCCAGGCATACTAAACTCGAATTTCTACCATGTTCCCGGGGTCAGTTAGGATTATAAGCTGTAATAATCAAAACTGCCCGTTCTGGCCTATGGGGAACAGGTAGCCTTGCAATAGTGAAAAACGAACTAGGCTGTAATTCACTATCAGGACATGCCACACACCAGGGCATGTCCTACCTTTCGCATAAAACGCACCCTGCCCACAGGGGTACCTTGGGCCTACCTTAGGGGTGACTAACATGTAGAAAAGGGAAGGTTTAGGGACTTGCAAGTGTGCGCACTTGCCAAGTCGACATGGCAGCCTCAGGCTGCTCACAGGCTCTGCAATGGCAGGCCCGAGTTACACTTTACGGGCTGTTTGCGTGGGTGGCACAAACCAGTGCTGCAGCCCACCAAAAGCATTTGGTCTATAGGCCCTGGCACTCGCAGTGCACTTTACAAGGGACTGACACATAAACCAAATAGGCCAATCATGGAAACGCCAATCCGTAACACATTTTATACAGGAGCACTTGCACTTTCCCACTGGACCGCAGTGAGGAAAGTGCGCAGAATCATTACACCAGCAAAAACAGAGTCAAAAACCTGGAGGTCAGAAAGCAAAAAGTCAGGGGAAACACGCCAAAAGATGCCAAGTCTAACACATGTCCCCTCCAGCTGAAAGTAGGGAGAACTACCCAACCCCATTGGAGTTCTCTTCACTAAGGCGGAAGAACCTGGACAGACCATCTGCGTTGGCGTGTTCTGTACCAGGACGGTGTTCCACCGTAAAGTCCATTCCCTGTATGGAGATGGACCACCTCAGCAGTTTTGGATTCTCACCCCTCATTTGCATCAACCATCTGAGGGGCCTGTGGTCTGTCTGAACCCGGAAGTGAGTCCCAAACAGGTATGGTCTCAACTTCTTCAGCGCCCAGACCACAGCAAAAGCTTCCCTTTCTATGGCACTCCACCTCTGTTCCCTGGGAAGTAGTCTTCTGCTAAGGAAGACTACAGGCTGATCCAGGCCCTCTTCATTCAGTTGTGAGAGCACCGCTCCCACACCATGCTCTGAAGCGTCAGTCTGCACGACAAATTCCTTGGAGAAGTCAGGTGCCTTGAGCACGGGCGCCGTGCACATGGCTGCCTTCAGGGCATCAAAAGCTTTCTGGCAGGACTCAGTCCAGATCACTTTCCTGGGCTGCTTCTTAGAAGTCAGCTCTGTTAAGGGGGCAACGATGGTGCCATAGCCCTTAACAAATCTCCTATAGTAGCCGGTGAGACCTAAGAAGGCTCTCACCTCTGTCAGGGTCTTGGGGGGCTCCCAAGCCAGAATGGTGTCAATCTTGGGTTGTAGGGGCGCCACCTGGCCGCTTCCTACCTGGTGCCCCAAGTACACCACAGAATCCTGCCCGATCTGGCACTTACTGGCCTTGATCGTGAGGCCTGCACCTTGCAGGGCCCTCAACACTTTCTCAAGGTGCTGTAAATGTTCTTCCCAGCTGGAACTGAACACAGCAAGGTCATGCAGGTAGGCGGCACTGAAATCCTCCAGCCCAGCCAACACCTGATTGACCAACCTCTGAAAGGTGGCAGGGGCATTCTTCAACCCAAAGGGCATCACCCGGAATTGGTAATGACCTTCTGGGGTTGAGAATGCTGATCTCTCCTTGGCCCCATCGGTTAAGGCAATCTGCCAGTACCCAGACGTCAAATCAAACGTGCTAAGGAACCGGGCAGCTCCCAACCGATCAATGAGCTCATCAGCTCTGGGGATGGGGTGCGCGTCAGTCCTGGTGACGGCATTGAGCCCACGGTAGTCCACACAAAACCGGAGTTCTGGAGTGGCACCGGGCGCAGCAGCCTTTGGGACCAAGACCACTGGGCTGGCCCAAGGACTGTGGGAGGGCTCAATCACCCCTAATGCCAACATCTTAGAGACCTCCTCCTTGATGCTGGCTCTGACCCGGTCAGTCAACCTGTAAATCTTGTGCGTCACAGGAGGGCTGTCACCAGTGTCCACGTCATGGGTACACCAGTGAGTAACACCGGGGGTCAGAGAGAACAGTGGGGCGAACTGTCCCAACAACTGGTGACAGTCCCCCTGCTGCTCCTGAGTTAGAGTAGGGGAGAGGATCACACCTTCTACTGACCCATCATGCTCCTTGGTAGACAGGAGGTCAGGGAGAGGCTCACTCTCCTCTTCCACCCCATCATCTGTCGCCAAGAGCATACTCACTTCGGACCTCTCGAAGTGGGGCTTGAGGCGGTTCACGTGAAGGACCCTCAAAGGGTTCCTTGGAGCTTGCAAATCCACCAGGTAGGTGACGTCACTTTTGCGCTCCTTTACCTCATATGGCCCAGTCCACTTGTCCTGCAAGGCACAAGGTGCCACTGGGGCCATGACCCACACTTTTTGCCCAGGTTGAAATTCGACCAGAGTGGCATTCTGGTCATACCATCTCTTCATTTCTTCCTGGCTTGCTTCTAGGTTCGCCTGAGCGAGTTTCCTGAAGCGGGCAGTTTGGTTTCTAAAGGCCAGCATGTAGCTAAATACATCCTGGGGAGTTTTCCTGGGAGCTGCCTCCCAGCCTTCCTTTACCAAACTCAGAGGTCCTCTGACAGGGTGGCCATACAGGAGCTCAAAGGGGCTGTACCCAAGAGACTTCTGAGGCACCTCCCTGTATGCAAAGAGTAGGCATGGCAAGAGGACGTCCCACTTACGCCTCATGGGTTCTGTTAGACCCTTGATCATGCCTTTCAAGGTCTGGTTGAATCTCTCCACCAGACCGTTTCCTTGTGGGTGGTAAGGAGTGGTGAACTTGTAGGTTACACCACACTCCTTCCACAGGGATGTGATATACTTGGATATGAAATTGGTCCCCCTATCAGAAACCACCTCTCTGGGGAATCCCACACGGGAAAAGATCCCCATTAACGCCCGGCCCACCACTGGCGCCGTCGTTGTCCTGAGAGGGATTGCCTCCGGGTACCGGGTGGCATGGTCCACCAAGACCAGGATGTACCTGTTGCCCATGGCTGTCTTGGGATCCAGTGGCCCCACAATATCCATCCCTACCCTCTCAAAGGGTGTACCAACAACAGGAAAAGGTTGGAGAGGAGCTTTGACCTTCCTCCCACTCTTACCACTTGCCTGGCAAGTTTGGCAAGACCTACAGTGTGCATCTGACTGCCTTCGCATTTGGGGCCAAAAGAAGTGGGTGACAAGCCTGTCAAAGGTCTTGTCCTGCCCCAAATGTCCTGCCAAAGGCACGTCATGAGCCAGACCCAGTAGGAAGGTCCTGAAGCGCTGGGTTACCACCAGCACACGGGCTGACCCAGGCTCAGCAACCTTAGGCTCACTGTATAGGAGACCACTCTCCGAGTAGATCAGATGTGACCCGGACTGATTACCAGCTGCCTGGTCTGCAGCCTGCCGCCGCAGACCCTCCAGAGTAGGGCACTCGTTCTGCTCCCTGCAGAACTCCTCCCTGGTGGGACCCCCTCTTGCTGCCAATGGGTCAGCTCAGAGATGTCTCCCAGTTCGGCTACCTGCTCCCCTGTAGGCACCGGGGCGTCCCCCTCGAGGTCCGCCTCCTCCCGGTCCGTGGGAACTTCAGGGGCCGGTTTCCCGCGCCCCTGCCCTTTCTCTTGGCAGGGACTTGGGCCACTGTTCCAGGCTCCAAGTCCTCTTGATCACCCTTTCTGGCTGCCATTGACCGAGTAGACACGCATGCCCACTCTGGCAACCCAAGCATCTCCAAGTGAGACCTGAGCTCAACCTCCTTCCATAAGGACTGCTCCAGGTCGTTACCTAGCAGACAATCTACAGGCATGGTAGGGCTCACAACCACCCTCAAGGGACCTGAGACCCCCCATTCAAAGGGAACCTGCGCCACCATACACTGGCGCTCAGAGTTGTCTACAGCAACTACTTGGTGGAATGCCCCTGGGACTACTTGCTTCTCAGACACCAGGTGACACCGGACTGAGGTCACACTGGCTCCAGTGTCTCTGAGAGCCTCTACCCTGTTCCCATTGATGGTCACCCAGGTGCTATATTTCTTTGTGTTAGGGGGCACCTGGTTTCCTGGTACCATCTCACTGTCCCCTAGTGAGACAAGGGTCATTTCTGCGGGATCCCCACCCTCCTGTGGGCACCCCTCCTCCCCAAGCGCTACACTAGCCAACACTTTGGACTGTCCACCGGTGGGTGGCTGTGTCCCCTTTGGGCACTTGGGGTCCCCCTTAAAGTGACCTACCTGGTCACATGCATAACACTTGCGGGGGCCGGTCTCAACAGGCTTCCCTGTAGAGACCCCTTTCTTCTTATCACCGGGGGCTGGGAACCTTTACCCTGGGTACTAGTTTGGGGCCCTTTAGAGAACTCCTGTGCTTACCCTTGTCCCCCCACCTTTCTGCTGGGGACCCTGCCCACCTTTGGCTGAGTCTCCCCAAACGCTTTCTTGTGGACCCTGGTACTCACCCAGCGGTCCGCTTCCATAGCAAGCTTCCTGGGGTCAGTTAGCTTACTATCCACTAGGTGCTGGCGCAGATCTGCAAAACATAGACTAGACAAGTGCTCCCATGCAATCAAGTTGTAGAGCCCCTGAAAATCTGTTACACTACTGCCCTTCACCCAACCATCCAGCGACCTGCAGAACACATCCACACATTCCAACCAAGTGTTGGCATCAGACTTCTTACTGGACCTGAACTGATCCCTGTACTTTTCAGGAGTAAGACCATACTTAGTGAGAAGGGCATCCTTCATGTCAGGATAGGTGAGGTGATACCCCTTACCCAAAGCTATCAGAGCATCCCTTGCTTCTTCAGGGAAAAGTGGCCACAATCCTGCTCCCCAATTCTCCTCAGGGACCCCATTCATGTGTATGGCTGCCTCATAACCCTGAAACCACCTTTGTATGTCATCCCCCTTCTTGAACTCCTTGCCTACATTCTTGGGAATGTGCACAATCCTGTCTGCCTTTCTGGACGAATTGCTGCCACCATCTGAGCCTGACTTACTCCTAAGTTCTAGCTCCTTCAGTTCTCTCTCATGCTCTAAGAGCATCTTCTTCTCCTCCATGGCCAATCTCTTCTCCTCCCGCTCACTCTCCAGCCTGAGCTTCTGCAGCTCAAACTGCCTTGCCTCCCGCCTGTCCTCCAGCTCCTCTGGGGACAGACTGCTGCTGCCTGACCTGGCGGGTTCCCCCCACCCAAAAGCACATCCACCCTGGAAATAGGCTCCTCCACCTCCTCACTGAGATTACCAGGCTGCCCACTGGCATGTCTGGCTGCTACCCAGGCCCTCAGCGCCTTCTGTAGCTCCTCCTTCCTTGTGAGGCCTTTAATTTGGACTTTCAGGTTTTTACAAATTGCTCGTAGTTCCTTTACGGCGTAGGATTCCAACCTATCCTCCTCAAAGATAACTTCCAGAGATGCAACGGATGATGCAATTGATTCAGGCATGACAAAAGTAGTGAGTTGAAAACTGGCAAGATCAAAAATAGGCCAAAAGAAAAAGAACCAGTATGTGGTACGTAATGGTCTGCGATATGGTAGTAGTGCACACCAATCACTGTAAGTCAAGTGCAAACACAAGTCCTATCCTCACCGCTGACAACCAATGTTAGAAATGGGATCTCTAGTTGGCAAGGGCTTGCACCTTTGTCCAAGTAGGGACCCTTCTTCCTAGTCAGGGTAAGGGAGTTACACTCCTAAAATAACCCCTGCTCACCCCCTTGGTAGCTTGGCACGAGCAGTCAGGCTTATTCTAGAGGCAGTGTGTAAAGCATTTGCACATAACCAACAGTAATACAGTGTAAGCACTACAAACGGACACCACACCAGTTTAGAAAAATAACCAATTTTTATATACTCAAGACAAGACCAATTACGACAAAAATCCACAATACTATACTTTAAAAATGAATGCTTGATAAGGTAACTTCTTCTTTGCAGGAATAACACAAAAGCAAAGTTCGTACGAGTCGGTAGCCCCGTCCGGGTCTACCGCGATGCTGAATTACACAGAGTCCAACAGTTCCAGCCGACCGCGTCGCTACGGGCCAGCAGAGTCGTGAACAGACTCGGTCACAGTACCTTTCTCGTTGTGGCTGGTACGGAGTGTACGAGCCGGTCGGCGTTCGTCGTGGTTGCGGTGCAAGACGGAGCGATGCAAGGTGCGGTGTCCCTCGATGCGGTGCAGGCAGCGGCTCGATGAGCGTCGTGCAGACGGAGTCGGTGAGTCCAAGGCGTGCGATGCAGGGTGAGACGATGCTCGATGCGGTGCTGACATGTTGCGATGCAGGCGACCAAGCCGGAGTGTGGGAGCTGGCGTCGGACAGCGGTGCGAGTCGGAGCGGTGCATCGCAAACGTGCGAGCGGTGCCCCAAATGCGATGCGGTCACGACTGTGGAGCCAGTTGCAGCGTCCGCGTCGGTCGGGTCCGGCTGGTTCAGTGAAGCGATGCGATGCGAACTGCGGTGCCCACAGGTCACGGTGCAAGCAGCGGCTCGGTGTTGAGGCGTCGGACGTCGCCTACGGTGAGACCAGGGTTGCGATGCGAAGCGGGGCGATGCGGTCTGCGGTGCAAACAGGTCACCGGCCAGGGATGGATTCGGTTGACAGAGTCGGTTGCGGTTCCCTTCCTCTGTGGCAACTGAAACAGCGTTCCAGAAGCAGTACCCAGAGGCTTGTGAAGTCTTTGTAGTCCCTGAGACTTCTTAACAGGAGGCCAGCTCGGTTCCAGGCCCTTGGAGATACTCAGCACAAGTTTGTAGAAAGTTCAGTCTAGTCCTTTCCCTGCCCAAGGCGGAAGCAGCAGCGGCAGGCCAACCCAACAAAGCAACAACACAGCAAAGGGGCAGTACTCCTCCTGGCAGCTCTTCCAGCTCTTCGTCTTGGCAGGTTCCTTGATTCCAGCGAGATCTAAATTCATGGGGTCAGGGCCCCAATATTTATATCCCAAATTCCTTTGTTCTCTGAAGGCAGAGAGGCCTTTGCCTAGTCCAAACCAGTTCTGGAGCACTTTGTTGACAAGTCTCCGTCCCTTCTTTCAGAGAGTAGGCCAGGGACATCAGACGCACTACAGGAGGTGGAGCCAGCATTGTGGAGGGAAGGCACTGTCCTATTCAGGGCCCAGGTGCAACCCCTCCCACCCATCTACATGTAGATCTTGCTATTCAGCCCTGTGCTGACTCACCCTGTCTCCTGGCATCCCCCAGCCCCTGTCACTCACACTCCAGACAAGGAATACACAACCTCGCAGAGGCAGGCTTGGATGGTTAGGCAAGAAAATACCCACTTTCTAAAAGTGGTATTTTCAAACACAGAATGTTAAAACCAACTTCACTAAAAGCTGCATTTTATCATTCTGAGTCCAGGCATACTAAACTCGAATTTCTACCATGTTCCCGGGGTCAGTTAGGATTATAAGCTGTAATAATCAAAACTGCCCGTTCTGGCCTATGGGGAACAGGTAGCCTTGCAATAGTGAAAACGAACTAGGCTGTAATTCACTATCAGGACATGCCACACACCAGGGCATGTCCTACCTTTCGCATACAACGCACCCTGCCCACAGGGGTACCTTGGGCCTACCTTAGGGGTGACTAACATGTAGAAAAGGGAAGGTTTAGGGACTTGCAAGTGTGCGCACTTGCCAAGTCGACATGGCAGCCTCAGGCTGCGCACAGGCTCTGCAATGGCAGGCCCGAGTTACACTTTACGGGCTGTTTGCGTGGGTGGCACAATCCAGTGCTGCAGCCCACCAACAGCATTTGGTCTATAGGCCCTGGCACTCGCAGTGCACTTTACAAGGGACTGACACATAAACCAAATAGGCCAATCATGGAAACGCCAATCCGTAACACATTTTATACAGGAGCACTTGCACTTTCCCACTGGACCGCAGTGAGGAAAGTGCGCAGAATCATTACACCAGCAAAAACAGAGTCAAAAACCGGGAGGTCAGAAAGCAAAAAGTCAGGGGAAACACGCCAAAATATGCCCAGTCTAACAGGAGTCACAAGGAAGACCGGAGGGGGAGGAGAGGAGAACTCGATCCGATAACCCTCCGACACTGTCTGAACCGCCCAGGCATCCGGAACCGACAACCACTGTTGCAGGAAAGATTGAAGGCGACCCCCAACCGGCAAAGGCAGACAGTCATTGTGAAGAGGAAGAAGCGGCGGCAGCAACACCGGCAGGGGCCCGGGGCTTGGCACCTCCAGGGGCCCCCCGGCCACGACCCCTGCCACGAAAGGGCTGCGAAGCACCCCGAGCAGAAGGCCCAAAGGCACGCCAGTAGCCAAAACCGCGCCCCCGAGAAGGAGGGCGGACCGGAGCCACAAGCTTGCGGTTCTCCGCCGACTGTTTCACCATCTCTTCAAGTTGAGGCCCGAACACCCTGGAACCCACAAAGGGCAACTTAAGCAGGACCGACTTCTGAGAAGACTCAGCTTTCCAGGAACGCATCCAGATATGACGCCTCGCAGCAATCGAAGCACCAGAAGCAGCCGCAGCGGCACTCAAACTGTCAAAGGAAATATATGACAAGTATCGCACCTGCAACTCCATGAGGGACAAGAGAGAGGAGGCATCCTCCCCATCCTGCAAAAGAAGAGACAGGGCCTGAAAATCCTTGAGGAGGGACTCGACCATGTAATTAGAATAGGCAGTCGCCCTGACAGAAAAATTGGAAGCAGCATAGGAACGCTTCACCGCCCCTTCAACACGCTTATCCACTGCGTCCACAGGAAGGGCGTCATCCGACAGGACCAAACCCTGAGAGGAAAGACCAGCCATCAAATTGTCAACCTTGACAGCCTGTGGAAATTCAGCAGCAAAACCCTCCAAAGGATAACGCTTAGACAGAAAGCGAGGGAAGGCGGATTTATCCACCTCCTTCCACTCATGATCCAGCACCTTGCGCACAGCACCATGCAAGGGGAAGGACTCAGGAGTCAGCTGGTGTTATTGCGTAAAGAAGTCATCCTCCAGGACATCGGACACAGGAGGAGTGAACCCCAAATTATCCCGCACATGGGCGAACAAGTCAGAGAGCTCCGCACCCTGAACAAAGCGTCCCCGGACACATTACTCCTCATCAGGACCCATCTCGCCATCAGGAGCATCCAGCGGATCTACAGACCCACGAGGCACCTTGGCAGGAGGGCCAGCAGCCTCCCGAGCCCGGAAGGCAGCAGCCACCGCCTCATCAATCAACAGGCGCAGGAGGAGGAGCGGATGAAGAGGCACCCGAGTCCATGACAGCAACCTCGGGGATCAGCAATGCTCAGAAACACAGCAAAACGCCACCAGAACAGGCACTCACAGAGGACGGGTGCATGAGGAAAAGGACCTTTAAAACAAACGAAGTCCCGAGGTTCAGAGCTCACGCGGGACAAGTAAAAGGGGCCGGCGCTTAAAAAAGCAGCCGGCCGGCCAAAATGTGCCCCAGAGATATCCAGTAACAACGCGGACCACTCCCGCTGCATGAAACACCGCCGCAACCCCGCCTGCTAACGCAGGGCTTAGCGGGACCGGCAGGAAGGAACACGGCCACTAAGGTAGGCCGCGGAGACATCCCCCATCAGGTGAGCACAACCGGCACAAACGGCCGCTAGAGCGGACCGCGACCAAGGCAGGCACATCAGGCAGCACAAGCGGAGGGTCCAGGGCATAAATACAGAAGCAAGAAGGCGGCCGCTAAAGCAGGCCGATCAAACATAAAAGAAAATAAGGGAAAACTTACCCCACAGCTCCGCTAGGCACACGAAGGAACTGCGAATGCAGAAAAAAAGAACAGGATGTTTCTAAGACGCACTTCCCCCTTTATTGTCACCTGATGGTGGCGCCATGTTGGGGGAAGTGCGAAAAGCTCGGCTAGGTAATAGGTTTCTGTGGAGCAGACTAGCTGCTCACTGTTAAGGAATGGGACGGGAAGACAGGACGAGGAGGTAATGCATGTTAGGTACAGCTATATGAGCAGTGGATTAGGCAGTACTGACCAGCGGGCAAACCTGATCTGTGCCAAGGCGCACTCAGTATAACTGCCTTCTCATCCACCCCAGTGCCATCCCAACCAGAAGTCGCGCGGTGAGTAGTCAAGTCAGCTATCAGTGGGAGCCCCAATCCTGAAGCAACTAAATAAACAATAACAAGATAAACATTCCCTCCCTCCTACCCCTGGCAGAAAAGATACCCCATCTTCTGCCATAAGATAAGTAAGCATGTAAACAAGTCAAAAGTCCAAATAACAATGTCTGCCAGTCCATTACGGTAAGCTGGGTGCGTGGGCAACTGAAAAGCATATCGCCCAGAGCATCTTGACCTCAGTGGAAGTCCCATCGGTCAACACCCAATCGCCCTCTCCCCCCAGCTATTAATCAAAGCCCACCTGTACATGCAACAATCGGCTAACCACCTTATAGACAAAAGGGCTAGATCACAAGTCATCTGCAGCAGCGGCCCGTGCAAGTAAGAGCGGTGGGGACGGGTGAGAGGGATTTCGGCAGATGAAGAGGGAAAATTAATTATTTATTTAATTTTCCCTTGTGGTCGTCTGTTCAATCCCCCCCCAAACCGGCCCCACCGCTCTTACCTGCACAGGCCACTGCTGGGCATGATCGTTGGTCCTCAGGTAATGTCACCGGTAGAGACCCCTGTTCCATCAGAGTCTGAGGCGGCATCAGAGATGCTTTCAGATTGCAGAGCCTCAAAGGGGTTGCGGAGATGTCGCAGATTCCCCTCGACCACCTGAGCGCAATCTTGGGCCGCTTGTTCTGAGGATGGAGTGGAGCAAGGCTTGTGTGTTTATCGCCGTCGCGGTGTGGTCCAGTCTTTTGGGTCCTTTGCCGGAGTCAGTTTCTCTGATAGGACCTTCACATGCAGCCAGTGTCTTCAGGAGTTCCAAAAAAGTGGGTTTGGTCTCCGTCTGTGATGCATAGTTTGGCAGGGAATATCAAAGCGTATGGAAGTCCCAAGGTGAGCAGTTGAGGCTTCACTGCTGCATCTGAGGCGCGTCTGCATTGCACCTCCACGGTAGTCCGGATATGCTGTGATTTCGGATTTCTCAAAGCTCCAGGGACCCTCCGTATGAAAAGCTGTAGGAGCAGGTCTCTATCCCTCTAATTGAGTACCTGGGCAATCACCAGGCATGGATGCGCCCCGTCTGCCTGACGTTCAATAGAGAACAGTTTTGGTATTCTATCAGTTAGCACTGTCTCAGACAGCCACTGTTTGAGAAAGAGTTCCATATTGGAGTCCCACGCACTCTCCCAGAATCCCATGAATCTAACATTGTTATGCTGAGAGCGACCCTCAGGGTCATGCTCTCTGCGTTGCTGGGATGCAATATCCACCTTCATCACCTTCACCTGGGTCTGCAGCTCCTGTACTGTGGGCCATATACCTGTCAGAATGCATTCAGTGTTGTCGACCTGCTCTACTAGCATGCGGTGGTCAGCATGGAGCAGTCCGACATCCAGGGCCACCGAGTGAATCTTGAATTCTAGTGTAGTCTTGGTATCCAATATAGCCTGCAAAATGTGCTCAAATTTGGTGGAATGACGGTCCAGGGTAGCTTCTAGGTGGCGCAGCGTGCCCTCCCTATCTGCTGCTTCATCTGTTGGGCTTGAGATTGTGTCCCTATGGCGGCAGGACTCTTGGACACCTCAGGCATCACCATAATAAATCACAGCCATGGGGCCCAAGTGCTACACTGTCGAAGCTCACTGTGGCACAAGAAGCAGTCACTTAGGTTTCCTCAGGGCCAGCACAACCTGTCCATGGCTTTCAGGACACTCGAACATGTAGCGTCACTTTGAAAGGCTGTATCAGCAGCAGGTGGGGGCTCCATCTTTCTAAGCCCTCCCCGATGATACAGGCCATGAGGCGGAGATCCTGTCTCCACAAGTTTGGGGCACAGAGCTTCAAGAGCAGTAGGCCTGTTGATCCTCTCCCCACTCCGCAAGGCATCTAAAGGTTGAGGTAGTGTGGCCCTACTGTTTCCCTTATTGATTGGTTAAAGGCAATAGCTGAATGCCCCAAATCAATCAATCAAGATTTGTAAAGCATGGATGCATCGCCCATAAGGGTCTTGAGGCACTGGGGAACCATGCTCATGTGGCCCGTGGACCTAATGGTCGAACATCCAGGTCTTAAGGTCTTTCCTGAACTGCTGGAGCGAAGATGAGGCTCTGAGGTGCAGGGATAGGCTGCCCCAGGCCTTGGTAGCCAGGTAGGAGAAGGAGCAGCCTCCACTGTTCGTCAAGCAGATGTGTCGGGTGGCTGCTAGGAAGAGGGATTCCGAGTTGAGTTTCCTGGTAGGTTGGTGGAAATTCATTTGATTGTTAATGTACGCCAGTCCTTCATTTTGTAGTGCCTTGTAGGCGTGGGTGAGCAGCTTGAACTGGAATCTCTTAGCGACTGGTAGCCAGTGGAGTTTCCTGAAGTGAGGGGTCGAGGATGAGCCTGGCTGCTGTGTTCGGGATAGTTTGGAGTTTAGTCATGAGTTGGGTGGTGATTCCTCCATAGAGAGAGTTGCCGTAGTTTAATCTCCTGGTGGCGAGTGCTTGTGTGACTGTTCGCCTGGCGTTGGGTGGAAACCATCTGAAGACCTTCCTGAGCATTCGAAGGGTGAGGAAGCAAGTTGAGGAGACAGCACTGACCTGCTTCTTCATGGATAGCTGGCTGTCGAGGATGATACCAAGGTTGCGGGCATGTTCGGTGGGTTTGGGGGTTGGCGCCAGCTCAGGTGGCCACCCTTCATTGTTCCAGAGGCTATCCTTGCCTTTCCCGAAGATGAGTACTTCTGTCTTGTCGGTGTTGTTTGCGAGGCAGTTGTTGTTCATCCAGACCACCACATCTTTCATGCATCTTAAGAACTTGTCCTTGGTGGTCGTTGGGTCATTGGTCAGGAAAGGATGAGTTGGGTGTCATCGGCATAAGAGATGATGTTGAGTCCATGGCTCTTGATGATGTTGGCCAGGGGTGTCATGTATATTTTGAAGAGGGTTTGGCTGAGGGATGAACCTTGAGGTACACCACAGCTGATGTTCTTGGGGAGCGAAACGTAGGGAGGGAGGATCACCTTCTGCATTATTCCTATGAGGTAGGATGTGATCCACTTGAGGGCTGCTCCTTATATTCTGATCTGGTGGAGTCTGTTGAACAGTGTGTGGTTGGATACAATGTCGAAAGCTGCTGAGCGGTCAAGGAGGATGAGGGCTGCTGTTTCTCCATGGTCTAGCGGCAATCTGATACAGTCCGTGGCTGTGACTAGGGCTGTCTCGGTCCTATGGTTAGCTCTGTTGCCGGATTGGGAGGGGTTCAGAAGGTTGTGGTTCTCCTGCTATTCCTGGGGCTTCAGGCAATAATGCAGAGTTTTAAGGGGATGCCATGTCTGACCCCAGGTGGGAGAAGTCTGTGATGGGGCCCATTCCACTATTTGGCCATTTCAGTTGACTTCCAAGGGAGCCCCCAGTAGGGGACTCATCCGTCATGACTTGTTGGCCCTGGATGGGTGTGTCATGGACCCACTGCAGGAATCTCTCTGCAGGCCTCCGATGGTGCCCCAGAAGCCCTTTTCTATATGGGTGCGGCCCTCCTGGTCTTTTGTTCACAGCCATCCTCAGGCCTGAGGCTCAGTCTTTGGCACGACTACCTCCACTGCTTCACGGGGGCTGCCGAACCCACTGCATTGTTGCTGGGGCCCACCAGTGGGGTTATCCTAGCCTAGGTCACTCCTCTCACTCACGACCTGCTGCTGCCAGTTGCCAGGGTTCTCCACCTCTCCTCTCACTCACGACCTGCTGCTACCAGCTGCCAGGGTTCAGGTCTGTGCCCCGCAGGCACCAAGTCTCTCGGGCCCCCTCCATGTTAGGGGGTCTGCCACAGTGATTCTCTGCCTCCGTGCTTTGCAGCACTTTTGAGGGTGCACCACGGCTGCGGTCCAGTGCCAGCCCTTGCGGCTTCTCGGGGATATCAGTGCATGTGGTCCTCTGACCCGTTAGGAGCACCAGCGTTGATGAGCACCGTCAGATGGTGGGGGGGACGGACCAGACAATCCCACTGGTACAGATGCAGTCCCGGGGACCCAGGATAGCAACAGATAAATCCGGGAATGAGCAGAGCTTAGGTACGGATGCCCCCAGTTTAAAATCCTCTTTAATGGTAAAGTCAGATTTTAAGTCACAATTCTGAAAATGCCACTTATTACAAAGTTGGCATTTGTTGTCCGAACCATTTGGTGCCTGCAGCCTGTATCCTGGGTCACATGACTAGGTGCAGCTGGCAGTTGTTGAGACAGTGAGAAAATAGGGGATAGGTGTTGGCAGAATAGACTATCTCTGACTTGATGAGGGGGAGGAGCTGTCACCCACACACTTGCACATCACAAAGGCTCTGCATGAGCACTGACTCGAAGGGTTTGACACTGGTCTTTTGTGACCTCAGACAAGCTGGGGCCAGAACAAGTAGGCAGAAAATTCCAAACACCTCTGGGGGTGGAAACCTCCAGAACCTTCTCCCAATTCAAAGCTGGCACAAGGTATAAATATTGGCCCTTCAAACCCAACTCTGTAGTACACCTCTGGCCCTGTGGAAGTCTCAGAAGGACTGCTGTGCTGCTCTGCAAGAAGGACTGCTACTTTGTTGCCCTGCTGCCCTGCTGTTGCTGGGTGAAAGGACTGGACCTGCTTCTTGAACCTAGGACCCCCAGAGTGACTCCAAGGACTATTTGGCTGGGCTGGCCTCCTGATTAGAACCTCAGGGACAGAAAAGGCTCCCACCACCTTGAACACTGCACTTCTCTGCTGTGAGTCCTACACCCCACCCCAGTGGTGCCACCACAGTCTCGGAGCCTCGGAAGTGAGCCTGAAGGGGCTCTGCCAGCTGCAGCACAATGCTTCCCCAACGCCGAACCTCACATCGCAGACTGCAGCTTCCTCGAAAACGTCGCTGCGCGATGCATCTTCGAAGCAGGCCTTTGCAGTGGCAGGGATCCACATCACAGCTTCCTCAGAATCTCTGCTGCATGCTACAGCCTCAATGCAGGATCTTGCAGTGCTTCACAAACCAGGATTCAGGGTACTCTGCTCAGCAGGCCTACCTTGGTCCCTGCATCATTTTTAGCAGCAGTCGTGCTAACTAAGAATAGTAGCAATATTAACATAATCTGCATTTGATGAAGTGCTCTCCAGAACGAACAGAACCTCCTCGCAATCCTAGAAGCAGCAATATTGACAACCTCACTCATGTGGCCGTCACCCAGACGCCTTCCCCCCCCTTCCTTTACGTCTCAAATGTGCATTAATCAATTGCAGATCAGCCAACAAACATGCCTCCGATATCTTCGACCTCATCCAACACAAGGACTTAGACATCATCATCCTCACTGAAACTTGGCTAAATCCCTCCTCCGTTCCTATCCTAGACCTCCTAGTACCACCCACTTACGACATAATTAGGCTAGACAGAGCTCGGAAGTTGGGTGGTGGCCTAGCCTGTATTCACAGAAACACAATCTCGATCTCTCAATGTGAGCCCTCTACGCCTTCCTCCTGTGAATACCTTTGTCTCAGCATCTCTAGTAAGAACCTACCGATTCGTAAACTTCACACCTTCTACCACCCCCCGGGAGACAAGCTCCCTTTTATCGAGCAACTAATGGAAATCATCTCCGTCAATGTTGATTCAACTGGGGCCCAAATCTTCCTTGGTGACTTCAACCTCCACTGGTCGAACCCCGATGACACCGCGGTATCCTGCCTAAAATCATTCTTAAATGAGCAAGACCTGACTCAGCACTGTGACCAACCAACCCATATAAAAGGAGAAACCTTAGACCTCATTATCTCAAATGAACAGTCCATCACCTTGGATTCCATTATCCCATGTGACTGGTCCGACCACCACTGCATCCTCTTTTTTATCAACAGGGAGATGTCGTTGAGGAAGGCTCAACCTACAAAAGTAAAGATCTGGAAAAGGGACCTCAGATCAATAAACTCCGATGAAATAGCTTCCCACTGTAAATCGGCAATCTCCTCCCTAGCTGACGTGGCCGAAGTGCAGTCACTCACTGACTCCTACAATTCGACCATCTCCAACATCATGGATGACTTCGCTCCAATCCAACAAAAAAATGCCTCAACAAAATTATCCAAACCCTGGTATAATGACAATTTAAACATGGAACGTCGCAACCTGAGATCACTTGAACGTTCCTGGCGATCCAATCCCTCTGTGGACCAACTAAAACTCCTTAGAGAGGCTAGGAGCCTTTACAACAAACAAATTAAGAGCGCGAAGGCTGACTATTTCAGACACCAACTGGATCAAGCGGCAAACCGCCCCAAGAAACTCTTCGAATTGGTCAAACAGCAATCAGTTGTAGGTCCAAACCACTCTGATCCTGGTGGCAGCTCTCCCTCCTGCGATGAACTTGCTGCTTTCTTCACTGAGAAAACAAGACTTATCACCATTGACCTCGCCTCTAAGAAGGCTCTATTGCCTTCCTCCAGTGACAGATCACCTCTTGACCTCTGTGAAAAACGCAGTTCCACTAACCTGAACATCAAGAACAATGCGTCCTGGAGCACCTTTACCCCATTTAGTGAAAAAGACATCACCAAGATCCTTCATAACATAAACCCATCCAACCACTTCAATGATCCGTTGCCCCCGGCCATCTTCAAAGAAATCAAGAATGTTCTCATCCCCACCTAGACAAGGATTGTAAACGCTTCACTCTCTCAAGGCACGATCCCCGATTGCCTAAAGGCAGCTCAGGTTTCACCTATACTGAAAAACCCAACGCAGACAAAGCTGATCTCAATAACTTCCGTCCTATCTCCAACATTCCCACCCTAGCGAAACTCATTGAAAAATGCGTTCAATCCCAACTTTGTGCTCACATAGAGGAGTACCAACTCCTTGACCAGCATCAATCTGGCTTTCAGAAGGGGCACAGCACCGAATCGGCGCTCATTCACGTTATGGATGACATTTTAAAAATGCTTGACCAAAACGAATCCTGCCTCCTGATCCTCCTAGACCTTTCCTCAGCATTCGACACGGTTAATCATGACAACCTCCTTTCCATTCTGGAAAACAGGATGGGTTTTTCTGGTCAGGTGCTACAATGGTTCTCGTCCTTCCTCCACCACAGATCTCAAAGGGTCAAGGCAAACCACTCTCTCTCCCAGCCCTCTCCAGTTCACATGGGGGTTCCCCAAGGGTCCGCCCTATCTCCTATCCTCTTCAACCTGTTCTTGTATCCATTAGCTAACTCTTTAAACTCCACGGACACTCTCTTTCATATGTATGCGGACGATACGCAAATCTATGTGAAAATCTCTTCCCCGGAAAATTTCATTTCTCTCAACACGACCCTATCCTCTACTCAAAACTGGTTAACTGAGAACCATCTCCTGCTCAACACCTCCAAAATGGAATTCATGGTCATCTCCCCTCCGAACCACACCCCCAAGCTTGACCTTTGGTTGAATCACCTCACTGCCTTCAACTGCACTCCTCTTATCATAGACTCAGCCAAATCGCTCGGAGTCACCCTGGACAAGCACATGAACATGAAAAATCACACCAGTAAGGTCTGCAAGGGAGCAAATCACTTGATGAGGACACTCAGGAAGATCAAACCTTTTCTTCCACAAAACGATTTCAAGCAGGTGGTCCAAGCGCTTGTCCTGCCGAGGCTTGACTACGGCAGCGCGACCCTTTGCGGCCTACCCAAATACATTCTGGCTCCTCTAAGAGCATCGCTGAACTCCGCGGCTAGACTGGTTACAGGCTCAAAGCGAAATGAGCACATATCCCCAGTCCTAAAATCTCTCAAATGGCTGCCCTTTGAAGCTCGTATTCAGTTAAAGATTGCTGTTCTGACGCACAAAGCTCTTCACTTCAATTCTCCCAGGTACCTAGTGCAAAAACTTGAGCTTTCTTGTGGGGCAAGAGCCTCAAGGAGCACCAATACTTTCCTCTTGAAACCACTCATCCTTAAGAAAAAGAGAACCTGTCACAGAGCCTTCTCCGGCGCCGCCCCAAAGATTTGGAACTCTCTTCCTCCAGAAGTACGCAGAATCTCGGCAACGACGACGTTCAAATTGGAAGCCAAAAGATTCTTAATGAATAAATTCTTACCCTGATTGGGCAGGGCTCACCTACTCGAAGGCATTAATCCTACTTCCATTGTACCATCATCTGTTACTGCTCCTCTTTTCCATGCACAACGCTCCCCTCTGGGCCCGCGCAAACTTGTTTATTGTATGACCCTCCATGGTGCAACTGTACCTGAATTTGTAACAATTCCTGCTTGTTTTTTTTTTTTTACTACTACTTGTTGTTGACTTTGCATTTATGTCCTTCCTTCCATCCTAATGTAAAGCGCTCTGATATCCCCCTGGATCTTGTTCGCGCTATGTAAAACTTTATAAATAAATCAAAAATAAAAATCTCTCAAAATGACTGCAGCCAGGATAAAGCTTGTTGATATCCTTAACACTCCTTTTACATTATATTGTCACTGTCTTCTGATTTCTATGACGGTTTTCCCACACTCTAGCATTTCCCTGGCTCTCCCTGCAACACAACAGCACACATTAGAGCACATCACTGTGTCCCAAAATGGGGAAGTGATATTTACAAAATGGGGAAGTGATATTTTTGTCAAGTGCTCAGATCTTCTATAGAACTGATGCTAAAATCAACCAATTTTACAATGTTATTTTTTCTCAAAATGCTTTAATATGCACCGCTTGTAATGTTTTGTGCCCACATATTCCTTGGAAGAGAGCCCAAATGGATACAACTATCTTTTAATGTAGTCCTATTTTTGCCATTTACTCTCCATTTTTAAGTAGTTTCTCAAAACCTCCTCATGGGAGAATCTCCAAATACACTATATAGTTGATTTTAAGCTCTATCAGCTTTTGACCAATGTCACAGGCCCAACGTGCTTTGAGATTCACCATTTGCCACAGCTTTTGACAAAACGCAATTGGGGGGTCACTTTTAACCCCATTAGAGTTATCTGTGAATTAGCTTTTAGTTTGACTCAAATGCTTTAACAAGTATTATTTATCACACGTATTTCCATAAAAGCCTTTGGATAGTATAATTCCATAATAATCAAGCACTGGCAGAGCCAATAGGTCAGGCATTAGCCACCAGCCTTTTGGCAATTATTGTTTTGCTTTGTCATGGTTTTTGCAAAACTTTATTGTTTGGAAAGGTGTGAGCTGGCAACAATCTAAACAAAAACATTGGATAAAGGCAAAAACGTTGTTATGGTCTAAAAAAACCACACATTGCCATAGTACTCCCTGGCACTGAAGGGAACTATTTTGTGTGTTGATGTGCTCCTTGTGAAAGGACAGTAAGTCGTAACTCAGAGTCAATATTTACTTTATTTTTGTTTATAAAAGTAGAACATGCATAAATAATTTAAAAAACATTAAAACATACAAGTCCATTCTCAGTGCAAATCGAACATTATTGATAAAAACCATCATAGGAATACATAGTTTAAAGGGGCGGGCCTTAAACGAGAATCATGGCGGCTACGTGAGCTAGTTGCTCCGCAGAGGCCTAACATTTATCCTGAAGAAACAGCCTGCAGCCGGCGCCAAGACGACATTTGAACGAGTCGCCAAGGACCGGAGAAGCAGAGGAGCAGGCTGAGGTGCGGCGGAGCGGCAGAGGGCGATCTGCTGCCCAGCGACAGGAGCGGCCTGAAAGCCGCAGACTAAAGTAAACGAGTGTCCGGATGGGCGTGGTCTGAAGTGCGGCGCTCTCCGCAGCGGAGCCGACTCACGCTGGGCCCGGAAGAAGCATCGGCGGCGCCCTGGAGATGAGACTCTGCTACACCGGGTGAGCCGAGGCACCCCGGGGGGGAGAAGAGCCAAAGACGCCGGTCTTGACACCCGTGGCTCCTGTCAGTCACAAGAGTCTTGACACCTTTGAGATGCTTGTCAAACATGATCTACAGTCTTTCAATTACAACAAGAAATCCAAGCACTGCAACCTCACTATCAAGGAAAAGCAAGTTTTTACAAATCTTGCAAACAATCCAGCAATAACCTGTCAAAATGCTGACAAGGGCGGCGCCTTGGTCATCATGGACACCAGCTTTTACAACCAACAAGTATACAACCATGTCATGGATACCGATACCTATGCTTTACTTGACTACAATCCCACCGATGAATTTGCTCACTACTAAACAGTCTGTTGAAAAAAGCTGTTGACGATGGTGTCATCACTGAAAAAGTCCAAAAATACTTGACTAAATCTCATCCCAAATCTCCCATCATTTACTTGTTACACAAAGTGCACAAATGCCTCAAACAACCTCCGTTTAGACCGATTGTCTCGACACGAGGCAGTTTGCATGAGCCCATTGGTAAATTTCTTGATAAACACCTGCAGCCATTTGTGTCCAAAATGCGAACATATCTTAGAGACACCACAGATTTTATTTCCAAAATTGATCAAGTCACCTTTGAACATGACGGCGAAATTTGGCTCTGCACCATTGACGTCAAATCGTTATACACGTCTATACCTCACGATCTAGGCATGGCTGCCATAGAGAATGTTCTATTGAATTCTGACTTGGATGTTAGCCTGCAACTATTTCTCATGGAATTGCTCACTTTCACTTTATACCAGAGTTATTTTAAGTGGAATGATCAGTGGTTTTTACAACTCTCGGGAACTTCCATGGGCAATTGTGCCGCCCCATCGTACGCAAATATTTTCATGCAACAATTTGAAGAAGACAACATTCTCAATCAGGTAACTTGGATAAATCACGTCAAAGTTTTTTTGAGATACATTGACGATATTTTTATTTTATGGGATGGCCAGTACAACGATCTCATGTCAGCTCTCAACGATCTTAATGCTATCAATGACCGTATTCAGTTTACTTTTGAGGTACACCATGAGCAAATGTCTTTTTTGGACGTCATGGTCAAGAAAGAGGCCAATAGGCTACAGACTGATTTGTATCGTAAAAAGACTGACCGCAACAACCTTTTACATTACAAAAGTTTTCATCATCAACCACTCAAAAATCATCTACCTTATTCTCAGTTGCTGAGAGTCAAACGCATCGTGTCACAACCTGAACGATGTACACAACAGATGGATTTCATGCTCTCTCGATTTGCTGATCGTGGTTACCCTCAAATTTTTTTGGATCAAGCCAAGTCATGTTGTGTCACCAAAAACAGATCTGAACTTTTGATTAAAAAGGTCAAAACGAGCTCTAACCGCATGGTTGTGGTTTCCAAATTTTTGACTATGAGTCAGCGATACAAGAACAGCATTCACAAACATTGGCCAATTCTGGCCATGGAACCGGACTTCAAAGGTTTTTTTCTAAATCAACCCATTTTTGCATACACAAGAGGGAAAAATTTGAAAGAGCTGCTAACCAAACCCTCCACCAGGACTCCGGCCAACCCGAACAAGGGTACCATACCCTGCATGAACTGTAGCAACTGCAACAACATTATCAGAGGTTCTTGGATGACCCACCCTATGAAAGGCTCTCGTATCAACTTACAAGCGACAGCTACTTGTGACACCATGAACGTTATTTACCTTTTGAAATGCCCATGCGGGCTACCATATGTTGGGAAAACCGAGAGAAAGATTAAAACACGAATACACGAACATAAAAGCAATATAAGAACCAGGAACTTGAAATCTACAGTTGCCACACATTTTGCAGAACACGATCATAACATTTGCCAACTTAAATTTTTGATATTGGAAACTGTTACGAAGATTGAAGGCAGGAACAACAACAACTTTCTTCTACAACGTGAACATTTTTGGATCAAAGCCCTTAATGCTTTGAAACCTTTCGGCTTGAACGATCGTATGGAGTTTTTGTGTTATCTCTGAACCCGTGATATTTTTCCTGGACTGGTGTTCTCTCATTGCTCCTTTTAATTTTAATTTTATGTCTATCTCATTCTATCTATTCGTTCTTTCTTTTCTCTCCTCCTACTTATACTTCTATCTCTATGTTTGCATTGTTGCACTTTGATTCTTTGTTTCAACTTTCTGCTCATTCCTATCACATGCCTCACCTCTATAGAGGTGCTTCTTGGTACTTGTATTATTTGATCTTATTTTATATGGCTTCTCTCATGTACCACACGTAGCGTGCAGCGGCAGTCGTTCACTCATTTGTTCTCCACATGGGTGCTGATGCATGATTTTCTATTTACAGGTACCGTGATTTATGTTTTTTATTTTTTATTTTGCATTGCACGTAGTTTAGTAAATATGTCGGCACTGGCTCATTTTTTGAGACCTTTTCAAGATGGCCGCCAAGCCTGTCGGCTCTGTTTAAGTCCTTTGTTCATTGTTATTAAGTTCAAATAACCACAAGGTTCAATCCCGCGGCTTCACGCACTTCGGGAACTGATACGCTGCTTTACACTCAGTGCATGTAAGTGACTTTTGCACGTTATACACGCGATATGCCTTACACATAATGTATACTGGTGACTTTTTGCATGTTACACACGCGATTTGCATTAACGTTTTTTTTAACTTCTTTGCTTCTCTCACTTGTTTTTGTTTGCACTTCATTAGTTCTTTCCACTGTTTTGTATCACCGATGAATTGACGCACTGAGGGTTTGTATTTAGTAAACCAGTCACCCGTCCAGCGTTTCACTTCGTTTTATCGCTTTATTTTTTCCTTCGCTAGACGCACTTTTTTCAGTTTGTTTGGCTCGTCCACATTTATAGTTTGAGCACTGCTGGGAACACTGTATTTGTTAACTGTATACTTACCGTCATCTCGATGGTTAATGTTTAGCCACTGGCACGCTTTGCATGGAGGCACAGTGTCATTTTTATCTTGTTGTCTGGAGAGTACGTTTCCTCACGGTATCCTTATTTACTATTTACAGAATTTTGGCCCCTGACGAAGGGCCACACGGCCCAAAATGCATTGGGTTTGGAAAAACTGCCTGTATACTCATGGAGTGTTCTTTTGATAGGAAGATTTCAATATCATATTTGAACAGTATACATTAAAATGTTTTGGATATATTGATCACCGTGATACAACCTGATTTCTTTCAACACGTTTTAACATTGACCCACTTTTTCGTGGACCTACGCTGTGCTCAGGGGGACGCCCCTATCCAGGCGGCGCTGCTTGCTGTTACTTGTCACACCCTTTATCAGAGGGTGATACCCCAGAAGCACGCAACAAATCCACAAATTATCACACCACTGGTGTGCGCAGTCCTGTCTCTTCCTCACCCGTGGCACAACAACATAAGGCCGGAGCATGCAGGGCCGACTGCAGAGGATGTGGGCCTGACGGCATGAGCTTTGTGGCATGTTGGGCGGTCCGCCCGGAGCAGATCTACGGTCGAGGCACACGGTGTGGCGGGCGGCCCGGGTGCCGGATTAGGCTCTGGGGATGCCCTGGCCACCTGGCAATATGTGTGGTGGTGATTTGGCCTGGGAGGAGCTCAGGGAAGAGAGGGCCCATGCAGTGTTGTGGCCAGGAGCTACGGGACCCCTACCAGATGACACGGCTGCATGAGCAAAGCTCCCGAGATCTGAGGTGCAAGCAGAGGAGTGTGTGACCGGGGGCAGGCCCTGAGGCGAGCAGAGGCAGCTTGGGGCATCGGAGGCGGTCCCTCCTTTCGTCCACCCCCGGGATCTGTGAAGCACTTGGTGTGAGCTGCCAGGGCACTGCAAGGGCCAGGCTCTCAAGAACATTACATTCCAGTTCAGTTTAGTGAAGAAGTGGCCTCGACATGCACCCGGATACCCCTTTGAGGTGAACCACCATCGGGGCGGACACCGGGGGGATGCTGATCCATCTCGGAGCCCTGTGCCGGCCTCCATGAGAGGCCCTCTTTGCTGCGTGGTGGAAACTACCCTGTAACTTTATGCACGGCAGCTGGGAGGACGCTGGCCACAATGAAGGTATGCACTAGGATCGTTCAGAAGTAGCCAAGCCAGGACACTTAGGTAAAGAGCAACGAATCTTTGGGGTGGCAAAAAAAAAAAGTGGACTGGAGCGGCGGGACAGGGAGCAGCGAGACTCCCCCCGGGCAGGGACTTCTGGAGAGCCGGAAATAAATCGTTTTACTTTGAGGGGGAGCCTGCAGACTCATTGGGTCCCGGGGAAGGGGTTTCCTGGGGTCTGGACTCGCTCTCACCATGGGCAAAGCACAGCAAAAACAAGGGGGTGCTCCCATGGAAGAGGATGAAATGCAATCCCCACTTACTACTGAGGACACTGAGGACCCGGGGATAGCCGACCAAGCCCTCCATAAAAACCTTGATAAAATACTGGTGGCTATTGCAGACACAAAGACAGCATTACAGCAGGACATAGAGGTGGTCTCTGTTGATCTTGGATTGCTACAAGCAGAACACGGCAAATTGGTGGATAGAATGAAAATAGTTGAGCACACAGTAGAAACGATGCAACCAGAATGTACGTCCACATCCAACCGGCTTGAGGACCTGGCAATGAGAGTATGTACCCTGGAAAGACAGGCGGAAGACACTGAGGGGCGAAACAGATGGAATAACATACAGGTGGTAGGTCTGCCCGGAAATAAGGAGGGCACGGACATGGTGGCCTTCATGAAGGAATGGTTGAGAAAAAGCTGTGGCCCCGGGGCTACTCACGCCCTTCTTTGCACTTGAGAGAGCGCACAGAGTCCCTTCCCGTCCTCCGGTTGTGGCGCACCTCCTACACTACAAGGATCACAACATCCTAATACAACAAGCCCGCACCAATGGACCTTATCCTATGGACAACAGCAGGGTGTCCATCTTCCCAGATTTTACAGCTAAGGTGCAGGCCCAATGAGCATCCTTCCTGGAGGCCAAAAAGGCATTGAGGGGGGAAGGAATTAGATACTCCTTAATGTTCCCAGTGAAGCTACGAATCACCCTTGATGGTACCACACACTTTTGCGACTCACCGGAGGATGCGTGGACATGGTTGGAGAACTATAAGAAGGGCGGCCCTGTGGCTCAGGACAAGCCCTGTGGCTCCAGGCCGCCTAAGCCACAGCGTAAACGGCTAAGGCGCTCGAGCAGGAGAACCACGCTATAGAGGCCCACGGCATCACAAACGGCACAGGAAAGAAAAGCAACCCTGCAAGCTGTGGCTAAGGCCCTGACACAACAACCGGAGAAGAGTAACTCAGACAAAACCTCGGAACACAGTGCAGGAGACTCTGAATCAAGGGCCTCAGCTAGAAGTGACATGAACATGCCAGAAGTAACTCCACAGACAGCCAATGGCATTATTTAAGCTGGCCAACGGGCCTCGGAGTGGGAAAACACAAGCACGGGCCAGATGAGACCCATAAGTTTCGGCTGCAGGAGGGAATCGGATCCCTGTCGGTAGATATTGAGGCTTGAGCAGATATGGCACGCAGTGACTAACACCCTACACACCCCCACCAAGATAGTCCCGATTGGATGGGACAGTGGGACAATCTTGTACTAATTGTTTTCTTTTTTTACAGGTTATGGCGGCCAACCGTTGTTGAGCTGCCCAAGGGAAAGGGAGTTATTTGTTGGGGAAAAGTGGTGGTCTCTGTCAGATTGTTACTATGGTATGTCAGGAAATCTACATGAAATGGGGGAGCATGGGGGGGTAAGAAAGGGAGACATAGCCCACAACAAATACTACATGTCATTAGTACACCACAATATTGAGATGCTCTCCTGGAATGTGAGGGGCATGGGGTCAATGTCCAAATGGCATAAAATGCATAGCTACCTTACACGCCAGGGCATACAGGTAGCGATACTGCAGGAAACACACCTCACACTGGAAGAGAGCGCCCGACTTTGCCGTCGATGCCGGGGGCACCTGTATGCCACTACATATTCCACATTCTCGAGGGGTACCCTAATATGGATCTGGGCAGGCACCCCCATTGATGTGAGGAAGGTACTTATGATCCGGAGGGCAGATATGTCCTGATACAAGGAAGGACCCTAGGCAGGGAACTCACACTTGGGAGTATTGATGCACCAAATCATGATCAGGTCCAGTTCCTGCACAGTTTGTCTAAGCACCTATCCATACTCGACACTTCCCACATGTTGCTAGGGGGAGATTTCAATTGTGTGGCGGATATTGAGATGGACAGGTCAACCCCCCGCTGAATGATACACCAGTAGCCAAGGTGGCTAGATGATTTCGAGACTGGTTGGCGGGATGGGATATGGGGGATATCTGGAGATTACAACACGGATGTATAAGGGGCTACTCATACTACTCACATTTGTATAAGTTACATACCAGGCTAGACATGTACGCCTGCTCCAACAGTCTGGGACAATCCGTCACCCATACAGAATATCTGGGGCGCACTGTATCCGATCACAACCCTTTGTTACTGTGTTTTCACTGTCTACCGGAGCCCACGTTGACTCCCACATGGCGATTGGATCCTGCCCTCCTACAGAACAGCCAGTTTTGCGAGTCATTGCAAACAGTCATTACACAATACTTTCAGTTCAATTAGGGCACGACCACCTCCAGGGCAATAGAATGGGAAGCCTTTAAGGTGGTAGCACGGGGACAGTGTATGGGCCAGAAAGTAGGGATAGGGAAGGAAATTCTGGGGGAAATTGCCAGCTTGGAGACTCAACTACAGGAGGGGGAAGCCCGATTAGTCACGGATAAGGATGCCCAGGATGTGTTGAGGGACCTTAGACAAAAATACGATGAAACTCTAGAACGATTTAGAGGGTTTGATGCACAGGAGTACCATGGATGGGTGCATATGGAGGGAGGTAGAGCGGGCAGACTGCTCGCCAGGCTAATCCGGCCCGAACACGGGAGAACTCCTATCTCTCAGATACAACTAACAGAAGGGGGGATCACACATCATCCTCGAGAAATAAATGATGCATTCCTATCCTACTATTCCCAATTGTATTGTGAACCTCGGCCGCAAATGAGAGAGACCATACCAAACTACTTGGCACCACTTCCCCCGACGGTAATATCACCCGACCAACGTGAGACCCGGGGGGGGGGCAGGTTACCGAAATGGAGATAAGGGCAGCACTGAAGGAAATGGCCTGAGGGAAAACTCCTGGCCCTGATGGGTTGCCAGTGGAGTTTTATTCCAAGTATGCCCAGATTCTAGCACCAAAATTAGTGGAACTGTAGGCAGAGGCCTGGGGCAGGGGGGAACTGCCTTCCTTGACAAGGGGCACGCTAATTGTGCCTCTCCCCAAAACCAAAAAATCACACCCCCAAGTGTCGGACTTCCGTCCACTTTCGATGCGTAATGCAGATTTCAAAATCCTGAGTAAGATTCTGGCCTCACATCTACTGCCACATATGACCACCCTAATTCACATGGACCTAAACGGGTTTGTGCCGATCAGATCCACCTCTGGGCATCTACGGAGACTGTTTTCTGTGCTACATCACCCAGACAGATACCAATACCCAGACACACTGATAGTATCAATAGACTTAGAGAAGGCATTTGATTCGGTGAGGTGGGACTTTCTCGAAAGCACAATGGAAAGGATGGGACTGGGGGAAGGCTGGATTAGATGGGTGAAGATTCTATATACACTCCCGTCTGCGCGAGTAAGGACGAATGGCGTGATCTAAAAATCCTATCACATACACAGAGGAACTAGGCAGGGATGCCCCTTGTCTCCGCTGCTGTTTGAAATTGCAATTGAACCCCTGGAGACAGTTTTTCGGCAACAAGAAGGCTGCCTTGGTGTCCGAGTGGGACCTAGGCCCCACATGATCTCCCTTTATGCAGATGATTTGTTGTTGTACTTGAGAGAAGGGGGTGGGTGCACAACAGGCTCTGACCATTCTGGATGAATACGCAAATCTACCAGGGCTTAGAATTAATAAGGCTAAGACATATGCCTTTCCTTTAAAGGAAGGCCGAATGTAGCCGGAGACCCTCCCGACAGGCCTGGTGTGGGCCCCTTGCTCGTTCAAGTACCTGCGAGTCCATATTTTTCACAAGTTAGAGGACCTGCGTGAGGGAAACCTTAATCCAACAGTTAGAGCATTGAAAGCGTCAGCACAATTTTGGCGCTCCCTCAAGCTGCCGCTGATAGCTAGGGTTGGACTCGCAAAAATGATTATGTTGCCTAGACTGTTGTACCACTTTGTGAATCTCCCGGTTGTGATACCACCAAGTTGGTTCTCTGGTGTGAACCAACTACTCCGAGAATTGATTTGGGACGGGGGAGTAATAAGGTAGCCCTGGACATAGTACAAAGAACCGCAGAGAATGGAGGGTTGGGGGCCCCTGATTTCAAATTGTATTATCTGATGGCACAATTGCAATGGCTAACTCAGGGATTGGATGGTCGGAATGTGGAATAAATGGGAGACAGGCCCGGGAGAAACAGTCGGGGACAGTTAGTGGCTAAATTGATACACCAGAAAGTGAACCTCCCACACCCCAACGTGCTGCTGAAAGCAGCCTTATATTGTTGGAAGAGATGCCTCCGGCGCACGGAGAAGGGCCACCCATATGCTCCAGAAATACCACTTGCGGGAATACCACATGGGAACCCGCTAGCCCCCTACTCTGAAACTAACCTGGCGGTATGGACGGAAACGGGGATAACAGTGGTGGGAGACTGTTTCCATCTCGGAACATTGATGCCTATGGATGAGCTAATGTTTCAATACCACTTGTCACATGGACAATTCTTGAGTTATCACTCCTTGATGCAAACATTTTGAGATTTATGGCAGGGGGTTCTACTGAACCCCCCACACACAGAGTGCTTCAAGCGCTACTGACTTTGGGTGCTGCCCAGCATCTAGTAAAGAGGTTATACCAAGCACTTCTTGAGTCAACTAATAAATAGCTAGACATAGTACAAAGAACCGCAGAGAATGGAGGGTTGGGGGCCCCTGATTTCAAATTGTATTATCTGATGGCACAATTGCAATGTCTAACTCTGGGATTGGACGGTCGGAATGTGGAATAAATGGGAGACAGGCCCAGGAGAAACAGTCGGGGACAGTTAGTGGCTAAATTGATACACCAGAAAGTGAACCTCCCACACCCCAACGTGCTGCTGGAAGCAGCCTTATATTGTTGGAAGAGATGCCTCCGGCGCACGGAGAAGGGCCACCCATATGCTCCAGAAATACCACTTGCGGGAATACCACATGGGAACCCGCTGGCCCCCTACTCTGAAACTAACCTGGCGGTATGGACGGAAACGGGGATAACAGTGGTGGGAGACTGTTTCCATCTCGGAACATTGATGCCTATGGACGAGCTAATGTTTCAATACCACTTGTCACATGGACAATTCTTGAGTTATCACTCCTTGACGCAAACATTTTGAGATTTATGGCAGGGGTTCTACTGAGACCCCCACACACAGAGTGCTTCAAGCGCTACTGACTTTGGGTGCTGCCCAGCATCTAGTAAAGAGGTTATACCAAGCACTTCTTGAGTCAACTAATAAATAGCTAGACCGTACTAGAGGAAAATGGGAGGGGATCATCCGGAGACCCCTAACGGATAGGGAGTGGGCAAAAATACTGAGGGGGTCCAAGAATGTATTGAGAAATTCTCATTTCAAGACGATCCAATTTAATTATATACACATGGTCTAACTGACCCCGGTTAGAATAGAAATGTTCATGTTTGCGCAATGCACAATGTAAGTTAGCATTCGCTGCGCCATTTTCTTACAGGCGCCATTTTAGACTGCTCGAAACTGATCTAGTTCAGTTCCGAGAAATGCTCCACTGTAAGTTTCGTTTCTGCCACGTTAGACTTGTTCCCCTAATGAGTACACTGTTCGTATTATCGCATACCTTTCTCAGTAGATAGAGGCCCTCTTCCACTAGTCTGGTGACGGGCCTGACTGGAACGACCTTGGAATTGAGATACTTTGTGAGCGATAGAAGCGCTGAAACCGTTTTTTGTATTTCACTGTTTAGCTGCACCTGCATGGAAAATTCCACTGTGGGCGTGTTTTAGCCCAGTTACGAAATGTACATAATGTAGCTCTATGCTTGTTGATTTCAGTCCCCTCTGCAGCACTCCTAGCGACTGGGCAGACCGGGCTCTGCTCTGAGTGTATATGAATAAACAGTTATTGGTTTGTATTCTCTACTGTTTGACTGACTCTTCATTTGGTATGGAAGGCTGAGAGGTGGTCACTTCCCCGAACAGGGACTCCTTCGGGTGATTGATCCATCCCCTTTCCGCAAACGGGGGGGAGGCCGAGGACATCGTCGGGTCGGACTGATGGCTCAGGGATCCCTGCACGAAAAGTAATATTTGCTCGCAGCTGCCCCCTCTGTCCTGCCAGACGGTGCCTCGCCCAGTGGTCATCCCGACTGGAATCATGAATGGCGAAACCCTTGGATCTGACGTTTGGTCTGAAGAGTCGGCAGTGGAGAACTGGTTCGTTTGTACTACTGATATCAGGTGAGTTTGTTTTGGTTGTTTGTGGACACCACCAACCCCGACGATGCAGCACGCAACCTCAGACGCTGGATGGACGACTGCGCCAACACCTTAGCCCCGCTGAAAAAACCAACCCACAAAGACACCAGCAAGAGAGCCAGCTGGTTCACCCCGGAACTCCTAGCATCTAAACGCACCTGCCGGAAACTGGAGAACAAATGGCTCAGCGAGAAGACGCCGGACAGCCATGCAGTCCACAAAGACGCCATCCGCAACCACCATCACCTCATCAGGACCGCCAAGAGGACTTTCTTCAAAGACCGCCTCGACAACAACGCACACAACAGCAAGGAGCTCTTCAACATCGTGAAGGAACTCTCCAACCCCAGCGCCAACGACATCCCGCCGTCGCAAGCCCTGTGCGATTCCCTCGCCACCTTCTTCCACCGCAAGATCGCCGACATCCACGACAGCTTCGACTCCCGGACGACCCAAACAGGCCCCGACACGCCGGACCCACCGCACCCCATCGACCACGACCCCCTGACAACCTGGGCCAACGTGAGCATCGAGGACACAATCAAGACCATGGGCACAATCCACTCCTGCTCCCCGTCAGACCCTTTCCCGCACCACATCTTCAACAAAGCCGACAGCTCCATCGCACCCCACCTGCGCAACGTGATCAACCTCTCTTTCAAGACCGCGACCTTCCCTGAGAGCTGGAAACACGCCGAGATCAACGCCCTACTTAAGAAACCCAAGGCGGACCCGAGCGACCTCAAGAACTTCCGGCCCATCTCCCTGCTTCCATTCCCAGCAAAGGTCATCGAGAAGATCGTCAACTCCCAGCTCACCCGCTACCTCGAAGACAACAGCATCCTGGATCCCTCCCAGTCAGGATTCCGCAGCAACCACAGCACCGAGACCGCCCTCATCGCCGCCACCGACGACATCAGGATCCTGCTGGACAACGGCGAGACGGCGGCCCTCATCCTCCTGGACCTCTCCGCCACTTTGACACCGTCTGCCACCGCACACTACGCACCCGCCTCCTTGACGCAGGGATCCGAGACAAGGCCCTGGACTGGACCACCTCCTTCCTCTCCGACAGAACCCAGAGAGTCCGTCTACCCCCGTTTCGATCCGAAGCCTCCAAGATGATCTGCGGCGTCCCCCAGGGATCCTCCCTCAGCCCGACGCTGTTCAACATCTACATGGCCCCACTCGCACGCATCGCCCGACAGCACGACCTCAACATCATCTCCTACGCCGACGACACGCAGCTGATCCTCACCCTCACCAAGGACCCCATCACCGCCAAACCCAACCTCCACCAAGGAATGAAGGCCGTCGCCGACTGGATGGAGAACAGCCGACTCAAGCTGAACACAGACAAGACGGAGATCCTCATCCTCGGCCCCAACCCATCAGCTTGGGACGACTCATGGTGGCCCTCATCGCTGGGGACCCCCCGACTCCAACCGACCACGCACGCAACCTGGGAGTCATCCTCGACTCGAAACTCTCCATGACCAAACAAGTCAACGCAGTCTCCTCCACCTGCTTCAACACCCTCCGCATGCTACGCAAGATCAACAGATGGATCCCGACAGACACGAGGAAAACTGTCACCCAGGCACTCGTTAGCAGCAGACTCGACTACGGAAACGCCCTCTACGCTGGAGCCCCGACCAAGCTCATCAACAGACTGCAAAGAATCCAGAACGCCTCTGCACGCCTGATCCTCGACGTCCCACGCCACAACCACATCACCCCCCACCTGAGAAACCTACACAGGCTCCCCGTCGACAAGAGAATCTCCTTCAAGCTCCTGATCCACGCACACAAGGCACTGCACAAAACCGGCCCAGCCTACCTCAACAGTCGACTCTCCTTCTACGTTCCCAACAGGAGGCTCCGCTCCGCAGACCTCTCCCTGGCAACCGTTCCACGCATCCAGAGAACCACCACCGGAGGCAGATCCTTCTCCCATCGCGCCGCCAAGACCTGGAACACCCTCCCCCTCAACCTACGACAGACCGAAGACCTGCTAACCTTCAGGAGATGACTCAAGACCTGGTTATTCGACCAGTAACAGCAGCACCCCCCCTCTTCCCCCAGCGCCTTGAGACCCTTGCGGGTAAGTAGTGCACTTTACAAATCCTATGATTGATTGATTGATTGATATGGTACCATTGAGCTCTGAGTTTGGTACGGCCTGAGGGCTGTTTTGTTAAAAAGTACTTGCAACTACTTTGCCAGGTAAAAATAAAGAATTTGTTTTTCTTTTCGAAATGCCTGGTTTCAGCAAAATTTGGAATTTGTGTTGTCGTTGTTCTGCAGATGCTCGATTGGAAGAAGCTCAGCCAGCGCCTCCTGAAGGCAGCCCTAATTTTGATATGCGTGTGAAACATGGCCTTGGCCCTATTATGTTTAGTACATTATGGCACAAATATACGAGGGACAATGCCGAGTTGCAGTGGCTGTTGACAGGCGCTTTTGATGAACAGAAAATTGGGTTTTTACAGGAGCAATTATTTAAGAAAAGAAGTAGACAGTCCATGTTTGACTCCCTCAGAACTTGGCAGAAGGAGGCTAGACAGAGACGGAAGGGAAAAATGCAAACATTGACACAGGAAGCTGTGGCATATGATAGAGAAAAACAAGAGTCCGGAATTGAATGTGAAGATAGGAGATGTCGGTTGCATATTGATAGATCTTATTTGGCCAAAGAAGAAGACAATACTTTTGTAGAGGAGTTGTTAGATACTCGACCCCCGCCTCCTTATGACCCCCAGAGGATATACCCCACCGTTCCCTTACAGTCACAGCCGCCTGTTATGTCCGCTTCGGCTGTTCCCGTATCTACGGCTGTTGTTTCGACGGCTTTGGCTACGGCACCTCCCGCTCCTTCTTTGTCCTCGCCATCTTTGACAACTGTGACCCCTAGTGCATCTACTGTTTCAACTCCTGTATCTTCTGTTCTTTCTCCTCCGGTGCAAGCGTTAACAACGATTGTGCCTGTTACCTCTGTTGCTTCTCCCTCTATGGTCTTTCATCCTCCGACTCCTTTGAATGCTGAGACGCCAGGACGTGGGTTTGAGGATGGAGATTGGACGAAATCCAAGGAGCGAATAGGCTAGTTAGTGCGATCTGGGGTAGAGGATGAAGAGAAACAAGTAATAGCTGACCAGGCTGCGCGGTGGGCTTGTAATGCAATTTATAGTGTTGAGGATGTTTGGGAAGTTATGCGAGATTTTGAACCCTTTATACAGCAACATGCCCTTAAGCATATGTCTGCTACATTGATTTGTCTTTGGCAAACAGACATTGGGAAAGAAGCGCCTCAAATTTTATTTGATATTAGAGATCGTGTATATGCTACTGATTTGGAGCCAGGCCAAGTATTTGGGAATGTTACAACTCTAGTTGCCTACAGGGGTAGACCACATGAGAGGAGCCCTACTCGGATAACTCAGTTTCCGATGCGGGAGGTCTAACCCATATATCACCCAGAAATACCTAAGTTAACGGATCAGCGTGGTAATGTCACTAGACCGGCTGTAGCGGCACGTTTCCAGGAGCAATGGGTTTATACTCCGTGGAAAAGGAGTGAGGTTTTAGCCTTTAAGACTCATTTGCCTGACACTAGGAAAAGTCCTACAGCTTATTATAGAGAATTAACAGAGGCTGCCTCTTCTACTGTAATGACTCTTGCTGATATTGAAATGTTTTTCGGTTTTCTCGTTCCGGTTGATGTTTGGAGACAGGTTCATACTCAAGACCATGTCGCGGAGTTGGGTGGTACATGGGATGTGATTAAAGAATGGGATCAGGAAAGGAAGCCAGGTGATAAACCCCGGGCCGAGATACTTGCTTTGCCAGGTCGTATTATTACATATATATATTCACTTATTCCACCTAAGAAGGTAAGCTGGGACAAATTGACAGCTTGTCGACAGAAGAAGGATGAGAGTGTCTGATTTCTTTACTCGGTTTGAAGATACGTTTTTGGACTATAGTGGGCAGGATATGTCTATTGAGGGAGGAGTTCGATTGTTTGTTGACAGGTTTGTTTCTAACCTTCTTCCTGAAATTAAGACTCGTTTACAGGCGTCTGAGAGTACTTGGTCAACTTCTTCTCCCTCTATTATTTTGAATATGGCCCAATATTATGAACACCTCGATCAGGAGGAAAAGGATAGGACTGGTAAGAAACACAAGGATTTAAAAACAAAGGTGTTGTTGCAGCAAGCGTTTAGGGGAAATAGTAGGGGGTGGGGTGGTCCTTTCAGACAGCTTCCACGTACCAGTAGGCAGCCTTCAATGACACTTTTAGGGCCATGCGTATTGTAAGGAGGAAGGTCATTGGCGTAGCCAGTGCCCTGTGCTTTTACAGAAATCTGCAGCTCCTAGAGGTCGAGGTTATGGTGGGAGAGGTCGTGGGACTGAGAGAGCTCAGAATGCTACGGTTTCACAGGGTCGCTCTGATAATAAATACTTTGATGACCCTCGTGATAAACAGTATTATCATGATGATTACGATATGGATGAGGTGACAGGTATGTCTTATAGCTAGGACAGCCAGGGACAGGGTGAGGGACCAGTTCATATACCTGTAGATCAGTGCGGTCCTTATGTCACAGTGGATTTGCAAGGCTCGACTAAGGAATTTTTGGTGGACCAAGGTGCGACAAAGAGTTCTGTTTCTCGACATCTGTCTGGCCACAATAATGTTTCTGTAGGTTTTTCAGGTGTACCAGTTGTAAGCCCCATTTCACGCCCCCTTGCATTGACTGTTGGTCCTTTCACTGTGGAATCTCCTTTTTTGTTGACATCCAACTGTGGTGAGAATTTGATGGGTTTGGATTTGTTGAAGAAGTTGCATGCTACTATCTATTGCTCTCCTGCAGGTGTCTATATTATTATGGGTCCGGATGTGAGTACTAAACAGTGTTTGTCTCAGGATGCACCCCTCCCAGCTGAATTTGCTGACATCCCACCCACTCTATGGGCCACAGGTAACACGGATGTAGGGCTGTTGCATATACCACCAGTTTCTATACAAGTTAAAGAGAATGCTGTATTGCCTCGCATTCCTCAGTATAAGATACCGCAGGCAGGAGAACGGGCTCGTCTTCAGATTATTCAGGATTTGATACAAAAGGGAGTAGTTGAAGAAACTTCTGCCAATATTTGTAATAGTCCTATTCTTCCGATTCTTAAAAGGACACCCTCAGGCTCCTCTGAAGACAATGATACTGTTTATCGTTTTGTGACTGATTGCGTGAGGTTAATAAAATAGTGATTCCACAGTTCCCTGTGGTTCCTGATATTACTACGCTTTTGAGATGATTCCTTCTACTGCTAAATTCTTTTCTGTTATGGATTTGAAAAATGTTTTTTTAGTATTCCTATCCATCCAGACAGCAGATATTTGTTTGTGTTCACACTGGCCGGTAAGAGTTTTAGATTCTGTCGCGCTCCTCAGGGCTATACAGAGAGTCCTAGTGCTTATAGTCAAGCATTAAAAGGTCTGTTGGATTCCTTATCGCTTCCTCCAGGTAATGTATTAGTGCAGTATGTTGATGACCTCCTTATTGCTTCTGATACGGAACAGGGTTGCAAAGATAGTACAGTCAAATTGTTGTTGCATTTGGCCCATCATGGACATAAGGTTTCCCTTTCTAAATTTCAGTATTGTCGACAGGAGGTCACCTATTTAGGTCACCTACTGTCAAAGGAGGGTAGGAGGTTGACCCCTGAGGGCATCAGTATCATTGTTAAAATTCCCATTCCACAAACTCAAAAAGATGTGCGCGCTTTTATAGGTATCACTTCCTAGTGTCGTCAGTGGATACCTAACTATTCACTACTAATTAAACCTTTGCTTGCATTAACAACGAAAGAAGTGCATGAGCCTTTGCCTTGGACGTCTGAATGACAGCAGTCTTTTGAGCAACTGAAAACTGCGCTTTGTTCGGCTCCAGTGCTTGGCACACCTAACTATGGCAAACTGTTTGTGCTCTATGTCCACGAGATGGCTGGTTGCACGCTTTCTATCCTAACACAAAAGTTTGGGGATAAGCAGAGGCCATGTGCTTATTTCTCTGCTGTGATTGATCCCGTCGCAAGGGCACTCCTGAGTTGCCTGAGAGCGGTCGTGGCTGTGGCCACTTCAATCAGACAATCAGCTGGACTCGTGCTTGATATTGACCTCACAGTTATGGTACCCCATGCTGTGGATACACTTTTGAATAAGACAAAGACACAGCACCTCACCAGTGCACTTCTCACCGGGTATGAATTGACACTGTTTGCTAAGCATATTACGATTAAAAGATGTGCCACTCTGAACCCAGCCACATTACTACCCCTCCCTTCTGAGGACGATGCAGTCGATAAACATGATTGCATCTTCCAGACGGAAGAAGAGACTAAGGGACGGGTAGACTTGACTGATGTTCCCTTATCTGACCCCCAAGGAGAACTATATGTCGATGGCTCTTGTTTTAAATTACCAGATGGCACCACCACTGCAGCTTATGCTATCACTACGTTGCGCACGGTGGTAGAGACATCACAGGTTCCTTATCAGTCGGCTCAAGTTGCTGAGCTCACTGCTCTTATTCGGGCTGTCAACATCTATACTGACAGCCAGTATGCCTTCGGGTCGCGCATAATTTTGGGTGACTCTGGGCTGAGAGAGCGTTCCTTACTTCTCATGGCACCAAGATTCAGCATGGACACCTCATATTGAGGCTTTTGTCAGTTTTAACGCTCCCCAAGAAATTGGCCATAATTAAATGTAGTGCTCACAGGAAGGTTACTGATGATGTGGGTAAAGGAAGATCATACAGCTAAGGCAGATCATACAGCTAAGGAAACGGCCCGAACAAAGATGAAATGCATGTTTGTGGCATGTCCAGCTAGGTGGGTCCCTGAAGTTGTCATGCTTGAGAATACTCTTGAAAGTGTAAAGGAGATAGAAAGTGAAGCCACAATGGAAGAATTAGCGGAATGTCAGGAAAGTACAGCACAGTTAAATGAGGAAGGATGTTGGATCGATAAATCAGGGAAGCAGAGGTGGATGTTGCCAGATGCATATGTTCTTCCTTTGGTTACTACGGCACATGGTCTAGCTCATATTAGTGCAAAAGGCATTTGTAAGCTCTTAGCTCCTGTATGGCAGAATGACAATATCTCTAAGACAGCCGTGCATTTAGTGAAATATTTCATGGTCTGTATGATGCATATTCCAGGGAAGAGTACCCCGACACCACCTGGTAATTTTGCACCACCCACTTTTCCTTTTGAAGTCCTTCAAATGGACTATATTGAATTAGAGAGATGCAATAATCTTAAGTAAGTTTTGGTGGTTGTATGTGCATTTAGTAAATGGGTTGAGGCTTACCCCACTAAAGATAATACAGCCATTACGACTGCAAAGGTACTCCCGAAGGAGTTCTTTTCTCGTTTCGGCTTGCCCTGAGTTATCTGGAGTGACAACGGAAGTCATTTTAATGCGAAAGTAATTCAATTGATTTGTGAGGGTCTCCATATAAAACAAAAATTTCATGCTGCCAATCATCCACAGTCAGCGGGTTTGGTTGAGAAGTACAATGGTACTCTCAAACTGAAATTGGCAAAAATTTAGGAGACCACAGGGTTAAAGTTGCCGGATGCTTTACCATTAGCTCTTTTGTCAACAAGAACAACAGCACATTCTAGGACAGGATTGTCTCCTTACGAGGTCATGTTTGGGTGCCCGTCAAATGTTTGGGGCGTTCCGCGTCCTTGTAAGTTCTCTGATATTTAGTACCCTGTGTTACTCGATTACCTTGGCCAGTTAACCGAAGGTTTACGTTCTATACACCAACAGGTGCGGGAGTCCCTACCTTCTACACCAGAGGGACCCGGCCACGATATCCAGCCTGGTGACTTTGTTTTGCTGTGTAACTTCCAGAGGAAGAAAAGCTTGGAGCCACGCTGGAAAGGTCCTGAGCAGGTTCTGTTGGTGACACGTACTGCTGTGATGGTTGCTGGCCGTAAGAACTGGGTCCACGCGACCCACTGTCGGATGATTCCCTTGCCATTACCCTACAACCAGTGGGTCAAAGACGGAATTGGGGACACAGAGTGCGAACAGGTGCCTAGGTTTGTCCCTTTCAGTGATGCCTAGCTAACGTGGACGCAAACGGATAAAGAAAATGAGGATGTGTTGAACGAGGTTGTTCCCCCGGAAATACGAGCTATCCAAGAGCCTTTGTTCACTGATCATACGGTGCCTAGGCCTACCAGACACAATTTGCGCCCTCGGCTGAGGGATACTGAGTCTAAGGAGAAAATAGATTAAGGATGGACTGCATAAGACAGGTTGTACTGAGTTATAGTACCAACAGAATTAGCTTAAATTAGTGAAGGGCTTTTGCTTACTTTATTCTAGTTGTTTAAACAGTAGTTAGGGAAGGCCAAAGTATACCTTGAAGGTATACCATCTTGATCGACGTGGGATACATCAAAAGAACTAAGGACAGAGCAAGCTCCACCGCCGGTGCTCAAGAGCACCAACGTATTGATGGACAGTAGGAGCCTGACGGACAATGGGAACTTGTATATTTTCTTTGCATTTTACCCCCCTTTTATCATCCGTTATGCATCCCTTTAGTAGACAGGTTGCTGAGGAAGAGCAGCCAGTGATTCTTGTTGCCCAGCATAATATGGTGTGGACACGCAAACAGAAAATAACATGTGTTGCTCTTGTGATTTTGTTGCTAATAATATTGTGTGGGGTGTCATGGGTTTTGGAAAATGATCAGGATGTGCCTTTACGTAACAAGGGTAAGGTTATTTCCCCGAAAAGAAATAAAAGGACAGCCCAGAGTAATGTATTTCTAGACACACACAAGAGATTCTTTGGAGAAGGGACAGCTTGCTACCCCACTGAATCTGCCATTAGTTTATGGACTGCATATCCATTGTCACTTGTAAATTATACATATACTCGTCCACTGCAATTTACAAAAGTGAAGGGAGTTTTTGGTTTTGGTTATCCAGGACCTTGTTTATATTATAGAAAGCCACTGGGAATGGGTTATCCAGGTTGTGATAATAATACATATTGCGACAATATTTATATGGAAGAACAGAATGTCACTTTGGTGGGCTGGTATTACTAGGAAATTATAGTTACCCGAGAGGCTGGTTATTATCCTGCTTGTGGCCCCTTCGTGAATAGCACGGACACTTCTTTGTATATCAATTGTTCTGGAATAGTGTTGTACAAAAATACGATCCTTTTAGTGAATGACAAAGATCCGAGTACTTTCGGAATGAACACTAGATATGCTGCAGTAGATTATGAAGGGCCGATTTATGCACACCCGGGGTTTTACTTTTTTTCTAACGGTGCATATTCCAACATCCATAATGGTGTGCCCTGTAAATATGCTAAGCCTACTGTCTGCTGGGTTAAAAGGACTTTGACCAAAGAATTCTGTGAGGGAGTGACCGATATAGAGGTCAATAATTATAGTAATGGGATCACTTTTGGATACATCCTTTCTTCTATTTTCACTTTGGGTGGTACCTCTATGGCTCAGGGTGAGAAAGCTAGAGAATATTTTGGGTGCAAGTTGCAAATTTTATCTAATACTACCGAGGCAGCTTTACGCGACATCACCACTCAGTTGGAAAGTATGCAAATATATTCAGAACAGACTAGATACGCTGTTGATTTTATCATAGCTAAGAGAGGTGGTGTATGTGCGGTAGTGGGAGACCAATGTGAGGTCGGGATCAAGAATATGGAAAAGAATATTACCAAGCACATTCTCGACATCCTTGAGAATGTCACGGGAATGGAAAGTGGAAATTGGAGTTGGTCTCTTTTTGGTAGCTTGGGCTGGATTCTTGAAAAGGTGATTTACCTGATTGTGATATTGGTGCTTTGCTGTGCTCTTATTCAGTGTCTTCCTTTCTGTTGCTCCTATTGCACCACTATTCTCACCCCTAAAAGGAAAATATCGATTCATGATACCAATGCTGCAATTATGGTACAGAAAGAAATTGAAGATCTCATGAATATAGACGAGGGCATTTTTGAGAATTCTTCCCTCCTCACAGTTTCCTTCCCTGATGTTGACACTATGGAGTGCTCATAAGAATTTATTGCTGTGCATTCGTATTACTGTTTGTGGTTTCCTATTTTTCTGTTGTCTTTAGAAAATGTTTTAGCTTATGCTAAAACGAGGGTCTGTTAGAATAGAAATGTTCATGTTTGCGCATTGCCCAATGTAAGTTAGCATTCGCTGCGCCATTTTCTTACAGGCACCATTTTAGGCTGCTCGAAACTGATCTAGTTGAGTTCCGAGAAATGCTCCACTGTAAGTTTCATTTCTGCCACGTTAGACGTGTTCCCGTAATGAGTACACTGTTCCTATTAGCGCATTCCTTTCTCACTAGATAGAGGCCCTCTCCCACTAGTCTGGTGATGGGCCTGACTGGATCAACCTTGGAATTGAAATACTTTGTGAGCGATAGAAGCGCTGAAACCGTTTTTTGTATTTCACTGTTTAGCTGCACCTGCCTGAAAAATTCCACTGTGGGCATGTTTTAGCCCAGTTACAAAATGTACATAATATATCTCTATGCTTGTTGATTTCAGTCCCCTCTCAGCACTCCTAGCAACTGAGCAGACCAGGCTCCGCTCTGAGTGTATATGAATAAACAGTTAATGGTTTGTATTCTCTTCTGTTTGACCGACTCTTCATTTGGTATGGAAGGCTGAGAGGTGGTCATTGGTGACCCGGGTGACCCTAAACGGGTCACTTCCTTCACCCTCCACAGGCTAAATGTGATTGGAGGGGAAAGCAGCAGAGCCTGTGATAGATGTGGATTAATAGATGCTGGCTTTGCACATATAACGTGGAAATGCATATATCTACGGGATTTTTGGTAAAAAGTCCTGACTGCGATTAAGAAAACATTGACCTGGGTACTCCCGAATACACCAGAGATATGTCTATTGGGCCTGTTCCCTAGACCCAAAGCCAAGAAAATAGGGAATAGATTTACGGACCTAGCACTGGTCCTGGCAAGAAGGCAGATTGCGCAGCATTGAACGGCATGCACCACCCCTTTGATAACGACATGGGAGAAAAATGTGGATACTTGGTCCAGGGTAGAGCTGAGGGCCCTTCAGAAGGAGGTTTTGAGAGTATCCGTAAACACCCCATTGTGGAATTAAGAGCAGAAGTCCTGAGGGATTGGGAGTCCATGAATATGGAAGAAACAGAAGGTAGGGACACAGTAGAGGAGGAACTGGGATTCGGCACCCCTGATAGGGGATCCCTGGACCCACCCAGCCCCCCCCCCCCCACCTTGGCAAACATATAATTATATAATCATACTGGCAAGATCTTGAATTAGGAGCCACACGTTAGACTAGAAGACGTACATGAGAATCTGTAACTCATAGCAGTTAATAATAAGAGACATTACACCACAAAGTTTATGTTGGATTGTTAGTTGTTAATAATTGGCGAGACATGAATGTAATTGATTCCTTTTTTTGACTAGGAAGATGAAGAATCTCCCTTAGGTACATATATGACACAGTACGGAATGTAGGAGCAATTACGACCATGGTAGAGTATGGATGGGAGTGTATATCAGGGGTATTCCCATGGGACCCCGCTCTGTACAGGTTGCCATGCTCAGGGATGTTCTATGATTGTTCGTACTTGTAAAATGTACTTATACAACTGTAAAATGCCAATAAAAAATGTTTTAAACAAAAGGAATACATAGTTTAAAATTACAGACAATGAGATCTTTGAAGTGCATATACAAGAGTATAGAAGACAAAACATATGTTAAAAAGAAAATTCCCTCATTTAGGCCATCAAGCCTCTTTGTCGAGCTTGCCTGACCTGATTTTCCATTTCCAGAATAGGTTCCTGGAGGTGGCAAAAACGATTTGATCCATTGTATCGCACCTAATGAGCCTATGGGCTTCCCAGTAGTGTATAATGCCTAGCAGTTTACCGATTGGAACAATCCACCTCCTTCTGGAAAGCACTTAGCCCAGGCAGAAAAATAAAAAGTGTTCTTCCGTCTCTAGAGATATCAAGCAAAAGGGGAGTAATCTTTGCCCATTTACCTATAAAATATCTGAGCAGTATTGCCCATTCTAAATTTGTTATACAGATTATTTGCATGGCTGGGCCTGATCCTATCCAGGTGGGACTCGAAACTGGAAATACATTTGTGGAAGAGGAATTTTTCAGTAAGACTCCCCTCTTTTTGGTCATTCCACAACATGACTAGCATAGTCTCCCAAAAAGCTTTCTTCATCTTATTAACTACGTCTTTTCCAATTGATGTTGGGGAATGCCATACTTCCTCCATTTTAATGACTACACAAATGTGTTTTATCTTCTTGAGCCAAGGAGTGAGTGCACTTTTGTCTTTTTTGACTAGTTAGATTAGAGCATCACGGTAGGGGGGTAATTCCACTGTTGTCCAGAGTCGTATCCAGTGCATTAACGTTTTTAAAAGGACCACTGAGTCTACCTTACTCAGTGCTAGGTCAAAGCGTACAGGTGCTACAGGTGTGCTCAAGGGCAAACTAAGCAATGACCTAATGCATTTGTTTTCAGCTAGGACCAGAGGGGAGGCATCAGCACAGCCCCATATCTCTTCTCCGTAGCTAGCCCCAGCCAGGGCGGTTGACCTGTAGACTTCGAGGACTAGTGAGATCGCTCCACTCGAGGTGGTCTTGTATTTCACAGCTGCACTGTGGTGCAATACAGCCCTGCTTTTTTCTATCTGAAGAGCCCAGGACAAATTCTCAGCTAGCCAAATACCCAGTAAGTCAAAATACTTCACTTGCTTCATGAGAACCGCCTCCACCAGCATCTTGCCTCTAAAAGAGCGATGGGGGTTTAATGCCATGAATTATGACTTTGCAGCATTGATCTCGAGACCCCTAGATATGCAAAAAGAAGCAAATCAATCCACGAGAGACTGGAGACCGAGCAAAGTTCTGGAAAGCAGCAGCGTATCATCCGCAAACATGAGCACAGGAGTACTGATCAAAGCAAACACAAGGAGATGATAGAGGCGCGCCAAAACTTTTCAGACACTCACCCCCAGTCACAGATCTGGGTTGAATCCATCATCATTCTTTAGCTCACTTCGCCACTTCAGTTCAGACCCAGCTATATGCAAATCAGTCTTGATCCTGTGCCTCACGGGAACAGTCCAGCCCAAACTGCCAAGCCAGGTCTTCCTTGAACCGGAAACAAGCATCCTGGGACTGGTTTCGGGGTAACACTCCTCATCAGCCAGGCTAGCTTGAATCCAGTGGCAAAGTGAGCAAGAGAACCACATCTGGGCATACCCTGCCAACTTAGGGCGAACAAAGCCAACTCAAGGAGATGATGGACGGAGCGCCAAAACTTTTCAGACACTCACCCCCAGTCACAGATCTGGGGTGAATCCATCATCATTCTTTAGCTCACTTCGCCACCTCAGTTCAGACGCAGCTATATGCAAATCAGTCTTGACCCTGTGCCTCATGGAAACAGTCCTGTCCAAACTGCCAAGCCAGGTCTTCCCTGAACCGGAAACAAGCATCCTGGGAACGGTTTTGGGGTAACACCCCTCATCAGCCTGGCTAGCTTAAATCCAGTGGCAAAGTGAGCAAGGGACCCACGTCTGGGCATGCCCTGCCAACTTAGGGCAAACAAAGCAAACACAAGGAGATGATGGACGGAGCGCCAAAACTTTTCAGACACTCACCCCCAGTCACAGATCTGGGTTGAATCCATCATCATTCTTTAGCTCACTTCGCCACTTCAGTTCATACCCAGCTATATGCAAATCAGTCTTGACCCTGTGCCTCATGGGAACAGTCCAGCCCGAACTGCCAAGCCAGGTCTTCCTTGAACCGGAAACAAGCATCCTGGGACTGGTTTCGGGGTAACACCCCTCATCAGTCAGGCTAGCTTGAATCCAGTGGCAAAGTGAGCAGGAGAACCACATCTGGGCATACCCTGCCAACTTAGGTTGAACAAAGCCAACTCGAGATGATGGACGGAGCGCCAAAACTTTTCAGACACTCATCCCCTGTCATAGTTCTGGGGTGAATCCATCATAATTCTTTAGCTCACTTCGCCACCTCAGTTCAGACTCAGCTAAATCCAAATCAGTCTTGACCCTGTGCCTCATGGAAATAGTCCAGTCCAAACTGCCAAGCCAGGTCTTCCCTGAACCGGAAACAAGCATCCTGGGACTGGTTTCGGGGTAACACCCTTCATCAACCTGGCTAGCTTGAATCCAGTGGCAAAGTGAGCAAGGGAACCATGTCTGGGAATGCCCTGCCAACATAGGGCAAACAAAGCAAACACAAGGAGATGATGGACGGAGCACCGAAACTTTTCAGACACTCACCCCCAGTCACAGATCTGGGTTGAATCAGTCATCCTTCTTTAGCTCACTTCGCCACTTCAGTTCAGACCCAGCTATAAGCAAATCAGTCTTGACCCTGTGCCTCATGGGAACAGTCCAGCCCGAACTGCCAAGCTAGGTCTTCCCTGAACCGGAAACAAGCATCCTGGGACCTGTTTTGGGGTAACACCCCTCATGAGCCAGGTTAGCTTGAATCCAGTGGCAAAGTGAGCAAGGGACCCACATCTGGGCATACTCAGCCAACTTAGGGCGAAAAAGCAAACACAAAGAAATGATTTATGGAGCGCCAAAACTTTTCAGACACTCACCCCCAGTCACAGATCTGGGTTGAATTAATCATCATTCTTTAGCTCACTTCGCCACCTCAGTTCAGACCCAGCTATATGCAAATCAGTCTTGCCCCTGTGCTTCATGGGAACAGACCAGCCCGAGTTGCCAAGCCAGGTCTTCCCTGGACCGGAAACAAGTATCTAGGGACCGGTTTTGGGGTAACACCCCTCATCAGCCAGGCTAGCTTGAATCCAGTGCCAAAGTGAGCAAGGGTCCCACTTCTGGGCATACCCTGCCAGCTTAGGGCGAACAAAGCAAACACAAAGAGATGAGGGACGGAGCGCCAAAACTTTTCAGACACTCACCATCAGTCACAGATCTGGGTTGAATCCATCATCTTTCTTTAGCTCACTTCGCCACTTCAGTTCAGACCCAGCTATATGCAAATCAGTCTTGCCCCTTTGCCTCATGGGAACAGTCCAGCCCGAACTGCCAAGCTAGGTCTTCCCTGAACCAGAAATAAGCATCCTGGGACCTGTTTTGGGGTAACACCCCTCATAAGCCAGGCTAGCTTGAATCCAGTGGCAAAGTGAGCAAGGGACCCACGTCTGGGCATACTCAGCCAACTTAGGGCGAACAAAGCAAACACAAGGAAATGATGGATGGAGCGCCAAAACTTTTCAGACACTCACCCCCAGTCACAGATCCGGGTTGAATTCATCATCATTCTTTAGCTCACTTCGCCACCTCAGTTCAGACTCAGCTATATGCAAATCAGTCTTGACCCTGTGCCTCATGGGAACAGTCCAGCCCGAATTGCCAAGCCAGGTCTTCCCTGGACCGGAAACAAGCATCCAGGGACCGGTTTTGGGGTAACACCCCTCATCAGCCAGGCTAGCTTGAATCCAGTGCCAAAGTGAGCAAGGGTCCCACTTCTGGGCATACCCTGCCAGCTTAGGGCGAACAAAGCAAACACAAAGAGATGAGGGATGGAGCGCCAAAACTTTTCAGACACTCACAATCAGTCACAGATCTGGGTTGAATCCATCATCTTTCTTTAGCTCACTTTGCCACTTCAGTTCAGGACCAGCTATATGCAAATCAGTCTTGACCCTGTGCCTCATGGGAACAGTCCAGCCCGAACTGCCAAGCCAGGTCTTCCTTGAACCGGAAACAAGCATCCTGGGACTGGTTTCGGGGTAACACCCCTCATCAGCCAGGCTAGCTTGAATCCAGTGGCAAAGTGAGCAAGAGAATCACATCTGGGCATACCCTGCCAACTTAGGACGAACAAAGCCAACTCAAGGAGATGATGGACGGAGCGCCAAAACTTTTCAGACACTCACCCCCAGTCACAGATCTGGGGTGAATCCATCATCATTTTTTAGCTCACTTCGCCACCTCAGTTCAGACGCAGCTATATGCAAATCAGTCTAGACCCTGTGCTCATGGAAACAGTCCAGACCAAACTGCCAAGCCAGGTCTTCCCTGAACCGGAAACAAGCATCCTGGGACCGGTTTCGGGCTAACACCCCTCATCAGCCTGGCTAGCTTGACACGGAACATCCCTGCTGGGTTCTGCGTTGTATGAAGAAAGCTGAAGAAAGAACCCTATTTACCTGAACTGCCACCATAGGGGCCTGGTACAACAGGGAGATCCACTGCTGAAAGCAAGGGCCGAACCCAAATTTACAGAGGGTCTGGTGGAGACAAGGCCAGTGAATGGCATCAAACGCCTTCTCTGTGTCCAATACTAGGAAGATGTGTGGGTTTTACCTCAGAGCTACAGCTGAAATCCAATTATGGAGTCGCAGGAGATTTAGACTCGTGGATCGAGCCGGTATAAATCCGAATTGGTCCCTATGAATGAGCGGGACGATCACTGTCAGGAGTCTTGTGGCAAGGGTGGTAGCCAGCACCTTAACCTCAGTATTCAGAGAGAGGAGCCACAGTCAGCCTTAGGCTTACCCTGTTTGTGAATCACCACGATGGTCGTACATTAGAGATCCAGCTGTAGTGCTCCACGATCCCTTGATTCCTTAAAAAGGTTAAGCATGTGGGGGGGGGGCAACTAGCTTGAGTATCTTTAAAAGAATTCCTCCGACACAGTGTCTTTCCCGTTATCAGCTTTGTAATAGCTGCTGTGACCTCCTCCAGGGTAATGTCGTCCTCCAGCACCCTCCGATCGTCAGGCAGCACCAGCGGTAGATCCCCTCCAGCCAGGTACTCGGCTATGCGAGGGACGTCTGCCAATAGGCAGGCTCCTTAGAACAAGGCATAACAGCTTGCAAAGGCCTCGTCGATGGCTACCTCAGTGCAATGGGGGTTACCCCCTGTCTACTATGGTATGAATCCAGCAGGACACCGTCTCCTATGTATTAAGCCAGGCCAGCAACTTGCACGCCTTGTCTCCTGCATCATAGAGAGATTCAGAGTGGCCAACAACTGTCTATAAACCTCCCCCACTGCCAGGTCTCGGAATTCCCTCTGCAGCACCTTAAGGGACTGCAAAGTGTGTGGATTGGTGTGGTCCCCATGGGAGCTTTCAAGGGCCACAGTCCGTTGCTCTAGGCTCTCTATCTCCTCAGCCTCCTTCCACTTTTTATGAGTCCGAATATTCTGCGCTTTATCCCTCAGCAACATTTTATAGGCTTTTCACAAGATCCCTGCCGACTCAACCGACCCCTGGTTTCCTGGAAGTAGAACTGTCAGTCAAATACTTTGCTCCCTTGTGACCGCTGCATCTTTCGGGTCCCACACATTCAGTTGCCAGCCCACACCTCAGGTAAGACTCGTCCCTCCATAGTAATCCAGAGGGGAGAATGGTCTGACAGGCCTCGAGCTAGATAGTCTGCTCAGAGGATCGCAGTCACCTCGCCCATAGGGACAATGATGTAGTCCAGCTAGGAGAAAACCTTATGTACCCCAGAGAAGTAGGAGTAGTCTCTACGCATGGGATGATGTCGCCTCCATAGATCGCTGATGCCCAGGGAGTGTGCAAATTTTCCCAAAGACGTGACTCCCGTCAGAATGTGCAGCACGTTTGAATGATATAGGGCCTGAAACATAACATTGTTGAAGTCCTCTCCAACCACATGTATGGCCGAAGTGACATCCAAAAGGATCACAGTCACCTGATCGAGTAACAGCTGCTGGAGGCAGGGTGGTGCATAAACACTAAGTAGTGTCATTGTCGTCCTGCCCCAACACCCCTGGACACCCACGTATCTACTATTGTGGTCTACCAATGTACTGGATACCATGAATGGGCGGTGTTTTTTAACGAGTATTGCCACACCCCTTGAACCAGAGGTGTACCCCGCGTGAGCTAGGACTGTATAGGCCCGCCTGCTCAAGAAACGACATTAAGTCTCCCTTAGGCAGATTTCTTGGAGCAAGACAACATCAGGCAGGTGACTTCAGTTATAATGTATGACCAGGAAAAGGGTTAGCAGAGCCTAAGCTGCTACTGACTGTAGGAATCCAAAGGTCGTCCTATTTCCCTGGTTAGTGCTTTCAGCAACTCTTGTGTAGAGACTGCCTACTAAAGGTAGTTTATGAGGTACAGCTACCTGTCGCCCATGTACAATCCATGCAGTACACCACAAATGGGTCCCGTTTTTAAAAACAAGTTATACCATACAGATAAATGTGATCTCCTTCAGAAGGGTGAAATTGGATTTTTCACTTCTAAGGAACTCAGGTAGGTGCTTCTGGGCAGGATTCCCTTCTGTGAAATTGAACCTTTTCCAGAGCTTCTGCCAAAATGGCAATGTCCAAATAAGGAGTTGTTTTCTACTGTCTGCAATGCCTGGAATAGACAAATGTTCCAAACCATCCCCACTTTTTCCTGTGTGACCAGGGACAAACAAAAATTAACAAACCTGAACAATGCCCTTTTTGGTTGACAGCTATATCTTTTACAGATCCAGCAGGAAGAAGGGGAGTAGCTAAGAGTACTCTCCGAGAGGCACTGCAGCAAGCATCCAAAGGGAAGAGTTCTACACCCCGGTAAAGCATAATGTGGTAGGAGGTCCTCATTTTAGTTAATTATTTCATTTTACCATAACATTACATTTTCTTTTCACTAAAGAAACTAATTTCACACCTAAACAGTAGTTTGCCGTTTTCTGATAGCACAAAGTTATTGCCAAAGATCAGCTTGTCAGTTTCCATAAATTCATCAAATCTGTTCTCTATTATCAGCATAGCATTGCCATTGAAACTCCATTTTAGTTCCTCAAATAGCAGTTTTTATTTTTAGCAAACAAACTTTTTACTCATTTAGGGACAAAGTCATGCTTTGAGTACCAGCAGGTCTATCATGCTTTAAATGTTTCATTTACTCTCCTTGGTTCTATCACAATGGGGACTTTGATGCCTAGATCTTGCCAGCATGCCAACTCTGAAGGATGCGGGCTAGCAGAGCTTAAACTGCTACTGGTTCAGGGTATCCAAAGTGTCATCTCTGCCCCTAGTGAGTGCTTTCACCAACTCTTGTGTAGAGATTACCTGATTGGCTGTAATCAATTAATACTTTTTGAGGTACAACTACCGGATCCCCAAGTAAAATCCATACAGTGTACCACAATTGAATCCAATTTTCCAAAACATGAAAATACAGTGCCATAGGAATGATTGTGATCCCCTTTATACTGATTGTGAAATTTAGCTGGACAATTTACTTATGGGAGAACAATGCAGATCCTCCTCTCTATGACCCTTCTTGTTTTTCACTGTCTACACTATCCAATATCCACCTAGGTTCCAAGTCAACTTATCGCAGTTTTTGGCGCAGTCTGTCCGATAAATATATGACTGTCGCCTGGGTCACCAGAGACATTTGAACTTTAACAGTATCTTTTTCAACTGGGGAAATAACTGGAAAACACATGCACTCTTATAAATTGCTTAAATAAAAAGAAGAGAGTAGGGCCTAACAAAAGGACACAGCAATGGGTCCATGGTCCAAGGGAGGGACAAACACAAGAAGACGAGAAGGGAAAGCCCACATACGCTAGCGAATAAGAAGCAAGCAAATGAGAGTGACAATGAAGCCAACCAATTTTAAGTCTTGACTGGGCTCTAAGCCCACTGTAAGCTAACAATACATCTCGCAATGGATAGCACATACTCCGTCTAAAAGGTGAGACTTAAAAAATCGGGGTGTGGAGAAAAGCAGGCCAAGATATTAATATAATTCCTAAATACATAGGGGCTTATTTACAAGGCCCTTGAGCCACTTTTGCATCATTTTTAACATGGGAAAATTGATGCAAAAGTGGCGCAAGGCCTTGTAAATCTGCCCCATACTGTTTGTAGCGTCCTCCCTAGCCTGGGTATTCGCCAATGACCATGCCACACACGGAGCTTAGTAAAACACGCCTTTATTCATCTGCATGTAACCGCAAACTCAACATTCTAAACTGCATTCACTTCACTACTTTCTAACGCTTGTGTCACAGTTCTACAGAGTCCTTCAGGAGCCACAAGGGTTGCGTCATTGCAAACTCACATGACACTACATCTCACCCTCTGTTAGATAAAAAATTCAAAATTTTTACAAATATATGCAGAATCATAGCTCTTCAATAAGTCTCCTTGGTGCTTTGGGGACAGGCTGTAGAAGTATCCATGAACTGCGTTGGTGATGTAATAACAGCAGTCAGGGGGTTTTCACTTGCCCTTTCATGCCTAGTCTATACATTGACATGAGTGCCTGATGAGCGATGAGCCACATGTCAGAAATTAGAGGAATCTCACATGATGGACTTCCCAGGATGTTGGGCAGTCACTATGTGTCCTTTGTTGGTCACAAGATGAAAGGGCTTAGTATCAAAGGGAGCATCAGATTTTCGTTTTTGAGATTGACGGACAAGCACTCGATCTCCTTTAGTGAAAATAACGTCTTTGCAAGTCGGTGTTTGTCTGTATAGGCCTTCATTTTCCTTTTACAATCCAAGTGGTCCATTGAGGTGACTTGGTCGTCATGGCTCACCCGAACTTCAAGGTTGCAGGGCTTTCACCTGTGGCCAAGTGAGGGGTCAAACCAGAGTGGAATTCAAGACAGTTTTAAGGTTGAGCTTCTTCAATATAGCACGCTGAACTACTTTCTTAAAAGTACACATAAAATGTTCCACAAGGCCATTGGCCTGTGGCCAAAGAGGTGTGATTTTCTGAAGCTTCACATTAAGATGACTGTAAAAGTCTCTGAATTCTCGACTGTTGAAAGGTGGGTCGTTGTCAGATTTTAGGATTACAGGAACACCCCATGTCTTGAAGATGCCATCTAATCCCTCAATGACTCTTTCTTGACTGATAGATGAAAGATCTTCTATAAATGGAAAATGTGGGTATTCATCAACAATCACCATCAGTTGATGTCCTTTGTCAAGAGGACTGAAGAAGTCAACGGCAATTCATTCCCATACATGCTTTGGCAACTCTGACATGTTTAAGGTGTGTTGAGTAGTTTTCGATGAAAGGCAGTTGCATAGATGACAGGCCTTTAGTTCTCTTTCAACTCTCTCATTGAGATGAGGAAACGTGACTTGGTCTCATAGAGCTCATTTTGTGGCAACGATTTCACAATGTCCTTCATGGGCCACTTAAATTTTCTGTTGTCACAGACTCTCCGGAATAACAATTCTCGAAACTCTCAGGATAATGTCTTCCTGAGTAATGACCAGTTCATCTTTGATATTTTTAAACTTCTGGTACTCAGTGTCACTGGTAAGAGGTCGAGTGTGCTGTTCCAAGACTGATGCATGAAAATGTCTTTTAGTTTTACCATGTCACTGTCTTAACTAGGGGCAGTGGCAATTCATTCCAGCAAAATGGCAGATGGTGCACTTGATTTCACAATGAATTTTATTTAAGCTTCAGCCGTCTTTGAAGGGTTACCATCGCACTGTAGAGGCACTTGTGAGAAGTAGTCAGCAGGGTTTTTTTCTTTCCCTGGATGGCGCACAACTGTGTAGTTGCATTCTTGTAATCATAAACCGCAACTTTCAATGCAAGGAGGCATCTTTGTCTGTGGATTGCCAAAGATGGTCAACAATGCTTGATTGTCTGTCACAAGCATGAAAGGCTTTCCTTACAAAAATACGTGGAAATGTTCACAAGCCCACACTACTGCAAAACTTTCTTTCTCAGGTTGGGAACAAACACATTCAGTTTGGTTCAAATTTCTGCTTGCATATGCCACAATATGTCTTTGTGCATTTTGGTGTCTGCTGTGCTGTGCAAAGACTGTCCCTAACCCGATGGAGCTTGAATCAACAACAACCTCAGTGTGGAGCTTTGGATCAAAGTATGCCATGTCAATAGCATTCTCAATAGCTTGTTTGTGTTCTTGAAGCTTTGCTTTCATTCATGTGACCAATGAAATGAAACATTCTTTTTCATCAAGTCTCTTAAGTTCCCACTTACAGTGGTAAAGTCTTGTATATATCTTGAACAGCAGCTGGCTATGCCAAGGAATGAATAGTGTTGGAAATGACTCTCTCTAGGGTGCTTTCCCTTGACTTTTTGCTTTTCTCCTTCCATGTTTTCCAATGATCTGGATGCTAGTCTGAGCATGTTTCGCACTGCCATGCAATGTCAGAGCACTGTGCTCATCTTATACATACTGTGGATCAGTGTATATATGATTGGCTGATTCAAGTTAGCTGTAAGTTCCTTGTCATGAGTTAACACCTATACCAGGGGCATGTATCTCGAATGAGCCTCTGTGTGTCTGCCGCACTGGTTGTGCCGTCCACAGAGGTAGCTCATCGATTGTGCCACAGGTTTGCCCTGGTAGGACCTGTGTGCATGGATTACTGTTACTCAGCTTGACATTTAAAAAGCAATATGCCAAGGTTCTGCATGTTTCCTGCTATATCGTAGTTCTCCCTAGTGAAAGGGTGCGGTGTTGGGAAGAGGTTGGACAAGTATATGTATGCCTTACCTGCAACAGTTGTGAATGACACCGGATGCTGTGTTTGGCACAATGGGGCCTGCTTCGCTCATTGGATTAGCAAGAGGGGGTTTCGGGAAAGGCTGTCGAACATTATTTCTTATAGGTGGAATAGTAACAGTATAGTATTTGGTATTAATGAGTTCGTACTGACGAATCCTCTCCGGCAGCGGGAGGGAGTTCGATGCTCGTGACTCTGTGTGCTTGGCGGCCTGTCTCCTTATTCACAACTGGCTGTTAGGGAGACAGCCACATCTGTGCATTCCTGATAGAGGGCCATAAATGAGGGGTTCACAGAAAACTGCAGACCTCTGACTCTGAGGGGCATTTCTGGGACGGTTACGTGAGGGTGGAATTGGCATCTGCATTCCAAGGGGCAGGGTCTTGGCCCCACTAAAGATTGTGATTAAACCTCCCGGGGTAGGATGGCAACACAAGGAATCAGTAGGGCAGAAGGGACTGCAACTAGACTATCCGCAAACTTGTAGTTGTTTGGAGCTTGTTGTGTTCCAGGAAGGGAACTATCACTTGGTAGATTTTGCCTGGATATTGCTGGCATGCAGCTACATGCCACCTGTCCCGGGGTGGGTCTCGAAGTACTCTACAAGGTCCAGTGAGCTGGCCTGCTGTACATGAGATCCCAGGGTCACAAAGGATCTCACTGTCTCCACAAGATCGTAAGGACCGCACTGGGTGTGGCGGAGACAGGTGGAAGTGATCGTGGTTGGGACAAAACACCGTCCTGACATATACCATCATTTCGCTGTGCAAGAGGAGTCTGTGTACAAGATCAGCAGCCATCTGAGGTGACTTGAGGAGTGCAGGGGAAGCTTGCAAAGTCCGAGGGACGCATGCTTGCAACCAGGGACCTGTGCTCGCTTGCGCTCCAGAGCTTGTGGTGTCCAAGGGGTGTTGGGGGAACCTGAGCTGGGAGCTGAGACTGTCTTCGGCCTCCAGATTGAGAGACAATAGTGTCTGAAATGTGCGTTCCCCCGCTGGGGTTCATCTCCTGCCGCACTGCCAGGTGCCCCTCTACACTGAGGGTTCTTTCATCATTAATAAATCCCAAAATCATCCAATTATTGTGAAATTTTATTTTAACTCATTGAATCCGTGGTCTTTTAGTCAAGATAAAACTTTTGTTCAGAGTCTATGATTACTTCTTTTTTCATCACAAATAACATTCAATCTCATGTTATTTCGTCCAGTCCCAATGCATTTCAGGCTATAAGAAGCCCTTCATCAGGGGAAAACGTTCTGAAAATCAATTGAAAGTACATAAGGAAATAACAAAGACAATAATAAAACATACGATAACATTCCGCTTAGAACATTGCAGATGTCTCCTCCTGTGACTGCGTGCAACAACATGCCAATCATCAACACCCACGTGATAAACCATACTTGGGTCATTATGTTACAAGGTGTTCAAAAAATGTTCAAACTATCACAGTGTCCCCGTGTCATATTTAAAGTGAATCCCAATACAACAAACACCATCTTTATCATGGCTCAAGTTCAAAACCTTGGTATTCAAACTAAGCAAACAGAGTAGCCCGTCTTGCGCCCACCAGAGTGTCTGACATCGCAGCCTCTGTCTGAGGTCATTGGCTCCCTCTCCTTCGACCCACGCCACAGGGTGCTTTGTTGTGCAAAATACTGTGACGATACCAGAGAGGTTACGTGTGCCTTGTGGGCATCTACATCCGATTGTCGGGGGTCTTCGGCAGGTCACACCTCCGCTTGTGGGAAAAACATTTCTCCAGAAGGGGAAGTGCAACAGCTTTCTGGATCACAACATTTTGTCTACGGGGACAGCGATCCCGCACTCGTGCAGGTGCCATTGTGCAGGTGGATGTCAAATCTGTATGGACAAAACTAAGTAACTGTTTCTTTCTGTGTTAGGAGGTTCTGGCTGTCTAGTCAACAGGGCACCAGCAGGGGCAACATGTATCATTGGCTGGTGGAGTTGAAGGACTGAGGGGCTGGGTCACGAGTAGTAGTCGGAGACTGGTGACTGTTTGACCTTTCTGCAATGAGAAAGTCAGAGAATTGCATATAACTGTAAAGCGTGTACACAATGTGTGTTTTGTTTTGATTTCAATAGAGATGCTTGACAATTACATATAACTGTAGATTGTATATACAATGTGTATCTTGTTTTGATTTCAGTGTTTGTTTGTGTGTGTGTGTGTAATACAAAGACAAGTGTTTTTATACATGTGGGGCAGATTTACAAGAAAGTGACGCATCTGTACAGATGCGTCACTTTCCTGCGCCACTCTTAGAAACTCCTGCACCACCATAGATGCGCCGTATTTACAATACGGCGCACTATGTGCGCAGGGTTTGACAGATGCGTCAGAAATTCTGACGCATCTGTTGGCAGAAGAAGTCACGCATTGCTGGAGTCATGTCGCAAGCACGACGCTACTCCAGCAATGCGTGTTGAGGCCTATTCCCACTACACTGCGTCACTACTCTACGCCTGCTTCAAGCAGGCGTAAGGTTCTGACGCAGTGACGTCCTAAAAGTGGCGCAGTGAAATCTTGTAGATTTCACTGAGTCACTCTTACGAGGCCTTCCTGCGTGAGGAACGTCCACCCTGCATACATTATACCTGACGCAGGTATAATGTGACGCAGGGCTTTACAACGTGACGCATCTCCTAGATGCGTCACGTTGTAAATAGGCTGCATTGTTTGCGCCGCTGTTGCGTCAAAAAAGTGACGCAACTGCAGCGCAAAAGTCACGCAAGGGGCTTGTAAATCTGCCCCATGGTGTGGAGTATTTTTGTTGCGTACACAGTGTGTTGCGCGGAGGGTATGGGCAAATACTTTACACTCAAGCCCTGAGAATAAGCCTGACTGCTCGGTGCCAAGCTACCAGAGGATGAGCACAGAACTGAAGAGTTTGCTGATTGACAAGCTACTGACATGGAGACCGGAGGTACCTTGAGTGAATCAGTCATGAAAGTGAAAAGTAAGCCAAAGCACAAGGCAGAGAGACACAGAGTGATGTCTCCATGGAAAAAGAAATTGAGCTTCAGGTGTGGATTTTTATTTCCACACGAAGGTAAATGTCCTGCCTTTGGACAGATCTGCAAAGACTGTGGGAAGGAGAACCATTTTGTAACTGTTTGAAAGGTGAAGGAAAAAGTAAGTGCATCCCGACGCAAAGACAAAATGTCCACCCGAATGTTCCTGAAGCAATGCTCGATGTACACCCTCAAGGCCAAGAGACCGCACCAGTTGAGACAGGTCAACACCAAATGAAGTCGATCATCATCTAAATCATTGTCAAACAGTTCTTCAGTATCAATGTCAAGTGAAAGTGAAGAAGATGGTTGGGCAATGTCTATGTTTACCTCAGAGAAACACATGCATGTGGGACTAGCGACATGTGAGGAAAGATACAGGTCAAAGAAAAGTGAACATGAAAAAACACCAGTCATTCAAACATTGTCCGAAGATAACACTAATAGTAAATGGTTGCTCAATACATTTAATATTATTGACAGTGGTGCATCGATAAACATTATACCTGAGGAGAAATACAGTGAACTGTCTCCAATGCCAGGACTTATGACATAAAAACTAAAGTGTATACATAGGCTGCATTGACACCATTAAAAAGTCAAAGTTAATTTGTAGCAACGATGAAACATAGGAAAACAAAAGTACCAGCACCCATTTATGTACTTCAAAGTACGGTGTCAAGTGCCTGTTCATTCAGCTTCAGCACAGCTGCTGATACTGGACTGATATCAGTGAACTGTAACATGCTCATCATGAAATAGTAAGTCAATTCCCTTCGTTGTTTTATAGGTTGGGAAAAATCATGACTGTGAAAGTACAATACCACATTAATGAGGATATCTGTCCTATTATGCAAAGACACAGACACATTGCATTTCATTTACAGGAAACTGTTGAAAAAGAACTTGAATCCTTACTCAAACATGATATCATTGAGCATTCCACTGGTCCAACGACATGGGTTTCTCCCATAGTGGTACTACCCAAAAGGACAGTAAAGGAGCTGTATGCATCTGCACGGATATGCATCAAGCGAACAAGGCAATTGAAAGAGAACTACATCCAGGTCCGCACATTGCTGATATGATAACACAATTAAATGGCGCAAAGGAATTCTCTCTTCTTGATTTGAATAAAGGATGTTGGAACTTGAGGAGAATTGCAGGTACATTACAATCTTTTCTACACGTATTGGTCTGTTCCGTTACAAAAGACTAAGTTTCAGTATGTCATCAGCTGCAGAGCTGTTTCAAGATATCATTCGACGTATCATACAGCCTGTCATGAATGCGTTCAATTATGGTGATGACATTGGTTTTCGGAACTACACAGAACCTTTCATGAAAAAGCTCTCACACAAGTGTGTTGTTTGCTCGCTGATGCAGGTTTAATTTTGAATGCTGAGAAATGTGAGTTCCATAAGACATAGTTAAAATTCTTCGGCCACATTTTTTTCTGATGGGGGTATGACACCCAATCCAGCTAAAGTGCAAGCGTTGTCAACTGACAGTCCCCCACAATATGTTTCTGTATTATGTTTGTTAGACCGAGCAGTTTCAGGTTGGCTAATACGCATCGAAGCCAGTCAGAATCTACAGTTTCAAATAGGATGAGTATGATACACTTTGGTATCTTAGCATCGAGCAGTCAGGCTTATCCTTAAGGCTTGAGTGTAAAGTATTGGCACAAAAACCCTCACAACACACTGCGTACGCCACAAAAAGCCTCAACATAGTATGTATAAAAACACCAGTCTTTGTATTACACACACACTGAAATCAAAATGAGATACACATTGTATATACACTTTACAGTTATATGCAATTGTTAGACAATCCCATTGCAGAAAGATCAAACAGTCACCAGTCTCTGACTACGCCTCGTGACCTTGCCCCTCAGTCCTTAAACTCCACTAGCCAACGATACATGTTGCCCTGGCTGGCGCCATGTTGACTAGACATTCGGACAAGTTTCTCTTAGTATTCATCGCCTGAATGAGTCTGACAGGCATCCGTCATTAAATCTGAGACTTATAGCTTCCTAATCATTAAATTCATTGAACTTACAGTGTTTGAAGAGTGTGACCAGTCTCTCTCAACAAATTAGTTGATGGTTTCACCAACTTTCTGTCATTCGTGGCTAAAAATGTATCTTTTGTAATATTGGCTTTGGATTGAACTTGAGATTCAAGGCTGCTTTGACTTGAAAGTATGTAATTTCCTCAGCTCACTACATTTTCTTTATGACTTCTTTTACACCTTCACCAGAAAGATTCTTAAGGCATTTGATAATCTTCTTGTTATCTGCTTCTTCTATCGCATCAATGAAACCATCAAATGTCTCTATCCAAGCAGTCCATCTGTCGCCAATATTTTGCTTTTTGGCGATATGGAATGTTGGTGGTGATTTCAGGAAGGCAGCGGCATTGTAATCGTTTATGAGATTGGCTGACACTGAGGGTGGATTTCTCTCCAACACTCTCTGCTATCCACTAGGACCTGCTTCATCCAAACTATCTTTAATGCCCTGTTCTGTGCTGGCCTCTGGGTCATCCTGGACAGTCTGTGGAACTTTGACCTCCCTCTTGGTCTCCACGGGAGCCCTTCACTCTTCTGGACACCTTTGGAGCTGGTCTGAGTTGCCACCCAGCAGCTTTAGTGGTGTGCCACTTCGGGTATGGACGGTTCAGTCAGCATAACCCCAGGCATTTCTTCACCCAGAGCTTTGGTATGATGACTCTCAGTAATCAGTGCTGGTAAGCAGATGACCGTTTCTTGCATCTGGATCACTTTACTTTTAGGTGTCTTCTTTGTACTGTCAGCGTTTTTTATCACAGTGTTATCTTGCAATTTGCCATCACTCTTTGCCGCTCTTTCATAACCTGGTTGCATCCTCCTTTAGCGTTATCCCTCTGTTTGATGTATAGCTTTAGGTTGTGCAGTAGCATGGTACCTCTCTTTACGGCCTTTCTAGCAGGATCTTGGCCAACGCTATGTAGACTTCTTAGTGAAGCTTTCGCTAGCTTCAAATGCTTTACACTGGCTGGACTTGCGCTTTGATTCCACATACACCAAATGTCGATTCCTCACTTTGACTGAGGCAATCGTGCCACAAACAAGCAGTTTGCTGGACCATGACAAATTCTCTGGAAGAGCACTGTCGTTCTTCGGGTTACTTATCCCCTATCTCGTTGCCAGTTGTAGCATCCTCCCCAGCCTGGGTGTTCGCCAATGACTACGCTGCACACACAGCTTAGTAGAACATGTCTGCATTCGTCTGCGTGTAACCACGAACTTAACGTTCTAAACTGCATTCCTTTCACTACACTCCAATGCTTACATCACAGTTCTAGGGAGTCCATCAGGAGCCACAAGGGTTCCATCATTGCTAACTCACACAACGATACACTGTTAATGGTGCAGTAAAAATATTCTTGCAGAAAGGTTTTGAGGGAAGCTTCTTTGGCTAAAACATTTTTGAAGGACTGTCTTCCGCAAAAAACATTTGTGAAGTAAAAAAAATGTTGCAAGCTTTACGAAGTAAGAAGTTTGTAAACTTCTACAAAACCTTAAGTTTGAAATTTGACTTTCCTGAACCCCATTAGTTACATGGATGCACACAAAAAATTAGAGAGAAATGCATGCTCCTGTCCACCTTCTCCTTCCTCTATTATTGGCAGTGCTCAGTGACTGAGACTGGGCGTGCCACATGGTGGATTTTGAGCAGTGTGCCATTTTTGCTATTAAATGTTTCCTCTGATATATGACAAAATGGCACCAGTGATTTCTGTATTATTTCCACCAGGTGACTATTATTTTGTTGTTTCTTCTGTATCTTTAGAGAAGCAAGTTTAAAGTTGCATAAACTAGAAATGTGTTATTTTATAGGTTCATGCCGATACATCTGATGTATTTTCCAGTGGTTTATTTGTAATAGAATGAGTGCTGGTGCCCAAAGCTCTGCTCTGAAACCTGAAGGTACAATTAAATGTCGAAGCACGGAACACCAAGGCTGTGTAGTCTTTAATCCACCTCTTTAATGATCAGACATTCACTGTCCCTTTAATGCACTCTGACAGGTTCCTACTCTCTCCCTTTAAGATGGCTTTTCTGTCTTTCTCTTACTCCATCTTTCTGGTTTGTTTTGTTTTTCTATCTCATGCTCTCGGTAAATGTCTAATGTAGAAGATAAATGCCGATTACCAAAAAATAAGTCCTGGTGCCCCCCATCGGCAACCACCGTCTCAAATTAAGTACTGTTTTTTTCTTTCTTTAATCAAGCGCACATCACATAATGAATTGACTCTCTGTGCCCGGTCTAGAGTACTTCAGAAACTGGAATCTCTAAAGAGTACTGCTAAAGATTAAACAAACATTTTTAATTGTTTTCCTGAAACATAACAAGGTGCGCTTGGTCTTAATATCCTTTAGCAGAGAGTTCTATATTATTGGCCAACTACCAAAAATCTAAGGTCTGCTTTCTTTTGTTCTTGGGATCTTCAAAAGCAGCAGATCACTTGACCTCAACAGTCGGCCCAGTTGGAGGCATAGGAATTTCTCCTGTAAGCAGGCTGGAGCACTTCCTGTAAGGCACTGAAAAACCAGACACACCAGGATATCCTTTTGGCGACACGTGGTCACTGGAGCGTGTCACGACCAACAGCAATGCTTTCAACCTGGCTGCTATGTTTTCGATAAATTGTAGCCATCCAATCGGCCTTTAGGAAGGCCATCCAATATGGCACTGACAAAGTACAACTTTGAGTTTATTAATTAACTCAACGATTGGCTTATGATATTTATTGTCCAAATCAGATGGGACTTGATTGAGTTGCTGCAGGCAAACAAAAGCTCAATGAACCATCGTCCCTGTATGGGTCCCAGATTTTAGACTGGAGCCCCACACCTAAACCAGATAGCTCTTGTTTTTTGAAAATGTGGCAGAAGGCCAAAATGGTCAGGAGAATGCGCGAGGTTAGTGGTTTAGTTTCAAAATGACAAAATCATTCTCAAGGTCATTGACGCACAGATAAATCTGAAGATTATCAGCATAGATGTGAGATGTCTACCAAAGACCCTCATGTATGTATGTATATAGGATTTCTATAGTATGATCGTAGCCAAAAGGCAGCAGAGCTCTGTACAGGTCAAAGGCAGGAATACAGTCAATGAGTGATAGGAGAGGTAGCTGGTTGTTGGATTGTTACTGCATTTTAATGTAGCAGACTTTAAAGATGTACGTCTCCGACTATTTTCTAAATTGGACCAGCATTGTAGAGGTCCTGGTGGAAAGGAGAATATTGTTCCGTGTCCTAGGTGCATAGATGGAAATAGCCTGTTGTCTTATTTTTTCTTTTTTGCATTTATTAGTTTACTGTTTGATGGTGTACTGCTGCGGGTGTGTTGAGAAACACCATAGATGATGAGGTATCCTGAGAGGTAAGCTGTGATACTTGTCGGGATTGCTTTGTAAATTATGCAGCTAGTTTTGAAGATGAGCGCGCTGGCAAGTGAATCCAATGGAGTGCCATCAAAATGGGAGTTGTGGGATCATGTTTCTTAAGGCCCTGGATAAAACGTGCTGTGGCATGCAAGATGCCCTTACGGAGTGACAGTGTGGAGTCTGGAAGGCCATCGAGCAGGGTGTTACTACTGCCCAGACGCAACAGTATTAGGGCTTGAACAGCAGTTCTGAAATCGCTTTCTGCAAGAAATGGGTTCACGTTCTGTAGGAGAGGGAGCTGGCACCAGGCCATTTTTGTTTTAGAAAACAATGGAATAATGAATATGCTAAATAGAGGTGGAGATAGTGGTGAGTCCTGAGGCACGTCCCCCACTCCCACATTAACTCCTGATGGTTGAAAGGTATCTAGTTTGACCCTTTGTGTGCGGCCAAACAGAAATGGTTTAACCATTTCGTTGTGCATTAGGCGCAGCGGCTTCAGATGTCAATCTAGGAAATATCAAATCACTGTGTTGAATACACCTGACAAATGTAATGACCTGACAGTGTTAAATACACTTGACAAAGGTAATAAGCCTTCAGTGACATGTCTCACTTTTAGACAGTTGCAAGTACATCCTCAAGCAAGGCCACAAGCACTGTCAGGGAATTCACCAGTGTGTGACTCATGGTTAACTAGCTCCATGCCACATAGAGCTGTGACTGAGGCAATTTAACAAGGTAAAACATGAGAGTCATAGCAGGTGTTTACTTCATGTTGGTCAAATAAATTGGTCGAGAAATGCAAGTCACTAAATATCTGCAGCACCTGGGGCAGGCTCTAGATTGGCATACATCTGCTTGGAAATGGTAAATCTTTTTCTTGTAGAGATATTTGGCCAATATATATTGCGCATTTTAAAATTCTTAAGTAGAATGACCTCACAAAAGTGAGGATGACTGTTGGACTTGGCCCTTTTTGCAGGGTCATCCCTGAACTTTTTGCCTTCCTCCTAGCCTTTTTTCTGACATGTGTTGGTGGTTTTAGGACTCTGGGCACTTTAGAACTGCTGTCCAGTGTAAAGTGTGTGTGCTCTCTGTGGTAAACATGGTAAGATTGGTCTACACCTGTTTGGCATATTTAATTTACCTGTCAGTCCCTTGTAAAGTGGTATCTCATATACCCGGGGCCGGTAAATTAAATGCTACTGGTGGGCTTGCAGCGCTGATTGCGCCACCCACCAAAGTAGCCATTCAAACCTATCCCAGGCCTCTGCCATTGCAGGGCCTGTGCGAGCAGTGTTACTGCCGCTGTGGCGTGGCACCTAAAGTGTGTGCCATGCGGTGACCCCCCTTTTGCTGCATGTCAGTCACCCCTAAGGTAGGCCCTAGCTAGCCCTTTGGGCAGGGTGCATTGTAGGTAAAAGGTACGACATGTACCTTAAGTGTGTGGCATGTCCTGGTAGTGACAAACAGCCATTTTGGTTTCTCACTGCTGTGAGGCTGCCCTCTCATAGGAATGCATTGGGGATTCCCTGATACGTGTTTCAGTGGTAATTCCTGATATGAGAGGAGCAGCGTGGTCAAGTTTGGTATGTTTGTAATAGTAATAATAAATGCTGCGCAATGGTGTGCGCAGATTTATTATCACTATTTTAGAAATGCCACTTCTAGAAGTTGGCATTTCTGTGTGCTATGTGTCTGCCTGCCTGATGTGTATTGCATGTCTGGCTTTGGAGTGACAGGGGCTGGTGAGGTGTGTGTGGCTCCAGGGAGGGCAGGGTGAGTCAGCTCTAGGCTGAATGGGAGATCTGCATTTGGAGTAGTGGGAGGAGTAGTCCCCTGACCCTGAATAGGTCTGTGCCTGCCTAGGTGAATGCTGGCTCCGCCCCCCTGTGGTGTGTCTGATGACAGAGCCCCAACCTGACAAAGGAGGGTGGGAGCCCTGTAAACAAAGTGCTCCACACCCCCCAGAACCAGTTGAGGCTGGATTTCCCCAAGCCCTGTGCCAGGGCAGACAAAGAAAATGCTGTATAAATATTGGGGCTGTGACCCCATGAAGGGTGTGCTTGTTGGTACCTGTTCTGGGGCGAAGGACTTCTGGGCGACAGGAGGAACTGCCGTGGGACCCAGCTGCTGGCTCCTGAGGGTCCCTACGTGCTGGCCTGCCTGTGCCCAGCTCTGCCCCTCTACAACTGGAGGCTTAGCGCCTCGTGAGCGCTATCTTTTTATTACTGGGGAAGAGGGCGCGTGTGTCCTGCAGCACTGGGCTGCGACTTGCTCCGAGGGAATCCCGGCATGTGGGATTCCCCCTGCGCTGCCTGCCAGGGGAGCGGGAGCCCACCCCGCATTTGTGCTCATATTGAAGCGGGAGCCTACCCCGCATTTTGCCTGTGGAGCGGGAGCCCACCCCGCAATTTTGTGTGCTCCTAAAAGCGGGAGCCCACCCGCATTGGTGTTTATTTTTCGGCGGGAGCCCACCCCGCACTTCGCCCGGAGAAAGGAGCCGCCGAAAGGCACCGCTGCGGCCCGGAAGTCAGGCATCTTGACTGGTTGGGGGCGGAGCCTCCTATAGCCAAGAAGGAAGTCGCGCCGGAGCCTCGCAGGCTCCAGAGGCAGGAAGAAGCAGTGCTGATGGAGGCTAGGCGGCTGTTGCCTGGCATTGGGTGGGGCTCCCCGTACGACGGAGGAGAGCCCCGCGTATTGCTGAGATGAGGACCTTTGCCTCGCAGGTTCCCCGGTGAAGGAGGGTCTATTGAAGCAGGACCGCCGAGGCATATTGTCAGTGCCTGGAGCTGGCCGAAGAGGGACCGAAGATCGCTCGAAGCGGGTGAGTGAGCCCGGAGCTCTTCCCCCCTTCCGCCGTGTTGTGAGGCTGCCTGGGGGTCCTGGGGCTACTTTCTGTGAGAGGGAGACCGAGTCGGAGTCTCCCCTCCCCGCCTACCTTGACGTAGCCTCTGGTGCCTGCCGAGAAGGCCCCAGTGAGTGGAGACCGGAGAGGCACAGTGGTGCCAGGCCTCATGATCACAGCTGCACCGCACAAGCGCGGGCAGCTGCCACATTGGGCACAATTGTTGTAGAGTCTCAGTGGGGACTCAGGAGGCACAGTGGTGCCAAGGCCTAATTTCCAGCTGCACCGCGAGAGAGAGCGGGCAGCTGCAACCCGGGGGCATTTTGTTTGTTGCTTCATTATAAGGAAGGGGTGAGAAGCACCCCACACCCCCAGCGCAGTGCGCACCGTGGTTTTGGCTGCATTGGCAGCAAAAGGGCCAGTGGAAGGCCCCCGTACAAACCCTGACATTTTGGACAGAGGGCATTTGAGCCCCTAGAAAGGCCAGTTGGCCAGGGGGTCAGTTGTAGGTTGGTAGGGCGCAAGGCCCTAATGTGATTTATGCGTGTGATGCCTATGACCTAATGTGTTTATGCTTAGGATGTTTATGCATAATGTGTTTATGCCTACAGAGATTGCATAATGTGGTTATGCTGATGATTATGCCTAATGCTAACATAATAATGCTGAGTACAGTATTTTGCCAGTAGTTACTGGTTGTGATATTTTTACTACTTGTGCTTGTGATGTTCTGACCGTGGCCCGATTGGCCCTATCATGTATATAATCCCCTGTGAATATTGCCTAGTGCCAGTTGGCACAGTGTATATTGTGTGATTATGATTCTAATGTGTTTGGGATAATACAAAGGCTATTTTTGATATAACCTTGTGTGGAGTTTCTTTTGTAGTGTGCCTAGGGTGTTGCTGCTGTGTGTGTGTGTTGCGCAAACGCTTTACACATTGCCTCTGGGATAAGCCTGACTGCTTGTGCCAAGCTACCAAGGGGGTGAGCAGGGGTTATCTTCGGTGTGTAACTCCCTTGCCCTGACTAGAGTGGTGGTTTCTGCCTGGGTTAGGCGCTTGCCCTAGCCAACCAGAAATCCCATTCCTAACAATGACCAAACATATAATTCTCTTCATGACTACTTTCCGATCATTGCTAAAAATATGCTAATTTCATACTTTTTCCTGTGAGCAATTATTCCAGATTAACAGCGCTAGCTGTTTTATTGCGTCTGCCAAGATCTAAAAGGTTCCGACCTATTCTGATTGAGTTTCGGTGCGTGGGTGGTATGTAATTGTTGCAGGTTTCTCTTTCCTAAGAAGCATAATCATTATTGTTGTCAGTCAAATTAAATATTTTTCGAGAATATTAATTTTCCTTTTAATTACATTTTTGGGCTCTGGCTACTAGTTCCAATGAGCTGCAATCTATTTGGGCGAATGGGACACCTTTAGAAAACCTGCCTGGAAAGAAAAACTATGTTATACCGCAGCTGACAAAGCAGATGCTCGTGCCCGGGAGGTGGATCCACTTCCAAAGGGTGGTCTGTGATCATGAACACTGCACAAGAGGACATCCCTAGCTATGGATTGAGGAAATATTGCGAGATTCTGAGGACCTGCGAGTGGCTGAAAAACTAGAAATGGAGCATATGATGAAAGCCATCTCAATAGAAATTGAAGAAGTGGAAAAGCAGGAAAAAAGGGAAAACAACAAAGAAGAGAAAGGTCAAGGTGACCAAATCAACCCCCAAACAGCAGAGCCATCATCAAGCGCAAGAGCGTCCAAACAGCAGATTACACACGCAGAAACCCAATACAGAGGAGACAAAGCTGACAGACAATTCTGAAAAAGGAAAATAAACGATAGCTACACAAAGAACAGTTCAATCTCAAGGAGATGGTGAAATTATTCTCCCAACACCACAAACAAATGACATTCAACCACACCTTAAAAACCCCAAGATAGCGAATAAAAGCAAAGACACAAAACCAAAAGAAATACGAAAAACACACAAGATGGTAAGCTGAAGACCAGACCACAGCATGAAGGTGGGAAACACCCAGATCATGGGCAACAGGAATCCAAGTCAGAGAAATCTAAGAACCCAGCACAAAGTGGACATAGAGCCTGTACGAAAAGGAAAATGCGTCTGATGAGGTTCATGATTCAGACAAGACATATACTTCACAAGGAAGAATAAAACAGAAGAGGCAAAACCTAAAGAAGGAATACAAACCAGAAATCATGCCACAAGAAAAGCAAACAAATAGAAGGCAACACAACAGAAAGCACAATTAGCAAATATAAAAAGTGTAGCACAAGAATAGCATGTCTCACTGAATAAAGATTTCATGTACTAGGTGAACTTTCTGACATGGACGATCTAAAACTGCAGGACAAGATTTCACAAGTGCCATAAACATATCAAACGCAAGAACAACAACAATATGATATCTTCGTGTCCATCTCAGGTCTGGGAGACACAGAAGTAGGTGAAATGGAATTACAAAGTGAGTCATTGCTGGGCATGGCACGGCGTCACCAAAATATGGACTAATGATGATGTTTAATATATCATTTGAGTTGCTTTTGAGGGCAGTGTTGACAATTATCCCTCAATGTCTTGGGCCTGAAACAGAAGGTGAAAAGTTCAGACATTTTTGAATATTTGAACATATTGACTTCTGACATCATCTGTCTCCAAGAACACAGCATACAGTACCTGTCAAATTTCAAAGAACTACAGACAGAATTACCAAAAGGTGACTCCTTTTGGTTAGGAGATGAAAGTAAGAAATCTGGTATTGGAATACTGTGTGTGAATGAGAAAAGGCAAATTAAAACCCACTCAGAACCAGGCCCAGGAAACTTTAAAATGCAGGACTTCTTGGGAATTTGTAAGTAACTTTTTGATACGTTACCATCTTTTTCTGAGAAAAAGTGGGCATTTGCTCATGTTTTGAGATCTTGGAAGGGCCAGAAAAGGTACCTCAGTACTTGAACAGTCCTCTGCATTCAGTTTTTGTCATCTGTCGTTCTCCTTCTGTTTGATTTGATAATAATTTAGTGTTGAATCGTTCAGTTTTAACGCACTTTGGAGGCAATTTCTTATTGTATTTGATGTTTTACGGTTATGTTACAAAGTTGAGAAATATGGGTTTTAACTGATTTCCCAAATTTATTTTAACTGCTTTTACATAAAATCAACAGCCACAATGCTAAAATTCCAGCTACATGGGACCCTAACCTGAAATAGGTGCTATGGATGAACAGTTGACTAGCTTGGCCAGCTTTTACATCCTCAAGACCTTCCAACGCCTTGCCGCTTTCCTTCTGAGTACTTGAACAGTGTTGAGACTGAACAAAATTCCTCCAGGGTGCAGCGAGCCTTGGGCATAAGGTTAGAGGAAATAGACTAAGCCACTTGTTAAAGTCTTATAAAAATATGTGAAAGCATATTGGATTTGAAAAAGTCAAACTCTAAACAACAAACTACTACAGGATTGAACCATATATATTTATATATATATATTTTTGTTCCGGAACAGCGTTGTTGGGACGCCGCCGCTAGCCTCACAGTGCCGGTGCCGGCGATGGAAACAACAATCCATCAAACTTGACAACTTGACAAAGGCATCATTGCCGAAACGCGTTGTTTTTGCACATAAATCAAAGTGCTAAACTACTTGGTGTGCCGCTTCTTTTTCCTGGACTGTGGAATAGAATTTTGGTATATATATATATATACATAAAAATATATATATATACTCCCTTCTTGAACGGTCTCCCACAAGATCTGCTGAACTCGCGACGGGTGCCACCCTGTATGCGGATGTGGGATCCGCTTGTTCAACAGCCAGAAAGAATGTGGGTGCACTCGCGGGATGTTTCTAAACACAGCTTCATTTATCGCATACACATTTAAGCAGTTCGCATTCATCAGTGCGTTAAAGCCATACTAGAATAGCACGGTGATTGAGTCTTTTTAAATGTTCAGCTTTCTGATTGGCTGAATCCGGGGTCAATGGGGAAGCAGCATAGTACCAGCATTGGCAACCTACCCCACCCCTCCAACGTAACATGCATGCTCATAAATAATCACACAACACATTTCTTGTTTGGGTAAAAATTGCTGCAGGTTTATTACATACACCGTTATGTAATATGGTGGGTTATCTTACGGGCGATCCAAGGGCAGGCAACCGTCTGGGCCGCCTGCCCGCCTGATGAGCCAAGCAGCACTGGGGCGAACCCCATCTGTGCTGCCACTTCTGGTGATCCTCTTCCCGGATCACGTGACACATGGTTCCTTATTACTCACGCCCCTTTCAGGGCGGAGCGTAGCATAGCAAACCCCCGGTTGTTCAGGCCCACAACCGCCCGAAGGACTAACGGGCGCCGACACGGTTTTCTAGGAACCTCCCATGAGGCTCCTAGGATTTGGCTCTGGCACCCACCATGGTGCCGCGCAGAGGTACCCTTCTGTACCCCTCTGCTTCCAGATCGCCCTGTAACTCCGCCTGCAACGAAAAAGACAACATTACAACATTCTCTGCCTCCTGCCTGCCACGAACCACGCCGGGTAAGCGGTAGGGTGGGAGACGGCGTGTCCGGGCGCGCGAAAGAGGACGACAAGATGGTGGGGGAGGCCTATATACCCCTCCCCTGTCCTCGCACCCCGGACGTGATTCTCGCCTATCGCGCTGCGACCAGGCTTGGGGGACTCCTCCCTGAGTCCGTGCCCCTACGGGGGTGTGGGGTGCCCAGCTGGCACTAGAGGGCTGCCCTCTTTAGTGGCCCCCTGCGGGGCCTCGGACAGCCGCATAGTACCAGCATTGGCAACCTACCCCACCCCTCCAACGTAACATGCATGCTCATAAATAATCACACAACACATTTCTTGTTTGGGTAAAAATTGCTGCAGGTTTATTACATACACCGTTATGTAATATGGTGGGTTATCTTACGGGCGATCCAAGGGCAGGCAACCGTCTGGGCCGCCTGCCCGCCTGATGAGCCAAGCAGCACTGGGGCGAACCCCATCTGTGCTGCCACTTCTGGTGATCCTCTTCCCGGATCACGTGACACATGGTTCCTTATTACTCACGCCCCTTTCAGGGCGGAGCGTAGCATAGCAAACCCCCGGTTGTTCAGGCCCACAACCGCCCGAAGGACTAACGGGGCGCCGACACGGTTTTCTAGGAACCTCCCATGAGGCTCCTAGGATTTGGCTCTGGCACCCACCATGGTGCCGCGCAGAGGTACCCTTCTGTACTCCTCTGCTTCCAGATCGCCCTGTAACTCCGCCACAGCTCTGGAGGTGGCCACCGTCGCCGCCAGAGCCCCCACCAAAAGCTCCTTTCTTACCTGCAACCTCTCATTTCCAGGCCTCCTGCAAAGCTAGGGACGAGATCCCTCCCACTGGTGATAGATGAACCCCATCTGTATCACAATAGCCCTTGCCGATAGCCTGGATCAGCTAGTGTCTAATGCAACACAAAGGCCCTTCTGCCCTGTGAATTTGTGCCAAAAACTATCCACCCTCCTGTGGGAAAGTTCCACTACTTCACAAACATAACTCAGCCCCGTGCCAACTCTGGGCGGGGCAGATCAGATTCCCTGGCTCACATTGCCCCATGAATTTGCTGAGCTCACCTAGCTGCCGTCCTACTAGGACGGTGTGTCTAGCGCACCTGTGTCCCCACTTAAGGGACAGCTGCCCGCTTGTTGGGAGACCGCTCCCACACCCACCTGCCTACTTCTGGCTATTCGGGCGAGAAGGATTATACTTTAACCTTTGCACCGTCCATTTGCTTTCTAACTCATGACGCACAGGAATGTCCATAACTAGACGTGTGTGACGATTAGCCAGGGTGCCCTCCTGCCCTTGCCGTGCATCCCTTATTTCTTATGGGAATTTCGCCAGCTCAGCTCCCTTCGTGGTGAACCCCCCTAGGGATACCAGCTAGAGAATCCGTGTGATTAATGCAGTGCGCACTGGCTGCCATATGGTGCCTAACTTTAAGGATTGGCTAAGTCCTACTTTGCCCTTCATCCCAGAATATTCCCGAATAGGAGGGGGGGTTCACACTGCTCGCCTTGCCTTTTGTGCTTGGCACCTTGTTCCCCCTTTCTTGGGGACGCAGCACAATGTGTTAGCTGACAGCACCCCCGCCCAGTGAGGCTAATATAGCTAACCGGGCAGGGCATTTGACCTTAACTGCAGGAAAAGTCGACAGGCTAGAACCCTCCCTGTGAGAGCCCCCGGATAGGGGGCAGGGGTGTTCACACTGCCCACCCCAGGGCAACCCCAGCGGTGGAAAATTACCTGCTCAGTTAAATTTAGCTTTTTGTTGATCACTGGACATGCCAAATGTTCTTTTACATAGTAGCCTAGTGCTTGACACCTTGTGTCCCCATTACTTGGGACGGCAGCCCACTGTTGGCTGACAGCGTCACCACCCAGCGTGGCATCTATTGATGATCGGGCGGGCGTTTGCGCCTAACTGCAGGATCATAGTCAACTGCCCTTGGTTCTGGGGTGCACTTATTTCGCCCCTTTGCCCAGACTTATGCACAAACCCCTTTGCTTGCTACCCTGGTGAACACCTTAATGGTATCGAAGCTGGTTTGAAACAATGTATGTCTTGCGCCCACTACTGGAGACACCTCACCCTTTCATGTAATTACAACTTACGCAGCGCACCCCGCTTGCCTAACTGCCATCGGATCACAGATGCACAGTACCTACTGTGCCTCTCCGACCCTGGATGCTTTAAACCTGCCACAGTGACGGAAACCAAGCTTCTCAGTTCCCTGTTTAGCTGCAGTACACCGTCAGTGGGTCCGCTAGGAGATACCACAAACAGACACGCATATGTATTGTGCCCACTATTGGAGACAATTCACCCCTTCGTGGAGTGACAACTACACGGTGCCTACCCAAGTCACCCAACAGACAAGTTGGCCCTGACTACCTTGTGTTCTGGTGCCAGGTTTGGGAAGAGCCTTGCCTTCACTAGCTGCCCCTCTGGGAAACACAAAGACAGTGCTCTGGCCGCAGCGCAGCGATGCCCTCGTGTAGCATCGAACCCCTGGTCAAATAAGAGTGACAACTCCAAACTTACTGAAGACTACACCATGACCATGGGTGGAGTTTAGCTCTTCCCCAAACTTCTGCTAGCGTAACCCACGGTCACGCCTCCTGTTCAGTTCACTTCAGTAATTCATGGCACTGACCCACAAGGGCCTGATACTGGGCTGTGTAAATGGGGCCCAGTGTGACCTTAACACTCGGCTTGGTGTGGATGGGTGCTAACAATACCTGGCTGAAGTGCAATCCCTTTGACAATCACTCCTGACAAGATGTGCCAATGCAGGTAGAAGCAAGAGATATCCAGCCCACCTTACTTCCTGTCCCAGTGATCTGAGTAACTTAGTGAAAGATGCACCTTTGAACTGGTGGCGGAAACTGTTACTTACGCCTGCAAATGCTCTGCTCAGAGCAGCCCGCAAGACTAATGAAACGTTGTCAATTTGGCTGTCAACTTTGCTGCCTGTGCCACCCTTCCGCCCCATGGAAATTGTTCTGGGCTCTCGCTTACTACCCTGCTGAGTGAGCCCACTGTATTCACCAGATTCATTAACGATTTCCGCTTCTGACTGTACTTGGTAACACGTACACCCCATGGTATCTTGGCGCTGCATAACATGTTTGTTACTCAGCTCCATGGTACTTGTTTTATCGACCTCAGAAGGATGAAATGCTTGTTGATTGCAACCTAGTTGGTGTACATACCTAGAAGAGCAGACTAGACACCCGAGTATGAATTACTCTTGTGCAGCTTACTGCTTTTTAAATTAAGCCCCTGCTCGCAAACTGGGAGAGGGATAGTGCAGTGGGCACAGTTAACAATGCTTCCATCAGGGACAAACATCTTGCTAACCCGGTTTGAGGAGCAAGCACGCTGATGCTGATCATGGGCGGGCCCATGAAATCCCACCCTTATCCGCCCCCCGCCAAATTCTGGTAGTAGTGATCCTAGCACAATTGCAGCAATTTGGTGAACGTGCCAGGTTTACAATGATGTGTACTCGAAAATACCAGGACTGTGGAAGGTCTGACCTCGTTCTAGTGCCACAAAGATTAACGTGTTTGTACCAGTGTAAGCATTTTGTGTTGTACTAATGCGCACACGTCATAGCAGATAAGAGGCTGCTCTGCTTCCGGTGGAGGGTGTTCGAGTTTCTTGGGAGGGAGGGAACAGGGTCTCCAGAGTGGACGCTCCCTGGCCGGCCCACGAGCAGCCACAAAGTGCCACACAGGACAGCTGAAATGTGACATCCAAAACAAACAGTGCATACGAACCACCACTGTCAACTCCCACTCCATGCAAAATCCTCCCTTGGGCTGGCCCCACCATGATCAAACACGACATCTCGACTGAGCATGTGAGCGCCGAAAATTCACAGCTCGCCGACAGCAGAGAAGCGGCCAGCTCCCATCGTCCTCACCAGAAGGCACCGGTTTCTAAATCCGGCCCCCACATGATCTTGGGCAGAAAAGTTAATCGGTGAGGATATCAACTTCCTCACCTGCAAAAGCAGGGAGTGCTGGCGAACAGGCTCATCCCTGAATACCAGTCACAATGTTAACCGTGTATGTCCAAAAAACGTTAGAGGGCCTTTCCCCTCCAACCTGACAAATTGTTGGCCTCCTGGACAACTCTGCAAGTATGAGTGTGTGCCCACGTGTACAACTACATTTGATGCATGTATTGGACACTGTGTCCAACAGTGCCCAGCAGTACATCATCCCATTACTCTGTTGGTAGTGTGGGACTAGATACCACCATTTCCGGTACCAGTAGTGCTTCACGGCAACGACAACGATTGGCCTGCCACCAAGAGGCATGTCTGCTGGCCACTGCCTGCACACACCTCTGATCTGCTGCCTGCTCTCACCCCTCTGCAGCTGTAATAACCCCCATTAGACCAACGAGAAACTCTAAGACCACCAAGGTTTAAGGCTTGCATTGGTGCGCATTACCGGGCTTAGAGGCGCCTTGAGCGATGTACACATGTTACATAAGCCTTAGTGGCACAAGGACCTTGTCGCCCATGCAGCGAAGTCTTCACTCAATGCAATAAAACGAAACCAATTGCACCAGCGCACGGCCCCCACAGCACCCCCAGGCGCCAACGAGACAAGCCAAAGTGTGTACCGAGCATCCCCACTCCAAGGAAAGGCACCACAACCAACACGCTGCGCAGGTCACTCACAAAGGCACCACTGTAAGGACACCACCTTAATGGCCCCTACATGAACCTTGAGTGCACCCTGTGAATAATGTAGGCTGAAAAGACTGCCCGTCGCCCATACACTGTTATTACATAAAGAACGAACACTGGTAGGCCTGGAGCGATACCCCGGAGTTTACAGCTGCCGGTCCGCGGTGACCTCAAACACCTCACCTGTGTGCTATTAAAATTAAATCTTATGCCCAAACACAGTGGTATAATCCTGTGACAACAAATGGCTATCAACAGTGAGCCCTATATATTTACCAAATTCCTTTACCATCACCGTTTCGGACTACCATAGTGGGAGATTGCCAGCCCCAATCCCACACAGGGAAATTAAACATAGTCCATCAGGGCCAAGGCCTTGCCTTTGTCCTCTGTGGTGTGAGCTGGGCACCTGCACATTATAAGCCATGGGGACCTGAAAGGAGTGGAAAGCAAGCTGAGCACCAGCTGGAGTCTTTATAATAATAACTGCCGCTAACCTTGATCTATTCTGCTCCTTTCAGCCTCCTCGCAGAGTTAGCCTGTGGAGGAAACTGAGGCAGCTCAGGACGACAGTGACCATCCGCCTGGCTGATGGCTAGAAGTTGTGCGAGAGCTCACCGGCGACCCACCCACCGAGCCGCACACAAGCTGTATCACATATGGGCTCCTAGGGTTTTAAAGCCCCACCAATGACAACCTACATTCAAATTGCACACACAGCTGAAAGACCGGGCATCGCGAGAGCGCCCCTCCCCCAAGTGTGCAAACTGCCAATGGCGGCCACCTAAAACGGACGTAGGGGCCCCGCCCAATTGCTATACCCACACAGGACAACATCCGCCGGAAAATCTGATAATTATATTTCAGAATGACAACGATTAAAGCACCAGGATTTGCACACCTGACAATCAGCGTAGGAGTCAGAGGCCTTAACCAGTAGGCCAGTGACTCATAATTAACATTCCGATATCTGAATAATTAGGACACATTAAATGCAATTAACCGCACTTTGTTTCTGTGCAGCACTGGCTAAACAAGTCCTTGAAAATACCAATTTTTGAACCCTTCACCTTTGAATGGACATTCATAGACCTGAATAATTAGGACACATTGCCTCGAACTTAACTGGGCCCTCAACACAATAGTAGAGAACACCAAGAACTTGCACCAACACGCACATTCCGATCTCTGAATAATTAGGACCCATTGAATGCAAATAACCGCGCTTTGTTTCTGTGCAGCACTGGCAGGTTATCGGATTCACCCAGCCACTTCCCATTGCTTCAGCAGGGCCTGCAGGTGCAAGGATGCGATGCGTCCAAGGGGCGGTGTGACCCAATAGATGACGCATCCAGGTAATGATAAAAAAGTAACATCACACCTAAAGCCAGCCAGCAGAAACAGAAGGTACTGACACATAGGCCCCCCCCCTCGCATGTTTCGTCACCATACCGTGCGGAGCCCAGAACGGGGCTGCCCCGTAGGACAAGCCTGTGTGCCACGTGCAGTGACTCAAATGATAATTGAAGGCCCTAGGCCGGAGATGCCGTACGTAGGACTGATGGCTGGAGAAGTGAGCACATCCATCACTGGGTCCCGCGAGCGAGGCCCGTGGCCCGCCCGCACCCCCAGATGGCCCCCGCAGGGCCGGTGAAAACATGACACTGGCCCTGCAGGGCGGACCCAGTCACCCGCGGTAAAGCGGGGACCAGGCCACGAGAGCACCCGCGCCCCCACCGGGGCGGCCCTGCAAACCTATCGTGTCTCACCTTGCGGTCAGCACCGTGGCGACCTCCGCCCTAGCGCTTCAAGTCCTTGATGCCCAACCCCTAGCGAACCCCAGCCCAGCGACTGAAAACACAGCGATAGGAGGCCCCTGAGGCCAAGGGCTGCTCCCTCTACCCAGTCAAAGCCATCAGCTCCCCCGCGCTGCTCAGGCAGGGAAGGGCAAGGCCCCGAGGCATTCGCTCAATTCGCTCGCACGCCCAATCTCGCCAGGTAAGACAGGGGCAACCGGTCCTTCCAGGAAATGCCGGGAGACCAACGGCAAAATTTAAATGATTTGCCCAGAATCACAGGCTGTCCAGCGTAACTGCAGGCCTCAAACCCAGGTCATCCCTGGCACTGCGGACTTTAATGGCCCCGGGCGCAGCCAAACTCTGTGTGAACCGGCAGCCCCCCCGCACTTTCACGGCCTCACGCCCGTGGCCCCCGAGAGAATGCCGGGTCTACGAGCGGCCCAGAATACCCACAAGGTAGGTGAAAGGGGTTGCGGATAGAGGGCAAGCACGGCGACCGCCGAGGGAACCCGCACTGTAACACGGTCTGCGGTTAGTCTGGGGGCCAGCGCTACCCACAGCAAAAGTTACACATTTTTGTAGGCATGGAACGATAAAGTGATCTGCCCAGAATCACAGGCTGTTGAGTCGAGGCCGGGATCCGAACCTGGGTCCCCAGTTCCAAGGTCGGCAGCGCTAGACTGTTAGCCTCCAAAACCAACTTTCTTCCCCCGGGACGGACTCGACTGGGGCGGCCGAAATGCGCAACGGGACACAACTCCCGTGTCATTGCGGAATTCCCAATTTCTTTTAATGTTGCGAGGCGCACCTCCCCGATTCCACCGACATAGGTGAATGCAAATCCCCATGAATTCCATTGCCGAGGCACGAAGCTGCCCTCCCAAAGTCAAGCGGTGCGATGACCAGTCGCCCGCACCTCAAGTGTACCAACCCTGCCCTGGAGCCACGCTCTGAGTGAGCCCTTTCTTAAAGCTAATTACAGTGTCACTGTGAAAGTGATGTTAAACTGTACAGCTGTTTAAAATTTATAAACCTTGCCCTGCAGCTGCTCATATTGTTCCCCCACATACTGCTAGACCAGGCGTGCCCCAAAAACGCCTGGGGCAGTATAAATTGGCATAAATGGCGCCGCCCGGAAATATAGGGTCTTAAACCTTCACCTCGCTGTTCACCAATGCTCACGGTATAAATTAATGAGCCAACTTAGGATATTGAAAATGACCCAGTGGGCCCCGGACTCACCGCGAGAAATCACCGATACGCAACGATCCCGGCGCCGGGAGCAGATGCCGCACCCGGTGGTGGAGGGGGTGCTGCGAGGTCGCTGCCCCTCCCGCCCCCCGCGCGCCCAGACACGAACGGGCCAATCCGGCCAGACCCAGGGTGAGCACCCGGCCTGCCCCCCGCGAGGGCACCGGGGCACGGCCTGCAACGGTAGCAAGGGTTTTTCTAACCCACCCGGTAATTTAATCCTAAATCTCCGCTGCTGCCCGCGCCGCCTCCCACATACTGCCCTGGCCCGCTCCCTAACCCCGGGCACGGGGACAACCGCGGGGAGCGGGCCGCACATGTTCCGGGCCGGTAAGGGTGAGGTAACTCCCCAAATGTCCGCACAAGGACCACAACAGGACCCTGGGGAGGCGGGGGGGCACCTGCACTAACCTGATTCCCACGACAATCGGAGCAGCAGCACAACGTATGGCGATCCTAGGTCCTGGACGCGAGGACCAGAACGAGGTGTAGACGGCGTGTCCGGGCGCGCGAAAGAGGACGACAAGATGGTGGGGGAGGCCTATATACCCCTCCCCTGTCCTCGCGCCCCGGACGTGATTCTCGCCTGTCGCGCTGCGACCAGGCTTGGGGGACTCCTCCCTGAGTCCCTGCCCCTACGGGGGTGTGGGGTGCCCAGCTGGCACTAGAGGGCTGCCCTCTTTAGTGGCCCCCTGCGGGGGCCTCGGACAGCCGCATTTACCTTGGAGTGTCGATGACGCGTCGGCATCGACGTTTTCATACTACAATCATGGGCGTGGGTGCCCCAATTGCCTCTTGCCCCGATCTTTTCCTTTTATGCCTGCTGGAAGATGGTAATATCTGTGCCCCCACTCAGTGAAGGGGCTGAATGTCATGCTACTCTGACTCTTGTCGGATATTTCTTTTACTGCCTGGCACCAGATGACGGGTACATGAAGCTACGCGTAAAAGCAAGCATTTTGCAAATTATATACAAACAACTCACACGGTATCAGCCATGTCCCTAAATGATTCAAGCAAAGGTAGCAATAGTGTCCTTAATATAAACACTTGCAAAGGCCTTTCATGCATTTCTTATATAAAATATGCCGCAAAAAATCTTGCCATAAATGCTTCACATTTTCCACATCTTCCAGACGCTGCAGAACAGAGCTCATAAAGGACTCAAGCCAGGATCATGTTTAAGTCTTGGTCAAGCCCAGCGCCCATGCTGCCCCCTCTGGGCCTCAAAGCACAGAGCCATGATTGGCTTATATCTGTGCTCACCTGCACTCTACACCAGTATTCGGGGAATGGCACTGCAAAGATGGGGATGGAGGGTGAATTGGCAGGAGCCTTATGCAATAGGTGGTATTTTAGCCCAGCAGCACCTTGCTCATCAAATAAGTACATGTCGGCTGATTTTGCGAATTGCCCACAGTATCCCCACATTCCCAAAACTGCACGTGGCACTGTCTCTATAAGTGCTTCAAAAATGTTAAGCTTATGAGAGATGTAGAAATCTACAAAATGCTTCTAAATTTGTAAAGTTCCCAGTACAAGACGCTGTGTTAGGTCAAAATTGCAGGCCTCTCAAGAATTTGTGGACACTGTTGGGATGACCCCCTGGATACCAGTATGTGCACATAAAGCATTGTCACTATTTACCTTCCCTTCACCCAGCACTTACCGGTCTACCTTTATGCTGCTTTAGGATTATTTCCCACCGTAACTCCAGGCACATATGTATCTTCGTAAATATGACACCGTTGTGTCTGCTGCCCCTGCCTTTCATTACCAACTACTATTTGACTATATGTAAGTGGGCGGAGTTATGAGCATAGACCAAACAAACGTTTTAGTCCGTGAGCAGTTCAGATTTGTTACAATATGGAAATACATTTTAAAATGTGGCAGCATTGCAAATGAATGATGAATAATTTGTACAGCATCATTCATTTGTGATTTCTTTTTATGCCCTCTGCAACACAGAGAACAAAGTTCTGACCCTTTATTCCCAACATCATTTGAAGATGTAAGTGGGCGGATTTAGGGGTGGGGAACACAGTGAACAGCAGAAGTTTGTGTGATGAATTCAAACATACCAATTACAGATTGAAGAGGGGTTTTCATGAGAAATGAAGTGTTCCTTCACATGCTTTTCACCTTCCGCACCCTGTCACTACACTGCTAACTTCCTGCCCAGGAAATCTGTGGCACCTTCGCTTGTTTAAAAGTACGCCATACTGTTGTCTCTGTCCTCTTTCTGCATCCATGCCAGTCACTAAGCATTCCTCTTATGCCTGCTGGCTTCCAGCAGTACATACAAGTCTGCCAGAATAATCTGGATATGAGCCTCACATGAAAGGCACATGTGTAAATGAAAATAGCAAGTACAATTTCATCTTTTAATGCTGGCAACAAAAAAAAATTCTTTAGGGGTGGGATTTGTGGGAGGGGCAGCGGAGGGGTTTAGTGAGTGGGGAGGCAATACCCAGAAAAAGAGGAGACATAGAAGGATGATAAATCTCCTCCTAATAGAGGGCAGAGCTGTGGGCCGATGAGATCAGTCTGAGAACTTTCAGTTTCAGCAGAGGGCCGATTAGATCGACCCATGGCACTTTTACAGGGAGATTAGGTAAAGGAAGGAGGAGAAGCACAAAAAAAATGAAAACAAGCATGCTTGAAATGCACGCAGCCAGGCAGAAAGTATGTAAGCAAGCACTGTGCAGGCAAAGCTTTAAAAAAAAAGTCCCACAAAGTGGATGGACACAGAACCTGAGCCTCGGGAAACTGATAAGAGAAACACTGGAGAGGAACAACAGGAAAACGTATGCTACAGCCAATAGTAACAGAGGAAAAGTAAGTGGCAAGCACAGGAACCAATGAAAAGCAAGGAAGCAAGCGGGTGGGTTGTAAGCCCCTTTTAAGATTTATCTTGACTACAATAGATTTCACAAGCAAAGCACAACGCTGTGCAGTCGAATCCTAAAACTGAACATTTTTCCCTAGTTGACCACATACCTTGCTCCAGAGACAGACAATGAAGCGCTTCAGAGACTGCAACTATGTGCATGGATGCCAATCAGGGGTAGCAGCCCTAACCCTGTGATGCCCTTTGCTACCTGTTGTCTCAGGGAAGGCAGATGAAAAAACTGAAAGTAAACTCAACTTTGAATGCCATGGTTACTTTCTGTAGTTTCTACTGCTTGTCTTTCACCTAGCTCCTTGACAGCAAATAGGGTTTTTTCGATGGGCTAAACGTGGGTGCAAGGATGGAACCTGTGAAGTCAGCAGAGGCAAATTGTGTGTCATGTCACTTCCAGTGCCCCCGGCAAATTGTTGAAGTGACATCCATGCTTATGCTCAGAAAGACACTACAGCTGTCGATCAATGTTTTTGACCCGCACAGTTTCTACTGGCAAGCATTGATCTATTTTTTACCAAGGGTTTCAATTAATGGCCATATGCATATTTTTCTATTACTAATGGGGTAAAGAAAATGATGTGTTGTCTGCATTAATGTGCTTCACTTCAGAACTACCTTTATAGCATTTTAAACAATGTCTTTGGGAAAATGTTTGATGATATAAACACTTTCATTCCATTTTCCCAAATATTTGTTGGCGAATATCGATCTAAGGCCCTTTAGAATGCACCCTTTTGACTAAAGTACTACACTATGCTCGCATGATTAGTGAATGAGGCAATGGCTAAATCCTATGCTATTTGCTATCCTGCCAAAAAACGGCAACCCTACTCAACAATTTGTTCCAGAACTATTGCCTCCAAAGTACTTATGCAGTCATCACCAGAAGTTGCTTGGATTCCATATTGTTTGATGTTAGATTTGGGGGTCTCTATTTGGCAGAGGTAGGTACCTTTGACCAAATAGGGACCCTTGCGTCTAGTCAGGGTAAGGGGGTACACTCCTAAAATAACCCCTGCTCACCCCCTTGGTAGCTTGGCACGAGCAGACAGGCTTATCTCAGAGGCAGTGTGTAAAGCATTTGTGAACACATACAGTAATCAAGTGACAACACTACAGATGGACACCACACCAGATGTATATTAAAAATAAGTGTCTTTTATATAGATTTAACACAAGACCACAAACGACAAAAATCCACAATACTGTACTTCATAAATGGTAGAATTAGCTCAGTTCTCTTAAGATGGTAAATGCGACACTTTGAATTCAATGTACCTTTGGATGCGTAACGCTATACAGCGAAAGTGTTGCAGGGAAGGTGATGCGTCGGTTCCTTACACGCAAGAACGGTGATGTGTCGGGGTCCCTACTGATGCGTAGGGGATGCGTCGGTTCTTCTCTGCGAGGGGAGGTGATGCGTCGGTTTCTTACTGCGCTTTCGTGGCGATGCGACCAGCAACGCCGTGATGCGATGAAGATCCGGTGCAATGAACAAAGATGGCGTCTTCTTCTTGATGCAACACGATGCGTGCACGCCCGACGGCCGTGCGGCGACTCAACGATTCTTCGGAGCCGCGACAGGCCCTGCGACACGCTTCCCGGTAATGCGGCGTCTGATGCGACGTCGGTCCTCTTCTCCGGCGATGCGGGGCGCTTCGGCAATGATGCTTCTGAGCCGCGACAGGCCCTGCGACACGCTTCCCGGTGATGCAGCGGCGTCTGATGCGACGTCGGTCCTCTTCTCCGGCGATGCGAGGCGCTTCGGCAATGATGCAACAGCCGTGCGGCGACTCAACGATTCTTCTGAGCCACGACAGGTCCTGCGACACGCTTCCCGGTGATGCGGCGGCGTCTGATGCGACGTCGGTCCTCTTCTTCGGCGATGCGAGGCACTTCGGCAACGATGCGACAGCGGCAGCGGCGGCGACACTCTTCTCCGTTGATGCGGCGGCGTCTGATGCAACGTCGATCCTCTTCGGCGATGCGAGGCGCTTCGGCTGCGGCAGCGACGCTTCTTCTTCGTGAGTCGCGCTTCCAGCTCCTTGCGACACGCAGTCCCTCAGAAAGTCCAGCTCAGCAGCAGGCACTTTACAGAAAGACTCTTGGGGAGCTGGTTGGTGAAGTCTGTTGTCCCTGAGACTTCAGCAGGAGGCAAGCTCTTCTCTCAAGCCCTTGGAGATCTTTTACAAGTTGATGAAAGTACACACAAAGTTCCTTTCTCCTTTCTTTGGCAGTCAGGCAACCACTGCAGGCCAATCCCTCAAACAGCACTCAGCTTAGGGATAGTCTCCTCCTCAGTTTCTCTGGTTCCTCTCCTCAGCAAAGGTTTCTTCTTGTTTCCCAAAGTGATCTGATCTTCTGGGGTTTGGGTCCCCTCTTTTATACACATATTCTCTTTGTTCTCTGAAGGCAGAGAGGCCTTTGCCTAGTCCAAACCAGTTCTGGTCAGTCCTGGAGCACTTTGTTGACAAGACTCCTTCTTTCCTTTCACAGAGTAGGCCAGGGACATCAGACACACCACAGGAGGTGGAGCCAGCATTGTGGAGGGAAGGCACAGCCCTATTCAGGTCCCAGGTGCAACTCCTCCCACCTATCTCCATGCAGATCTCTCTATTCAGCCCTGTGCTGACTCACCCTGTCTCCTGGAGTCCCCCAGCCTCTGTCACTCACAAACCCAGACAAGGAATACACAACATAGCAGAGGCAGGCTTGGATAGTTAGGCAAGAAAATACCTACTTTCTAAAAGTGGTATTTTTAAACACAGAATGTTAAAACCAACTTCACTAAAAGATGTATTTTATCATTCTGAGTTCAGGCATACTAAATTCGTTTTTCTACCATGTTCCCTGGGTCAGTTAGGATTATAAACTGTAATAATCAAACTGCCCATTCTGGCCTATGGGGAGCAGGTAGCCTTGCAATAGTGAAAAACGAAAATGGCTGTAATTCACTAATAGGGCATGCCACACACACCAGGGCATGTCCTACCTTATCCTTACAATGCACCCTGCCCTTGGGCCTACCATAGGGGTAACTAATGTGCAGAAAAGGGAAGGTTTAGGGACTGGCAAGTGGGTGCACTTGCCCAGTCAACATGGCAGTACCAGACTGCACACAGGCTCTGCAATGGCAGACCTGAGACACACTTTTACAGGCGGCTTCTGTGGGTGGCACAACCAGTGCTGCAAGCCCACCAGCAGCATTTGGTTTACAAGCCCTGGGCACACTCAGTGCACTGTACTAGGGTCTGACAAGTAAACCAAACCAACCAATCATGGAATCACTAATCCATACATCAATTTACCATAGGGAGCACTTGCACTGTGGCACTGAATAGCAGTGGCACAGTGCCCAAAGCATCTATAACCAGCAAAAATACATGAGGCAACAGCAAAAAATGGAAGGGAGACCCACGCCAACAGTGCCAGGTCTAACACGTTTCCCCTTCAGCTGAAATGTGGGGAGAACTACCCTACCTCCTGGGAGTTCTCTTCACTAAGGCGGAAAAATCTGGACAGACCATCAGCATTGGCGTGTTCTGTACCAGGGCGGTGTTCCACCGTGAAGTCCATACCCTGTAGGGAAATGGACCAACTCAACAGCTTTGGATTCTCACCCCTCATCTACATCAACCATCTGAGGGGCCTGTGGTCTGTCTGAACCCGGAAGTGAGTCCCAAACAGGTATGGTCTCAGCTTCTTCAGTGCCCAGACCACAGCAAATGCCTCACGCTCAATCGCACTCCACCTCTGTTCCCGTGGAAGTAACCTCCTACTGATGAAGGCTACGGGTTGATCTAGGCCCTCCTCCTTTATCTGTGACAAAACAGCCCCCCCACCATGCTCTGAAGCGTCTGTCTGAACGATAAATTCTCTGGAGAAGTTGGGTGCCAGGAGCACGGGCGCCGTGCACATGGCAGTTTTCAGGGCTTCAAAAGCTTTCTGACCGGTGTCAGTCCAAATCACTTTCTTGGGCTGCTTCCTGGAAGTCAGCTCTGTCAAGGGTGCAACGATGCTGCTATACCCCTTGACAAACCTCCGGGAATACCCAGTGAGTCCTAAAAAGGCTCTCACCTCTGTCTGGGTCTTCCCAAGCCAGGATGGTCTCAATCTTGGGCTGTAGGGGCGCCACCTGGCCGCTCCCAACCTGGTACACCACGGAACCCTGCCCGATCTGGCACTTACTCGCCTTGATCGTGAGGCCTGCCCTCCGCAGCGCCATCAACACTTCCCAGAGGTGGCGCAGATGTTCTTCCCAACTGGCGCTGAACACTGCAATGTCATCCAGGTAGGCGGCACTGAACTCTTCCAGTCCAGCCAACACCTGGTTGACCAACCTCTGAAAGGTGGCAGGGGCATTCTTCATCCCAAAGGGCATAACCCGGAACTGGTAGTTCCCATCTGGTGTGGAGAATGCTGACCTCTCTCTTGCCCCATCAGTCAAGGCGATCTGTCAGTACCCAGACGTTAAGTCAAACGTGCTGAGGTACCGTGCAGCCCCTAACCGATCGATGAGCTCATCAGCTCTGGGGATGGGGTGCGCGTCAGTCCTCGTGACTGAATTGAGCCCTCGGTAGTCCACACAGAACCGGAGTTCTGGTGTGGCACCCGGTGCGGCAGCCTTTGGGACCACTGGGCTGGCCCAAGGACTGTTAGAGGACTCAATCACCCCAACGCAAGCATCTTGGAGACCTCCTCCTTGATGCAAGCTCTCACCCTGTCAGTTACCCTGTAAGTTTTGTGCTTAACAGGAGGACTGTCTCCAGTGTCCACATCATGGATGCACCAATCAGTGACACTGGGAATCAGGGAGAACAAATCAGAAAACTGTCCCAGCAACTAGTGGCAGTCATTCTGTTGCTCAGGGATCAGGGTGGAAGAGAGGTTCACACCATCCACTGACCCATCTTGCTCTGTCGCCGACAGGAGGTCAGGAAGAGGCTCAGTCTCCTCCTCCATTCCAGCATCTGTCGCTAAGAGCATGCCCACTTCGGACCTCTCCAAGTGGGGCTTCAGGCGGTTGACATGCAGGACCCTCAAGGGGTTCCTGGGAGACCGCACGTCCACCAAGTAGGTAACAGGACTCTTGCGCTCCACCACCTCAAATGGTCCGGTCCACTTATCCTGGAGCGCACAAGGCTCCACTGGGGCCATGACCCACACTTTCTGACCAGGCTGAAGCTCCACCAGAGTGGCATTCTGGTCGTACCACCACTTCATCTCCTCCTGGCTGGCTTCCAGATTCACCTCAGCGAGTTGCCTGAAACGCCTAGTCTGGTTCCTGAAGGCCAGCATGTAGCTATATACATCCTGGGGAGGTTTCCTGGGAGATTGCTCCCAGCCTTCCTTGACCAGACTCAGAGGTCCTCTCACTGGGTGACCATAGAGAAGCTCAAAGGGACTGAACCCTAGAGATTTCTGTAGCACCTCACGGTATGCAAAGAGAAGGCATGGCAAGAGGACGTTCCACTTACGCCTCATAGGTTCCTCAAGACCCATAATCATGCCTTTGAGGGTCCGGTTGAATCTCTCAACCAACCCATTTCGTTGGGGGTGGTAGGGAGTGGTGAACTTGTAAGTTACCCCACACTCCTGCCACAGGGACTTCATATACTTGGAAATGAAGTTTGTCCTCGGTCAGACACTACCTCTCTAGGGAATCCCACTCGGGAGAAAATTCCCATCAGTGCCCGTCCCACCACGGGGGCCGTCACTGTCCTCAGAGGTATGGCTTCCGGGTACCGGGTGGCATGGTCCACCAAGACCAGGATGAACCTGTTGCCCATGGCTATCTTGGGGTCCAGTGGCCCCACAATGTCAATACCCACCCGTTCAAAGGGAGTGCTGACCACAGGGAATGGCTGGAGAGGAGCCTTTTGCTTCCTCCCACTCTTTCCACTTGCCTGGCAAGTCTGACAGGTCCTGCAATGAGTGTCTGAACTCTTGCACATTTGGGGCCAAAAAAAGTGGGTGACAAGCCTCTCAAAGGTCTTGTCCTGCCCCAAATGTCCTGCTAACAGCACATCATGAGCCAGCCCCAGTAGGAAGGCTCTGAAGCGTTGGGGTACCACCAGCACACGGGCTGACCCAGGCTCAGCAACCTTAGGCTCAGTATACAGGAGGTCATTCTCCCAGTAAATCCAATGTGATCCAGACTGATCACCTGCTGCCTGGTCTGCAGCCTGCTGCCGCAAACCCACAAGAGAAGGGCACTTCTTCTGCTCCGCGCAGAACTCTTCCCTGGAGGGTCCTCCTTCCTGCTGCCAATGGGTCAGCTCAGGCAGGTCCCCCAGTTCAGCTACTTGTTCCCCTGTAGGCTCCAGGGCATCCCCCTCAGGGTCTACCTCCTCCTGGACCGTGGGAATTTTGGGGGCCGGTTTCCCGCGCCCCCTGCCTCTTCTCTTAAAGGCAGGCACCTGGGCCTCCCTCTCAGGCTCCAGGTCCTCTTGAGCACCCTTACTGGCTGCCATGGACCGTGTGGTCACACACGCCCAGTCAGGCAGACCCAACATCTCCAAATGAGCACTTCGCTCCACCTTCGCCCAAGGTGAGCTCTCCAAATCGTTCCCTAACAAACAGTCAACAGGCATGGCTGGCCTCACAGCTACTTGAAGAGTACCAGAGACCCCCCCCCACTCAAAGGGAACCTGAGCCACCTTGCAGTGGCTCTCTGTGTTGTCAGCGGCAACAATTGGGTAAAATGCATTGGGGTCAACCTGCTCTTCAGACACCAGGTGACACTTAACAGCTGTCACACTGGCTCCTGTGTCTCGAAGAGCCTCCACTCTATGGCCATTGATGGTCACCCACTGCCTATACTTTTTAGTGTTATCAGGCAGTTGGGTCCTGGGGACCACCTCACAGTCTCCTAAAGAGACAAGGGACATCTCTGCGGTACCCCACCCACCTTGGACACCCCTCTCCTCCCCCAGGGCTACACTCGCCATCTGCCGGGGTGGAGCCCCAGTGGGTGCTGTCTTTCCAAACTGTGGGCACTTGGGATCATTAGACTTATGACCCACTTCACCACACTTGTAGCACCTCAGGGGTCCCCTGGGAACAGGCCTACCTGTCGGGGCCCCGTGCTTCTTCTCAGGGGGAGGCTGGGAACCCTTCCCTTGGGCCCCTTGGGGATTACTTTGGGGCCCTTTCTGGAACTCCCTCTGTTTACCCGTCTCCCCCCCACTCTTCTGCTGGGGACCCTGCCCACTCTTGGTGGAGTCTCCCATGTGACCCTTGTGGACCCGGGTGCTCACCCAGCGGTCCGCCTCCTCAGCAAGCTTCCTAGGGTTAGTCAGCCTGCTATCAATCAGGTGCTGGCGTAGCTCTGGAAAACAATTACTTGACAAGTGCTCCCATGCAATTAAATCAAAGAGCCCCTCAAAATCATTAACTTTGCTACCCTTCACCCAACCATCCAATGCTCTGCAGAAAAAAGTGACATATTCTACCCAGGTACCTGACTCCACCTTCTTGCAATTTCTAAACCTCTGTCTATACAATTCAGGAGTCAACCCATACCTGGACATCAATGCATCTTTCATGTGGCTATAAGAATTATGGACTTCAGAAGGCAAGTCTAACAGTGTGACCCGCCCCTCACTAAGGAACCGCCCCCACAACCCCGCTCCCCAATCCTTCTCAGGGACCCGATGGGAAGACATGGCTAACTCATAGGCCTTGAACCACTGCCCAATATCATCATTCTTATAAAACTCTCTCACCACATCTTTAGGAATATACACCCTAGCTTCAACAGGCATTGACGGTGTGCTGCCACCAGAGGGAGTAATCTCTAAGCTTCTAGCTTTCAACTTCAACTCCCTCAAACTTTTCTCATGCTCCAACTGCATTCTCTTTTCTTGCAGGGCCAATCTCCTATTTTCTAACTCCAGTTGCCCACCCAATTTGAGCTTGGCAAGCTCCAATTCGTGCATCCTGTTTTCTTTCCTGTCCGCCAACTCCTCTGGGGACAGGCTTTTGGCAGAGACACTGCTACCTACTGGGGAGGTTGCTCTCCTCCCCTGTGGACCCAATGGCCCCTCCAGCTGCTCATCTGCATTCTCAGCCCCTTCCTCATTCTCAGGGGTATTCCTTGCTTGGACCCAGGCCCTCAGCGCCTTTTGGAACTCATCCTTCTTGGTGAGACCGGTCATAGCAACTTTGAATTTCCTGCAGAAGTGCTTTAGCTGTTTCACATTGTAGCATTCTAGTCTCTCCTCTTCCCACTCACAATCAACAGATGCTATGGATGCTGCTGTATCCATGGTGGTTAAACTTGGCAGTTCTTGGCAAAAATAGAAAATCCCAGAAAAAACAATCTACCAAAAGTATGTGATCGCGTTTTGGTCTGCACTCACTAGTAGTGTTCACCAATCACTGTACATGAGTCACAAAAGCAAGTCCAGAATCCTCGCCGCTGACCACCAATGTTAGATTTGGGGGTCTCTAGTTGGCAGAGGTAGGTACCTTTGACCAAATAGGGACCCTTGCGTCTAGTCAGGGTAAGGGGGTACACTCCTAAAATGACCCCTGCTCACCCCCTTGGTAGCTTGGCACGAGCAGACAGGCTTATCTCAGAGGCAGTGTGTAAAGCATTTGTGAACACATACAGTAATAAAGTGACAACACTACAGATGGACACCACACCAGATGTATATTAAAAATAACTATCCTTTATATAGATTTAACACAAGACCACAAACGACAAAAATCCACAATACTGTACTTCAAAAATGGTAGAATTAGCTCAGTTCTCTTAAGATGGTAAATGCGACACTTTGATTTCAATGTACCTTTGGATGCGTAACGCTATACAACGAAAGTGTTGCAGGGAAGGTGAGAGCGTCAGTTCCTTACACGCAAGAACGGTGATGCGTCGGGTCCCTACTGATGCGTAGGGGATGCGTCGGTTCTTCTCTGGCAGGGGAGGTGATGCGTCGGTTTCTTACTGCGCTTTCGTGGCGATGCGACCAGCAATGCCGTGATGCGATGAAGATCCGGTGCAATGAACAAAGATGGCGTCTTCTTCTTGATGCGACACGATGCGTGCACGCCCGACGGCCGTGCGGCGACTCAACGATTCTTCGGAGCCGCGACAGGCCCTGCGACACGCTTCCCGGTGATGCGGCGTCTGATGTGACGTCGGTCCTCTTCTCCGGCGATGCGGGGCGCTTCGGCAACGATGCTTCTGAGCCGCGACAGGCCCTGCGACACGCTTCCCGGTGATGCAGCGGCGTCTGATGCGACGTCGGTCCTCTTCTCCGGCGATGCGAGGCGCTTTGGCAATGATGCGACAGCCGTGCGGCGACTCAACGATTCTTCTGAGCCGCGACAGGCCCTGCGACATGCTTCCCGGTGATGCGGCGGCGTCTGATGCGACGTCGGTCCTCTTCGGCGATGCGAGGCGCTTCGGCAACGATGCGACAGCGGCGGCGACACTCTTCTCCGTTGATGCGGCGGCGTCTGATGCAACGTCGATCCTCTTCTTCGGCGATGCGAGGTGCTTCGGCTGCGGCGGCGACGCTTCTTCTTCGTGAGTCGCGCTTCCAGCTCCTTGCGACACGCAGTCCCTCAGAAAGTCCAGCTCAGCAGCAGGCACTTTACAGAAAGACTCTTGGGGAGCTGGTTGGTGAAGTCTGTTGTCCCTGAGACTTCAGCAGGAGGCAAGCTCTTCTCTCAAGCCCTTGGAGATCTTTTACAAGTTGATGAAAGTACACACAAAGTTCCTTTCTCCTTTCTTTGGCAGTCAGGCAACCACTGCAGGCCAATCCCCCAAACAGCACTCAGCTTAGGGATAGTCTCCTCCTCAGTTTCTCTGGTTCCTCTCCTCAGCAAAGGTTTCTTCTTGTTTCCCAAAGTGATCTGATCTTCTGGGGTTTGGGTCCCCTCTTTTATACACATATTCTCTTTGTTCTCTGAAGGCAGAGAGGCCTTTGCCTAGTCCAAACCAGTTCTGGTCAGTCCTGGAGCACTTTGTTGACAAGACTCCTTCTTTCCTTTCACAGAGTAGGTCAGGGACATCAGACACACCACAGGAGGTGGAGCCAGCATTGTGGAGGGAAGGCACAGACCTATTCAGGTCCCAGGTGCAACTCTTCCCACCTATCTCCATGCAGATCTCTCTATTCAGCCCTGTGCTGACTCACCCTGTCTCCTGGAGTCCCCCAGCCCCTGTCACTCACAAACCCAGACAAGGAATACACAACCTAGCAGAGGCAGGCTTGGATAGTTAGGCAAGAAAATACCTACTTTCTAAAAGTGGTATTTTCAAACACAGAATGTTAAAACCAACTTCACTAAAAGATGTATTTTATCATTCTGAGTTCAGGCATACTAAATTCGTTTTTCTACCATGTTCCCTGGGTCAGTTAGGATTATAAGCTGTAATAATCAAACTGCCCATTCTGGCCTATGGGGAGCAGGTAGCCTTGCAATAGTGAAAAACGAAAATGGCTGTAATTCACTATTAGGGCATGCCACACACACCAGGGCATGTCCTACCTTATCCTTACAATGCACCCTGCCCTTGGGCCTACCATAGGGGTGACTAATATTCAGAAAAGGGAAGGTTTAGGGACTGGCAAGTGGGTGCACTTGCCCAGTCAACATGGCAGTACCAGACTGCACACAGGCTCTGCAATGGCAGACCTGAGACACACTTTTACAGGCGGCTTCTGTGGGTGGCACAACCAGTGCTGCAAGCCCACCAGCAGCATTTGGTTTACAAGCCCTGGGCACACTCAGTGCACTGTACTAGGGTCTGACAAGTAAACCAAACCAACCAATCATGGAATCACTAATCCATACATCAATTTACCATAGGGAGCACTTGCACTGTGGCACTGAATAGCAGTGGCACAGTGCCCAAAGCATCTATAACCAGCAAAAATACATGAGGCAACAGCAGAAAATGGAAGGGAGACCCACGCCAACAGTGCCAGGTCTAACATTTGACATCACATGCAGCAGGTAGGGAAGCAGTATGAAAGCAGTGACCAGGATGTGTTGCTGGTTTATGCTGCTCCCCAAGCATATTTTGGTGTCACAGACCTCTGAGGTCCCCATGATCACACATGCCATCCTGCATCACCACTTCCACAGCACTATCTGGATTCATGTATCTCTGCAGTTTTTACCTACACATGCATTATAAAACAAGCATTGGCATAGCCAATAGGTCTCGCCTTTGGGTCCTTATAAGTGTTTAGCCATGCAACGGTTGATGTTGTTGCACCAAGGATATTGTGCTGCATAACTATGCAGGTGACCAGCATCGGAAAGCACTGGCTCAAATTAAGCACTGTGTGGCGTAGAGCGGAGTGACGTAGCATAGAGTGGAGTGACATGGCATAGAGTGGAGTGCACTGGCGTAGAGGAATGGCACAGAGTGAAATGTAGTTGTATAGAATAGAGTGGAGTGGCATAGAGTGGAGTGGCAGAGTAGCGCAGAGTGGCACAGAGTAGCGCGGAGTGGCACAGAGTAGAGTGAATTGAGTAGCGTAGAGTGGCATAAAGTGCAGGGGAGTAGAGTGGTGTGCAGCAGAGTGGCGCAGAGTAGAGTGGCATGGCACAGAGTACAGTTATATAGAGTACATTGGCGTAGAGTGCCCTAGAGTGGCATTGAGTGGAGTGGCGTAGAGTAGAGTGGCATTAAGAGTAGAGTGGCATTAAGAGTGGAGTGGCGTAGAGTGCCTAAGAGTAATATTGAATGGAGTGGCACAGGTGAGAGTGGAGTGGTGTAGAATGGAGTAGCATGAAGTGGAGAAGAAGGTAGTGGAGTAGAGAGGTGTGGTGTAGAGCGGAATGGCATAGAGCGGAACGGCATAGAGCGGAACGGCATAGAGCGGAGTGGTGTGTAGAGTGGGGCGTAGAGTGGAGTAGGGTTGTAGAGTAGAGTGGGGACGTAGAGTAGAGGGGAGGGCATGGAGTAGTGGAGAGAAGAGTGACGTACAGTACTACAGTTGTGGGTGTAAGTAACTAAAGTGTCACTAGAGATGGCATATAGGGTGAAAACGACAAATAAGAAGCTGTATCCCTGTGTTAAAAGTAGGAAAGCACATTGCACATCCAGGAATATTACTGAAACACATAGAAAAAAAAATAGTGCATTGCAAAAAGACAAGGAAGAACAAAGACGCGGAAGAACAAATTCAGGAAGAACAAAGACGAGGAAGAACAAAGACGAGGAAGAACACATAATTGGTCCATGCTCCAGGGAGGAGCTAACACAAGAAAAGAAGGGAAGCCTAAGGGAGCTAAGAAGTCGAAAGATTACAAATGAGTGACAATAAAAACAACCAATGGTATGCTGTGTGCGGGTTGTAAGCCCACTGAAATGCAAATAAATAGTCTCACAGTGCATGCACTGTCGGGGAGACCTAAAAATGGCGAAGATACATCAGAAAAATACTTGTTCTGACGAGCAAACAAAAAGGATGAACGATGCAAAGAGTGAAAGGAGTGGGGGAAAAGAGAAATTCAGTTTTATATTTTATTTAAAAAGATTATTAAGCCTGGCTAGTGTTACTATACCTTCAGGCGTGTAGCTATCAAAAATGCAGCGGGTAAAAGGTCGCACTTAAGGCTCCTTTCCAGACAGAGATTGTGGTCTATTTTCGTTCCTTACATTTGGGCCTATGGCAACCTTGCTAGAAGAGCGAGCTACATGCTAAAGGACACTTCCTGCACAGTGTGTCATGAGTATGCAGACCACGTCCGTTTCTTATTGATTCCCTATGCAAGGCAGCAGAATTGAGACATCTCAAAGTGTTTTTAAAATATAAACGATACACATCAAAGTTCAAAAAGAAATGAACAGCCTGCACAATTTAAAATAAAAATAAGCAAAGCCAGTGCGTTTTCCATCCGGGCTGGTTCCATATGAGAGCCTGTCCTCGAATGGATGAGTTAATTGCATGGGTTAAGTAAGGAATGCATGCCAAAGCTATGAATTTTGGGGCGGGCACGGTTAACGTTTGAGGACTGGCAAAGTATTCATTGGGAGGCAAGTCACTCACATTATCGGTGTCACTCACATTATCGTCAGCGTGATAATTATTCACGATGTACACTTTAATCTAGGCCTTCACCTTTCAAACGGTTATCAGCACTGCCAGCAGCTACGTTATACCCAGGGCACGGCCGTGAAGCGGTGTGCCTTTAACTGTAACCGCGTTATCTGCAGCTCAGACATTAACTCAGTAACTGGAAGCGTCAGTGCGCAAACAGCAGAAAACACAACTCGGAAACAAACCGTGCAGGGATTTTCGAGCTCTGATGTGCACTCCATCAGTGCGTCTCCAAACAGTATTGGTACCACAACTAACCCCCGCTTCTCGCTGATATCAAAAGCAGTGCCCCCAGCAGAGTACAGTTATCTGCCGGCTGACTCACAGAACCACATCCACTAATGGAAGGAAGCCAGGCACCCAGCTCCAAGTCAGAGAGGATGTGGCACAGCGGCCAGAGCCACCGACTCAGGAGCTGGAGATCCGGGTTCGAGTCTTGGCGTATGCTCAACATACTGTGACTCTAGGCAAATCACTTAATCTCCTCATTCCGCCGCCTGGATACCCTCACGGGTTATAGGCAGTGCTATATAAACCTACAACTTTATTTAAGTAGGGGCGTATCTGCCACCGGACCAGAGGCCTGAGGGGCCCACTGTACCCCATATTAGTGCTGTATTTCACAGTTCAGAGAGCCGAATTGCTTCCTTGCACTAGGGCCCATGACACACTATATATGCCACTAGTGTTGAGAGGAACAAAGTCACAGCGCCCCACAACTATTAAACACTTGGCAAGTTCTTAATTGTCTGATCCGAGGTCACCACACTTCTACCAGTAGCAGACTGTATTTTAACCTATCCGACTGGTAGGCCAAAGGATAGCATAAAGAAAGTCCCTGCAGTCTCTCAATACAGGAGTAAAACACTTGTTAAAGGAGTTTTCTTATTGTAATGTATTATTCATGTCCGGTAATAGTAAACAAATTGTGTAAGGAAAATCTAAGTTGATGGAAAACTGATGACCTGACCCCAAAGTGGCCACCTGAAAGACAACACCATAGGATGGCCATCTTAAGGTCAGGACTAGCGCTCTAGTCGTAATAAAGGCATTTAAAAAAAAAAGATGGCCTGACCCCAAAGTAGCCACCTGAAAGAGACAAAACCATAGGACGGCCCTCTTAAGGTCAGGACTAGAGCTTTAGTCTTAATAAAGGCATTTAAAAACAAGCAAAAGCGCGCCTCGCGCGGCAGCAGGGGGGAGGGGGGCCTGCCGATTCCTTTGCGGGAGCCAGCGGCGATAATTGATACCATATGGCGCTGCCGCTCGCTCCCGCAAGGCAATCGCCACACGTGCACGCGTTGCCATTGAAGGCAATGGAACGCGTGCACGTTTTTGGGGAATAAAGGGAACCGATGGCTAAAGGTCTCCTCCTATGTAGCGCATGCGCGCTGCGTAGGCGAGACCTAAAAAAAAATGTTTAGGGTTTTATATAGCGCGAACTAGACCAGAGAAATCGGGTATCAGAGCGCTTTACATGAGCACCAGTTACGATACAGAAGGACACATTCATTTTTGTTATGCACGGGGAGATTAAGTAATTTGCCCAGAATCACAGGATGTTTTAGTGTCATTGCCGAGACTCGAACCCGGTTTCCCAGCTTCGAGGTCGACCGCTCTAGCCATAGGACCACATCCTCTCCCCAAATGCATTGGCATTCACCAGGATTTGCTGCCTTCCCAATGCTTCTTGAAGTCACAGAGCTGCACAGTCGTCAAGTTGCTGAGCTCCAGGATACCAAGCTTTACTCTCAATGCCTCGAACCAATTGTGCTGCTGAGGAAGGGAAGGGCATTGGAGTCAACGGCTGGTGTATATAGTATTTGCACATCACAAACCCAGCAAAAAGGTCTAGACTTGCAAGCAGGGTGGGGTAAGGCTTGTAGAAGGGCTCCCACATTCATACTCACACATGCAAAAGAAGCACCTCAATGTGGTAGAGCCACTGCATCGCTGTGCCCACTGCGGCTCTCTGAGAGTAGGGTTTGCCGAAGCACTCCACTGTGCCATTGAATCTATACTGACTGGTGCTCTGCTGAAGGACACGACTGGGTATTTATGGTTGAAGAGGTTGTTTAGCTGCTTTATTGACAATCTTAAAAGAGCTAGCTCACATCATAGTAATCACTGTGCACTTGCCTTCCTGTTTTTTATTGATTATTCTTCGTCAGCTCCATTGGCTCTAGTATTCCCCTCTCCAAACCAGCTTTTCAGCCTCACTCTTTCTGCTTCTTCCACGAGCTCCCAGACCTTAATCTTGGTTCTCTGCCTTCATCTCTCATTTCTTTCCTTTCTTGCCCTTCTCTCTTCCTCTCCCTCTGTAATCTCCCCCCCGCTTCCTCCACCCTCCTCTTTCCCCTATTTTTTCGTTTTCTGTCTCCTGTCGCCTTCCTCTTTCTGTCACTCCTTTTCACTGCCTGCCACTCCTTTCTGCCTCTCCTCATCTTTTTACCTCTCCCCCTCTTTCAACCTCACTTCCGTACTATCTCTGTCTGACCCTTATCCTCCCTCCAAGTCCTGCCTCAGTGTCTCTTCACATCAGCACCCACATCACACAATATCCGACACTCACTGTATGTTACCCACCTTCCAGCGCACACACTCACATATCACACACAGAAATACTCATGCGCACTGAGAGCTATGCTCACACGCGCACACACACAGATTGAAGCTTGCACTTCTAAGCTGTACCTGTTATGTGTGTTTGAAGAAGCATTCATAGTGAATACAAGTGTTTACTTGTTTTATGTTTGTGTGGGAACATTGCTGTCTTGCTTCTGCCACCTGCCTTATACCTGTCGCTTGTTTTTGAGAAGCTGGCACTGCTTCTTCCCGTGCTCTTTCTGTGCCGTATGTTATTACATTTTGATCCACTAACCCTCCCCTCTCTCGAGTGGTGAAGAATCTAGGTTAAAATGAAAAGAATCCTTGCTTGCCTTGGGAAGTTGACATTTTCTGCCTATTGTAATATGAGGCTTATTGCTTCTGGGAGTTGTCCTTGACTGACCTTCCATCTGCACTCCTTGGCATATTGTCTCAGGAGAGCGCCTCAATGTTACTACTCGGGCATGACGTGGATGTGCTCTAGCTGCATTTTCATTCCTGAGAATTTGGGCCGCTGAAATATTTTTCATATGATCAGTTCACACCATACACTTAACTGTATCTTGGTGCCTACCTGCCTGGCAGTATTATTACCATCTTCAGTGGTGCCAGCTTTATTCATCTTGGAAGGATGAAAGCATGCCTTCTCTGATCGCAAAGGAAGCTTGCACTTCTGATGCCCATTTGGTGCCTCTTTGTGTGCCTAGATATTGAAGGTGTGTGTGAGATAAAGCCTTGCATTTCTGATGCTCATGTTGATACCTGTTCTGTGTGTGTCTGCGCTGGGAGCGTTCACTGTTGCTACTTGTTCTATATGTCTGGGGGAGGCATGCACTAGTGATGCCTGTTTTTTGTGTGTGAGAGGAAACGTTCACTACTGCTTCCTGCATAGTAGGGAAGCTGGCTCCCCTTTGAAGACAGTTTTCCCTCACCCCCAGGGTCGGACTGGGATAGAAAATAGGTCAGGGCGCCAAAATAAAAGTGGCCCCATTAGTGAGTTAGATAGCTAAAAAAGCCACCCGTGTTTGCAAATTGAGGCAGTTTTGAACTTGTAAAGACAAACCGTGTGAGTGTTCTGCATGCTTGGAAGACTGTATGGATTAGAGCTTGTTGCAGGCAATGCTGGTTTAATCTCAGGAAAATAAACAGCAAAAAGTGGCCCAGCAAACCATTAAATAGGCCCACAAACTGCCAAAAAACCGGCCACACACTGACCTGTCAGACCAGCCCTTCAGACACTTCCTGATTGCCCTATGGGCCAGCCTGACCCTGCTCACTCCCTGTTTACATCTTGTGCTCCCTCCTTGTACCCTGCCCCCTTGCAGCGTGCCATTCACACTCTGCTCTCCCTCTCGCACACTAAATTTCACCATGCCCGTGACAGTGTCAAACACTTTGGCTTGTCTATAATGAAAAGGTTATCAGCAAACTTCCTTAACATATGACACCTGCATAGCATGCACAGGAGCAGCATGGTAAGCTTCAGCTGACACTAAGACCAGCAACAGGACTAGAGACAGAAATATATGATTTCTCAGAGACCTAACAGGTGCAACATGTGCAGTGGCAGTGCAAGACTTCTTTTTTTGTGGGAAATAAGCATTTGCTGCTTCCACCCATACTCTAAGAGCCTGATTACGACTTTGGTGGTGCAGCGCCGAGTCCGCCCCACTGCCGCACCACCAAAGCCATCGTCAAGCTGCCTGTCAGATTTTGAGTGTTACTCATGTCTGGCGGGCTTTTGTTTTGACGTTCCCATGGCGGTGCCCTGAAAATGGGCACCACAATGGGAACGCCAAAAAACAGTTCCTGCAGGGCATGGACTGAAAAGTCCATGCCCTGCAGGAACTGTGGTGCATGTAAACAGGGGGGCACATGTTGTGCCCCCCTGCATGCACCCTAGGACGCAGAGGCACAAGGGGTCCCTGCAGGGCTCCCTTTGTTTCCTCTCTGCCAGGGTTATCATGGAGGAGGAACCAACATGAAAACCATGGCGGAGAGGAAACTCCTAATATGCTTGATGGGACCGCTGAGGTCCCGCCAAGCATATTGATGCTTCCACACCGCCGCAAAACCATGGTGGTGAAATGGCGGTCTGACTGCCCTAATTGTAATAGAGTGGTTGGGAGACTACCGCCGCAGCGCCCCCATGAGTCTGGCGGGCCGTTAGACACCAGACACGTAATTAAGCCCTAAGGGCCCGATTGCGAGTTTGGCGGTGCGATGCAGGGTTCACCCCACCGCCGCACTGCCAAACCCATGGTGAGGTCGCCTGCCAGATTACAAGTGTAACTCATGTTTGATGGGCTTTTTTTGGCATTGCAAACACAAGGAGATGATGGACGGAGCGGTGAAACTTTTCAGACACTCACCCCCAGTCACAGATCTGGGTTGATTCCATCATCATTCTTTAGCTCACTTCACCACCCCAGTTCAGACACAGCTATATGCAAATCAGTCTTGACCCTGTGCCTCATGGGAACAGTCCAGCTCGAATTGCCAAGCCATGTCTTCCCTGGAGCGGAAACAAGCATCCTGGGACCGGTTTCGGGCTAACAGCTCTCATCAGCCAGGCTAGCTTGAATCCAGTGGCAAAGTGAGCAAGGGACCCACGTCTGGGCATACCCTGCCAACTTAGGGCGAACAAAGCAAACACAAGGAGATGATGGACGGAGCGCTGAAACTTTTTAGACACTCACCCCAGTCACAGATCTGGGTTGAATCCATCATCATTCTTTAGCTCACTTCACCACCCCAGTTCAGACACAGCTATATGCAAATCAGTCTTGACCCTGTGCCTCATGGGAACAGTCCAGCCCGAATTGGCAAACCATGTCTTCCCTGGACCGGAAACAAGCATCCTGGGACCGGTTTCGGGCTAACAGCCCTCATCAGCCAGGCTAGCATGAATCCAGTGGCAAAGTGCGCAAGGGACCCACGTCTGGGCATACCCTGCCAACTTAGGGCGAACAAAGCAAACACAAGATGATGGACGGAATGCTGAAACTTTTCAGACACTCACCCCCAGCCACAGATCTGGGTTGAATCCATCATCATTCTTTAGCTCACTTCTCCACCCCAGTTCAGACATAGCTCTATGCAAATCAGGCTTGACCCTTTGTCTCATGGGAACAGTCCAGCCCGAATTGCCATCGCCTGGACCGGAAACAGGCATCCTGGGACCGGTTTCGGGCTAACAGCCCTCATCAGCCAGGCTAGCTTGAATCCAGTGGCAAAGTGAGCAAAGGACCCACGTCTGGGCATACCCTGCCAACTTAGGGCGAACAAAGCAAACACAAGGAGATGATGGACGGAGCGCTGAAACTTATCAGACACTCACCCCCAGTCACAGATCTGGGTTGAATCCATCATCATTCTTTAGCTCACTTCACCACCCCAGTTCAGACACAGCTCTATGCAAATCAGACTTGACCCTGTGTCTCATGGGAACAGTCCAGCCCGAATTGCCAAGCCATGTCTTCCCTGGACCGGAAACAGGCATCCTGGGACCGGTTTCGGGCTAACAGCCCTAATCAGCCAGGCTAGCTTGAATCCAGTGGCAAAGTGAGCAAGGGACCCACGTCTGGGCAACCCTGCCAACTTAGGGAGAACAAAGCAAACACAAGGAGATGATGGACGGAGCACTGAAACTTTTCAGACACTCACCCCCAGTCACAGATCTGGGTTGAATCCATCATCATTCTTTAGCTCACTTCACCACCCCAGTTCAGACACAGCTATATGCAAATCAGTCTTGACCCTGTGCCTCATGGGAACAGTCCAGCCCGAATTGCCAAGCCATGTCTTCCCTGGACCGGAAACAAGCATCCTGGGCACCGCAAAAACAGGCACCGCAATGGGAACGCCAAAAACAGTTCCTGCATGGCATGGACTGAAAAGTCCATACCGTGCAGGAACTGGTGTGCATGCATACAGGGGGGCACATGTTGTGCCCCTGTGTGCATCCACAGGGCGCAGAGACACCAAGGGGTCCTGTAGAGCCCCTTTTGTTCCCTCTCCACCAGGGTTTACATGTAGTAAGAACCTCCATATAAACCCTGGTGGAGAGGAAGCTCCTAATATGCTTGGTGGGACAGCGGCGGTCCCACCAAGCATATTGATGCCTCTACACCGCTGCAACACTGCCAGGGAACGGCGTTCCCTGGCTCCTGCGGCGGGGCTGTGGGGGTCCCACTGCCCAACTTATAATAGAGCGGTGGGGAGACTGCCACTGCCACCGCCGCGCCCCCGCAAGTCTGGCAGTCTTCTGTTCTGACCTAAAGACTCCGGGCTCTAAGGGGGTCATTACGATCTCAGGCAGAAAGCCTCCGCTCGACACTGTCTCAAGCTCGGAACCGACCGACTCGCAGTCGGCGGTTGCGACCGCCGGATTATGATGTGACCGAACACTGTTCGTTCAGATTCCCATTGTTTCCTATAGGAGCTCGTGTTATGCCCGAGAACCGTCCATAACACAGGCTCCTATGGGGAAATGGGGTGTGTGTGTAAAACCTTGCACCCTGTCACAGGCACCCCATGGTACCTGCCACACAGTGCAGGGTCTTACAGGGAGGTACCCTAGGTACACCCTCGGCCACCAACCGTAGGCTGTGGGGGCTAGGGAGCCCTGCCAGGGGCCCCCAAAGTCACTTTCCGACAGCCTTTTCGTGGCGGGCAGGCCAGTGCAGAAAGGTTGTTGGAAACCGACATCGTAATCCTGATGGCGGAAACGTTGTCCATAGGGGGTTACGGTGCGGTTCCGTCTGGAACTGAGTCAGAATGACCAGGCGGTTTACGTTCCGACCGCGGACATCGTAATCGGGCGGTCGGACTGTAAACCAACTGAGTCGGTCAGAAGGGCTCCGACGCAGTCGGAAAGCTTCCGACTCTCGGGCGGAGGCTTTCCGCCTGAGATCGTAATGAGCCCCTTAGTGTTTTGAGCACTACTCAAGCTTGCAAATATCCTTTCAATGAAGAAAAACCAAAACAACTGGCTTTGGCAATGCTTGTTTTAATAAATACTATAGGTCTCTTGCTCCTGACACAGGAAAAGTGAGATTTTACCAGCTTCATTAATATGTATTTGTCCTCTTTGTTAAGCTATTTTTTCTTCAAAGGGTTACCTAAAGTTTCAGATCCTCTTATAACAGTGATAAGTGTTTGAAAACCAGCGTGCAATTTGAGCCAGTGGTTGCAGGTGAGCCTACTGGCGCTCATTTTTGGGGAAAGGCACTTAGTTTTCCTCAACAGACTTTGATCCAGAACAAAAGAGAGAAAAACACAAATGGGGAAAGCAAGAGGAAGATAAAGATGGAAAGTTACAAAGGATGATAAAAGGGATGTAAAAGAACCTACAGAAATGAAAACAGAGGCCTAGAGTGTTGTGGTGGTGGATTAGAGAGTCATGAGGTGGAATCAAGACCATGCAGTCTATGCATCTGCTTCTGAGTAAATCTTTGGGCTCCTGCACATATTCTTTTATAAATTAAGCACTGTTGAAAACTCACCCCCACCCGACCCTCTACCTCATAACCACCTAAGAGTCTTACACATAAGTCTTCTTTGAGCTCAGAATGAAAGTGGGAGTGGAGGAGAAAGTGGAGTTAATGTGGAAAAGAGGGTGGCGTGTTCAAGAAACCGGGCACTTCCTCACAATGGAAGTGAAACTGCTGGAGCACCTGCAGAACACACTTAGGTAGCCTGTGCGGATGTGCATACTTGATGTGTCACAGCAGAATGAGCAGGTGGGTGTAGCCTCTCCCCACTCCAGCAGCACCAGTACCTCCTACCAACCTAGCTGCAATGCATGCCAGCCTCCAGCAGCATGGGCATCACTGGGTGCTCTCCATCTAGCAACAGGTCTCAGCAGCAGTGCTGGCTGAGATTCACCAGCATGGTTCTCCAGATCAGCCAACTCATGCAGCGCCATTGTGTCTAACACGATATCAGTTCCTTTCACATTGTCACCCAATGAGGAGCAGATATCACAGGGTGGCAGACAATGAGAGTTGGAAACCCCTGCAGAGAGCGTTTGCAACTCACACTGTTTGGAGGCTGAGCACAGCTGAGGTTCATCAGGGGTTTCCAACCTCCTAGGACATCAGCTACAGCCTCTGAAGCCTCGGTTTGTGTTTTTTCAGGATGGTTGAGTGGCTTACTGGCACTGACCTGCACAAAGCCCCAACCCCCTCTCATTGTCCATACCCCCTAAGAAGGATTTTCATGGCTGGGGAGGTAATGGGTTCCAGGTCCCTCCCCCTCCTCTGTCCCCACCCCTCCTGGTCCCATCCTCTCACAAGGTGGCAGGTCAAGGTTCTCATATTTGAACTGGTCTGTGGTGTACAGTCTGAACCATCTGTAGGTGGACTCAGCTAGTTTGTGTGAAAAGATGCTGAGTGAAACCTGTGGTGTAGTAAACCCCAACTATACAGTTTAAGAGTGGGGTAGCCACTGGGGCTGATGGGCTGGGGAACTGGCTCCCAATAAAACATGAATTAGTCATTAGAGTTAGGGACATAGGGAAGTGGGAGGTGGACTGACATGCAGAGAAAAGGAAACAAAGAAAGAGAAATGATGGAATGATGAAAATAGGGGATAACATAGAGAAAGAGAAATAAAAAGTGGACATAAAAGAGAAAGGTAAGAAAGAACAAGCATTGGCAAAGCCAATAGGTCCCTGCAATTAGAGAGCTATAGGCGTTGTCAATGTGAATGTCTTTTAGCTAAGGAGTTTTCACTAGCTCCTGTTTTAAAAATGTGTGTTAAAAACATTGTAGGAAAAAATCTTTACACTGGGTGGTATTTATCACCCCTGACAAATTTTGTCTCAGTGGAGTTGTATTTTTTCTGGTGCAATAAATATTTACACTGATTATAGACCACATGTAATGAGGACCTGAGTTGTATAACAAAGACCATGTGATGTCACTTTCTGTGATGTCACTTGGTCAAAGGTTATGTGAGGTCACTGACTCAAAGACCGTGTAATGGTCACTTCCTATGATGTTGCTTTGCTCAAAGATCTGCTGGTGTGGCTTTCATCCCCCAAGCTGCTCTAAAATGTTGATATTCATGTTATATGCAATGTTTTGTAGGAGGTACGGTGAGTTTTGTAGGAGGTACGGTGACTCTTAATAGCTAATTTATGATGGTCTGATTATGATGAACACCATAAAGCATTTACCAAGAATACACCTTGCGTTAGTTTATTATTTCATGGCTTTGATATCAAACCTGTATTTGTAGAAACAACCCCTAGAGAGCTTTACGTTGAAAAAAGCATTGAATTGCAACCATATAGTCAGCCCCTAGAGGGAAGAACAACATTAACATTACATTTGTGCATTTTCAGGCATTCTAGGTCTGATTAGAATTTACCATACAATGGCCCTTAGAGAACGAAACACTCCCAGCTGTGGAACAAAAGCTCCAGCCATGAGAACATTTGAAAAGACAGTGAAATCCAGGTGAGGTGATAATTTTAGAGTTCCCTAACTTGGGGTGAGAACTCTGAAAGTACTTTTAAAAGATAAGCTGTTTGGTCTGAATTTTTTAGTGGTGGTTTCTGTCATCCTGGGTGTAGGAAGGTAGGATCTGACTGCATGGTTACCCCCACTCTTTGCCTGGTATTTTGCTGGTTTTTGACTAGTCTGACTGGGATCCTGCTAATCAGGACCCCAGTCTGTCTGCTTTCTCCCTAAAATATTATGCATGTACTTTGGTACACCCAAGATTGGATACTGGGGTACCCTTATAAGTCCCTAGTATATGGTACCCATGTACCCAGGGCATAGGTACCCCAGAGGCCTCCCATGGGCTGAAGCATGTATTATGCCACCCATGAGAAGCCATGCAAAATGGAACTCCAGGTTTGCTACAGCAGCCTGTGCAAGCTGGTGCTTGCACCACTTACTTTAGATATAGGTTCACTATATCTATAGGTCACTACACTTAAAACTAACAAGTCATCCCTATAGCAGGGCTTATCAATCCTGAAGGCAGGGTGCTGGGTTTTTAGTGGGTGCCCCTGCATGAGCAAAGCCCCTCTGCAGCCTTCGGAGACCATTCTCCCGGGTTGTCTGTGACTCAGCCGGACATATAGGTAGAGGTGCATTATAACCTAGGGGTAAATGCTATCTCGAAAACGGCTGCATAGAAACATATCGTGTTTGGTATCAAACACCTTGGAATCATACCTCCACACCGGTAACCGGTGTGGGAGGTATGATTCCACCCTTCTGAAGTGAGCTTCGTGGGGTCACTGGTCTATCCCGTGACAGCCTTCTTGACCCAGTCAGCACAAAATGGATGCTGCCGACCAGAGACACACTTCTGCCCTCCTGCTGCTGAGCCAAGCTCGAACAGGGGAAGGCAGCACAATAGGCATCCTGTCACAGGGAGGTGTAACCACCTTCCAGACAGGATTTAGTGTATTGGGGCTGGGTGGGTGCACTCTGAGAGTGCCTGAAAGTCTGCACCCGGGGCACATTTGGTGTCCCTGTGCATAGTCCAGTTCTGGGAGACGTTGGCTCCTGCTCTGGCACAAAACTGGACAAAGGACATGGGTGTAACAACTCCTCTGTCCTAACCCTCCCCTAGGAGGGTCCCCCAAATCTGTCCAACCCTCTTCCGTGGGTACATAAGGGCTTACCTGGCTGTAAGACTTTAGATTTTACGTGGACAAGATTCTACAAGAAGAAACCACTGACCTTCGAAAGTCTGGACACTCTGGACTTCGACTGGGCCTGACTTCGTCTCCCTCTCCGTCCAAAGCTTTGTCTGTGCCCTTGCTCCATACAGGCTCCGTGCAGGACTTGTGGTGCACTAAGGACAACTGAAGAATCTCCCTTGGAGTGAAGGAGTCACTCCCCTGCTGTAGCAGGCACCGTAACACAACTGACCAGTCTGCTGCCCCTGAGCTCCTGCGGACTCCAAAGATTTCAGCAAAACAGGAGGTGGGTTTTCGAAGGTTCCTGAGGTTGATCTGCTCTCTCTGCAAATTTGAGGCCAGTATCCCTTGTGGGGACTGCATAACCCGAACCCCTGTGCACCGCGTCCATTTGCAAGTGCATATGCTTGTTGAGGATTCCTGAGCTTGTGCATTGGACTTCGTGTAGTCCTCACCCTGAGCAGTATTTGCAACAAAGAACTCCAGCCTCCTCACACCGAGTGCTCCGTAGGCTGGTACTTTGCAATCTTGCTCGAGGTCCCCTCGCGACTCCTGGTTCTTTGGCCTGTGGGTCTCTCTGAGGGTCATCATGATTTCTGTTTGGCTTTCCTGGTTGCTCCAGATGTGCCCTGACTCTCCATTGCTTGGTGAGTCCCCTGAACCTTGCTGGTCCACACAGTAACCTGCTTGATCTTCCTTCGTGGGTTGCTTTTGCCAAGGCTTGATTGGTGCTCCCGCCGGACACCGACCCCTCAGCACTCGACATCCTTCATGGGACAGCTCACCTCTGGCTCCTGGTCATCCTTGACATCTCCTGGTCCTCGTGGCTGCAGAGTCAAGCATCCCTTTTTCGCACCTGAAGCACCCAACAACGGTGGGCATCCGTCTACCGAGCCCCTTGTCACTCTGACGTGACCCAGACTCTGTCCCCTCTGCTTTCAGGTTCCTTCCTTCCCGAATCCAAGCTTGGATTCCACCGGACCCTTTTCACCTTCAAGGCAGCAGTATTTCTTCACAGCCCTCCATTGAGAACAACAGCGGTTTCCGACGCCACTCCAGACCTATGCACCCAGCCCCCCTGGGATCGGTAACTCGGGTACAACGGTATCCACGGGTGGGGTGGCTCTTCAACCTCTTAAGTTCCAAAGGGTTGGCTCGAAGTCCTCCTAGAAGGGTCCTTAAACTTTAAAAGTGTAACCGCGACTTCCCCATAGAATTGTACGGAGCCCGCGGTCGTGTTCCCACACTGCAACCGGCCTCCGTGGGGTCCCTAGTTTCTTGGGGTCCTAGCGATTCTACGTGCTCCACACCTTGTCTTGACCCCAGTTGTGACTGTTATACCACTATTTTAGTATATGGTTTGGTCTCCCCCTGGAGCCCACTGTGTATTGTGCTACTTACAACTGTTCTATTGATCACATATTGTGTGCTTTGTGTTCTATCCCCGTCTAGAGGATAGTAGAGAGAGTGTTATAATAATAAAAACATATTTTTATATAACTACTGTGTGGTTCTCCTTTCATTTAGTCAATATAGGAGGTGATGTTCTGGTAAAACAAGCTGCTTTACATTCCTTCAAGATTAAGCCTGAAGGCTGCTCTCCACAGCTACCACTAGGATAGCTTTCTAAAGGTTATCTTTGACCTCATACATCTTAAGGGTCGTTTGGACTGGTGCAAAGTGCCCACTTTAATTAGTGGACAGCATATACCAGGCCAACTTCTCACATTGGTGTGCAGCGGTTGGGATTCAATCCTGCATTGTTTTACCAGATAAATCTCTTTGTATTGATTAACTGAAAACCACTAAAGTATTCAGGCACATATAATACTTAAAGATTAGAATAAGTAAGTTCTACTGAACTTAGGGTTGGGTATCTAAGGGTCTAGCACACCCTTTCTCCAACCTAAGAGAGTTTAGTTCCCACTAGGTTAGGTAGGTGCATACACCACAACACACTTAGTATGTCTTCTAAAGGAGAAGCCAGTGGCTCTCTGCCTTCTCAGTACAATGGTCTCACATTTCAGGATTTGAAAGCCATGTGTGCTTCTAGGAAGCTGAAGACAGGGAGAAATGCCAACACCCAACGTCTCATCGAGGTGTTGCTCTTAGATGACCTTAGAAAGACCCCAGGGTCAGATGAGGTAGAAAGAGTGGGTGGGGCAGGGAATGAAGACAGGTCAGGAGGTGACACCTTTTATGACCTAGACTCAAACCCTGGCCAGGAGGATCAAGATGATTCCAACCTGGACAACCTAGATCTTCAGGAAGAGGGTGGAGAAGGCCCCAGTGGCCCTCTCTTTACTCCTCCAGGAAGAGTGCAGAGTTTACCCAGGAGATCTAGATCTCCCTCTGCAGAATCCGACCATTCAGGACAGTCTATAGGAACCTCCATATCTCATAAGAGAGATAACTCTTATGAGAGGCAGTGCCAATTTCTAGAGCTTGAGAAAGTCAAGCTTAGGCTCAGACAAGAGCAATTGGCACTAGATAAGGAATCCTTAGAACTCCAGAAGCCTAGAAAGAAATTGGGACTAGAGTCCCATGGTGGCAGCAACAGTGTCCCTAGGATTAAGGAGTATACTTATGACCATAGGAACCTGAGGAAGATAGTCCCTCCCTAACATGGTGGGGATGACATCCACAAATGGATAACTGCTTTAGAGAGGGCCTGTAAAGTACAGAAGGTCCATCAAGAGCAGTGGGCAGCTATCTTGTGGCTCTCCTTTGCTGACAAAGGTAGAGATAAGCTCCTCACTGTTAGAGAAGAGGATGCTGACAACTATTCAGTCCTGAAGAGTGCTCTCATTGATGGGTTTGGCTTAACCACTGAACAGTACAGGATTAAGTTCAGAGACACCCAGAAGACACAGACTCAGGACTGGGTAGACTTTGTAGATGGTGCTACAAAGGCTCTGGAAGGTTGGATACATGGCAGCAAAGTGCATGACTATTTAGGATTGTACAATTTGATTATGAGGGAGCAGATCCTTGATAATTGTCAAAACCAGATTTTACACCAGTACCTGGTGGACTCAGATCTGACTTCTCCCCAAGAATTGGGAAAGAAGGCAGATAGATGGGTCAGAACCAGGGTGAAACAAAAGAACCAGGGTGGTGACCAGAAGAAAGATTCTCCCAAGACCCAAGAGAAAGGTGGGGATAAATCAAAAGATAAGTCCTCTGAAGGGCCCCAAAAATCCTCTTCTGGGGGTGGGTCCCAAACTCCTTCCTCCCCTGAAAAGAAACCGTATTGCTTTGTCTGTAAGAAGCCAGGCCACAGGAAAAATTATGCCATTTGCCCCAAGGTCAGCAATAAGGAAAATATTCCTCCAAACACTACTTCTACACCTCCTGGTACTACAGGTAGTAATCTCCCAGGTGGTGGTAGTGCACCCAAAATTTAGTTGTTTTTTTGGGGGGAACTGAGGTGGACCCTGGCCTAGCCAGATCCACCACACAGGCCACTTTAGTCTGTGATGGTGGCATGGGGTTTGCCACTTTTACTGTCAGTCCCAATTCCTTGGGCAAGTACAGACTCTGATCAATGGTCAGAAAGCTGTAGCCTATAGAGACACAGGAGCCAGTGTCACCATGGTGACAGGAACCTTAGTGCCCCTAGCTCAACTTTTACCTGAGTTTAAGTACCAGGTAACCAATACTGATGGTGTGAGGACAGATCATCCCATGGCCATAGTCAATCTCAGCTGGAGAGGGGTCACTGGTCCAAAGAGAGTGGCAGTGTCCCCAAACTTGCCTGTAGATTGCCTCTTGGGTAATGATTTCGAAACTTCAGTCTGGGCAGAAGTAGAACTGAAGGCCCATCTACAGATGTTAGGCCTCCCTGAGAGAGTTGGTGGGACCCCTAGGGCCTCAGTCCAACCCCAGGAAACGTTTGCAGTAGTGGAGCCTGAAACAATGGGCCACTCTGCTCCACCAGAGAGCACAGGGGATGAAGAACAGTCTTCTTCCCCCCAGACTATAGGTAAGGGTCAGCTTCCTCAGGGAACTGATCCTACCCCTTGTGAAGGAACTGCCCCAGAGGTGGTCAGGCCTGTCCTGGCAGAACCACTGAGGGCAGGGAACCCTTCCATGGAGGTGCACAGCCTGGAGCAGGTATCCTGCCCCTCTCTAACCAGCCTCAGTCAGCCTAGGGTTCCAGAGGTCAAGGATGACAGTGGACCCCTGGGGGCCCACTGTCAAGAGGAACCCCCTCATCATCAGATTAGGGACACCCAGCCTAGTAGCACTAGCCAGGTGAATATTCCTCCATATTCTTACCCTAAGGTAGTGACATCCCCCAGATGGACTCTGTTGGGCAAAGGAAAACCTGGGACAAAGCTGTCCCAAACCTTCCCTGGCCCTCCATTGTTCAAAACAGAGGGACTCAACCCCCAGCTGTAGGCAGCCAGAGGTTGACCCCTAGGGCCAGATATAACTCAGTCATGGAAAGAAAGGCCTCCAGAGTGACCAGTGCTCTGAGGAAGCTGAGACCAACCCTATTAGGGCCTCACTTCCCTACTCAGACACCCCACCAGCCTATTTCTTTACCAAAGCAAACTACAGGTAGTTATCCCAACGTTTGGAGAGCATCCAAACACCTTCAGGGTAGGGACTCCTTAGTGGTCCATAAGACAGGGAGTATCCATGCTAGTGCAGGACCTTCCTTATATGGCCACGTAGGAAATAAAGTCTCAACTGGGCAAGGTTAGCCTTATCTCCTTTCATTTGGGGGGGTTATGTAGGAAGGTAGGCTCTGACTGCATGGTTACCCCCACTTTTTGCCTGGTGTTTTTCTGGTTTTTGACTAGTCTGACTGGGATCCTGCTAATCAGGACCCCAGTCTATCTGCTTTCTCCCTAAAATGTTATGCATGTCCTTTGGTACACTCCAGTTTGGATACTGGGGTACCCTTATAAGTCCCTAGTATATGGTACCCATGTACCCAGGGCATAGGTACCCCAGAGGCCTCCCATGGGCTGAAGGATGTATTATGCCACCCATGAGAAGCCATGCAAAATGGAACTACAGGTCTGCTACAGCAGCCTGTGTAAGCTGGTGCTTGCACCACTTACTTTAGATATAGGTTCACTATATCTATAGGTCACTACACTTAAAACTTATAAGTCACCCCTATAGCAGGCCTTATCAATCCTGAAGGCAGGGTGCTGGGTTTTTAGTGAGAGGGTGCCCCTGTATGAGCAGAGCCCATCTGCAGCCTTCGGAGACCATTCTCCCGGGTTGTCTGTGACTCAGCCAGGCATATAAGTAGAGGTGCATTATAACCTCGTGGTAAATGCTATCTCGAATACGGCTGCATAGAAACATATCGTGTGTGGTATCAAACAACTTGGAGTCATACCTCCACACTGGTAACCGGTGTGGGAGGTATGATTCCACCCTTCTGAAGCGAGCTTCGTGGGGTCACTGGTCTATCCGGTGCCAGCCTTCTCGACCCGGTCAGCACAAAATGGATGCTGCCGACCAGAGACACACTTCTGCCCTCCTGCTGCTGAGCCAAGCTCAAACAGGGGAAGGCAGCACAATAGGCATCCTGTCACAGGGAGGTGTGACCACCTCCCAGACAGGATTTAGTGTATTGGGGCTGGGTGGGTGCACTCTGAGAGTGCCTGAAAGTCTGCACCCGGGGCACATTTGGTGTCCCTGTGCATAGTCCAGCTCGATCCAGTTCTGGGAGCCGTTGGCTCCTGCTCTGGCGCAAAACTGGACAAAGGACATGGGTGTAACCACCCCTCTGTCCTGACCCTCCCTTAGGAAAGTCCCCCAAATCTGTCCAACCCTCTTCCATGGGTACATAAGGGCTTACCTGGCTGTAAGACTTTAGATTTTACGTGGACAAGATTCTACAAGAAGAAACCACTGACCTTCGACCGTCTGGACACTCTGGACTTCGCTGGACTTCGACTGGGCCCGACTTCGTCTCCCTCTCCGTCCAATGCTTTGTCTGTGCCCTTGCTCCATACAGGCTCTGTGCAGGACTTGTGGTGCACTAAGGACAACTGAAGAATCTCCCTTGGAGTGAAGGAGTCACTCCCCTGCTGTAGCAGGCACCGTAATGCAACTGACCGGTCTGCTGCTCCTGAGCTCCTGCGGACTCTGAAGATTTCAGCAACACAGGAGGTGGGTTTTCGAAGGTCCCTGAGGTCGATCTGCCCTCTTAGCAAGTTTGAGGTCAGTATCTCTTGTGGGGACTGCATAACCCGAACCCCTGTGCACAGCGTCCATTTGCAAGTGCATATGCTTGTTGACGATTCCAGAGCTTGTGCATTGGACTCCGTGTAGTCCTGATCCTGAGCAGTATTTGCTACAAAGAACTCCGGCCTCCTCGTACCGAGTGCTTCGTGGGCTGGTACTTTGCAATCTTGCTTGAGGTCCCCTCACGACTCCTGGTCCTTCGGTCTGTGGGTCTCGCTGAGGGTCATCTTGATTTCTGTTGGGATTTCCTGGTTTCTTCAGACATGCCCTGACTGTCCATTGCTTGGTGAGTCCCCTGGCCCTTGCGGGTCCACACCGTAACCTGCTTGACCTTCCTTGATGGGTTGCCTTTGCCAAGGCTTGATTGGTGCTCCCACCGGACACCGACCCCTCAGCACTCGACATCCTTCGTGGGACAGCTCACATCCGGCTCCTGGTCATCCTCGATGTCTCCTGGTCCTCGTGGCTGCAGAGTCAAGCATCCCTTCTTCGCACCTGAAGCACCCGACAACGGTGGGCATCCGTCTACCGAGCCCCTGGTCACTCTGACGTGACCCAGACTCTGTCCACTCTGCTTTCAGGTTCCTTCCTTCCCGAATACAGGCTCGGATTCCACCGGACCATTTTCACCTTCACGGCAGCAGTATTTCTTCACAGCCCTCCATTGAGAACAACGGCGGTTTCCGACCCCACTCCAGACTTATGCACCCGGCTCCCCTGGGATAGGTAACTCGGGTACTATGGTATCCATGGGTGGGGTGGCTCTTCAAACTCTTAAGTTCCAAAGGGTTCGCTCGAAGTCCTCCTAGAAGGGTCCTTAAACTTTAAAAGTGTAACCGCGACTTCCCCATAGAATTGTACGGAGCCCGCGGTCGTGTTCCCACACTGCACCCGGCCTCCGTGGGGTCCCTATCCACTCACCTTGGGTGGTTCCTTGGGGTGCTAGCGATTCTACGTGCTCCAGACCTTGTCTTGACCTCAGTCGTGACTGTTATACCACTATTTTAATATATGGTTGTTAGAAACGGGTAGCGTGGTGCAGAGCGGGCGGGCCAAACTCCGGAGGAAATGTGTAAAGCATCTGCGCAGCACATTTACAGGCGACACACCAGGCACACTACAAAAAGAGACCACACCAGGTGATGTGAAAATAACTTGTGTATTGTGACATAAACATGTCAGAATATATTATGCAGAACATGTTAGGATATTATCACAGGTGCAGATAACTGTGCCAACCGGCACCGGGTAGCAGTTCACAGGGGGGACTATTTACAAGGCAGGGCCAATCGGGCCGCTGCCAGAACCATCACCAGGACAAAGAAAGAATAAATGTAAAGTCCATCAGCATTAGGATACATTGGCATCAGACCTGAAAGGAAAACATGCTTGCAGGCCATGAGGCGTCACCTGAGGCATAAAGACGTCATCCGGCATTGGGGAAAAAGCATTAACATTGAATGCAAAACCATCAGCAGTCAGCCTTAGGGGAAAAACATTATCAGTAACATAGAGCATTAGGCCGGAACATGTGGGCATGGAGGCGACACCATTAGGGTGAAAGCATGAACAACACATTAGCAATTTGGTATAAAAGCACACTACGCACATCCTGAGCCTGGGGCATAAAACATGTGAACATAGGGCATAGAAACACATTTAGCATGTGGCTCCTCCTCCGCAGGAACCCAATAGGCCTACCATCAGCACTGCAAACCTGAGGGAAAAGCTTTAAGTAGCAGCCTAGGTACAAATGCATTATGCAACCATATTATGCCATTAATCATATGGGGCAATAGGCCTCGCCAGGATAACCGCAGTTCGCCCCAGTCGGGGGCACAACAATGAGACTGGCCCCAGGCCAACTGGCCTCTCTCGGGGGCTCAAATGCCCTATGTCCCACACAGTCAGGGTTGGCTGCAAGGGCGGCGAAACAAAGGAGCGCAAAGCGCTAGGGTAGGAGGGTCCCTCACTCCTCTCTCTTTCCCTTCTGGGTAATCCAATGCCCCCAATGCGTGGCAGCTGCCCCCTGTCCTGCGGGGTAGCTGGGTAAACCCAACAAGCACTGGCGCCAACAATGGAGCGATGGGAGCCCCACTCCGGGCTCTAACAGGAATCTGCCCACAAGAACACTGGCACGGTGGAGCCCCTCTTCTGGGACGCTAGAATTTCCCAAAATGCCTCTGTCGTGCAGCTGAGGGAGGAAACAAGTACTGGGCACGTTGGAGCCCCCCTCCTATGGGACTCTAAACACAACCAATGCCCTCCAAAGAATACTGGCACTGGGGGCGGGCACCGACAATGTGCCCCGACACACCCCCCAACCACAGGATGACTGAGCCCCACTCACCGGCAGTCTGGGGCCCCTCTGGATGTCTCTGCAGTCTCCGGGCACCGACAATGTGCCCCGACAGGTCCCGCTTCTGGGACCTCTCCTGGCTTCACCCTCAGCGGAGCCTTCTCCTCGTCAGCAGCGCGGAGGGGCAGGCACCGACAATGTGCCTCGGGCCCCCTCCGCCGCAGGACTCCTCCTTGGCAATTTACATATAGCGCTCACGAGGCGCTAGGCGGCAGGAAAGTTTTTGGGCTGAAATTAAGTTGTAGCGCCCACAAAGCGCTAGGTCCCACACCATAAAGTGGTAGCGCTCCCCTTCACTGGCAATGAAATATAGCCCTCCCGAGGCGTTAGGGAGCAGGCAGGAAGGCACAGTCACTGGAAATATAGCGCTCTCGCAGCACAGCGCTGCAGATGTCAGCTGCTCACCTCCTGGGCAATAAGATAAAGCGCTCTTCTTCTCCAGGCGCTAGCCAGCAGGCAGGGATGGTCAGTCACTTCAAATGTAGCGCTCCTCTTCTGCTGGGCACAGTTATAGCGCTCTCGCAGCGAGCAGAGCACAGTCAATGCAAATATGGCACTCCGGCAGCCCAGCGCTGCAGGACCCACGCACCTTCTTCTCCTGGGCAGGGCTGGAAGCAGCGCTCTCCTGGTGCAGGAATAAGGTTGTAGCGCTAAGTCCCACAAAATAAAGTTGCAGCGCTCCTCTTCCCCTGTGGCACAGTTATAGCGCTTTAGCAGCACAGCGCTGCAGGCATCAGCTCCTCTCTTTTCCTGGGCAGACCACGTGCTCACAGGGTGCTAGGCAGCAGGCAGCTGGCAGTAAGATATAGTGCTCACCAGGTGCTGGGCTTTGGACGGCAGGAGAGCAGGCAGGCAATACTGGGCAAGATCAGCAGGCAGTGGGTACTCATCAGAACAGGACAGCAGCTCCTAGAAGCAGTCATCTCCCATAAAGTGGCACTCCTCCTGACACAGCAGTCTTCACTCCAGTAAAGGGCTCTCACTGGCCCTGTGGACAGCGGAGGGGTGCAGATGGGCACAGGGGCCAGCACACAGGCCCAATGTGGCGGTACCTCCTGGCAGAGTGTCCCCTCTCAATCTAGTCAATGCTCCGTCTGAGCACATGGAGGCACAGCCCCCCTCTCCCCACCTACCAGAAAGGGCTGGAAGCTTCTGGAAGGTTCCTTGGGAAAACCGGTCCCAGCTGGTTTAGGGGGAGGTGTAGAGCACCCTGGGTGCCAGGCTTCCCTCCAGAAGCTGGGGGTTCTGGGAAACAGACAACTAGACCGCCAACTCACCTCAGACAGGCGGCACATGTGCAGACAGGAAGGGCGTCCATTTTAAAAGTAACATTTTACAAAGGTGCATTTCTACAATGGTGGAAATAAAGGTGCGTACACCATTGCACAGCATTTATTATTTTCAGTTCAGACACACCATGTCAGTAAAAAGGCTAGGGGGAAAAGCAAAAAAATTTAGGACAATAAGGGCCAAGTCCAACACAACCCCCTCCCAGCCAAAAGCCAGGGTAGACCACTCAATGCCTTGATGGGCTTCCCTGCTTGGGGCGAGAAAATGTGGACGCGGGCCCGCAACTGCAGGGGCACCCGCAGGTTCTCCGCCACTCTGGAACCCGATGGTTCCCTCTCTCAAACCTCCCTGGACCAACTAAGCCACCCCACTGGTGCTCCCTAGTCGGTTGCGGCCAGGACCGGCCCCTAGGCCGTCCAGATGTCTCTGGCCCTTGCTGTCTCACAGAGTGGGGGGCCCCAGGCCCGTAGTACCCGTTGGCCACTCTCCTTCTCCTCCTTGCAGTTCCAAACTGCCACTGGTCCACCCACCTGGGGTCCGCACCCTCAGGCTGACCAGCAGTCAGGGGCGAGGCTCTCCTCCCCCTACCTCTCCTTCTGGGGTTTCGCACTCTCCTCCTATGCGGGGCACCCTCAGACCACCCCTCTCTCACTCGTCCAGGGCCATGACCCTGCATCTGATCCACCAACCCAGAGTCTAAACCCTTAGGTTGCCCCGGTGCCAGAGGCGAGTCCTCCCTCCCTCTGCACCCCCTCCCAGAGTTCTGCACCCTCCCAACTGGAGTAGTACCCCTGGAAGACAACTCCGGGGGGACACTGCTTACAGACGTCCCTCCCGCCAGGTCAGGCAATACCTGAACCGGGCCTCCCAACCCAGGTTCGAAGCCCTGGGTTGAGCCGGTGCCAGAGGCGAGTCCTTCCTCCCTCGGCACCCCCTTCCAGAGTTCCGCACCCTCCCACCTGGAGAAGTACCCCTGGAAGACAACTGCGGGGGGACACTGCTTACAGACGTCCATCCCGCCAGGTCAGGCAGTCCCTGAACCTGGCATCCCAGCCCAGGATCTAAACCCTGTGACTGAGCAGACCCCAGAACCCCTGGAGCTCGGATTACAGACGCCCCGGGTTCTCCTGACACTAGGGGATCCCCTTCAATGGATGGCCTATTGGGACAGCCTAGGCTCCCAACCTGGGGTTCCCTTATGGAACTCTCCAGGCCCTGAGACTGCGGTTGGGGCACCTCGGGACACCTCCCCGTCTCACTCCTTCCTGTAGATAGGACGTGAGGCCCTACAACCCTCTCACTACCCTGGGACCTAGCTGGGCTATTCTGCACCTCTCCCACCTCGCTGGGTTGGAAGATCCCTGAGCCACTCCCTTCTGGACACTCCCCAGTGCCTCCTCAGACACTCTGGCGCTCACCCAGAGGTCTGCCTCCCGTGCAAGCTCCCTGGGGTCAGAGAGCCCACACTGCAACAGGTGGTGGCGCAACCTTGGGAAACAATTCCTTAGCACGTGTTCCTTGATAACTACATGGAACAGCCCTTCCCAATCATTCACCGCGCTACCCACCACCCAATCCTCCAATGCAGTCCAACATACATCCGCAAACTCCCCCCAGGACTGGTGGGACAGTTTTCCCCTGCCCTTGAACTCCAACCTGTCCCCCTCTTCCTGGGAATCAGGCACCGTCTCCCGGGCTCTGGGAGTGGGACTTCCTGCATTGGATTCACTCTCGCTGCCACCACTGGATCCCACCCTCACTGGTGAATCCAGACTCCTGAAACCACTCTCAGGGGACAACCTACCCTCCTGAGCTAGTCTCTCTCTAGCGAAGGACCTCTCTGCCTCCGCCATCCTTTCCTGTGCTAGGACCCTTTCGGTCTCTAGCATTTTCTCTTGCACCCTCAGCTGCGCTAACTCCTTGGCGTGCTCTAACCTGAGCCTCTCCAAAGCCAGCTGGTGCTCCCTTTCTTCCCTCCTATCCACCCACTATTCTGGGGACAGGGAAAGTGATGGGGCATTACCCCTGGGGCTGGACCCAGCACGGGACTCCCTGTCTATGGTGTCCTCATTAGCTACTGGCGTCTCTGCCCTATCATTTTGTACCTCCTGTTCGGGATCCTTAGGACCACCCTCCTGGCATACGGCCAGGGCCCTCTCTTGCTCATAGTGCTCCCGGTCCCACTCATCCTCTTGCCATTGGATCAGGAATCCCTGAAGGACTGGCTTGGTGTCTGACCCACTTACTATTATGTCTCTCTCCTCACAGAACCCCCTCAACTCCAACACACTGTACTTAGACAGATTGTCCAAATCAAAGGCAGATTCCATTTTGGCAAGACACCTCAACACAGTGCAAGACAAGGGACCTAGGTGCAAGAGCTGCCTACAGGAGTGCACAATTCAAAATGCCACTTTCAGGGCGCAACAAAATCAGGAACAATAATCCCCAAAACCTGTGATTACTTTAAATGCTCAGTTTGCAGTGTAACCCGTTGTCGCTGTGGTACTGCGCAAACACAAGTCCTATCCCACCGCTGAACACCAATGTTAGAAACGGGTAGCATGGTGCAGAGCGGGCGGGCCAAACTCCGGAGGAAATGTGTAAAGCATCTGCGCAGCACATTCACAGGCGACACACCAGGCACACTACAAAAAGAGACCATACCAGGTGATGTGAAAATAACTTGTGTATTGTGACATAAACATGTCAGAATGTATTATGCAGAACATGTTAGGATATTATCACAGGTGCAGATAACTGTGCCAACCGGCACCGGGTAGCAGTTCACAGGGGGGACTATTTACAAGGCAGGGCCAATCGGGCCGCTGCCAGAACCATCACCAGGACAAAGAAAGAATAAATGTAAAGTCCATCAGCATTAGGACACATTGGCATCAGACCTGAAAGGAAAACATGCTTGCAGGCCATGAGGCGTCACCCGAGGCATAAAGATGTCGTCCGGCATTGGGGAAAAAGCATTAACATTGAATGCAAAACCATCAGCAGTCAGCCTTAGGGGAAAAACATTATCAGTAACATAGAGCATTAGGCCGGAACATGTGGGCATGGAGGCGACACCATTAGGGTGAAAGCATGAACAACACATTAGCAATTTGGTATAAAAGCACACTAGGCACATCCTGAGCCTGGGGCATAAAACATGTGAACATAGGGCATAGAAACACATTTAGCATGTGGCTCCTCCTCCGCAGGAACCCAATAGGCCTACCATCAGCACTGCAAACCTGAGGGAAAAGCTTTAAGTAGCAGCCTAGGTACAAATGCATTATGCAACCATATTATGCCATTAATCATATGGGGCAATAGGCCTTGCCAGGATAACCGCAGTTCGCCCCAGTCGGGGGCACAACAATGAGACTGGCCCCAGGCCAACTGGCCTCTCTCGGGGGCTCAAATGCCCTATGTCCCACACAGTCAGGGTTGGCTGCAAGGGCGGCGAAAACAAAGGAGCGCAAAGCGCTAGGGTAGGAGGGTCCCTCACTCCTCTCTCTTTCCCTTCTGGGTAATCCAATGCCCCCAATGCGTGGCAGCTGCCCCCTGTCCTGCGGGGTAGCTGGGTAAACCCAACAAGCACTGGCGCCAACAATGGAGCGATGGGAGCCCCACTCCGGGCTCTAACAGGAATCTGCCCACAAGAACACTGGCACGGTGGAGCCCCTCTTCTGGGACGCTAGAATTTCCCAAAATGCCTCTGTCGTGCAGCTGAGGGAGGAAACAAGTACTGGGCACGTTGGAGCCCCCCCCTCCTATGGGACTCTAAACACAACCAATGCCCTCCAAGAATACTGGCACTGGGGGCGGACACCGACAATGTGCCCCGACACACCCCCCAACCACAGGATGACTGAGCCCCACTCACCGGCAGTCTGGGGCCCCTCTGGATGTCTCTGCAGTCTCCGGGCACCGGCAATGTGCCCCGACAGGTCCCGCTTCTGGGACCTCTCCTGGCTTCACCCTCAGCGGAGCCTTCTCCTCATCAGCAGCGCGGAGGGGCAGGCACCGACAATGTGCCTCGGGCCCCCTCCGCCGCAGGACTCCTCCTTGGCAATTTACATATAGCGCTCACGAGGCGCTAGGCGGCAGGAAAGTTCTTGGGCTGAAATTAAGTTGTAGCGCCCACAAAGCGCTAGGTCCCACACCATAAAGTGGTAGCGCTCCCCTTCACTGGCAATGAAATATAGCCCTCCCGAGGCGCTAGGGAGCAGGCAGGAAGGCACAGTCACTGGAAATATAGCGCTCTCGCAGCACAGCGCTGCAGATGTCAGCTCCTCACCTCCTGGGCAATAAGATAAAGCGCTCTTCTTCTCCAGGCGCCAGCCAGCAGGCAGGGATGGTCAGTCACTTCAAATGTAGCGCTCCTCTTCTGCTGGGCACAGTTATAGCGCTCTCGCAGCGAGCAGAGCACAGTCAATGCAAATATGGCACTCCGGCAGCCCAGCGCTGCAGGACCCACGCACCTTCTTCTCCTGGGCAGGGCTGGAAGCAGCGCTCTCCTGGTGCAGGAATAAGGTTGTAGCGCTAAGTCCCACAAAATAAAGTTGCAGCGCTCCTCTTCCCCTGTGGCACAGTTATAGCGCTTTAGCAGCACAGCGCTGCAGGCATCAGCTCCTCTCTTCTCCTGGGCAGACCACGTGCTCACAGGGTGCTAGGCAGCAGGCAGCTGGCAGTAAGATATAGTGCTCACCAGGTGCTGGGCTTAGGACGGCAGGAGAGCAGGCAGGCAATACTGGGCAAGATCAGCAGGCAGTGGGTACTCATCAGAACAGGACAGCAGCTCCAAGAAGCAGTCATCTCCCATAAAGTGGCACTCCTCCTGACACAGCAGTCTTCACTCCAGTAAAGGGCTCTCACTGGCCCTGTGGACAGCGAAGGGGTGCAGATGTGCACAGGGGCCAGCACACAGGCCCAATGTGGCGGTACCTCCTGGCAGAGTGTCCCCTCTCAATCTAGTCCACGCTCCGTCTGAGCACATGGAGGCACAGCCCCCCTCACCCCACCTACCAGAAAGGGCTGGAAGCTTCTGGAAGGTTCCTTGGGAAAACCGGTCCCAGCTGGTTTAGGGGTAGGTGTAGAGCACCCTGGGTGCCAGGCTTCCCTCCAGAAGCTGGGGGTGCTGGGAAACAGACAACTAGACCGCTAACTCACCTCAGACAGGCGCCACATGTGCAGACAGGAAGGGCGTCCATTTTAAAAGTAACATTTTACAAAGGTGCATTTCTACAATGGTGGAAATAAAGGTGCGTACAGCATTGCACAGCATTTATTATTTTCAGTTCAGACACACCATGTCAGTAAAAAGGCTAGGGGGAAAAGCGAAAAATTTTAGGACAATAAGGGCCAAGTCCAACAATGGTTTAGTCTCCCCCTGGAGCCCACTGTGTATTGTGCTACTTACAACTGTTCTATTGATCACGTATTGTGTGCTTTGTGTTCTATCCTCGTGTAGAGGATAGTAGAGAGTGTTATATTAATAAAAACATATTTTTATATACCTACTGTGTGGTTCTCCTTTCATTTAGTCCATATAGAAGGTGATGTTTTGGTAAAACAAGCTGCTTTACATTCCTTCAAGATTAAGCCTGAAGGCTGCTCACCACAGCTACCACTAGGATAGCTTTCTAAAGGTTATCTTTGACCTCATACATCATAAGGGTTGTTTGGACTGGTGCAAGGTGCTCACTTTAATTAGTGGACAGCATATACCAGGCCAACTTCTCACACTGGGACCAACACAAGTAGAATTATTGGGCCAAAAAGTGTTCAAACAGGAAGGCCCACAAGGCATTATGGGGCGATTTTCTGAGAAAGCAGTGAAAATGGTAGCAGCGGCTCTATCGTTGCACCGGGGAAAGCTGTTAAATTTTGTTGCGTTGTTTTCCATTTTTTTTAAGTGGTCTTGTGCCACACTTTGTTTAGGGTTGTGGTGTATGAGAGCAGTCAATAGATGAGATAGCGTCTCACATTTAATCTCGGTCGTTGATATTCATATTTTAGGCAATGTTCTGTAGGAGGTACATTGGCCGTCAATTGCTTATTTATCATGGCCTGATAATGATGAACCCTATAAAGCATTTATCAGGAATAAACCTTGCGTTTGTATATTTGTTCATGGGTCTGATATCAAAGCTGCAATGGTAAAAACAGCCACTAGAGAGCATTACATTGAAAAAGAATTCCATTGCAACCGTATAGTCTTTCCCTAGAGAGGATAACAACATCAACATTACATTTGTGCATTTTCAGGCCTTCCAGGTCTTGTTAAGTGTTGCCATAAATGTTGCCCCTAGAGGATGAAACACCCCCCGCGGTAGAGCAAAAGCTCCAGCCATGGAGAGTTTGAAAAGACATTGGAATCCAGGGAAGATGATAATTTTGGAGTCCCCCCCAACTTATGGTGAGAACTCTGAAAGTACCTTTAAAAGAAAGGCTGTGTTGTACTGAGTTTAGCTACAATGGGACTAAGACTTTTGAGTGTAGTAATCACAATGACATGTTTGAAAGAGGCCAGGAAGAATCTCTTTGACTAGAATGAGTTGATGAGGTTTCATGAGGTTAGGCAGTCAGTTTATAGTAAATGTGGACAATTTCGCTGATCATAGATCAAGAGCTGATGAGACTGACCCATGCCTGTCATTTCTTTTTGTTAAATTGGAATTTGGGCACTGTTGGTGGGATGGAGTGAAGCTGTCTAGATTCTTGATAGGCTCATGTAATGTAAAAATTCACCAAAAAAATACATATCTATGTACCTTTGGAGGCTTTTGGTCTGTTAAACTGTCATTCACATTTTGCTTGTACATGCCACAGCATATAGCTTGGGGCAATGGGTTACCTTTTTTAGCCATTTCACTCTCTTGCAACTGCCTTCTCATGGCAATCACACAAAGTAGGACTGTAACACAGTCTATCCGGGCAGATCTCTGATCCCCCCCTCTTTATCAACACCTGCTACCTTGTGGATCCAAAAGAATACATCGTGGACAACTTCTTGCCACAGCCAGCATAGGAAATCAGATTGAGAACATAAAAGATAAACCACCAACACTTTAAAGGGATCTTTAGAGCTAATCAGAGCTACCATCGTAAGACATATTATAAAAATGTGCATCTACCTCTTACACTTTCTCATCCATCAATCCACCTCACGATGCATCCCATAACACGATAACCACACCGTCGTGGTCATCAAGTACAACTTGGAAGCACTAACCACCTAAGCTCAAAGCAAAGACAACACTCACACTCTATATTGTCTAGAGTACTACCCACATGGTTCTCCACTTCAGCACCACAAAAGAGGTATTGAGAGCTATAAAAATACTGTTTTAGAAAAACTGTAATACAATACAAACCAAAACACTTTGTCTCACCTCAATTGTTCAACGTTCTGCTGTTGCTTCTTTTGCACCACTTTTCTCTTCACAGTGAAACTGACTGTCCAATAATTAAATACCAAATGTGTATTTAAGGGAGAAATGCCTGATAGCATGACTGGGCAGCCTGAGGTGCATTATACTTAATCTCTGCATAAAGCAATGGATGTAGGAGTGGCGCATGGGGTGCTAAAGGTGTCGGCTATCGTCGACTGAGAAAGAAAGAGGGTGAAAGAAAAAGGTAAAGGGGCAAAAAAGCAAAGAAAGGGGAGAAAAAGAAGCAACATGAAAGAAGGAACGCATGTGAAAAAGTAAATTAAAAGTAGGAATAAAAGATGTTGAGAAAAATAGTGTAAAGTAAAATGGAAGGAAGTCATTAAAACATAAAAGAAATAGAGGAGGAAAGATGGAATGCAAAAAAGAAAGGGAATAAAAATGAAGATAGGAGGTTATTAAAATAGAATAAAAACAGTGAAACAAAGTATGAACAAAAATTAAAAGACAAAAAGAAGGCTAGAAAGGGACTTAAGAAAGGAGCAAAATTAAAACAAAATGCAGGAAAAGATGAAAGAGAGAAACTGGAAGAAACATCAATAGCAGGCAGGAAGAAGAGATACATTTATAGCCAAGAGAAAGTAGAAAAGGATGGGAGAAAGAAAATTAAAAACAACCAGACTAGGTGAAAGTGACGCTAAGCGAGAATTGAGCGAGAGTGAATGGCGAAAGAACGGGATGGCAAAAGAGAAACTATGAAATGTAGAAAACAAAAAAAGGAAAAAAGAAAGAAAGGAGCCATGACCAGGGCCGAACAGGCTGTAGTGGTCATTTACCCTGGAGGCTGGAAGGGTGGGAGCCGGTTTTGGAGTGGTGGGGGACGGTTTTATTATTGGGGTCGGTTTTTCAGCAAAGCTGCAATATCGGCCCCCAGTAACAAAAACAGCAGTGCGGGGGCAGGTTTTGTTAAACAGCAGTGCTTCTGCTTCACGCTCCCCCCCATGGGTGAGGGCCGGTGCGACAAAATTGACAGGGCTGCTTTGGGTTCCCAGTCTGGCCCTGGCCATGACGACCGATGAGCTGGAGTAGGGAAGTCAGTTTGGCTACATATTGAACCTGTGCTCATTGGGCCAGCATTAGCAAAAAGACAAACAAACGTGTGATGGGTGTGCGTGAACAGGCGCCTGTCCAACTGCTGCCCTCACACTTCCCCCATGGAGTAATGGTGGTGGTGGAGGGACGCGGGGGCAATAAATCACTAGAGCCGGTGGAGGACCTAGAGCTGAGAGACAATGGGGAGGGTATACTAGGAGTTAAGAAAGGTGAACTGGTGCACCCCAGGGAGCCATACATAGGGGATGGGAGGGACATCCAGAGATTTGTGCATAGAGGAGGGGAGACAGCCCTGGGTAGCCATGTATAGAGGAAGGGAGAGACCCTCAGAGAGAGTCAGACATAGAGGAGGGGAGACAGCCTCGGGTAGCCATGCATAAATGAGGGGAGACAGCCCAAGGGAGTTGTGCAAAGAGGAGGGAAGACAGCCCCATGGAGCCATGCATAGAGGAGGTGAGAAACCCTCCCAGAGAATCAGACATAGAGGAGGGAAGATAGCCTCAGATAGCCATGCATAGAGGAGGGGAGAGACACCCAGAGAGTCAGGCATAGAGGAGGAGAGATAGCCCCAGACAGCCATGCACAGAGGAGGGAAATGACACCCAGAGAGTCAGACATAGAGGAGGGGAGACAGCCCCAGGGAGCCATGCATAGAGGAGGGGAGAGACCCCCAGATAGAGTCAGACATAGAGGAGGGGAAACACCAACCAGGAGCCATACATGAAGGAAGGGAGAACCCCCCCAGAGAATCAATCATAGAGGAGGGGAGACAGCCCCAGGGAGTCATGCCTAGGAGATACCCCCCGAGAGAGTCAGGCATAGGGGAGGAGTGTCAGTATAGAGCAAGCATGGGAGTGGGTGCAGGTAACAGTGCCCAAGGAAGATGAGCATGAGAAAGGAACCTCTGCCGGTGAGCCCAGAGTGGGATGGGTGCAGTGCAGAACCTGCACCCCTTTTGCAGAGGGCCCTTCAAAACACGGATACACTAATGAGGATCGCTTGCTAGGGAGAAGCATGATGGAGAACTCCGAGGGAGGACCGATGCGGAATGGTTCTTTCATAATTGTATAGCGCTTGGTAATGATATGGTAGCTGCGAGGCCCCTGTGCAGCTCCTTACAGGGGGCAATACACCTCTGGCCAATATTGTGGCAGCAACAAATCCTTTCAATTGTCTAAAACATGAATTGCAGTACCAGTAGCGGCCCGTGGTAGGAGTGCTGCCGGGCGGTGACGTGGGGAGGGGCTGGGTGGGGGGTAGTAAACTACGGAATACGGCCGAATACGGCCGAATAGAGGTAAGTAAACATATGAATAAATAAAACGAATTCTGTTGCGCACGCTCCATCGCAATTTGGCGATGCAGCGCGCGCAACGAAATTTGAATAATTGCCGGGTGCTCACCATCACGCTGTGTTTGACAGAGCAGGGTCCGTTCAGGCCCTGTGCTGTCAATCACAGTCACACTATCCTGTGCATTTGTGCAAACACAGAAATCATGGCAGTTCCGTGGCAGTGGCAATCAGGCTACGGCCAGTCCGGCCCTGGTGGCAATTAAAAAAGCCATGGTAGGTGAAGAGTATAACATGGCTTTCATCATACCCAAGTCTTTTGTGTGCCTGCTTATGTTTGTGTGTTTGCCTGCATTCGTATGCCTGTTTTTTGTAAGAAAAAAGTGAGAGAAAGAGAGAGAGAGAATCAAAACACTCTCAGGAGGTATTTTAAAGAAAATGGGTGGCACTTTGTGTGTACATGTCTGCTCCGTGACAAAGATTCATAAATAGCATAGTAGGGAGGGTTGGTGGGTGGGTGAGTGAGTGGATAGATGAGTGAACAAGGGTGGATGTATAGATGGATGGATGAATAGATGGATGGATGAGTGAAAGCATGGATGGCTGGGTGAAAGGGGGTGGATGATTGGATAAAAGGGCGGATGATGGGTGGATAAGTGAAAGATTGGATGGATGAATGAAAGGGAGGGAGGATGGATGAAGGGGTGGATGATGGATGAGTGGAAGGAGGGATTGAGTGAAAGGGTGGATGGAATAAAGGAGTGAAAGGGTTGATGGATAGATGAGCGAAAGGATTAATGAATGAGCGAAAGGGTGGATAAAGAGATGGATGAGTGAAAGGATGAATGGATAGGTTTGGAGATGGATGGATGGATAGGTTTGGATATGAAGGGTGGACAGACGGAATGGTGAAAACTGAATGATGGATGAAAGACTGAATAGACGACAGAATGCAAAGGTTAAATGGCGGACATTAGCAGGTAAATCGTAGGATGAAAGAATGAATGGATAGATCTATGGAAGAGACAAGACCTATCTTCTGGGGAGGGTCATGATGATTTGCTTCATTTACATTGTGCCATAAGAGCTTTGGTTCGAAGTTGGGGGTATTTTCAGAGGGTGAGTGAGTGGATGGATGAGTGAGCAAGGGTGGATATATAGATGGATGGATGAGTGAAAGCATGGATTGCTGGGTGAAAGAGGGTGGATGATTGGATAAAAGGGCAGATGATGGGTGGATAAGTGAAAGATTGGATGGATGAATGAAAGGGAGGGAGGATGGATGAAAGGGTGGATGATGGATGAGTGAAAGGAGGGATTGAGTGAAAGGGTGGTTGGAATGAAAGGGTGGATGGAAGAAAGGAGTGAAAGGGTTGATGAATAGATGAGCGAAAGGATTGATGAATGAGCGAAAGGGTGGATAAAGAGATGGATGAGTGAAAGGATGAATGGATAGGTTTTGAGTTGGATGGATGGATAGGTTTGGATATGAAGGGTGGACAGACGGAATGGTGAAAAACTGAATGATGGATGAAAGACTGAATAGACGACAGAATGTAAAGGTTAAATGGTGGACATCAGCAGGTAAATGGTAGGATGAAAGGATGAATGGATAGATCTATGAAAGAGACAAGAGAAATCTTCTGGGGAGGGTCATGATGATTTGCTTCATTTGCTTTGTGCCATAAGAGCTTTGGTTCGAAGTGGGGGTATTTTCAGTTTCTTCCTACTCACGTGCTGAAAAATATATAGTATTGTGCCAAACAACAGCAATTAACAGTATGGCATTAAGAAGGTGCAACTATTGCAAAAAAAGGAAATGTTAACATATTATAGCATTTCTCTTTCATTTTGTGTAATGAGTTAACTTACTTTGTTTATATAAACACATTTCTCATGTGTTTTGGTATGTGCTGCAACTAATATAGAAGTCGTTAAGTATCATCATGTCTTGCATTTAGCCCCGCCCCTAGCCCCGCCCCCTCACTACACATCTAGCTCATTTTAATGAGTACCTGCACTTATTTTTTCCCATTTAAAGCACTGAGAACAATGCACTGTGTAGGTGACAAAAAATGATAACTCCCTGTACAGTCTTATGCCTAAAAAAATAAACAAATACAAGCAATAGTCCGAGCGATAACGATGTTGTTAATAGCATCGCATTCTCAACAACGTGATACTGCCGGAAAGAAAAAAGTAATACCAAAACAATGCCTTAAATGGCCACTGCGTATATTCAGGGGTAGTTGGTCGCTGCTCATGGGGAGGGCTAAACTCTGGAAGAGGCATGACGCATGCATGCCATGGGCAAATAGGGAGAATGAATAATGGAGCCAGCAAATGGAAAGTCTATGGGTGGGCTGAAGCCCACAATGTAGATACAGCATGTCTCTTCAAGACAGCGCATACAAGCCGTCTAGAGCCCAGACCTAAAAAGCAGTATGAGAGACAAAAGACGTGAAGATAGAAAGAGGAATACAGATCAGAAGAGGAAAGAAAAGGTGAAAGGAAGAAAGGAACCATGAAAGGAAATATGAAATAAAAGGTGAAAGGTAGGATGAAAATGTCAAAGATAAGGTGGGAGAATGAACGGAAGAGTGAAAGGTTGGAGTGCACAGTGAAAGAATGGATAGATGGAGGGGCAAAAGGACAGATAGAAGCATGAAAGGATCGATGGATGACAGGGTGATTGGATGCAAAGATGAAGGATGGACAGATGATGAACATTGAAAAGGTGGATGGGTGAAAGGATGGATCTATGTGTGAAAAGACTGATTTAAAGATTGTTTGATTGGTGGACATGGATAGATGGATAGATAGAAGGGTGAACATATGTATGAAAGGGTGAAAGAATGGATCGATGTTTAGGTGGGTAGGAGGATGAATGAGTGGACGGAAATGTGAAGTGGCGGAGTGATGGGTCGATGGATGATGTGATTGTCTGTTGAATATATGAATAGATAGAAAGGTGAAAGTATTGGTGGATAAATGAATGAAAGGAGAATGAAAGGGTGAAGGCAGCCCCCTTAAGTATGGTCGGGTTTGCTTGCTTTGCGTGCTCAGTATGTTTAAAGGTATAGTCCAGGTGGGGTGTTTTAGTATTCCTGCTACTTCCTCGAGTGAAAGCCAGGCGGAGCGGGTCACTGTATACAGCCTCTGGGCCGCTTGAAGAATGTACGATTAATAGAAGTTAACGCTGCACTGTTCTGAGCCTGGACATGGACGCCGGTCAGTCCCATTGAAACACGGCGCAAATTCATGAGACAGAACATAAAAGAAGCCCGGGGCTCTACTGGGCTGGCTGCAGTTTTACCACTTTGTGAGCTTTAGCTCTGCAGCTCCCAGCCTTCACATGACCTTGTCCGCCCACACTCTTCTACCCAGAGAAACTTAAATCAATACATTTTATAAGAGTCTAGGTACGTGTCAAGAGATTTCCACATCCTTCTGGATGCCGGTTTCCAGGGTGAATTCTGCAGTGCAATGTTGTCCGCACCTCTGAGATGGGTGATCCAGTTGAACCAGCCTTTGTAAGAAGTTTAACTTGTGTCTTTCCAATTGGCGAGGACCATTTTGGGTGATCCAGTTGAACCAGCCTTTGTAAGAAGTTTTACTTGTGTCTTTCCAATTGGCGAGGACCATTTTCACTGCTGCTGTCAGTAGTAGGTCTAGTAGGTCTTTATCGGGTTCAGATCTCAAGTCTGTGCACATAAATGCCATGGTAAGGGTGGAAAATTCTTTTGTTAGCGTACAGTCAAACAAACCATTTATAAACACAAAGATTTTCTCCCAGAATGATTTGAGTGTTGGGCAGTGAAAGATAAGGTGTGCTAAATCCCCGGTGTCCTTGTTACAGTTCCAACATAACGCGTCATCCCTGAGGCCTAATGAGAATAACCGAGCCGGGGTCCAAAAAGCTTTGTGTAACAGCCAAAATTTTGTTTGTGAGAGCACCGGGGAGATCTTATTACGTGAGGCCGAGCTCCAAAGTGTGGCCCATTCTTGTTCGTTATGTGTGGCTTTCGTTTGTTTATCCCAATAGGCAACCAAATCAACACATTTTAAATAAAACAAGACTTCCCGGCTGCCTGACGTGCTAGCCCTTAGTGGCTGATGCATAGAATTTCACTTCAAGTCTACCGACCTTTAGAGGATCATATTAGGCTGATGGTGAGAATTAACGTACACATCTGCCCCGCCTTCTGCGGTTCATGGTTCCTGACTCTGTTATCAACAATGAGGAAAAGGCCGTGGGTAGCCGATGCTCGGCTACATGTGTAAAAATAAATGATAGCCTGGTGCCTCCAGTGCAGCGCATGGACTTTTCACAGTCTATGCATTGCAACTGCTGCACTCCCAAGGCACATTCATGAACTTAATGCACCGATGATATGGAAGCTTGTGAGGAGAAAATACCTCTCTGGCTGGCCCAAGATATGAATGATGCTTTCTTTAAACAATGGATGGGAATAAACAATGGATGGGAATGATGCTTTCTTTAAACAATGGATGGAAATGATGGTTTCTTTAAACAATGGATGGGAATGATGCTTTTTTTAAACAATGGATGGGAATGATGCTTTCTTTAAACAATGGATGGAAATGATGGTTTCTTTAAACAATGGATGGGAATGATGCTTTTTTTAAACAATGGATGGGAATGATGGTTTCTTTAAACAATGGATGGGAATGATGGTTTCTTTAAACAATGGATGAAGAAGGCTGCCTCAAACAAACCGATAACTCAAGGGTGCCGAACCAGAGCCCCTTTCTGTCTATATTTTTTTATTCAACACAGAAGGTCTTAGAGACAGCAACAGCTGCCTTTTGGCAGGCCTATTATTTTATTCTTGGGATATCCAATGCAGCCTTTTTGTAGATAATGTAGAAACAACCGACCAAAAACACATTCTGTTTTGAATAAATCGAGGCTCACGTCTGCAAGTTTCATTTTTTCATCTAGACCCTCTGTTGCTGGCTCTACCTAGTTAACAATAAGCAATAAATCAAACGAATAAAGCACCCAGCTGTCCCCAGGACGTCCTGGCGCTAGAAGCAGAATGGGAGGCATAAAAAAGCATAGTTTAGCCAGTGAATAGCTATGTCTTAAATTGTGACCTGAGCTGGTTTTCCTTTGCCATTCGACGCAATGAGAGGGGAAGTTCATTCCAGGCATTAAACACAGATTTTGGGAACGGTTCTGACTTTTGGAGAGGAGTTGGCCTAATGGCTAGGGTGGTCGACCTCGAAGCTGGGAAACCGGGTTCGAGTCTCGGCAACGACGCTGAACATCCTGTGATTCTGGGCAAATCACTCAATCTCCCCGTTCCTAACAAAAATGAATCTGTCCTCATGTAACGCAACTGGTGCTCATGTAAAGCGCTCTGATACCGTTAAGTCAAGTTCGCGCTATATAAAACTCTGTAAAAAAAAAGTGTTCACTTCTTTCTGAAGCAAGATGGGGTCTGCATGTCCACAAGAAACTGTGGGAATATATTTTGCCTGACAATGACTCTCCTTCATGTTAGTCTGGACCATGTTTCCAGTGTTAGGATGGACAATGAGGACGCCTTTTTTAGACAAATGATTTACCCTTGGCATAGTTTTGTCGATCCACATCGAAACAACTATCTTTTCCACATTTTCATCATTTTCAAGCCGTAGCCCTTGAGCCTGGTTTCCAGGTTCTTAGCTGATTCTGAGACGCTAATCGTAGGGCTCTGGGTTGCTGCCTAAAACACCTTGGGGAAGATTTACAAGCCCCTTGCGCCACTTTTGCGTCACTTTTAACATGGGAAGTCACGCAAAAGTGGCGCAAGGGGCTTGTAAATCTGCCCCCTTGTTGTATTTGTTTTGTCGCATTCCTACTACTAGCGCGGACCTGCAGTGCAAACCTTGATTGAAAAGTTCCAGACCAGATCGTGCACACACGATTAGAAGAGTGTGTGGAGAAAAAGTGGAAGCATAAGATGGCATACACACCACTCACAGTAGTGAGTCATCTACATGGATGCTGCGCATAGGTGGGCTTGTTTCTAGCAACGTGTGTATGGTCAGTTGGCTTACATCCATCACTAGTGGCGACCACCAATCACTTGGATGCCACATGTGAATCGTTTCCCTATTTGTGGAGGTAGGAAGTGAGTTCTGTTGCTGATAGATCTTTGCCCGATTGGCTTGTGGAAACCGTGGACCATTTGATGATTGCCTGAGGTTCCAATTTTCAGACGTTTTTGGACATGATGAGGTGCTGATTGTTTATAACAGAGATATTTTTCAAAGTGGAGCATGGTGAATGATGGAGGTAAAGAAGATACACATTTGCCAGTCTGTAAATGACAGACATATGATGTCTGTCATTGAGTAGGAAGATACACTGCATAATATAGTGAATTGGTTGAAGTCTGTTCAGGATGGTGACCTCTGGTATCCATGCTTAGGGCACTTGGTAGCAAACTCTCCCTATTATCCCACTTATTTGAGTGCGAAGTCCAGTCGTAAGTGATGAGAAGGTAGTGATATTTTTTAGGAACGCAGGCAAAAGCGCAGCCTCTTAATTTTCTACCGTTGAATCAAAGTTTAAATATTCACCTGCTCTGACATCAGCTCCACAATATTGACTACCTAATATATTGTCAAGGCAATTAGATATGGAGTTAAGAATAGTAAATCTATACTTCCCTATGTATGCTAACCTTCACAATATGCTGGTGTTTGGTATTGTGGAGATAATAAGTGCAGGTAGTTATTCTAGACCACGGAACAGGGACCGAGTCCTTTTGCTAGGTAAGGACCCCTTGGGTAAGATGGTGAGAAAAATGTATGAACTCGCAATGGCGCAAGGCTTTGAAAAATGAGGAAATCATGAGTGTATGTGACAAACTGCTGCTTTGCTTGACATTATGGTTTCATAAGTCTATATTCATAGGGAAACAGCAATAACAATGCGACCGTTACAATGCATTACCTTTAAAACGCAGCATTTATTACACTAGTGGCATATAGTTGTCTAAAGCCATTAGTGCGCACTTTGTATTTATTCTGTTCCCTGTCATGTGGCGCGTCATGTGATCAAGCTCGCGTGAGGCGAGCGAAACGCGTCATGGCGGGCACTACGCCTGAACAGCTATGGAGTGAATAATTTCAATAAGTCACGGCACTGCAAACATACAACATTGGAGTTGTTTGAATTTTTCTTCGAGGCATTCAAGAGGTCCATGCCTGGTGGTCCTGTCGAGAGATTGGCAGGCCAGGAGTTGGAGTGATATATATATATATATATATATATATATATATATATATATATATATATATATATATATATATATATTTGGGAAACATCTTTTTAAAGGGTATAGGGTGGGAAAAGGTTAATTTTAGGGTTAAGGGTGGTTTTAAGTTTTTGGGTGGCAAGGGTCATTCTATGGTTCCGGGTGGGTATGGGTGGTAAGGGTCATTTTAGGGTTTAGGGTGGGTTTAGGTTTTTGGGGTGGTAAGGGTCATTTTAGGGTTAAAGGTGGGTTTAGGTTTTTGGGTGGCAAGGGTATATTTTGGGTTTAGGCTGGGTATAGGTTTATGGGTGGCAAGGGTAATTTTAGAGTTTAGGGTGGATATGGGTTTATGGGTGTTAGGGGTAATTTTAGGGTTTAGGGTGGGTATGGGTTGAGGGGTTGTGTGCTTTTAATGAGATATATATGTGTGTGAGTATATATATATATATATTCACTGAAAAAACCATAGGTTTTAGGGACAGTTATAGTTAGTTGGACATTTCACTCGTACAAAACCATAGAAATTCCCCGTTATAGTTAGTTCAGCTAACTATAACTCGCGCCCCGCAATGCACTGCTGATGACGTCACATATTACATCACTCATGACATGGTCAGTGACATCACTGATGACATCACTGATGACATCTCAAATGACATCACTGATGACATCATCCAGTGACTGTGTGTTTCTGTAAAGTTTAAATATGTTTAATATATATTGGGAAAGGCGTATTGAAGAATGAGTGGGTGTATAAGTGTCTGAATGGATGATTTAGTACGTGAGTGACTGACTCTACAAGTGAGTGATTAAATGTATCTTACTGAATGCATGGGTTAGTGACTAAACTGTGTGAATGTCTGTATCCGTCTGTCTGTTGGTTTGTAAGCGGCTGCATGGCTTTCTGAATAGCTACATGAGTGTCTACATGGGTTATTGATTGATTTTCTGAGTATCTGTATGGGTGCCTGAGTGTTTGTGAGGGTGGGGTGTGTGTGACTCTGTGCATAGATGTGTGAGTTGGTGATTCACTGGGTGCATGGTTTCAAGAGTGCATCTGTGATGGACTGTATGGGTGGGTGAGTGTGTGTATGGGTGTGTTAGTGATTGAATGTATATCTCAGTGGTACATGTGTGAGTAACTACATATGTGAAAGGCAGTATATATGTGTGTTGGAGTATATAAATGGCTATAAGTGAGAGTGTGTGATTGTGAGAGTGGCTGTGTGGATGAGTGTGTACTTGTATCAGTGATTGTATAAGAGTGTAAGAATGTGCTAGTATTTGTATGAGTAAGTGAGCTGGTGTGTGTATAACTGTATAGGTGAGTAAATGGGTGTGTGATTACGTTTTTGCATGACTGACTAGGTGTGTGAGTACCTCTATGGATGAGTGGCGGTGTGTGAGTGTTTATATAGGTGTATGAGTGCATATGATAGTCCTGTACTGAGTGACTAAGTATGAGTGACTGTACGGGTGAGTGAGTGGATGTGTGTGTAGACCTAAGAATCAGTGAGTGGGTATGTAGTTTTTGGTATTGGAGTGTCTATGGTTTTGAGAATGGCAGTCTGTAATTTAGAGTGGGTGTATCAAAAGTTATATTAGGGTGTGAGAAGATGCATGAAATTATCACATGGATGATGTCATCAGTGATGTCATTTGAGATGTCATCAGTGATGTCATCAGTGATGTCACTGACCATGTCATGAGTGATGTAATATGTGACGTCATCAGCAGTGCATTGCGGGCGCGAGTTATAGTTAGCTGAACTAACTATAACGGGGCAATTTCTATGGTTTTGTACGAGTGAAATGTCCAACTAACTATAACTGTCCCTAAAACCTATGGTTTTTTCAGTGAATTTCAAAGGTTTTTTAAATGCTAATTTCTAACTGTAACGTGTCTGAAACCTATGGTTTTTTCAGTGAATTTCAAAGGTTTTTTAAATGCTAATTTCTAACTATAACGTGCCTGAAACCTATGATTTTTAAGTGAATTTCAAAGGTTTTTTTAAATGCTAGTTTCTAACTATGCCTACAGAGGTAGAACATGTGAAGAAAGAAGAAAAACGCACAGAAAGAAGCAAAAGATGTGCAGAAAGAACCAACAGAGGAGCAGAAAGAGGCCTTGTTGCAAAATCATCCTGTGCCCACAACTTTTTCAGACGGGTACTGGTGGTAACTGACTCTGACTAACCAGAGCCAGTGCTATGCTAAAAGACACTTAGAATACAGTGAAAACACCTACATACACTAGGGAACACTATGCGTTGGGGTACCCCTGTGATTAGCATGACCTCCTCTGCAAGTCCCTAGTACATAATAGGGCAGGGGGATTAAAACTACCTCTTAAAACGCGCTACAGGGCGCGTTTGCACAGTGGTGAAGGGAGGGGGGCCTGAGGTGACATGTGTGCAAACGCACCCCGTGGCGCGTTTTAAGTTGCGGGATTAAGTCCCTTGAATTCTGAGGGTCCCTGGGGCCCAACTAGCCCCCAGGTACCTACAGTTAGGACCACAGAGCTGAGTTGCAAGAGGCGTTCCGAGGCCACGCACCTTTTTCACCTCTCTGCAACGCAACTCTGTTGTGCTTACTGAAGGTACCTGGTGGGCTAGTTGGCCCCAGGGTCCCTCAGGATTCAAAGGAATTAATTCCCCAACTTAAAACGCACCACAGGGCGTGTTTGCGCACATGTCACCTGAGGCCCCGCCCCTCCCTTCACCACTGTGCAAACGCGCCCCGTGGTGCGTTTTAAGTTGGGGGATTAGGTCACTTTGAATCCTGAGGGTCCCTGGGGCCCAACTAGCCCACTAGGTACTTCCAGTAAGCACCACAGGCCTGCGTAGCAACGCCTGTAACAAATTGTGCAGTTGTGTTTAGGTAGTGAAGAGGGTCGTGCTGGGGGTAGTGTTTTAGGGTTTAGGGTAGTGCAGTGGTGTTTGTATAGTGTAGGGGGTCATGCTGGGGGTAGATTTAGGGTTTAGGGTAGTGCAGTGGTGTTTGGGTAGTGTAGGGAGTCGTGCTGGGGAGTGTTTTAGGGTTTAGGGTAGTGCAGTGGTGTTTGGGTAGTGTAGGGGTCGTGCTGGGGGTAGTGTTTTAGGGTTTAGGGTAGTGCAGTGGTGTTTGGGTAGTGTAGGGGGTCGTGCTGGGCATAGTGATTTAGGGTAGTGCAGTGGTGTTTGGGTAGTGTAGGGGGTACTGCTGGGGGTAGTGTTTTAGGGTTTAGGTTAGTGCAGTGGTGTTTGGGTAGTGTAGGGGTACTGCTGGGGGTAGTGTTTTAGGGTTTAGGGTAGTGCAGTGGTGTTTGTGTAGTGTAGGGGGTAGTGTTTTAGGGTTTAGGGTAGTGCAGTGGTGTTTGTGTAGTGTAGGCGGTCGTGTTTTAGGGTTTAGGGTAGTGCAGTGGTCTTTGGGTAGTGTAGGGAGTCATGCGGGGTAGTGTTTTAGGGTTTAGGGTAGTGTAGGGGGTCATGCGGGGGTAGTGTTTTAGGGATTAGGGTAGTGCATTGGTGTTTGGGTAGTGTAGGGGTCATGCGGGGTAGTGTTTTAGGGTTTAGGGCAGTGCAGTGGTGTTTGGGTAGTGTAGGGGGTCATGCTGGGGGGAGTGTTTTAGGGTTTAGGGCAGTGCAGTGGTGTTCGGGTAGTGTAGGGGGTCATGCTAGGGGGAGTGTTTTAGGGCTTAGGGCAGTGCAGTGGTGTTCGGGTAGTGTAGGGGGTCGTGCTGGGGGAGTGTTTGAGGGTTTAGGGCAGTGCAGTCGTGTTCGGGTAGTGTAGGGGGTTGTGCTGGGGGTAGTATTTTAGGGTTTAGGGTAGTGCAGTGGTGTTCGGGTAGTGTAGGGGGTCGTGCTGGGGGTAGTGGTCTAGGGTTTAGGGCAGTACAGTGGTGTTTGGGCAGTGTAGGGGGTAATGCTGGGGGTGGTGTTTTAGGGTTTAGGGCAGTGCAGTGGTGTTCGGGCAGTGTAGGGGGTCGTGCTGGGGGTGGTGTTTCAGGGTTTAGGGCAGTGCAGTGGTGTTCGGGCAGTGTAGGGGGTGGTGTTTCAGGGTTTAGGGCAGTGCAGTGGTGTTCGGGCAGTGTAGGGGGTCGTGCGGGGGGTGGTGTTTCAGGGTTTAGGGCAGTGGTGTTCGGGCAGTGTAGGGGGTCGTACTGGGGGTGGTGTTTCAGGGTTTGGGGCAGTGCAGTGGTGTTCGAGCAGTAAAGGGAGTCGTGCTGGGGGTGGTGTTTCAGGGTTTAGGGCAGTGCAGTGGTGTTCGGGCAGTGTAGGGGGCGGTGCAGGGGGTGGTGTTTCAGGGTTTAGGGCAGTGCAGTGGTGTTCGGGCAGTGTAGGGGGTGCTGCAGGGGTGGTGTTTCAGGGTTTAGGGCAGTGCAGTGGTGTTCTGGCAGTGTAGGGGGTCATGCAGGGGGTGGTGTTTCAGGGTTTAGGGCAGTGCAGTGCTGTTCGGGCAGTGTAGTGGGTCGTGCTGGGGCTGGTGTTTCAGGGTTTAGGGCAGTACAGTGGTGTTCGGGCAGTGTAGGGGGTCGTGCTGGGGCTGGTGTTTCAGGGTTTAGGGCAGTGCAGTGGTGTTTGGGCAGTGTAGGGGGTTGTGCTGTGGCTGGTGTTTCAGGGTTTAGGGCAGTGCAGTGGTGTTCGGGCAGTGTAGGTGGTCGTGCTGGGGCTGGTGTTTCAGGGTTTAGGGCAGTGCAGTGGTGTTCGGGCAGTGTAGGGGGTCATGCTGGGGCTGGTGTTTCAGGGTTTAGGCAGTGCAGTGGTGTTCGGGCAGTGTAGGGGGTCTTGCTGGGGCTGGTGTTTCAGAATCTAGGGCAGTGTAGTGGTGTTCGGGCAGTGTAGGGGGTCTTGCTGGGGCTGGTGTTTCAGGGTTTAGGGCAGTGCAGTGGTGTTCGGGCAGTGTAGGGGGTCATGCTGGGGGTGGTGTTTCAGGGTTTAGGGCAGTGCAGTGGTGTTCGTGCAGTGTAGGGGGTGGTGTTTCAGGGTTTAGGGTAGTGGTGTTCAGGCAGTGAAGGGGGTCTTGCTGGGGTTGATGTTTCAGGGTTTAGGGCAGTGCAGTGGTGTTCGGGCAGTGTAGGGGGTCGTGCTGGGGGTGGTGTTTCAGGGTTTAGGGCAGTGCAGTGGTGTTCCGGCAGTGTAGGAGGTCGTGCAGGTGGTGGTGTTTCAGGGTTTAGGGCAGTGCAGTGGTGTTCGGGCAGTGTAGGGGGTCGTGCTGGGGGTGGTGTTTCAGGGTTTTGGGCAGTGCAGTGGTGTTCGGGCAGTGTAGGGTGTCGTGCTGAGGGGTGGTGTTTCAGGGTTTAGGGCAGTGCAGTGGTGTTTGGGCAGTGTAGGGGGTCGTGCAGGGGCTGGTGTTTCCGGGTTTAGGGCAGTGCAGTGGTGTTTGGGCAGTGTAGGGGGTCGTGCAGGGGGTGGTGTTTCAGGGTTTAGGGCAGTGCAGTGGTGTTCGGCCAGTGTAGGTGGTCTTGCTGGGGGTGGTGTTTCAGGCTTTAGTGCAGTGGTGTTCGGGCAGTGTAGGGGGTCTTGCTGGGGGTGGTGTTTCAGGGTTTAGGGCAGTGCAGTGGTGTTCGGGCAGTGTAGGGGTCTTGCTGGGGCTGGTGTTTCAGGGTTTAGGGCAGTGCAGTGGTTTTCGGGCAGTGTAGGCGGTCGTGCTGGGGCTGGTGTTTCAGGGTTTAGGGCAGTGCAGTGGTGTTCGGGCAGTGTACGGGGTTGTGCTGGGGCTGGTGTTTCAGGGTTTAGGGCAGTGCAGTGGTGTTCGGGCAGTGTAGGGGGTCGTGCTGGGGGTGGTGATTCAGGGTTTAGGGCAGTGCAGTGGTGTTCGGGCAGTGTAGGGGTCGTGCTGGGGCTGGTGTTTCATGGTTTAGGGCAGTGCAGTGGTGTTCGGGCAGTGTAGGGGGTCATGCTGGGGGTGGTGTTTCAGGGTTTAGGGCAGTGCAGTGGTGTTCGGGCAGTGTAGGGGGTGGTGTTTCAGGGTTTAGGGCAGTGCAGTGGTGTTCGGGCAGTGTAGGGGGTCGTGCAGGGGTGGTGTTTCAGGGTTTAGGGCAGTGGTGTTGGGGCAGTGTAGGGGGTCGTGCTGGGGGTGGTGTTTCAGGGTTTGGGGCAGTGCAGTGGTGTTCGAGCAGTAAAGGGGTCGTGCTGGGGGTGGTGTTTCAGGGTTTAGGGCAGTGCAGTGGTGTTCGGGCAGTGTAGGGGCGGTGCAGGGGTGGTGTTTCAGGGTTTAGGGCAGTGCAGTGGTGTTCGGGCAGTGTAGGGGTGCTGCAGGGGGTGGTGTTTCAGGGTTTAGGGCAGTGCAGTGGTGTTCAGGCAGTGTAGGGGTCTTGCTGGGGCTGGTGTTTCAGGGTTTAGGGCAGTGCAGTGGTGTTCGGGCAGTGTAGGGGTCGTGCTGGGGGTGGTGTTTCAGGGTTTAGGGCAGTGCAGTGGTGTTTGGGCAGTGTAGGGGGTCATGCGGGGGCTAGTGTTTCAGGATTTAGGGCAGAGCAATGGTGTTCAGGCTGTGTAATGGGTTTTGCTGGAGGTGGTGTTTCAGGGTTTAGGGCAGTGCAGTGGTGTTCGTGCAGTGTAGGGGGTGGTGTTTCAGGGTTTAGGGTAGAGGTGTTCAGGCAGTGTAGGGGTCTTGCTGGGGTTGATGTTTCAGGGTTTAGGGCAGTGCAGTGGTGTTCGGGCAGTGTAGGGGGTCGTGCTGGGGGTGGTGTTTCAGGGTTTAGGGCAGTGCAGTGGTGCTCTGGCAGTGTAGGAGGTCGTGCAGGGGGTGGTGTTTCAGGGTTTAGGGCAGTGCAGTGGTGTTCGGGCAGTGTAGGGGGTCGTGCTGGGGGTGGTGTTTCAGGGTTTAGGGCAGTGCAGTGGTGTTCGGGCAGTGTAGGGTGTCGTGCTAAGGGGTGGTGTTTCAGGGTTTAGGGCAGTGCAGTGGTGTTCGGGCAGTGTAGGGGGTCGTGCAGGGGCTGGTGTTTCAGGGTTTAGGGCAGTGCAGTGGTGTTTGGGCAGTGTAGGGGGTCGTGCAGGGGGTGGTGTTTCAGGGTTTAGGGCAGTGCAGTGGTGTTCGGCCAGTGTAGGTGGTCTTGCTGGGGGTGGTGTTTCAGGCTTTAGTGCAGTGGTGTTCGGGCAGTGTAGGGGGTCTTGCTGGGGGTGGTGTTTCAGGGTTTAGGGCAGTGCAGTGGTGTTCGGGCAGTGTAGGGGGTCTTGCTGGGGCTGGTGTTTCAGGGTTTAGGGCAGTGCAGTGGTTTTCGGGCAGTGTAGGCGGTCGTGCTGGGGCTGGTGTTTCAGGGTTTAGGGCAGTGCAGTGGTGTTCGGGCAGTGTACGGGGTTGTGCTGGGGCTGGTGTTTCAGGGTTTAGGGCAGTGCAGTGGTGTTCGGGCAGTGTAGGGGGTCATGCTGGGGGTGGTGATTCAGGGTTTAGGGCAGTGCAGTGGTGTTCGGGCAGTGTAGGGGTCGTGCTGGGGCTGGTGTTTCATGGTTTAGGGCAGTGCAGTGGTATTCGGGCAGTGTAGGGGGTCATGCTGGGGGTGGTGTTTCAGGGTTTAGGGCAGTGCAGTGGTGTTCGGGCAGTGTAGGGGGTGGTGTTTCAGGGTTTAGGGCAGTGCAGTGGTGTTCGGGCAGTGTAGGGGTCGTGCAGGGGTGGTGTTTCAGGGTTTAGGGCAGTGGTGTTGGGGCAGTGTAGGGGGTCGTGCTGGGGGTGGTGTTTCAGGGTTTGGGGCAGTGCAGTGGTGTTCGAGCAGTAAAGGGGGTCGTGCTGGGGGTGGTGTTTCAGGGTTTAGGGCAGTGCAGTGGTGTTCGGACAGTGTAGGGGGCGGTGCAGGGGGTGGTGTTTCAGGGTTTAGGGCAGTGCAGTGGTGTTTGGGCAGTGTAGGGGTGCTGCAGGGGGTGGTGTTTCAGGGTTTAGGGCAGTGCAGTGGTGTTCGGGCAGTGTAGGGGGTCATGCAGGGGTGGTGTTTCAGGGTTTAGGGCAGTGCAGTGGTGTTCGGGCAGTGTAGGGGGTCGTGCTGGGGCTGGTGTTTCAGGGTTTAGGGCAGTGCAGTGGTGTTCGGGCAGTGTAGGGGGTCGTGCTGGGGCTGGTGTTTCAGGGTTTAGGGCAGTGCAGTGGTGTTCGGGCAGTGTAGGGGGTTGTGCTGTGGCTGGTGTTTCAGGGTTTAGGGCAGTGCAGAGGTGTTCGGGCAGTGTAGGTGGTCGTGCTGGGGCTGGTGTTTCAGGGTTTAGGGCAGTGCAGTGGTGTTCGGGCAGTGTAGGGGGTCATGCTGGGGCTGGTGTTTCAGGGTTTAGGGCAGTGCAGTGGTGTTCGGGCAGTGTAGGGGGTCTTGCTGGGGCTGGTGTTTCAGAGTCTAGGGCAGTGCAGTGGTGTTCGGGCAGTGTAGGGGGTCTTGCTGGGGCTGGTGTTTCAGGGTTTAGGGCAGTGCAGTGGTGTTTGGGCAGTGTAGGGGGTCGTGCTGGGGGTGGTGTTTCAGGGTTTAGGGCAGTGCAGTGGTGTACGGGGTCTTGCTGGGGGTGGTGTTTCAGGGTTTAGGGCAGTGGTGTTCGGGCAGTGTAGGGGGTCTTGCTGGGGGTAGTGTTTCGGGGTTTAGGGCAGTGCAGTGGTGTTCGTGCAGTGTAGGGGGTCGTGCTGGGGGTGGTGTTTCAGGGTTTAGGGCAGTGCAGTAGTGTTCGGGCAGTGTAGAGGATCGTGCAGGGGGTGGTGTTTCAGGGTTTAGGGCAGTGCAGTTGTGTTCGGGCAGTGTAGGGGGTCGTGCTGGGGGTGGTGTTTCAGGGTTTAGGGCAGTGCAGTGGTGTTCGGGCAGTGTAGGGGGTCGTGCAGCGGGTGGTGTTTCAGGGTTTAGGGCAGTGCAGTGGTGTTCGGGCAGTGTAGGGGTCGTGCTGGGGCTGGTGTTTCAGGGTTTAGGGCAGTGCAGTGGTGTTCGGGCAGTGTAGGGGTCTTGCTGGGGGTGGTGTTTCAGGGTTTAGGGCAGTGGTGTTCGGGCAGTGTAGGGGGTCTTGCTGGGGGTGGTGTTTCAGGGTTTAGGGCAGTGCAGTGGTGTTCGTGCAGTGTAGGGGTCTTGCTGGGGGTAGTGTTTCAGGGTTTAGGGCAGTGCAGTGGTGTTCGTGCAGTGTAGGGGTCGTGCTGGGGATGGTGTTTCAGGGTTTAGGGCAGTGCAGTGGTGTTCGGGCAGTGTAGGGGGTCGTGCAGGGGTGGTGTTTCAGGGTTTAGGGCAGTGCAGTGGTGTTCGGGCAGTGTAGGGGGTGGTGCTGGGGGTGGTGTTTCAGGGTTTAGGGCAGTGGTGTTCGGGCAGTGTAGGGGGTCTTGCTGGGGGTGATGTTTCAGGGTTTAGGGCAGTGCAGTGGTGTTCGGGCAGTGTAGGAGGTCTTGCTGGGGGTAGTGTTTCAGGGTTTAGGGCAGTGCAGTGGTGTTCGGGCAGTGTAGGGGTCATGCTGGGGGTGGTGTTTCAGGGTTTAGGGCAGTGCAGTGGTGTTCGGGCAGTGTAGGGGGTCGTGAAGGGGGTGGTGTTTCAGGGTTTAGGGCTGTGCAGTGGTGTTCGGGCAGTGTAGGGGGTCATGCTAGGGTATGTGTTTCAGGGTTTAGGGCAGTGCAGTGGTGTTCGGGCAGTGTAGGGGGTCGTGCTGGGGGTAGTGTTTTAGGGTTTAAGGTAGTGCAGTGGTGTTTGTGTAGTGTAGGGGGTCGTGCTGGGGGCAGTGTTTTAGGGTTTAGGGTAGTGCAGTGGTGCTTGTGTAGTGTAGGGGGTCGTGCTGGGGGTAGTGTTTTAGGGTTTAGGGTAGTGCAGTGGTGTTTGTGTAGTGTAGGGGGTCATGTTTTAGGGTAGTGCAGTGGTGTTTGGGTAGTGTAGGGGGTCGTGCTGGGGGTAGTGTTTTAGGATTTAGGTTAGTGCAGTGGTGTTGGGGTAGTGTTTTAGGGTTTAGGGTAGTGCAGTGGTGTTTGTGTAGTGTAGGGGGTCATGCTGGGGGTAGTGTTTTAGGGTTTAGGATAGTGCAGTGGTGCTTGTGTAGTGTAGGGGGTCGTGCTGGGGTAGTGTTTTAGGGTTTAGGGTAGTGCAGTGGTGTTTTTGTAGTGTAGGGGGTCATGTTTTAAGATGCAACGCTCCAATACCTGACCAGTCTGCACTACATAAAACTGCAAAAACTAAAAATAAAAAGTTTTTTGCACACTTTTGTCATTGGGCTATATGTGGGCTACATCTGGGTAATATTTGTGCTACATTTGGGCTCTTTTTTCACTGGTGGCCATCTTGGAAGACTTCTTTGTTATGAAGTTTCCTAATTTCCTCATTTACTGCAGTCTCCTCAGTAGGAAATGCTTTCAGTTTTTACTTTGATTCCATCAAGAAGGCATTCAGATGTGTCACACATTTGCCATAAATTCAGAATGTTATTACTCTAGTTGTTCATTAGATCACTGTAGTAAAGCTACTGCTCACCAAGGAGTTAACTGGAAGTCTACTGCTGGTATTGAAAGTGATTGTTTCAGTCTGCATGTCAGAATTTTCTAATGAAATAGAAGAGGATTTGAGATCTCACTTAAAACATGCACTAAATTTTCTTTTGCAGCACTAACCATAATTTCTATGGCAAAATGAACCCCCTCATTTTGTTCCTTTTTAAATTAAATGTTTTAAGTGTTACCAGTTTATTCCAATCAAGATGGCTTCAGGTGTGCATACTTTTGTCATAAGTAAGGCTGTTAGCACTCTAGTTGTTCTTTAGAACACTCTGGGAAGCTGCAGTAGAACACAAAGGCATCAACTGACAGGCTGCTCCTGTTGAAATATAACAGGAAGATATTTGAGATCTCACTTAAAACATGTCCTAATTTTTCTTTCTACAGCACTAACCATAATTTCTATGGCAAAATGAACCCCTCATTTTGTTCCTTTTTAAATTAAATGTTTTAAGTGTTACCAGTTTATTCCAATCAAGATGGCTTCAGGTGTGCCATACTTTTGTCATAAGTAAGACTGTTAGCGCTCTAGTTGTTCTTTAGAACACTCTGGGAAGCTGCAGTAGAACACAAAGGCATCAACTGACAGGCTGCTCCTGTTGAAATATAACAGGAAGATATTTGAGATCACACTTGAAACATGTCCTAATTTTTCTTTCTACAGCACTAACCATAATTTCTATGACAAAATGAACCCCATCATTTTGTTCCTTTTTAAATTAAATGTTTTAAGTGTTACCAGTTTATTCCAATCAAGATGGCTTCAGGTGTGCCATACTTTTGTCATAAGTAAGACAGTTAGCGCTCTAGTTGTTCTTTAGAACACTCTGGGAAGCTGCAGTAGAACACAAAGGCATCAACTGACAGGCTGCTCCTGTTGAAATATAACAGGAAGATATTTGAGATCACACTTGAAACATGTCTAATTTTTCTTTCCAGAGCACTAACCATAATTTCTATGACAAGATGAACCCCATCATTTTGTTCCTTTTTAAATTAAATGTTTTAAGTGTTACCAGTTTATTCCAATCAAGATGGCTTCAGGTGTGCCATACTTTTGTCATAAGTAAAGCTGTTAGCACTCTAGTTGTTCTTTAGAACACTCTGGGAAGCTGCAGTAGAACACAAAGGAATCAACTGACAGTCTCTGCCCTTGTTGGATGTACATGTTTTACTGAGTATGTCAGACTTCATTCTCACATGACTGAGAAAGATAATGTGAATTTACAGAAAATATGCTCTCATTTTAGCTTCTGGGGCACCTTCCAAAACTGTATGGGACAAGCATGTGAAAATAGTTTTCTCTCAAACATGATTCATGATATCCCAGCAGAAGGTTTTTCACAGGGTAAAATCACCTTAGAACACACCACAATTCCTGAAATTAGTATGGCACCATCAACAAATGAATTCTAATGTAACTAAAGTCTGTTATCACCCTTTATAGTTCTCCTTTTGGTAACCCTCAAAATCTTCGAATCACTACAATGCATTTCAATGGGGTACTATCATTTATATTGGTCCCAAGATGGCTGCCAGCAATTCCAGGATGAAGTGCTGACAGCCAATCAAATCTCACGATGACATGTGTGGTTAGGCTCCGCCCAGATATATATGTGTTTTTACTTTTGATTTTCTCAGCAACTACTGAACGGATTTACACCATTTAACAAAAAGGGTTCTTTTTGAACCAAGAACTACCTCTTTGCCAAATTTGGTGTAATTCCGTTCAGCAGTTCGGGCTGTAGCCTTGCATAAAGTTTCCTATGGGAAATGGATTTTTTGACTCTTATTTTTTAATTTCTCTGCAACTACTGAACGGATTTACACCATTTAACAAAAGGGTTCTTTCTGAACCAAGAACTACCTCTTTGCCAAATTTGGTGTAATTCCGTTCAGCAGTTCGGGCTGTAGCCGTGTCTAAAGTTTCCTATGGGAAAATGAATGGGGAAAACACGTTTTGGGACCCCCTTTTTCTCGGCCCCCGCTTGACGAATCACCCTGAGACTTTCAGGGTAGGAGCGGACCGGAGCGGGCCATAAAGTTTGAAAATTTCGCGAAGATTCGTCAACCGACGCAAGAGTTATTTAAAATAGAATGTCGCGGATTTCCTATGGAAAATAGGTCCTAACTATAACTATCTACTGGCGACCGCCAGTAGATAATATGTATATATATATATATGCTCACACACACGTACATTCATATATATTTATGCATGTGTATATATATATATATTCACTGGAAAAACAACGGTTACAGGGACATTATAGTTAGGCTCAGATTACACTCGTACAAATCTCAGTGAAATTCAGCAGTTATAGTTAGTTGAGCAAACTATAACTTACGCCCCGCAATGAACTGCTTATGACCTCACATATTACATCACTCATGACATGGTCAGGTACATCACTGATGACATCTCAAATGACATCACTGATGACATCTCAGATGACATCACTGATGAAATCATCCAGTGAGTGTAAGTGTCTTCTAAAAGATTATGAGTGTTAAACATATATACCAAGGTACTACAAAAGTCAAAATAGTATACTTTCTGTACTACTAATGAGTGATACTATTTCTAACATATATTATGTGAGTGGCTGTGTGACTGTGTGTGTCTGTGTGTGAGTGGGTTTGTGAGTGTCTGTATGGGTGTGTGATTGTGTGTATGAGTTTCTGTATGTGTGTATAAGTAGGTGTGTGAGGAGCTGTGTGGGTGACTGCATTGGTGAGTGAGTGGGTGTGTCAGTGGCTGCATGGGTGTGTGATTAGCTCTGTGAGTGGCTGTATGGGTGGGTGAGAGGGTGTGTAAGTAACTGTATGAGTGAGTGAGTGGATGTCTGAATGGCTGTATGAGTGAGTGACTGGCTGTGTAAGTGGCTGTATGGGTGAGTGAGCAGCTGTTTGAGTGGCTGTTTGGTTAAGTGAGGAGGTGTGTGAGTGGCTGTATTGTAGAGCAAGGCCTTATTATGAGTTTGGTGGTCTGATGGTGGTCCGACCGCCCTGTCACAAGTAGGGCGGTCGGACTGCCATGGAACCGCTGCTGCCGCCAGGGATCCACGATCTTGTGGTGGTCTGAGGCAGCAGTCTGAGGCGCCTAATATGCTGGTGGTGCTGCTGCAGCACCACCAAGCACATTAGGATTTCCTCAGCGCCACAGTTTTCATGGCGGTGAGCCCGCCATGAAATGTGTGGCAGTGAAGAAACTAACGGGGCCCTACAGGGCCTCCTGTTGGCTCTGCACCAGGGGATGCATGCAGGGGGGTACATGGTGTGCCCCACTGTATGCATGCACTCCCAGTTCCGGCAAGTCATGGACTTGACAGTCCATGCCCTGCAGGAACTACTTTTCATGCTCCCATTTTGGTGCCTTTTCGTAGGCACCGCAGTGGGATCGGCAAAGAACCGCCTGCCAGCTACAAAAAAGTTGTATTCTGGCAGGCAATTTCTTATGGCTTTAGCGGTCTTGGAGCAGGGGGGCGGCATTGCGGCCCCGCTCCAAGACCGCCAAAGTCATAATAAGGCCCTAAGTGTTTGTGCTAATGGATGTATGGGTGAGTGAGCAGATGTTTGAATGCTTGTATGGATGTGTGAATTTGGGGTGGGTGTAGCTCACAGAGTTGTACTCCGTGGAATTCCACGGAGTAGCACAAAAACTCAGTGAAAGTCCACAGAGTTCCACTCACCTGTAGATAGTAATAGTATACAGATCTAGTGGTGAATTTGCATTCTAACAACAATTCCTCAAACCCAATGATGAGTGCCATTATCTGCTAGATTAATAATCCATTGCTTAACGAAGCCATGATGAAATCATGGAGTTAACAAACATAACATGATCATCGCATGTGAATGGGATAAAAGACAAGGAGAGCATGTGGATGTGAAACGTCTATGTTATTGACCCCAAATGACATAATGAAGTGAAGTTTCGAAATGCAATGACACTATCCTGGTTATTAAACAAACAATCCAGTGAAATGAAACCAATGAGAGAACATGTGAATAATAATATGCGATTAGTAAACCAAAACACAGTAACAGAATGCTGATAGTTAAACAAACAATCCTGTATATATGCATAAGTTTGTGAGCAGATCAGGTCACCTGTAAAATAAATACGGGTGGCTGTTATAAACAAAATGCAGCTCAAAATGAATGTGCAGGGTTACTGAGGTTAAACTGGAAGAAAACGAAAGAGTGCTAATTAATAAACAAAAATTCCTGTGTGGATGCACAAGTTTATGAGCAGGTATTGGGTAAATGTGGGTGCATGTCTTTAATGCACAGAATATGGCTATACTAATCAAACAATCCCGTGTATACACAAGCAAGTCAGGCTATCTGTAAATGCGGGTGCTTGCCATAAACAAAATGCAGTTCGAAATCAAAGTGCAGGGTTACTGAGGTTAAACCAACAGAGTGCTTATTGATAAACATATAATCCTGTGTGAAAGAAATGAAATGGGTGCTTCAAAGCTGTTTACCTCAATGAACTAGTTCAGTGGGTGTGAAGGGGGTGAGCCAGGAAGTGCACTATCTCAAAGGCAGCTGAGCTGCCTTTGAAGAGATTGCCCACTTCCCATGTGCTTAACCCCTATGCCAGGATGTCTGGTGCACCAGTGGCCATACAATTTGATCAATACTGTTAGAAATGGGGGTCTCTAGTTGGCAGAGGTAGAAATTTGTACTTGTAAAGCGCACTTATACCCCCAAAGGGGTGTCCTGGCGCTGTACGCATACCGCTGTGGAACCCTTCCTGGCTTTTCCCTGTGAAATGTCCACTCCTGGGCTCCCCCAGGGTGAAGCCAGGCATCCCAGCGCTGTTGGGGCCGTTGTGGAGATTAAGCAAGCTATTGCCCAGAGTTGCAGAGTGGGACCCATGATTAGAATAGGCACCGAGGCGAGAATTATCAGGTCCGAGGAAATTGAGCCCAAGACCCGCCGAGGCGAGAATTGAACCCTGGTCCCAGGCCAGATCTCTGCATCAGGGTCTGCCGCTCTAACCATTGAGCCACACTTCTCCAAATAGGGACCCTTGCCTCTAGTCAGGCTAAGGGGGATACACTTCTAAAATAACCCCTGCTCACCCCCTTGCGTCTGTTCCTTACACTCAGGGGAGGTGATGCGTCTGTTCCTTACTGCGGCGCAGGGGAGGTGACGCGTCACTTCCTTACTGCGTGGGGAGTTGATACATCTGTTTCTTACTGCAGACCCCAAACGATGCGACAGTCTTGGCGCCTCGATGAGATGCGTCGATCTGGTACGATGCGTGTCTTCGTGCAGCCGCACAGCAGGCTTGCGTCGGGATTGGTGCGGCAGCGGTGATTTCTAGGGCCGCTGCAGGCGCTGCGACGGTTTCTTCGGCGATGCGTCGGAAAACCAGTGTGGATGCGACACGCTTCTTCGGTGTTGCGTCGATTTCCCAGCTCCCAGCGACAAACAGTCTCCAGAGGTCCTAAACAGCAGCAGGCACCTCTTTGCAGGTTGGAATTCCCAGCAAGGGAATTCAGGGGAGCTGGTGGTGAAGTCTTTGTGTCCCTGAGACTTCAGAACAGGAGGTAAGCTCAGTTTCAAGCCCTTGGAGATCTTTTCTTCAAGCAGGTGACAAAGCAAACAGCATAGTCCTTTTTCTCCTTTCCTTGGCAGCAAGCAGCCACTGCAGGCCAACCCCAGACAGCAAACAGCACAGGGGCAGTATTCCTCCTCAGCTTATCCGGCTCTTCTCCTTAGCAAAGGTTTCCTCTTGATTTCCCAGAAGTGATCTAAAAGTCTGGGGTCTGGGCCCCTCTTTTTATACACAAAAATCCTTTGTTCTCTGAAGGCAGAGAGTGTCTGTACCCAGCCAAAACCAGTTCTGTGGGGCACTTTCCAAGTGCACAACAACCTCCTTTGTCAGTGTGAGCCCTGGCTTCAGACACACCACAGGGGGCGGAGCCGTCATTGTGGAAGGCAGGCACAGCCCTATTCAGGTGAAGATGCTACTCCTCCCACCACTCCAAATGCAGACCAAGCCTATTTAGCCCAGCCCTGACTCATCAGACTTCTGGAGCCACAGCCCTTCTCCAGCCCCTGTCATCCAAAAGCCAGACATGCAATACACAAACCTAGCAGAGGCACACTGGATGGTTATGCAAGAAAATACCCACTTTCTAAAAGTGGTATTTTCAAACACAGAATGTAAAAATCACCCTCACTAAAAGATGCACTTTAACATTCTGAGTTCAGGCATATTAAACTTTATTTTCCTATCTGGTTCCTAGGGTCAGTTATGTTTATAAGATGTTATAAACTAACTTCCCATTCTGGGCTATGGGAACAGATAGCCTAGCAATAGTGAAAAACGAAATTGGCAGTATTTCACTATCAGGACACGCCACACACATCAGGGCATGTCCTACCTTTCACATACAATGCACCCTGCCCACAGGGGTACTTTGGGCCTACCTTAGGGGTGACTAACATGTAGAAAAGGGAAGGTTTAGGGACAGGCCTGAGTCACATTTTACAAGCTGCTTCCGTGGGTGGCACAACCAGTGCTGCAAGCCCACCAGCAGCATTTGATTTACAGGCCCTGGGCACACATAGTGCACTGTACTAGGGTCTGACAAGTAAATCAAATAGCCAATCATGGAATCACTAATCCACAACAATACTTTACAGGGAGAGCATATGCACTTTAGCACTGATCAGCAGTGGTAAAGTGCCCAGAGTCATAAAACCACCAACAACAGGTCAGAAAAAATACAGGAGGAAGGCAAAAAGTTCTGGGATGACCCTATAAAAAGGACCAAGTCCAACACAACCCCCTTCCAGCCTAAAGCCAGGGTAGACTAATCAATACCTTGATAGGCTTTCCTGCTTGGGTCGATAGAACATGGACCCTGTCCCACAACTGCAGGGGCATACTCCAGTTCTACGCCAATCTCAACCCAATTGGATCCCTCTGTCCATACTCTCAGGGCCCACTAAGCTAACCCATGGGGAACCCTTCTCCTCACCTGTGGACACCATCTGTGCAGCACCTAACCTTAGCTTGCTCACAGGTGTGTCCCAACAGACAGACAGTACCCACATGGCCAACACAGAGGTGTGGCCCAGTCCACCCCTGGGGTGTGACTCCTGTCCCCCTCCCAGGGGCAACTCTGTCCACCAGGACAGCAAACCACAGTGGCCACGGACAGCTGTCAGTGATGAGAACCAGGCCCCAGGCCTTTCATGGTTCTCCAACCTCTGTGGCGTCAGGGAGCGGGGGGCAGTAGTCCCAGGTGCCTGGCACCCTTGGTCCACTCTCCCTCCTGTCAGGTCAGGTATGACATCCTGACACTGACCCTCCAGCCCCAGGCCTGTACCCGGTGGCTGGACAGGAGACTGGGGTGGGCTTTCCCACACCCGGTCCTCCTCCTCGGGGCTCTGCACCCTCCCACCTGGAGCGGTACCCCCTTCCAGAATTGTCAGGGCACCTGTGGCAGGTGTCCTGCACAATTCGCCCACCAGTTCAGGGGTTCTATCCTATAACTGGGATCCCAGCTTAGGGTCTGTACCCTTAGACTGGGCAGAGGTCAGGGGTGAGGCTGCCCTCTCCCCGCCCCCCTTACTGGGGCCCTGCACCCTCCCACCTGGAGCGGTGCCCCCAGAAGACAAACTGGTAGGGGCACTGTTAGCAGTTGCCCCCTCCTCCAGTTCAGGGGGGACACCCTGAACCTGGCCCACCAACCCAGGGTCTGTTCCCTTAGGCTGGACCTGTGCCTGGCAACCCAGGACTTCTGGGGGAGTATACCAACCACCCCCCACGGGAAACACACCCCTCTGGAGTAGTGTCAGAGTCTGCCTGGCACAGGTCGACAGCCTCCTGTTCACCTGACAGAGCATGAAGACCTCCCAGGCCAGAAGTGGCCTCACCAGGGTCAGTCCTGGGGTGCTCTGACCTCAGAGCTGGCAACCCCTGACCCACTGGTCCTTCCACTGGGGACTGCATCCCTTTCTCACCCCTCTCTCTGGACTCATGCACCCTCCCCACTGGAGCGGTGCGGCCAGACACCAGAGCTGGTGGAATGCTAGTTACAGCAGTCTCCCCCAGCTCAACTGACACCTTGGGACCCCCCCAGGGGATGGCCTCCCGGTAAAGACTAGGCCCCCCTCCTGGTGTTCACTCATGGATCCAACCAGGCCTTGGAACTGGGTTTCGGGCACCTCAGGACACCGACCACTCCCACTCCTTCTCCTTTGAGACATGACATGGGACCCTACACCCCTCCCACTACTCTGGGACCTATCTGGGCTACCGCCACCCTCCCCTACCTCACTTGGCTGGGGAAAACCTTAGCAACCTCCTTTAGGATCACCCGCAGATGTCTCTTCAGACCCACTGGAATCCACCAAAAGGTCCACCTCCAGTGTGAGCTCCCTGGGGTCAGAGAACTCACACTCCACCAGGCGTTGGCATAGCTCTGGAAAACAGGGACTTAAAATATGCTCTCCACGAATTGAATCATAAAACCCCACACAGGTGTTAACCAAGCTATCCTTCGCCTTACCATCCAGTGCCTCGCACACGTACCCCACACCACTATCCTGCGATTGGCAAGATAGTGTCTGACTGTCTCTGTCACTCAACCCACACTGTTCTGGGCGGTCTCCACACTCACACACCAGGACTTCTACCATGGGGGAACCCCTCTCCCTGCACCTCTCATCTAGAGTCAGTAGAGTGTCCGGCCCACCACTAGGACTAAGAACCCCTGTGCCCGTTCCCCAATCCACCTCAGGGACACTGCGCACCACTGGAGCTACCTCATATCCTTGAAACCCCTGGTATATGCTAACCCCCTCCTTCAAGTCAGGTGCCACATCTCTGGGTGTGTGTACTGCTCCCTCAGCACTAGATAACACAATTTTGCTGCCACCATCTGAGCTGGACTCAACCTCCAACCCAGCAAAGCTCATTTCTTGAGCTACACAAATTTCCTTTTCTTGGGTTAAGGCCCTCTTGGCCTCAGCCCTCTCGAGCTCCTCATCAAGCTCTCTCAGGCTCTGCTCACAAGCTAGAAGCCAGCCATCTTTTTCTGTTTCTCCCTCACTTTCAGAGAAGTCATCCTCCTCAAACTCAACTGGTAGTGTTGGCCCCCAGCGGGGTAACTCATAATGAAATAGGGATTCCTCTAGATCCTCCTTGGATCTTCTCTTCACAATCAGCCCCCTTTCCTTGCAGAACACACGTAGCTCCCTCATTGTGTAGATGAACATGTGCCAGAAGTCAAGTTCCATTTTGCAACAACTAACCAGAGTCTCAGTATCCCAGGAGGACACCAGAAAACAGAAAAAAACAGTATGTGGTTGCGTAATGGTCTACACTATACTAGCAGTGTACACCAATCACTGTAAGTAAGACACAAATGCAAGTCCAGATCCCACCGCTGACCACTAATGTTAGAAATGGGGGTCTCTAGTTGGCAGAGGTAGGTACCTTTGTCCAAATAGGGACCCTTGCTTCTAGTCAGGGTAAGGGGGATACACTTCTAAAATAACCCCTGCTCACCCCCTTGGTAGCTTGGCACGAGCAGACAGGCTTATCTCAGAGGCAGTGTGTAAAGCATTTGTGAACACATACAGTAACACAGTGAAAACACTACAAATGGACACCACACCAGTTTAGAAAAATAAGTAATCTTTATCTAAACTCAAAACAAGACCAAACGACAAAAATCCACAATACAGTAATAAAATATGACTTTCAGATGGTAGAAATAGTTCAGTTCAATGCAAGTTGTAAATGCGACACTTTTCTCAAAAGTACCTTAGATGCATCACGCAAAGCAAACAAAATGGCCGCAGGGAAGGTGATGCGTCTGTTCCTTACACTCAGGGGAGGTGATGCGTCTGTTCCTTACTGCGTGGGGAGTTGATGCGGCTGTTTCTTACTGCGGACCCCAAACGATGCGACAGTCTTGGTGCCTCGATGTGATGCGTCGATCTGGTACGATGCATGTCTTCGTGCAGCCGCACAGCAGGCTTGCGTCGGGATCGGTGTGGCGGCGGCGATTTCCCAGGTGGGGGCAGGCGCTGCGACGGTTTCTTCGGCGATGCGTCGGAAAACCAGTGTGGATGCGACACGCTTCTTCGGTGTTGTGTCGATTTCCCAGCTCCCAGCGACAAACAGTCTCCAGAGGTCCTAAACAGCAGCAGGCACCTCTTTGCAGGTTGGAATTCCCAGCAAGGGAATTCAGGGGAGCTGGTGGTGAAGTCTTTGTGTCCCTGAGACTTCAGAACAGGAGGTAAGCTCAGTTTCAAGCCCTTGGAGATCTTTTCTTCAAGCAGGTGACAAAGCAAACAGCATAGTCCTTTTTCTCCTTTCCTTGGCAGCAAGCAGTCACTGCAGGCCAACCCCAGACAGCAAACAGCACAGGGGCAGTATTCCTCCTCAGCCTATCCGGCTCTTCTCCTTGGCAAAGGTTTCCTCTTGATTTCCCAGAAGTGATCTAAAAGTCTGGGGTCTGGCCCCCTCTTTTTATACACAAAAATCCTTTGTTCTCTGAAGGCAGAGAGTGTCTGTACCCAGCCAAAACCAGTTCTGTGGGGCACTTTGCAAGTGCACAACAACCTCCTTTGTCAGTGTGAGCCCTGGCTTCAGACACACCACACGGGGGCGGAGCCTTCATTGTGGAAGGCAGGCACAGCCCTATTCAGGTGAAGATGCTACTCCTCCCACCACTCCAAATGCAGACCAAGCCTATTTAGCCCAGCCCTGACTCATCAGACTTCTGGAGCCACAGCCCTTCTCCAGCCCCTGTCATCCAAAGGCCAGACATGCAATACACAAACCTAGCAGAGGCACACTGGATGGTTAGGCAAGAAAATACTCACTTTCTAAAAGTGGTATTTTCAAACACAGAATGTAAAAATCACCCTCACTAAAAGACGCACTTTAACATTCTGAGTTCAGGCATATTAAACTTTATTTTCCTATCTGGTTCCTAGTGTCAGTTATGTTTATAAGATGTTATAAACTAACTTCCCATTCTGGCCTATGGGAACAGATAGCCTTGCAATAGTGAAAAACGAAATTGGCAGTATTTCACTATCAAGACATGCCACACACATCAGGGCATGTCCTACCTTTCACATACAATGCACCCTGCCCACAGGGGCACCTTGGGCCTACCTTAGGGGTGACTAACATGTAGAAAAGGGAAGGTTTAGGGACTGGCAAGTGTGTGCACTTGCCAAGTCGACATGGCAGTCCCAGACTGCACACAGGCTCTGCAATGGCAGGCCTGAGTCACATTTTACAAGCTGCTTCCATGGGTGGCACAACCAGTGCTGCAGCCCACCAGCAGCATTTGATTTACAGGCCCTGGGCACACATAGTGCACTGTACTAGGGTCTGACAAGTAAATCAAATAGCCAATCATGGAATCACTAATCCACAACAATACTTTACAGGGAGAGCATAGGCACTTTAACACTGACCAGCAGTGGTAAAGTGCCCAGAGTCATAAAACCACCAACAACAGGTCAGAAAAAATACAGGAGGAAGGCAAAAAGTTCTGGGATGACCCTGAAAAAAGGGCCTAGTCCAACAAATACCTTCAGCTTTTTTGGGCATAGTCGGGAAGGAATGCCCACTGTACCCTGTAAACATGACTTTTCAGGTGTAGTTGACATTAAAATACAGCAGAGCATCCGTGTGAGTTAGACCAGGATCAGGCAGGAAAAAGTCTAACTAGCACCCACTCCTTTCCCATGCATATTTAACGTACTCTGTTGAAGTCTCCAATGTGACTGTGTGCATACTTTCTCCCTGGTATCCCCCAGCTCTCAGGATGTGTTTAGAAAAGAAAACCTATAGTGCTCACTATCATAGACGGCTCCTGGGGCACCAGTACTTGGAATCTTGCTCTACACATATGCAGCATTCCTTCAGTGAATGTGCAGCCATGCTCCGCTTCTAATTTCAAAAACTCTGCACACTCAAACACCAAGAACCACCAGAGCAATCCACGTGCGAATCACCTGGTCAGGGTGCCGGATATGAGACCAGCCCACAGACAATTTCAATCTCTAGCCTATTCAGGGCTTTCTTTCAATCATTCCAGTAAATACCCAATCCCCTTTACCACAGCCAGAACCAATCAATAACCTATTTTTGAGCTCCCATCCAATCACAAGCTTCGCCATTGAGACAGCACTAATCAAGAGCCTACCTGAGCGAAATCAGTCAATAAGTGCTGTCAGTTGATAAAGGGTGGCCGGCTTGTGCCGCTAAACTCCACTACACATGGCTTCAAGTGGAGCGCGGAGTGGGAAAAACTCTGAAAACTCCGCTGGCAGTGCGGAGTTCACCACCCACCCCTGGTGTGAATGGGTATGTTAATGGTTGTGTAGGTGTGGAAGTGAGTTTGTGAGTTCTTGTATGGGTGAGTGAGTGGCTGTGTTAAGAGGCTGAATGGGTGAGTGAGTGTGTGTGTGTGTGTGTGTGTGTGTGTGTGAGGGGCTGTATAGGTGAATAAGTGGGTGTGTGAGTAGCTGTATGGGTGAGTATGTGGCTGTGTTATTGGCTGTATGGGTAAGTGACTGGTTGTATGAGTATCTCCTTGGATGAGTGAGTGTATGAGTACTTATATGGATGTGAATGGGTATGTGAGTGGTTGTGTGGGTATGTGAGTGGGTGTAAGAGAGGTTGTATACAGGTGTGAGTGCTTCTGTGGATGATGCCATCAGTGATGTAATTTGAGATGTCATCAGTGATGTCACTGACCATGTCATGAGTGATGTAATAGGTGAGGTCATAAGCAACGAATTACGGAGTGTGTAAGTTATAGTTAGCTCAGGTAACTATAACTGCTGAATTTCACTGATTTTGTATCAGTGAAATCTGAGCCTAACTATAATGTCCCTGTAACCTTTGGGGTTTTTCAGTGAATTTCTAAGTTTTTAAAAATTCTATTTCCTAACTATAACATACCTGTAACCTTTGTTTTTTCAGTGAATTTCTAAGGTTTTTTTAAATTTTATTTCCTAACTATAGCGTCCTTGTAACCTTTGGTGATTTAAGTGAATTTCTAAGATTTTTTAAAATTGGATTTCCTAAATGTAACCTGTAGCCTTTCAGAGTGGGTGTGAGTGGCTGTGTGAGTGGGTGTGTGAGTAGCTGCGTGGGTGTGTGAGTGGGTTGGTGAGTGGCTGTATGGGTTCTTGAGTGGCTGTATGGGTGTGTGAGTGGGTGTGTGAGTGGCTGTATAAGTCTGTACAGTGGGTGTAAAGAGGGAGCAGGGCCTCCGATGAGCTCTCAGCAATACCGATGTGTGGGACTTACCAGTAGTAACAGGAGGAGTTCTTGGCCCCCAACGACCCTCAGCATCCAAGGGGACTTCATCCAATGAGTAGTGCGCCAGGAGGTGCGTTTGCAGAGAGGTTGAGAAAGGGGGCGGGGCTTCTGACGAGCTCTCAGCAATCCCGCCGTGTGGGACTCACTGGTGGTAACAGGAGGGGTTCTTGGCCCCCAAGTACCCTCAGCATCCAAGGGGACTCCATCCGCCAACAAGTCACAGGAGGGGGACCCCTCCAATATATTAATAAAGCCCCCAGGAGGTGGTGGTCCCAGAGGATCAAAAGAGCTGCAGGAGGGGGGCAGTATGCACCCCTCTAAAGCATGCCCCCAGGACCTGGCACACTCAGGGGCTTAAAAAAAAACAAGCAGGAAGACCACGCTTGTTTTAAAAAAAATATTTAAGCCATAAATTCGCAAATATTCATGATTCACAACAAACATTTTAAAAAATAAATGCTTTTTGTCTTGGCGCGGACCACAGCACCAAGGCTAGGGGGTCAGGGTATTTCTTCCCTGCCCACTTCTCCTTATTTTTACATTTTTTGGGGGACTTGGCTGAGGCTGAGTCCCAAAATGGCTGCCAACACTTCCTGGTTAAAGTGTTGGCAGCAAATCAGATTTCTGCACAAGATTAGGATTATTCGGAAATTACTCGCAACTCTAGATGGGTGTTGAGACAGAATATCGAGTTGGAAATGTCGACTTACACAAATATCGAGTGGAAATATCATGATTCAGAAATATCGACAGCAAGAATATTGTGGTCAAGAATATCGAATTTAAGGTAGAAATATAGGGCCCTATTAGGATGGCGGGCGGACTTTAGTCCGCCCGCCACCCTAGCGGTGTTGGGACCGTCCGCCAGCGGTGCGGCAGTCCCGCCCTGCAAATTAGGATGCGACCGCCACCGTGGCAGTCGCAGTCCGTATCTTCGACATTGTGGCGGGTGCCTCTGTAAGCAGCACCCGCCAAGCAGCACCCGCCGCAATGCCAAAGAGGCACGTCGTGCATTGCCATGCACAACGTGGCAGGCACCGCGCGGTGCCTGCCACCTTGGGCATGGTAATGTAGGGGGGTACCATAGGTACCCCCCAAGTGCAGCCCCCCAACCCTCCACCCCCCTGGGGGCCCACAACGGGCCCCGATGCAAAACTCTGTATGCCTTTCCATGGCGGCATCGGTTTTGGCATGCATCCTAATCTGGTGGACGGTGCTTGCTAGGCACCGCCACCATTTTGGGCCCCCTGCACCGTCCGCCAGGCAATCGGTACGATTGCTGGCGGCGGACGGTCTTTGCATCCGCAGCGGACGCAGTCATGTTCCCACCGCCATCATAATCTGGCGGTGGTAAAATTCCGTTTGATGGCGGAAGGAGCACCACCGCAGGGCCGGCGGTTGCCACCGCCGGCCCTGCGGTGGCGGTCCTTCTGCAATCCTAATCACCCCCACAGTTTTTAAAAATACAGAAGTCATTAATATTGTTTGCAAAAATATAGTTCTTTAAAATATCGATTTTTTAGTTAGTGTTATGTATTTTTGTTTACATTTTTAATGTATGTGATGTATGTTTTTTTGTATAAGTATTGTTTATGTCTTTTAATATATGTGTTAAATTTTTAGTAGTTATGAATTTTATTTTAATTAAATTTTGGATTTTTTTTGTTCCGTAGCGGGTTGTGGGTTTATAGGGGAATAGGGTGGGAAGTATTTTAATTATAATAGATTAATGATTATTTTTATTTCTTTAATTTAGATTTTATAGTGTTAATTGTGGGAAGTAATTTATTTGTAATTATTTATTAATTGGTTGTTAATTAATATTAATTAATTGATAATTAATTATGGTAATTGTGTAATTTTTAGGTGCAGGTTGTGGGGTTTATAGGGGTAAAGGGTGGGAAGTAATCTATGTTTAATTAATTAATAATTAGTTGTTAATCTATATTAACTGATTAATTGATAATTAATTATGGTAATTGTGTGATTTGTTTTAGGTGTGAGTTGTTGGGTTTATGGGGTAAAGGGTGGGAAGTAATTTATTTTTAATTAATTAATAATTAGTTCTTAATTAATATTAATTAATTGATTGAAAGTTAATTATGGAAATTGTGTAATTAATTTTAGGTGAGGATTGTGGGGTTTAAAGGGGTAAAGGGTGGGAAGTAATTTATGTTTCATTAATTGTTAATTAATATTAATTAATTTATTGAAAATTTATTATGGAAATTGTGTAATTAATTTTAGGTGCAGGTTGTGGGGTTTATAGGGGTACAGGGTGGGACGTAATTTATGTTTGATTAATTAATAATTAGTTGTTAATTTATATTAACTAATTAATTGATAATTAATTATGGTAACTGTGTAATTTGTTTTAGGTGTGGGTTGTGGGTTTTATGTGGTAAAAGCTGGGATGTAATTTATGTTTAATTAATTAATAATTAGTTGCTAATTAATATTAATTAATTAATTGAAAAATAAATATGGAATTTGGGTAATTCATTTTAGGTGTGTGTTGTGGGGTTTATTGGGGTAACGGGTGGGAAGTAATTTATGTTTAATTAATTAAAAATTATTTGATCATTAATATTAATTAATTAATTTATATTTAATTAGGGTATTTGTGTATATTTTTTTGTGTGTGGGTTTTATTGTTATAGGGGTAGATTGTGGGCAGTAAATTAATTTTACTTACTTTATAATTAGTTCTTAAATACTATTAGTTTTTTAATTGAAAATAGGTTTTAATTGTGTAATTATTTTTTTTACAGTTTAATTTTAGCTGTGGGTTGTAGGATTATAAGGGTAAAGTGCGGGAACTAAAATAATTTTATGAGTTGTAATTTGTTTTTTAATTAATAATATTTCTTTAATTGGTAACTGATTATGTTAATTAAGGAAGTACACTTGTTTAAATTTTGATGTGGGTAGTGAATTGAGTGGTGTTATACGGTAGAAAATAAAAAAGTAACTTTATGTAATAATTAATGATTTTATTTCTAAATAATTTATAATTAAAAATATTTATTTGTTTGGAAATTAGTTTTTTATTTTATTTAATATAATATTTGTAGGTATTTGTCATATGTATTTAACATTATGGGGCCGATTCCGATCCCGGCCGGTAGGGCTCCGAATCGGATTCGGCTTTACCGGATCCGATTCGGAGCCCTATTTCCCGACCGATTCGTACGCGCGTCCGGGGCGAGCGAGTACGATGCGAAATCGCCGACCGACTAGTCCGGGCGTCCCGACCGCTCCGACCGACTCGTTCCCGGGTCTAACCGCACCGACCGACTCGCTCGGACTCGACTCGCACCGCGCAATGGAGACGTTCCCCGGCCGGGTAAGTACGATGCGCGCCGCGAGCAGTCCGACCGAGCCGCGCACTCCGGCTCGAAAGAGCAGTCGGAGCCGTACTTTGGGGGTCCGTGTCGGACCCCCCTGTACACGTAGCCACGCGAGTCGCACACAGGGGGGACCCATGGGTCCCCTCTACCTGTGCGTGTACGGCACGAGTCGCTTCACCGCGTACACGCTGTAGGGGGCGCCCTTGTCCGCCTCGCACCCATTGAGTCAATGGGAGCCCGCGTACGCATTGTACGGCAGGCTCCCATTGACTTCAATGGGAGTCCGACCGAATCGAGTCCGATGGCATACGTGCGCATCGTACTCGTTCGGTCGGGCTGCACGGGTCCGATTCGGTCGGAATTCTCTCCGGGTCCGGCTCGGTCGGAGAGATTTCCGGCCCGAATCGGAATCGGCCCCTATATGTTTTTAAATGTTTTTTAATATTAAATATATTTGTATTTACATTTTTAACATATTTATATATTTTTTAATTTATTTTGTTTTTTATATATTTGTGTTGGTAAAATTTTGTTTGTTTTTAATTTTGAACTGATTGGAGTGAGAATATTAATTGTTACTCTGCAATCCAACACTTTCCCTACTGTTGCACTCACTGGAGTGGGAATAGTAATTTTTACCCCTCCGCTATCCAACACTTTCTCTACTGTTGCACTCACTGGAGATGGAATTGTAACTTTTACCCCTCCGCTATCCAACACTTTCCCTACTGTTGCACTCACTGGAGTGGGAATAGTTATTTTTACCCCTCCACTTTCCAACACTTTCCCTACTGTTGTACTGACTGGTGTGGGAATAGTATTTCTTACCCCTTCGCTATCCAACACTTTCCCTACTGTTGCACTCACTGGAGTGGGAATATTAATTTTTCCCCCTCCGCTATCCAACACTTTCCCTACTGTTGCACTCACTGGAGTGGGAATAGGTAATTTTTACCCCTCCGCTATCCAACACTTTCTCTACTGTTGCACTCACTGGAGATGGAATTGTAACTTTTACCCCTCCGCTATCCAACACTTTCCCTACTGTTGCACTCACTGGAGTGGGAATAGTTATTTTTACCCCTCCACTTTCCAACACTTTCCCTACTGTTGTACTGACTGGTGTGGGAATAGTAATTTTTACCCCTCCGCTATCCAACACTTTCCCTACTGTTACACTTACTAAAGTGGGAATAGTAATTGTTACCCCTCTACTATCCAACACTTTCCCTACTGTTACAATCACTGGAGTGGGAATAGTAACTTTTACCACTCCGCTATCCAACACTTTCCCTACTGTTGCACTCACTGGAGTGGGAAATTTAAGTTTGAAGATTTTTAAATAGTTTAATGTTTTAATTTATAATAGAATGTTTTTTATTAGATTTTATGTTATTAGTATATATATATATATATATATATATATATATATATATGTATTTGTACATTTTTATATAATATTGAAATTATAAAATAGAAAAAAATTAATAGTTTATTAATTGTTTTAAAGTAAATATATATGAATTATTATGTATGTGTTTAACTTTTTAAAATTAAGTTTATTTATTAATTTTGTTTTTAAATCGATATTAAATATACTTTCTTTTTATATTAATTTTATTATTTAACATATTCGATATTTTTTTTCGATATTTTTTTAATAACCTGTGTAAGTATAGGAATCGATATTTTTGCATTCTATATTTTTTTCATCGATATTTTTTACTTCTATATTTTTTACCTCAATACTTTGTCAGTGAACCCTCTAGATGTAAAATTTTTGGATTTTCTTTAATATCTCCAAAAGTACTGAACAGATTTACACCAAATAACAAAAAGTGTGCTTTCTGGACTAAGAGCTACTTTTCTGCCAAATTTGGTGTAATTCCGTCCAGCGGTTCGGACTGTAGTCATGTTCAAAATCATTATGGGAATTAACATGGGAAACACCCTATTTTTCAACCCACCCATTTCTCTCTGCCCCTGCTTCACGGATCTCCCCGAAACTTTCCATGTGCAGCAAGACCCAAGGGGCACTTTTTTGGAAAATTTCACGATGATTTGTCAAACGGTGCCAAAGATATGGCCAAGCCAAAAAATGCTTTTCCTATGGAAACTTGGTCCTACCTATAAATACCTACTGCCGTTATTAACATTACTCATTAAAACTATTTATTTTTACATATTAATATTTTGTGCTTTATTGTTTTAAATAAGTTACTTATAATGGTGTATATTAAAATTTCAATATATTTACCATGTTAATGATATTCTTACCATGACATTTTTGACACAATATTTTGGTAGTTTACATTCAAAGTATGTAAACTCGATATTTTTGTGCACAATATTCTTGCGACAATATTCTGGTGTCATGATATTGTTGTTCCTGATAATTTGTCATACAACCCACTAGCCATTCTCCATTTGTCTTTCTTCATTTTTCAATTTTTCTCTTAAGTTATTTTTATTGAATCCACAGCCTCTTTAATGTTAAACATACTTTTCTCTATTAATATTATCTCCACCAGTGATTTTGTTATTTTTTACCACCAGGTAATTATTCCTCCTCTTTGAAATATATCATTATCTGAAGCTACCTCCAACATATGATGTGATGAGGGGCATAAATCAAGTTGTATCAGTGTCAAGTTATCCAAGACATACCCCCGGAAAGCCTGCTTTAGCCTAAAAACAATTAAGGGAAAGGATATTTAGTACATCTGACACCTGATCTATTATCCTCTTTTCTCCACAATTTAAAAAAGCTCTGCATATAAAAATGAAACTGCCTGAAAAAACTAAATTCAAAGGGATTTATCATTTGACGGGATGTAATAGTGATGACAGTACAAACCCCCAAAAGACATGAAATTCACAAGTTATGGTTAGACTTTAATCTGACTTGCCACCCTGCCATCCTCACTCAACTTTAACTCCCACTCCCACCACTCTCTGTTATCAACAATACAAACATTTCCACAAAATTACAATACAAAATTAAATAATGATCAATATTGTACAGTGTCACAAATTATATCTTCAATCAAAAGACTCTCATCTACATATTTATTCAGACTGTTATTTATATCTCATTTCCACCTTCCACAAATAAAGGCTGGGTAAGCATTAAGAATAAGTAAATCTGGGTGATGGGAGCGGCAAGTAGTGAGTTAAGGTTAAAACTGTACCTTTTGAATTTGCTGTCTTATTAGGTTTTAAGCTCAGGCAACTATTAAGCCCTTGTCAAACTTAATTTTCCCTTTACTTAAGTTTTTTCAAGAAATATTTAGATATTAGAGGTGTGCGAAACATGCATAATTTGCTGTTGACTAATTACGCAAAATTAACCCGAAATTAAGGTTAATTAGGCTAAATGCATCTTACACCCAAAAATGTAATATCAAGTTCATCTCCAGTGACACTAGCATTCAGATTTGTAGTTTTGGGCTCAAAACGTACCCGAATGGAACATCTTGCTTTAAAGTTTATCCTTGAAATGACACGATGAGGTGTAATGACATAATCTCAGTAATTCCACATTACTTTTGTTCTGCGAAAGTACCAAAATTATGCCAATTACGCCAGCGAAATTGAAATTTCATCCAGGCCAAATATATATCACATAGAAGTGATAGTCAATGTGTAGTTACAGTTAAGATTTTATGAAGTATTGATGAATCTACATGAAACTTTTCAACACAATTTTGACGATCCCAAAGTTTTATCATGGATTTCTGCCCTTGAGGTGGTGAGTGGAGAAGGACGTGTCAAAATGTTTGTATTATCAATGTTAGTTGTTGTAGGAAACTAAAATACACTGAATGGAATTGCACCAAACTGCCCCAAACTTGCATGAAAACAAGCTCATGACTCAGAGGTGGGCTTTTGCTTGGTTTGTTGTACAACCAGTCAGTAATTTGTTAACAAATCTGCATTACAAAATAGGGTTGGCAGGTTAATGAAAAACATATTTTGTATATCTTGACTGTTAGTTTGAGGATTCTTCATGGATTCGGATCCTCAAATGCTCTGAAAAGCATATTTTTACCTTTGTCTAATGCAGGATTTGTGATCCTTGAAGAATTCGATGAGCTTGAAAATTGTCTGACAGCAACTGAAAATGTTTGTTTCAGCAGCCATTACATTGTTATAGACACAGAAGCCTGCATTCTGAAGAAATGTGCTAATGTGTAAGGGAGCTAGGAGATATCCTCTGATTACAGGGGGGCTATATGGGGATGTGTGCCAGAGTGTGAGATGCTGCAAAAATAAACTACAGTTTTTCTTGAGCAATTCAGAGATTTGATGGGCAAGTGTAGTGAAGTGTAGTTATGGTTAAGTCACACACTTTCCATTGAAAAGGGCCTTTTTTGTTTGTTACAAAGTTTAGCAGTGCTTGACAAATCTGTACAAAGTCTATCAGACAACTAGTATATTTCGCTAACTTTGGCTAACTTTCTGAATGCTAACTTTGGTGCAGAACTATCCAACTGCATGAAACTTAAATGATGGAGTGACAATAAAGAAGAATTTTTATATAAGGTTGAATAGGAATTTTTTGTCTCCATTACAGAAAAAACTGCTGGATGGAAATATGGAAGTCTAGTCGGAAAAGTAGAATGTTGGTTATTTTAGGGGTTTTGTGTCATTTAGTTAAAAATCTGTTCAATATGTTTTGAGAATTCATATTGCGAAATGTTATGAGGCAGAATTTGAAGACTTAAATTATAGAAATATTTTGTCATTACTCCCCGAATCCTCCATGGTGTTGGATCGTCAAAGGATGTGTGCATTTAGATTTGAAAAATAAAGAAATATGCAAATCCAGACAACCTGACTAGCTGGGCATCAATCTGAACATTTGTTGTGGCGGCCATTACAGGATGCCAGACACAAAAGCCTACATTATTAAAAGTCATATGTCAAGGTTCAATAACAGATCAGGAGAAACTTACAATAACACCAAGGTGAAAGAGGCATGGGATCCCAGAGGCAGATAGACCAGTGAAAATAAAAAGGGTTTATTTCCATCTCAGGACATGTAGGTAAGCCAATGGCTTTACAAATCCCACAAGGTAACATTTTGGATTGGAATCTCAAATGTGGATCTGCAACGTAAAAAAATAAATATATATATATATATTTTAAATCTTGAAAAAAGAAACATATCATTGTACCTAAGCATAGTCACAGAGCATGTGCAATGGGCATTGTGCACTGTGGCCCAAGGGTATTCCTTGTGACCAAAGTCCATTCCACAGAAAGTCTTATATATGTTGGTCTAGAAACAAGGAGGTGGTGCAGTCCCTGTGACCACTGCCACTGTGTATGGCCAAAAAATATATGCAGTGGTATTAGAGGCACAGAGGCTGATGGAGTCCTTGGTCCATAGCCCCCTGCACATGGTTGAAGGCCATGCACAGTTGGTTTAGTAGAATTGGGACTTGGACAGGCTCATGCTCAGAGCCCATTGTGCTGGAAATTGGTTACAAATTGGGGTGAAGGTATCTAGACTTACCACAGGTGCTCCCCTCCACTCCCATCGACCGCTGGTCCTTGGCGTTACTGGCCAATCCTTCCACCCATTGCTCAGGGTATTGCCACTCAGGATGTCCTCCATATTGCAAAACAAGAGTAATGTGATCCATGATTCTGGCTGTTAGACGTGTGCGGCTCAGTTGTTAACCCCCCCCATGTGGGCACCCCAAAGGCCATGACAGTATGCCCTATCAGAGTGGCAGACTACAACAAGAGTCAAAGACCCACTGCAGTATTTTAGGATCCATGGACTGGAGGATGCTCCCACCATGTTTAAAGTTTGTGGTGACATGGTATTAAGTGATAGTTTAGTTAGAAACAGTTAGGGTTGGAAGGGGGGTGTGGCTAACCACCAAGCATGGCGGACGCACTCTGAGAGAGCTCCGCGCCCGGTCCAACTGATCCTGCCGCATCCTGCGGAGCTGGGAATAATCCAACACCCAAACAGTAACTGCACGGCAGCACAATGGCCGCCCTTGATGCCAAAAGGTGGACATTTCGGCGACTTTGAGAGCTGTGAACTGAAACGCTGATCGAGGCCTACCTGCGAGGCCTGCCCTCGTGGCGGGAGGCCTGATGCTGGACTGCGGGGTCGATGCGGCATCAAGGACAAGGCGCTGAGTGGGGGCGATCCACTTCCCTGCTCCCAGGCCTCCTCTCCCTGCAGTCGGAGCTGTGGACACGCTGAGGGCCCCTGCTGTGCATGGGCGGGAGCCGCGATGACATGCCGCCCGGGGCTGGCGGTTCTGCATTATGGCGGCCGCCCCGAGATGTGACCACCCTGGCCTGAGGGGCTGAAACACTGACGCCTTCCCCTCCTCGCCCAGCGAGCACTTGGTGGATTCCGCAAGTTGTAGGCGGTGAGTGCGGGGAGGAGGGACAGCGGAGCGCGGGCGGCGGTCGGAGCTGGGACTGAAGATACAAGGGCGGCCGGGGCTGACTGGGCCTGTCAGATTGAACGTGCCTGCCTGCAGATCGCCGTAGCGGCAGGACGTGATCCGGGGGCTGCAGTGACCTCTCCCCCCCTCCTGCTTCTGGATCTCCCCCTCCTCATGATTATAGCAGCGGAGACTCCGGGAGCCCCCTCCTGTTCGAACTGGACTGCTGAGGCGCGCTGCCTTGGGCCTGTGGCTCACAACGAAGATGATCGGGCCAGCCTGCTGCTCCCCTTGTGGGCTGGAGTGGCGAAATACCAGAGCCCCCCCTCACCTGATGCACTCGGAGGGCTCCTGCAGATGCCAGCGGTGAGTGCGGAGGCGGGTGACTGAAACGTGCCGGAGGCTTGGCTAGAACCCGGCTCGGGGGAGGAGCAGGTGCCGGGTTCTGAATAGGCCTGTTGGAGTGCGTGCAGCAGTTGGAGGACCTGGGCACTGCGGGACATACCTTGAGGAGGAGTGAGCAGTGAGTGGCCCCAACTCGTGGAAACCGGATTGCTGCATCTGTGGTCTGCGGCCTGTCACTCTTATCCCCCCTCCTCCTTTGGAAGACACCAGTGCCAGTGCACGAACCCTGGGAGTCTGGCTGAGATATTGGGGGACCCTGGGGGCTCGGTGTGGGTGCCCCAGCTGCGGCGAGGGTAGGAGCGGAAGACCCCTGCCGTGTGAAGAACAGCCCCTGGGACATAGGCCTCCAAGGCCCTGCACCAGACCTTCCCCCCCCTGGTGCACATTGGGAGCCAGGCAGTGGCGTGGGGTCTGAGATGCGACCTGAGCCCCCTCCTACACTGGAAGGTGCAGAGAACACCCGCCAGTAACGCTACCATAGACCTGAGGCCAGCGAAGGAACGGACTGCCTGCTAAACTACTGGCCCAGACCACGACACCATCCCTGATCCCTCAGACATACATGAGAGATGGCAAAGTACTGAGGGGACCCTAAGACGTGGCCTGATCTGGACAATAGCCAAGAATAGATCTCTGCGGGGGCTGGCTTAGCGGAGGCGTGTTGCTGACAAAGCGAGGCTCACTCTCGGGGTGTGCGAAGGGGCCTGGGAAAGTTTAAGCGGACCGGGCGCTGCGCCAGAAGGGCTTTGTGACTCTGGACCTCGCTTAGCGCTACCACGTTGGCCTGCATCCCTGCCATTGAATTGTATGGGAAAAACCGGGGATCTGTCCCCACATCCCCCTAGGGGCTCACAGCTGTGAGCCAAGAACAGCACCGGTTTGCTAATCTGTACTGGGCCAGCAGCAGACAAGGCACACGGATCCATATACTGCCCATCCCGGCCTATGTGAAAGACCCTGCCTCGCGACAGAAGCAACACCAGGCATGGGCTGCTATACTTATCCCACGGGAATACTAGACTGCATCCCAGCAGCGCACTGAACACTATTGCGAAATGGGGCGCCCAAAGGCAAAATTCCTGAAGCAACTGCCACGAGCTCGCACCAGCAAGAAGACACTGATACCCAGCAACCTCTATCCAACTGTATTCCGCCAACGAACATGGAATCACCCCCGGACAAGCTAGATCTCATCCTTCAAGGGGTGAGAGACTCACACAAATCCATCGAGCAGCATATTGACTCCCTCACGATGGGCTTCACCCTCCTAAAGGCGGACCATGCCAAACTGGCCTCAACCATAAAGGACAACAAAGCAACATTGGTGGAGTTGGTACCACAGCACAAAGAACATGCAGCGCAACTCACACAATTGCAACAACAAATGGCAGACCTTCAGGACAGAGTTGATGACGCAGAGGGCAGAAATCGCCAAAACAATGTTCGTGTCATTGGTATGCAGTAACGCAGTGAGGGCCCCAATGCCGCCAAGTTCATGGAGCAATGGTTTAGAGAACATGGAGCCCAGGGGGGTCTCTCAGACTTTTTCTGTGTGGAAAGGGCACACAGAATTCCCTCCGACCGGCCAATGGCAGGGGCCGGCCCCCGACCAATGATTGCCCGAATACTAAATTTCAGGGATCGGTACATGCTGCTCCAGAGGGCCAGAGAAAGGTCCCCAATCCAGTATGAGAACCAAAGATTATCATTATACCCTGACTACACAATGCTTGTGCAATGCAAAAGGTCCTCATACCAGGCTACGAAAAAGAAGCTCAAAACTCTAGATCTTAAATATGCCTTGCTATTTCCAGCCCGATTGAAGATCATGCACGATCAAAAGGCACACTTCTTTGACACTCCGGAGGAGGCTGACGAATGGCTGGAGGTAATGTTCCCTCCGACGGCATCCGGGACTTCCTCACAAAGCGTGCCTCAAAGCCCCAAGTCTGTGACAACTCGACGACCACGACGCAATCAACTTGCCCGCAACTCCCAGGCTAGGAACCCCACTCTGGAGCAAGCATTGAATGGTTGTGAGGAAGCGATTGCAGCGGCAAGTACACTTAGAGACTCTCACCCCCTATCAACGTCGGAATCCTCGGAGGAAAACACTGTTCATTCTGACTCAGAAAATAGTATAGTCCTATTTTGTACTGTGACTCCTCAGACAGCAGATGATTTTTTAGGGTAATATGTTTTCTATGAGCGGGAGCGCCTGAAGGGAGCAGTCCGGACAATCCACGAAGGTAACTGGTAAGGTGACAGCCGATAGCGGCGCACACATCCTTTCCCAGCTCTGATAAACACACGCTGTTAATTGTATTTGGACCGGGCACTATGGGCTCTGTAACCACTCATATCACCATGCGGGGCATCGGAAGCACCCCCCAGCGGGCAAAAGCAACTTGTAATTTGTTCACTTTTCCCACTGTTGTGATCCTAGTTTGGTCCAGTGCAGTTCTAGCGCTGGACCTAGTATTTCAGGTTTATTCAAGGGTGTTTAGGAAACTGGCTCACTAGACACACCAAGATTTCTATCATCGGTCCGGAGATCCTGGCCAACTGTGCGAAGCGCTTATAAAAACGAGATCACATGTTGGGTACCTATAATATAATTACCTGGAACGTACAGGGACTTGGTTCCATACACAAACGTCATAGAATACATGTGCAGCTAAATAGGCGCAGGGCTCAGATAGTGTTCTTACAGGAGTCCCACCTTACTAACTCGGAGGTCATTAAAATGCGCAAGAAATAGAAAGGCCAATTCTTTCCACATCATATTCCACATTTGCAAGGGGGGGCGACCATATGGGTCAGGAACAGAGTCCCGTTTGTAGCATTAGAGATACGCGCGGATCCACAGGGTCGATACACACTTGTGCGGGGAACGCTGGACGGGATGCATGTGGTGCTGGGTAGCCTCTATGCCCCCAACTTTGAACAAGATAAATTTCTTGCAGTTTTTAATGTGGAGCTGGTGGACTGGGCGGCTTATCCATGGATACTAGGCGGTGATTACAATGCGGTCCTGGATGCTGCTATGGACCGCTCGCATCCACCGTTACCAGGAGCAGGATCCATCAAGCATGCGGAGGCATTGTGCAGGTGGTCAGAGGGATGGGCAATGGGAGATGTCTGGCGTCTTAAAAACCCCAACAACAGAGAATACTCGTTCTTATCCCTGACACACCAACTCCACACGAGAATAGACAGGATACTCTGCTCTATTCCCCTCGCTACGCAAGTAACACACACTACCTACCTGGGGAAGACTTTCTCCGATCACAAACCACTAGAGCTCACGCTCGGGTGGGGCAGAATCCCCACCCCGGTCCCCACTTGGAGACTGTGGCCTCAGATGCTGGAAGACTCGGTCTTCAGGAGCACATTAGCGGTAGGCATCACAAACTACTTTGCTGAAAACGCAGATCCCGCCTCCACGCGACATGTAGAGTGGGATGCTTTTAAAACTGTCATACAGGGTATAGCCATCAGCACCACTGCAGGGGCGCGATAGGAGATACACAACAACCTCAAAGCAGTTGAGAGCACCATGAAAACTCTAGAACAGGAAGCGGCAAAGGATCCCACCAGAGCAGCGGCGTTGCAGGAGGCGCGTATTAAACATGCCGAATTACTAGAAAGCCTTTGACTGATGGATTATAAAGCATACACTCAGATAAAACATACCAAGGCTGGCAAGTCTGGTACGCTATTGGCGCGTATTATACGTGGTGCACCCCCTACTGCTGCGATATTCGAAATAGCCCCACCAGGAGGGAACACCGTACACACCCAGCAGGAAATAAATGAAGCATTTTATAAATACTATGAAACACTCTATCAAGCCCCAGCGCAACAGGTAGATGAACCTATAGACGCCGTATGGGCGACCTACCCTTTCCCCAACTAGACAATACTGCCAGGGACGATTTGTCAGGCCCCATTACAAGAGCTGAAATTAGAGAGGCTATTCGGGCGCTACCACATAACAAGGCCCCAGGCCTCGATGGCCTACCCATAGAATTCTTTGACACCTTCTCGGATGGTCTGGTTCCCCATTTAGAACAGCTGTATCAATCTGCGATGGACGCAGGGACCCTCTCTTCTACCACAATGCAAGCTCTAGTAGTGTCAATTCCTAAGCCGGGTCGCTCCGCCACATACATCTCAGGGTACTGCCCCCTCTCTGCTTGACACGTAATACAAAATATTAAGCAAAATACTGGCACGCCGCTTACTCCCATATCTGCACAAACTAGTCCATGCAGACCAATGTGGGTTCGTGCCAGCGCGCAGCACGTCACTAAACATCAGAAGGTTTTATCACGTCATGGGGTCCATCTCAGCAGACACTCAGAACGCAGGCTGCATTACACTAGACTTAAGACAGGCCTTTGATACCCTTCAATGCGATTACATGGTCAAATCGTTGGGGAAATTTGGCATACCACCGGAGTACCTAAAATGGGTACAGCTGCTGTACACGGCACCCACGGCGCGGGCCTGCACAGGGAATCACATCTCATGCACATACCTAATAGGCAGAGGTACCCGCAAAGGATGCCCACCATCACCCTTGCTATTTGTGCTCGGGCTAGAGCCTCTGGCCACTAAGCTGCGGGCAGAGGCAGAACAAATAGGTATCAGGCTGGGCAACACCACGCATGTGCTATCAGCATATGCTGACGATATAATTATATATGCCAAGGATCTGTCCAATGACCTAGGGCCGATTCTGGACATCTTTAGGCAATTTGAATTGGTTTCGGGCCTGGCTATCAACGATGCTAAAACTCAGGCTTTCTTCGTTCACCCTGGTGTACGCCCAGATATGTTGCAGTTTGGACAGCTCTCTTTAACCGTGGCACAGCATACGTTCAAATATTTAGGCATCAATATTTATAGAGATCCGCAGGATCTAATAGAGGGCAACCTGACCAGAGTGATTAGGGCGCTCCGATCCCAAATGGCCTTTTGGACCTCGCTACCGCTATCTGTAATGGGTCGGGTGGCGATATCCAAAATGGTGGTTCTCCCATGAGTATTATACTTTTTTACGAACCTCCCAGTGATAATCCCTGCTCCCATATTTAAGGCACTTGAAACGCTATTATCTGACTTGATCTGGGGGACTGGTCGTCGGCGGGTCGGTCTAGCCAAACTGCAATTGGAGACAGACAAAGGGGGTTTGGGTGCACCTGACCTCCGCGCATATTGCTATGCAAGCCAACTACAGTGGCTTTCGTTCTAGTTGGCAGGACGTAACCTGCATGAACTGGGATATACAACTCAGGACATTAATCGTGGAACCCTACACACCCTCCTGCTGCCTTGCTCCAAGACCCCCCATGATGCCCCGACGCTATTGCGCACAGCACTTGCGTACTGGAGGAAAGCGCTACAGTACATGCGCCAGCGTACCCCATACTCCACACTGCTACTAGGTATCCCTACACCCACAGGGTTAATTACAAAACGGAACACCCGCAGCTGGTCTGAGGGAGGAGTCACCACAGTAGGGGCACTTTTCAGTGCCGGGGCTCTCATGGATCATGAGAACTTTGTTAGGGAAAATGGGATCTCGGGCAACCTATATATGACGCATGCAGCAATACAGGCGTACGTTAAGAGGCATTGGGCCCCTGCTAGAGAAGAACCTCTGACGCACAAACTGGTACAAGCAATCTATCTAATGGGCGAGGGGCGGCATCTTACAAAATGGCTATACAAAGGTATTAGGGCGCATGCTGGGATTTCACTTACTGATGTGCGTAACAGATGGTCCGCGGACCTTGAAAAGAAACTGACTGACAGGGAATAGACCGCCTTGTTAAAATATCCTAAAAAGGTGTCACGTAACGCCAAGTTTAAATTCATCCAGCATATGATCCTCCACAGGGCTTATCTCACTCCACACCGTTTACAGTGTATGTTCCCGAACACACAACACCACTGCCCCAGATGCAGGTTGGAGGATGCTGACATCCTGCACATGCTGTGGTCCTGCCCTGCGCTAGTGGAGTTCTGGACGGACGTCGTCCGGAGCATCAGAACGGTGACAGGCATTCCCACAGAGGAGACAGTTGGAAACTGCATACTTGGGATGCACCGTCGCCCAAAGTCGCAAAAGGTGAACTTACGATTCGCAGACCTAGCACTTCTTATTGCAAACGTGCAATAACTATAAGGTGGAAATCGGCAAGGGCCCGACAATGTATGTGTGGCATGGGGAAGTGGTACGATGGGGCAGTGCAGTGAGCGCTGCTATTAGGCGGGAAGAGGCCCGAGGTCTGTGCAAAACCTTGATATCAATGGACTGGGATCTGATGTTGGAGGCATTTAAAGCCCTAGAACCTGCGCCTGTCCCTGTAGTAAATGACACATAGAGAAACATTGGCAAATAGTCCCCAGACGGTATGACTCCGACCCAAGAATAGCTCAATGCGCAACGCTATTACATGCAATACACATGTCAATCATGCCAAAATGAGCAGAAGAGGGAATCAGGGCAAAACTGGTCAATATTGATACTAGCTGGAGTGGAGCCAGGGGGGGGGGATGGGGAGTTTAGAAGTTTTGAAGTTATTTTAAATGCACTTGCAAGAGTATCTTGTTGCTACCTTGTTATCATCCAAGGAAGGCTTCTGTAATGTATACTGTACGAATTGGTACGAATTGCGTGCAAATGCTTTAATGCGGATGTTTATACATGACATTATGCATGGTATACTATTACAATCGTGTCCACAAAAGTCCTTAACACTACGTATGACTTGAGAAACTAAGAAAACTAATAAAGTGTGTTTTAAAAAACAAAACAGTTAGGGTTGGAAACAGTGTGGTAAAGGGAAAGACAGATACGAGTGCTCCAAGACCCAAAGCATAGATCTTAGAAGGATGAACATGTGAGAGAAAGCAACCCTCTCATCTAGCTGCTCGACCTCTTCATGTGACACATTTTTCTAATTTAAAAAAAAAATAAACATTTATATAAAGTTCAGTAAATACATTTTACTTTTATTTATTTTTATTTATTATTAATAAAAAACTGTAAATTATATTTCAATGTTATTGTATATAGTATATTTGTTGCTTTTACTTTCCATATTTTAACAGATTTTTAATGTACCTCTTTTCAGCATTATTTGAACATACAATTTTTCAGTATATATTAAAAAATTGTGTATATTTTATACTGATATTTAATTAATACTTTACAATAATTTTACATTTTATCATAACCTTTTTTACATGCTTTCCATGTTTAATAATTTAAAAACAAATTCATTCATTTATTCACTATTTTTGCAATATTTTCCATTAATTTCTCAGTGGATATAGTCTTTTTTTAAAGTTTCATTTAGCGGCTATTTTGTTTTACCACTAACTTCTATTTTGTGACCTATTTGTGTTTTTTTCAGTCTATTTTACCAGAACCAGGCTACGGTTAAGGTGCTGCTGTTTGTCGGAACAGGTAAGTCCTTTTTTAAGGATTGTTTAAGGCTTGTGAGGGTAGCAGGGATCTAGGGAAGAGGTCTACCAGTTAGTGAAAGTGTTGTTATGGGGTATTTGTATATTCAATAATAATAATACAGTTTACAAAGCTCATAGGTACCTCACACGAGGTGTCCCAGCACCTTTCAATGTATTAGTGTTATTGTTTTTCACTAGTTTGTCATTTTGGCTTTTTGTACATTATTTTAGTAATGTATCGCTATGTTATGTTAAATTGTGTTAGATTAGTTATAGTTTGATGATTAACTGTTATGTATATGTATATTTGGAAATGTAATGTGTTGTGCAGGTGTTTTTTTTTTCATTTCTTTACAAGTTTCTGTCTACGAGTATGTCCTATGGGCATTGGGCGTTTACTTTTTTTTTTAAGTAAATAATTTTTCGGTTTATAATAAATCAATGCTTTTTACTTTGATTTGCTTTTTTCCAGGTTTCCTGGAGCTTTTTTCAAACACTTTTTCAGGTTTTTATGTCTCCTATATACTTAGCATTGGATTGGCTTTCTTTTTGCATTTTGTGGGGCTTTATGGGCAATAATTTTCCCATTTTTGGCAGACTTCTATTTTTTTTTTCATGGATACAGAGAAAGATCTGCAGCTACAAAACAACAACTTTGTAAAATGTATTTTCTTTTGGGTGGGAAGTGGGATATTATATTGTTTGTGTAAACATTATGGGATTGTTATGTGGAGGTGTTTGGTTTATGTGTTACAATTATTTTGTGTGATGGATTGAGTTTGTTTTTATCTTTTTGTTTGGTGACGGTTAAATTAAAAAAATATAGATATATAATTTTATTATGCCAGTCTTTATTATTAACTTTGTCATATGAATACATTTTTTGACTGATGTAGTAAAATAATATATTTATCATTTTAAATAAAGAAGAATTGGTGTGTTGGTTTAGAATTTGTCATAGTGTTTTAGGACGTTGGTAGTTACTATTTATTTTATTATATGCTTTTGTCTATGATTTCTAAGTAATCTACTCTTTTGTTATTTATGAAGGGTTTGACTTAAAACTGCAACATCTCATAGATTTTTTTGATTTGTTTGAAAATTCAGCACCAATTTGGCTAACATATTATTCCATTACAAATTCTTGGTCTCTTTGCTCTTTTTGTAATGCTTCTATAAATTTGTAGAGTATACGTTGGGTTCTTAGTGTGGATTGGAAGGCGTTGTACCATCCTTCACCTTGTCGTTTGGTTTGGCTTCCTGTGCCAAGGTGCTGTCAAGTCAAGCCAAGTATTTCTTTATTTGATTTAATTAATGGAAATCATAAAAGTACATGAATACATACATCATAAAACAAGAATATTAAAATCACAGATATAACATTCTCGATACATCTCATAAATTAGAATGAAAATTCCAGATAAAAACTGTGACAGATAAAAACACACAGTTATGGTGGGTAAAGATTGCAAAAACAGTAACGCTAGACGCACTTGTCTGAAGTTCAACAATTTCAGAAACGGCAAATGAATTTGCTTTGAAGAGTGTTGAATCTGGGGCAAATATGAACAATGTGCAAGGTATCCGAGCTAGAGACCATGCCACATTCACATACAGGGAACTCAGAGGTCTTATGCCACCCAGCGTGACCATACATAAGCTGAGGAAACAAATTCTGCCTAAAATGAGTTAACAGTCTCCTATGATAGCAGGGCATGTCTTTTTTTTTACGGAGTTTTATATAGTGCTAACTTGACCTGAAGGTATCGGGTATCAGAGCGCTTTACATAGCACCAGTTGCGTTACATGAGGACACATTCATTTTTTGTTAGGCACAGGGAGATTAAGTGATTTGCCCAGAATCACAGGATGTTCAGCGTCATTGCCGAGACTCGAACCCGGTTCCCCAGAATCAAGGTCGACCGCCCTAGCCGTTAGGCCAACTCCTCTCCCCAAAGTCAAGTCAAGTAAAATTCCATGTCACTCGTGGATTTGCTTGTATGATAATGAGTCACTGAGTGATCCAACCCCAAACAATCCCTCAAAATCAGTTTGCTAAAATCAAGTTAATCTTTCAACCATAACGAGAGACACAAGAGCAATGGGCGGATGCAACTAAAATCTAGACTGTATCCGATGCCTAGTTCCTCATGGGCAATTTCGGTCATACACATTCCACCATGGTATTTAAAATTTGGGTTGGCATCTGTGTCTGGAGCGATGCAGTCTGCCAACCCAAGTATCTTCAAAATAGTTCATTAGTGGACTAATTTTTGTCTTCATTATGTTGGTAGAAATGGCTTTCTATTAGTACGTTGTAGTGGTTGGCTACCTCTGTGAAAGGGATATAGGCTAGTGCTATAATTTTTTTAATTTCAAAGGCGAATTGACTGTTTGTAGAATATTCTACACTCAGGCCCCAATTACGAGATTGGTGTTCCGACCGCCGGATCGCCGTTTTGGTGATCGGAATGACGCAGCCAAGTCGACGACATCCCGAATGCTGCATTACGACATTACCGCTGGGCTGGCAGTGTTGTGGCGGTGGTGCCGTGGAGGTGGCAGGCTTCAGTGCAGCACCACTTGCACGTCAGGTACACTGTGTACCATGCACCATGTGATTCATGGCACACCGAGGACGCACAACAGTGTAAACAGAGGGGGGTACAGCATGTGCCCCCATGCACAGTCCCCAATGGATAAAATTGCTCTGTGGCCCTGTTTTTGGGCCCCTTCCCTGCCTTTCCGCTGACTTTTTCATGGTAGGGTCCCACCATGAAAAGGTCGGCAGAAAGGCAGGTCGTAATCACACGGAGGTGCCAGCATCAGCACCACCTCAATGGCCCACCACTTTCCCCACCGCTGCGGGATCCAAGATCCTGGCAGTGGCAGCAGTCTTGTGGCGATCCAACCACCATACTCATAAACCGGCAGTCGGACCACTGAGGAGGCGGCTGTCGGACTGCCACCGATGGAACAATGGCTTTGCGACAGCCGTACTCATAATCAACCCCTTAGTGCAGAGTTTTGAAGGTGTCTCCCTTTACTTGGATTGAAATGACAGTAACAGCCTTGTATGGCTCTGTGGGGTTACATTTTTAGAATGTTTTGAATCATAGCTTTCACAAAGTCTATGATTATTTTTTGGGGGTAGTAGTTATCTGTTTTATGTTATATATGGTTTAAGAGGTCGTAGTAAGTGCAGCTTTGCTGATTTGGTAGTAGGGCAAATCTAAAAGGGATATTTGTGTTTTGATATTCACCATGTATGGTATGTATCTGAGTGAATGGTTTGGGACACATTTTGAAGGTCCCATCCATCATCCATCTTGACACTGGCTACTTTTACTAAATTATTTGCTGTAGAGAATTTTAGGATTCCTTTCTCATTATTTAAGTTGTCATGCATAAGGAAATGTTCTTCATTATATTTAATTGCTAAATGTTCAGGTATGTGTATATCTTGGTATTTCTAGGGAAGGTGGGGTATCGCTGGTGGCTTTTTTAATTTGTGCAGTTAAACATTTTAAAGTGGGGTTAGGTAGTAGTTATTTGTTCGGGGACTTTAGGTAGCATACCTTTAAGGATTTTGTTTGTGGGTTCCTGGGAGCTAGTGCTTGCCTCTATTATGTCCTGCAGTATACCCATTCCTCTATTTCCAATACATTTTCGTGGTGGTTGTGCTCTCTTACATGGATTACAACATCATCTTTTGTAGTTACCCTACCGTAGCACGCATTGGAGTAATATTTAGTACATTCCCAGTTTATATTTTATGATGATGCACTTTCTTGATTGTAGGTGTAGCCCATGTGATTTAGGGGCTCATTACGATGGAGGGCGGAGGCACATCCGAGGTGCTGGAGGTGGCGGAAAATGTCCTTTTCCGCACTCTAGCAGCGGTCCTCGCGTCCGCCATATTACGATGGGCAAACATAGCCCTTTTTCCGTCTGCTGCAGAGTTACGTGAACCGCCAGAAACGTCCGCCCGCAACCGCGGCGGAGGGAGCCAATCGAGACACACTGCCGTGCGGAATGACGTCCCATCCGCCGTACAAATTACGATGCCGCAAACAGCCCATCACACCGCAGCGGAGAATCCACCCACCCGGAGACAGCGGAAGCACTACAGCAGAGAGCGAAACTCGACTCCCGGTCCCCTCCACGCGGTCGTGACCGCTATGGATCCAGCCCTTCAAGCCTTTCCGCTGCTGTACCTCATCCACCAGCAGCAAATAATACACCGTCGCGGACAACGCTGCAGGTACGCAAATACACAACTCCGCATACAACCACAACACACAACTCCTGTGCTGACAAACGGTTCCTGTCCACATCAGACACTCTGGTATGGACAGAAACATATCCCCCAGTGTACCCACACATGTCCTACCTGTCAGAAACCCACACCTCCGCATCCGGGTCACCCATCAACCGCGAAATCACTGCAATGTCCCGGGAAAGTCACCGCAGCGGTGAAGACGCGGGAAAACATGCGCACAATGTAGTAGGCAGGGCCGGCGCCAGGCATGGGCAGTCCGGCCAGATTCACAGGGCTCCACCTTCACCCTTCCCACAGTACGCATCACACACCCATTTGAGCACATGCTGTGTGCCCCTCCTGTGCCCCCCCTGCACAATTAATCAGCCAGGTGTAGCCAGACCTCGCACCTCACACATCAAAGGACAAGGGAGATTGACTGGGAAGGTGGGGTGAAGAGTAACACCCTGCACAGAAGCTCAGGGGCTGGACAACCCTCCTCCTCACACCTACCTTCCACTCATGTGAATCAAACTGAGTATAATTACAAAATGAAGACTCACACTGCATATGAACAACCACTGAACTGTCTACACTGCCTGTCAAGTCACTCAGAAACACCCTACACTGACACCCAGCCACATACTCATACCATAGGTCAGCAGCAATGGAGGACAATAAATGGGCCAGCCAAAAGTGAAGTGGACAGTGCTGGAAAACCATGGAGCAAGCCACATAGCATGAGTACATCACATGCAAGAGAAGGAACATATCACACCACCCTTAGGCCATCAAATCAGACATGGGTGGCACAGTGAGTGAAATTAAACCAAAGTGACCTCTGTGCAACAACTCAGGGATACATCAAGGCAAGCCATGCATAGGCACAGGAATGATAGGAAGTGTCTGTGACCAGCAACCACACATCTGTGTCAACTTACTTGACATGTGTATGCCATCAGCACAACACACATGGCTCATTGTCACACTCCCTGACTGTCAAACACAAGTAGGACCTTCACACATGCCACACATCTACCCATCTCACACCTGCAACACTCAACACCTGTGAGAAACACACAGAATGGTGCAAATGATGTCCTGTGAGGTCACTGACAACCAATCACACACCCTGTGGTGCATCCACAAATATCAGACTCACACTCAGGGATGCCTGAACCAATGCTGACACAAAAACAATAGCCAAACACAAATCTCACAAACAACATCCACAGAAGTCCAACAAGCCCAGACATGTGCAGCCAAACAGTGGAAAGGCAATGTGACCCTAGACAGAACAGGAATACACAACATTGTCACTCTGGACCAATGCACAGACACCATACCCCAACACAAACAAGAATTGCATCTTCAAAAGCCAATCATGAACACTAACTGGAATCAATGTGACAAATCAGCTAACACACACATACACACCACACCAGTCATCAAGTGAACATGGTGTCATAGTGTACCACAAGCATGCACATGCACAATCCTGACAAGTGACAGGGCAAACATAGGAGGACAAACCACCATCGTGCACTCAAAACAAGCTCATGAACAAGAATCCACATTGCTGCATGTGACAGACACACAAGTAATGCACACCACACATGCAACACACATCTGAATGTATCACAATGCACAAACTCCTCACACACAATGTCATGCAAATAGAACATTACACACACATTGCACCTGTCAGTAGAAAGAGCCAACACAGGCCAAACACTGCATACATCTACAACAAAAACACAACAGATGCACATACCAATCCATCACATAGCAAACTCAGCTGGATATCAGGGGGATGCACACCAGGCAAGTACAAGGCAACATACACTGACAGCACTGCATGCACATCAAGCAGTGTGTGCACACCAACCAAACCAGTAGCATACATATCTGAGTGCCACACCATTAACTCCCACAACACAAATCATCACAGGACAAACATAACATCACACCCAGGAAGGGTAGCAGTACCTCAGCAACCACACATACAGCTTACCCATCACCCACAGATGCACAACTCAGGGAAACCCAGATGCAAACAACATGACTAAAGAACTGTGCTGCTCAAACATATGCACTGCACATGAGCAACCATGACTGCAAAATAGTAGAAGAAAACAACACATAAATAATTGTGAAACTGTGCTGTGTGGCACATTGGTCCTGTACACAGATCATCCGCCCACAGTATAGTGTCACACTATGAAGTGTTGGGGAGGCTCACACACTGGCAAGCCATGGGGTGGAAGACATGAGATTGAAGTGGTGTGTACCTCAGTAGTGGACAGGTGAGGAGTGTACAGTACACAAACACATAGAGGAGTTACTCACAATGTGTAGGCATCAGAAGCACATATAGGGGATGGCATGCCTCCACATACCACATACCATACTGGAGCCAAAAATGGGTCAAGTGACCGCAATGCATGAGAAAACTCACAAATAATGTCAGTGTGGCTGAGCAGGTCTGCACAGTGAGCACAAACAGTAACAAGACACATGGCTGAGCAACAAAACACAACACAGACTTGGCAGTCACACATTCTGCATACTCACAACAGGCAGCGACAACAAGTAGGTGTCCCCTAGGAGTGCAAGGACACAACAACACACTGCACAGTGCCCAACCTACAACTCCTACATGTGCCCACAATCTGAAGCACATGGCTGACAATTGAAACAAACAGGCACTCATTACCTGGATCATACATGTGTGCAGTTGGCATTGCAGGGGCACACACACATCAACACTACTGACAGTGACAGCCCATTCACACTGTATGACCACTCAAGTTCACATATTCAAATGTACCCATGTGACTGGGAAGACAGGCCTACACAAGATGACCACACATCAACACTGCTGTTCACACATCAAGAAAGATCACACAGATATGATGGACCCTGGCCAGCCCGCAAGTAATCCTGTGGATAGAATTCACCTCTGTTGTGGTATTGCATCCTAACATGACATGTGTACAATTTAGCAAACCTGACCATAGAATGATTAGGATAAGAGTAGATCATCACAAACAACTATCATTGCACCCTCAAGCCTCAGAGTCAAGAAGAACTAAAGTGCCTGTCACCTCTGGCAAACTCTGAAAAAGTAAAACAAGCAATTGGCAATGTTAAAGTGGCATACAGAGCATGTGTCACATGAAACCATACCCATACATAAAACCTTTAATTTAGCAAGGACATTGACAAAGCAGACAACAGGAGTAACTGTCTTTATTACATTATACACAGATAGGCATCAAAAGTAGGAAACAGCAAGGCCATTGGCCAGTACAAAATCAAAGTATGTACATGTGTGCATGAGAAACTGCACAGGGAATGGGCATCCAAAGTGACAAACAGCAAGGCCATTGGCCAGTCCATAGTTCAAAGTATGTACATGTGTGCATGAGAAACTGCACAGGGAATGGGCATCCAAAGTGACAAACAGCAAGGTCATTGGCCAGTCCATAGTTCAAAGTATGTACATGTGTGCATGAGAAACTGCACAGGGAATGGGCATCCAAAGTGACAAACAGCAAGGCCATTGGCCAGTCCATAGTTCAAAGTATGTACATGTGTGCATGAGAAACTGCACAGGGAATGGGCATCCAAAGTGACAAACAGCAAGGCCATTGGCCAGTCTATAGTTCAAAGTATCTACATGTGTGCATGAGAAACTGCACAGGGAATGGGCATCCAAAGTGACAAACAGCAAGGCCATTGGCCAGTCCATAGTTCAAAGTATGTACATGTGTGCATGAGAAACTGCACAGGGAATGGGCATCCAAAGTGATAAACAGCAAGGCCATTGGCCAGTCCATAGTTCAAAGTATCTACATGTGTGCATGAGAAACTGCACAGGGAATGGGTAACACCGTACACTGCCATGGGAATCAACACAGCTCCGGGGATACAAATGGGCAGTCCAGGCACCGCTGTGGGAGAGATGGGTTTGGGAGGGGGACTTTGCCTCAGACTTGGCTGTCAGTTGAACTGGGAGGTGGCTGATTGTTGGGGCCAGTTGGAGGACTGGACCTGGGAGAGAGAGGACCAGCTGAGGTAGAGGCATCAGTGGCTGTGTGAGCCTGAGGGCTGGCTGGACCGGGTGGCATGGTGGCACGGGGAGGCGGAGACAAGATGCAGTGAGACACAGTGTGTGAGGGTGAATGTGGAGGGCTGGGTCTCAACTTCTTGGGGATTCGATAGGTAAGAATTGTCTTGGCAGGAGTGGGAAGTGGTGTGGGCACAACTGCCTCACTCTCCACCAAAGGTGTATCAGGTGCAGGTGCCCCTCCCTGTGGGGATATGCTGGATCTGGTGGTACCCTTGGGCTAGCCTTGCCTTTTCCCCTCCATCCCCTGTTATCCAGGTAAACCCCCCACTTTACTCTCCTGTCCCAGCTTCACAGGGGTGTGGGTGGGAGTTGACGTTGTGGGTGAATCTGCCTCAGAGAGCTGTTTGTGCTGACTCTTTGCAGGCACCAGCTTCACAGCAGACAGGGCAACTGTTTTTTTGTCTTTGGGAGCAGGTGTGGGGATGGGAGTGTCCTTGGATGGGGGTGATTTGGATGAATGTGAGCCTGAGGCCTGCTTCTTGGCCTGATGCACCTGGGTGTCACGTGAAGGGCTTTTGCCTTTGCGCTCCTGTGTGTCTGTTTTATTTTTTGGGGATGGTGTCTGTGCTCTTAGCCGCTTGGACTGCTGCTGTTGTGTGCTGCGTGTGGAGTACTTGGTGCCTGAGGGCTGTGGTGTGTGGGCACTCTCGTCAGGTGGTGCCACTGGCAGGGTGTTTGCTGAAGGGACTGGAGCTGTACTGGGAGCCTGTGACAGCTGAATGGCTGCCGTCACTGTGGAGGACAAAGACTGGACAGTTCTGTGTAGCCCACCCACGTCAGAATGAATGCCCTCCATGAAGGCAACTACCTGTGCCAGCTTCTTGTCATGATCCTGGAAGGCATTCAGGAGAGTAGTCTGACCCACACACAGCTGGCGCAAAAGGTCCACCGCCTCAACACTGAGGGCAGCAGGGGTGACAGGGGCAGGGGCAGCGGTGCCTGGGGGAAGGACACTCTACCCTTCCTAGGGCTGCGGGCACGGCCAGCACTACTGGTAGTAGCCGGGAGGGTGGGCACTGGACGATGTGCGGTAGAAGAAGAGGCAGATTTCAAACTCCTTGTGCCCGCCAACATCGAGGAGTCACCGCTGGAGTCAGATGATGCTGAGGTTGGTGTTTCCGGGCGTGATTCGTCCAGGGCACTCCTGTCCCCCTCCGAGGCGCTGGTCACATCAGTGTCAGTGAGCTCATGTGTAGCAGTCGTGCCAGAAGCTTCACCACTGGTGTCCGTCCCCTGTCCTTCCGTGCCCTCGGTAGATGCTGCAATAGACAGAGACGTAGGTTCAGTATAGTGCCATACTCACAAACATCAGATGCAAGCAAAGCACAAGACTAGAATATGATACCCCCATGTTTCCCACCACCCTGTGCAGTCTGCATGTGCAACCTTAATGCAAAACTCAGAAGATGCATGGAAACATGCATAGTTGACATTAATGACCCATGTGACGTTGACACAGCCAAATAGCTGGCCCGTGCCTCCTTGTAACCTAACATACTGATCTCTGTAAGCATACCTACGTGCCTGTGGGTGAGATAGATATACATCTCAACATGTTGTCTCAGTCACACATGGAGTCACTTTAAGGGAACAACACAGATACTGACTCCAAAATGTCCTTTTACAATGGCCATGAGCTACTGATATCCACCATGTCGTGCTTTGAAGCACAACGACCGTTGCACATTGGTGTCAGATGTGTAGCTCTCACAATTTCCAAGTCAGGCACTGCACACATCTACGAAAGCACACTAAGATGATGCACACTGCTGTTCACTGCCCGGTGGTGTCTATGACACCCATAATGCAGAAGATGTCATAAGGCCACATCTCATCTTGCAATGTCAACGGCCATTGTATTGAACACATGTGAAAGTACATGTAGCGAAAATGCATGACAGCTGCACTTAACACAGACGCCACTTAGAAGCCATTGCATCACACTAGAAACATCACAGAGCTCCGCACTGGCTCAGGGTTGGGATACATGCAGTCACTCACACCCAAAGTCACCCTTCGCAGAATACTCGCCCCCAACTTGCTGCTGATGGGCCCTCAAACGTCCATCCAGCTCTGGCTGTCTCACTGCCAAGATGCGGGCCATTAGTGGTGTCATGCTCCTGCGCGCCAACCTTCCAGTCCGAGGGAGCATCCCCAGCGTCATCTCTGCCACGTTTTTGCTCAGCCGGCAGATGTCATCCCACCTCTTGTGACAGTGTGTGTTCCGTCAGTTGGAGACACCCAGAGCCTGCACCTTGCGTGCAATGGCCCTCCATAAGGCCTTACGCTGGCGGACTTTAAGCTGCAGGCATGGGAGACAAGAAGAGGAAGTTTCAGTGGCACTGTGTTATGTACCACTGTCTGTCAGTACAGGAGCATGCAAAAACATAGCACACCAATACAGAAATGTTGAGCAGAGGCCATACAGCATGACACGTAGTACATTTGCAACAGATTATCACATAGAAATGTATGCAGGTATGATGATGGACACAGTACATGGCCATCTCATACACATGCAGAATGCCAGCACAGAATGCAATGTGAAGAAGGCCCTCTTCTGTGATGCAGTATGTGGGTGAGCAAGACATACAATACATTGGAAATGATGTGTCGGGGCAGACTCACTGTGTTCAACACTACACATCCCTCAATGTCCTTGGCCTGTGAATGGCTACCTGTGTCATGGAGGTCACATTTAGGGACATGATCCTACATACTCATACTCTTCTCACAAGGTCTGTCTTGTGCATTCCTCAGGCCTAAGATAGCTCGTGGAGAAATAGGGTGGCAGACAACACATATGTTTCACTCTGTCCATTTACTGATGGGTCCTTGTCAAATTGGGCAGTATCTGTGCAGGCCAGGGGGACTCACACTGAGGTTAAACGTGGGCCATCCGAACATTCACATGCATGTACAATATGAGAGGGCAAACAGTGCCTTCACATGCGAGTCAGAGCACATAATGAAAACAATGGAAGGATGATTTCTCTGAAGTACATTAATCTGATGTGTCATAGGTGAATTTCCACCAAGAGTGTTACACTCAGGCATTTCAATCTTGTGCATAATGCATACATATCCATGGGGGCAATATGAAAATTGTACACACATCCCTCAGTACCCTCTGGACGAAACACATTTGTAATGTCACAAATGAGCATGTGAAAACATAATGGACTCTGACATCCATCAGCACAGGCAATGTTTGTTCAGACTTCCACTGCCCAAACCAGCAGTGTTACTGTATGTCTGCAAATACACTGCATGTCCCTCCCATCCTTAAATGCAGCAATGGATCTGTGGAAATAATGCTACACACCCCATTTACCAGAAGTCGGCATGCTAGGCAGTGTATCACACAATTACATTACCCAGGCTCAGACCAACGTTTGTATTGTCATTGCTGAAGAAGGGCTGTAGAAATGTATATGTTGCCATCCTCCCCAAATACTCAAGTGCAATATTTACTAGGCCATGTATGGAGCATGGTGTTTCAAAAATGAGGATGAATCCACATTAACTTGCACTCACAGGCACATACTACAGCAGAGCAACATCATGTGTGCACTCTTTGCACTCTCAAACTTTCACTCTGAAACACTTACCAGTACATCAGGAGCACCATATAGCCTCCCATACTGTGAAAGCACATCGTCCACCAGGACCTGCAGCTCCTTTGTGGTGACGGGACGGGCCCTGATGTTCTCAGTTCTCGCCATCACTGGGTCCAGGAGACAGGAACAGCAGCAGTTGGGGATGAAGAATAGCAGGCAACAGTGTCTGGATGCAGTGGAAATGTGTGGCTCACTCACAGACATATATAGCCCCCTGGGGTTGTTCCAGTGGTACTCAGTTGCTGCAATTGGTATTCCAGGTCAGCTTTTTCCAAATGTAACCAATGACCGGGCCCGCGGTGGCGGTGCACGCCTACTGCGGGTTTCAAAAGTGTATTTCACTATCCCGATCGCGGTTCCCATTGGCTGAAAGGGCATGGGCATTGGCGGTGTCACACCGCGGGGCCCAGGCGGTCGCGACCGCAATCGTGCATCTTTCAATTGCACCCAATGACCGGGCCCGCGGTAGCGGAGCACACCTACCGCGGGTTTCAAAAGTGTATTTCACTATAGCGATCGCGGTTCCCATTGGCTGAATGGGCATGGGCATTGGCGGTGTCACACCGCGGGGCCCAGGAGGTCGCGACCGCGAATTGCCATTTTTAGATTGGTGCCAATGACCGTGATTGCGGTGGCGGTGCACGCTTACGGCACCTATCGACACATCTTGCTGTAGCAATGGCAATGGCCAGTTCTCATCATTGAACAGTAGACACTTACTATGAATCATGCCACCAGATAGTTATATCCAATGCTAGTGTGACATTTAACTCACTGATGACTACACATGCCATGTCAGTGCACAGGATTACATGCATTGGCATGTACTCCCTCACATGTCACTTATGATGTTGTTGTGCATGTACACAGATCTGTTGTGTGATGGACTCTCAAATATGTAAACATGTCAATGTGTGAAATGGCTAAGCAACCCACAGTAATGATGGACTGACTACATATTGTGCCTATTTCACTGTGTAGAATTCTGAACTCATGTTGATACTTGATCTTCATGCACACACTGTGCTCATTGTGTTGTTAATGTGTGCCCTGTCCGACTCACGCAAGAAGGTGTGGCAGGTACAGCAGCTACGTAGAAGCCAGCAGTGTTGCTGTTTCAGACATGTGCTGTGTCAACTACTCTCAGGGCTGGTGAGACAAGATGTCAGAATGTACCATTTTACATTCACATAGTCTGAATCTGTTTGGGGGTACTCAGTATGTACATACTGAACACGTGTACAACTACTTTAGATCAAGGTGTCTCTGCATGTGCCTTGTGCTGTAAGCTGTTGTTTCAGGCCAGTCATTGTTGGCGCTGTGTCAGTCAAGACGTAAGATGTTGGACACATCTCAGAGGGGAATTGAATTGACATGTGTCCGCTTTTATCTTATGTAGGAGGCGACCAAATGTGAATCGTCCGTTCACATTGCTGGCGGACATGGAGGATGAGGACATCATACGTAAATTCCGTTTGGATCGACCTACCCTTCAGGAGCTATGTGGTCAGTTGGAGCCCCATCTGAGGCCTCGCAGGACCTATCCGACTGCTTTGACACCAACATGTAAGGTGATGGTGGCCCTGCATTTCTTTGCAACTGGTTCGTTCCAGTACACGGTGTCCAGCTTAGGTGGGATGTCTCAACCAACGTTCAGCATGGTGCTACGTGATGTCCTGTCCGCCATGATGACATACAAGGACCGCTACATCCATTTTCCCAGGAGACAAGAATTGGCAGCTGTGAAGGGTGATTTTTATGACCTTGCCCACATCCCTAATGTTGTTGGCGCCATTGACTGCACACATGTTGGCCTGGTTCCATCACAGGCATGTGAGAACATCTACAGGAACAGGAAGCATTTCCATTCCGTTAATGTGCAAGTGGTATGCCAGGCGGATATGATAATCTCCCATGTCTGTGCCAGATTTCCAGGATCAGTCCATGACTCTTACATACTGCGTAACAGCATCGTACCACAACTGATGGCAAATCTGCTTCCAGAGCGTGCGTGGATTGTGGGTGAGTACGCAGAGTCAAGTAGTGTGCTGTATGTGTGACATGCTGTCCTCAGCCACAGTTATATTACAAAATTGGTCTGTGTATCTCACACCTAGGTGACTCTGCATATCCCAACCGGCCTTGGCTGCTGAGCCCACTGCGGAATCCCAGGACCCCAGGTGAAGTCTGCTACAATGAGGCCCATGGGAGGACACGTCGTGTGGTGGAGCGTACTTTTGGTCTTCTTAAGTCTAGATTCCGGTGTCTGGACAAGAGCGGAGGTGCACTACTCTACTCTCCCCAAAAGGTGTGTCAGATCGTATTTGCATGCTGCATGCTCCACAACCTGACCTTGCGCAAGGAGATCCCCCTGCTCCTGGACGATGATGAGCAGCAGATGCCCCCCCCTGAAAACCCACACATGTCCAGTGACGAGGATGGTGGAGAGGAGGAAGGTGTCGACCTGCGTCAACAGCTCATCAACCACTACTTCCCTTGAGTGTGAGTGACATTGTACAACAGTGCCATTGTCTGCTGTCTTTGATGGTAGTGTAAAGGCCTAGAGGAGCTTTTTGACTGCTGCCTGTTGTTGGCTCTGTGCTGATGGCTGATGTTTGTGGCACAGGGTAATCATGGCCAGCCACATGATGTCTATGTTGATATTGTTTCTCATTGTAATGTGTGCTGGTTTGTGTACCTTGATAACTAGTGTCTTTCTAGGTCCCTTCGGCCTCTCAATGCCTCGTCACAATCAGAGCTTCTGGTACATTGGAATCAGAGTCAACATTGTACATACTGTGATAAACATGGAGCTGACACAAAGACATAGGTGTGTAAAGAGTGTTTATTTGCAATGAGTGTTTGTGACAGACAAGGGATGTTTTCCAAAACAGGTGCTAAGTGAATTAATGAGTTGACAGTGATGGTAAATGAGACAATAGAGTAGTCACCACGTTGATGAAGTGAACCAGTCCAACAGACACCTGTCATCGACATGGCAGTGTGGGTAAGGATAGTCAACAAAGTCAATGTGAAGGGGAACAGAGGTGCCATCATGGCTGGCTGTGCGACTGGCGTTCAGATGGTGCTTTGCCAGGTGTTCCTCCCGTGGTGTTTCTCGGACGGCCCCTTTTGCGTTTTGCAGGGGGGGCACTGCTGCGGGCTCAGCGGTGTCTGAGGAGTCATCCTGTTGCAGCTCACCCCTCTCTGTGGCCGCAGCTGAGGTGGTGGGAGTATCATCCTACTGGCCACTGGAGGGGGGTTGAGCTGTCCTTTGGGCCGCATGACTGTCCCTCAGAACACCCACGAGCAGGCCCATGAGGTCCACGATTTGGCCCATACGCGTGTCCATGGACTTCACCAGCAGGCGGCGCTCACTCACTTCTTCCACGACCTGGCCCATCTGTCCCTGGCTTTGTTCGTATGCCCCAAGGACTCTGGCGATGTTGGCCAGGGCTCCGGTCCCAGTGTCCTCACGAATTTGGCCACCAGTTGCCCTCCCATCTGCCCTGCTGTCCCAGGCCTGTGGCGTTGCCACTCGACGCACCCGCAGACTCGCCCTGCCCTCCTCTGATTGTGTGATGGTGTTGGTAACCACTGAGGCTGGGAGAGTGTTGCAGGTAGCACTGGTGGTGGTGGTTGAGGCCGCACAGGTCGTTGCAGCAGGGGTCAGCGCGGTTGTTGTTGCTGAGGTGGTGGTGGTGGGGACAGTGGGGCCCTGGGACATGGTGCGCCCTGGCAGTCCGGATGGGCCAGGTTCGGGCTCCTCATCCGAGAAACGTAGGGAGTCTGCATCCGAAAGTCCATGTTCCGGGGAGGGAGACTGGCTCTGCAGGTCGGTGTTGTCTTCTGCAGCAGTCAAATGTTGATCTCCTGTTGAACAGAGGTGAAATGGTCATTGAAGTGCACCCCACAGGCTTGGTGTTAGAGGTTTGGATGTTACATGGGATGCACCACACAGTTTACATTGATATCACTTTGTATGCGGGCAAGGTACTGCGCATCATGACATGATGTGGAGGTACCTACATTACTTGTCCATGGTGTGACATGTTAATAGATACCATGTTCCATGTACAGATTGTGTGATTACAAGGACATGTCGTCGTCTAATGACTTGCAGCACATCAACTTTATGTGATGCGTCTTTTTGGTTTGCTCTGCATGGAAGTCGTTAGATCTGAGCAAGAACTGGCAATTGTAATCTTATGCATGCCCTTGTCATGTCATGTACTTTGCTTGCTTTTAACAACTAACCATGCATGTTTTTTGTTCATATGGGCCTTCATGCTCTGCCACCATGGCACTTACACATTGCATTCAGTGCTGTGCATGATTGTGCCCTGACTTTCTTCAACATGTGACTTGGTGGTTCAAACTTTAATTTCTGTGACAGTTACATACGCTTAGCTGTCTGCACACTGGAAGTGACTATTGGATCTATGCCAAGTTGGGTGACATGTGAGGGCTGGTGTGGTCATATGGCTCCATGCTTTTTGGGAGGAATGGCAGGGTGCATGCACTGTCTACCTACCTGTCCTGTGACCCAGTTGAGGGGAATTTCTGCCACATGGTTGTGGGTGTGGGGGGGAGTGTTCTATCTTGCTGAGCTGTGGGACAAGGAGGCCTGGTGGGAGTTGTAGTGCTGGCTTCCCACCCACAAACACCACCTCCCTGTTAAGATGGTTACCTACCGGTAGGTTTGAAGAGAGCAATGCAATGGCTGACACATGGTTGTGGGTGTGGGGGGGGAGTGTTCCATCCTGCTGAGCTGTGGGACAAGGGTGCCTGGTGGGAGTTGTAGTGCTGGCTTCCCACCCACAAACACCCCTCCCTGTTAAGATGGCTACCTACCTGTTAGGTGAAGGTGAGCAATGCAATGTCTGCCACATGCTTCTGGCTGGGGGGGAGTGCTCCATCCTGCTGAGCTGTGGGACAAGGGTGCCTGGTGGGAGTTGTAGTGCTGGCTGCCTGTACACATGCCCCCATGGAAATGTTGCTACCTACCTTTGGGGTGAATCAGAGGTAGTAAATGTTAGATCTGTGAGACATGTGTTGGGGAGAGTGTGGTGCACATGGGTGCATTTGGGCCTAGGCGGTGTTGCTTTGTAGTTGTGCAAGACAGTACATAGCAGTGTAATGATAGCCATTTGTTGGTACTTACCAGCCTCCACTCCCCCGGGTATTCCTGTGAGACTCTCTGGATGCAGTATGGCAAGCACCTTCTCCTCCCATACGGTGAATGTTCGTAGTGGAATTGGAGGGCCACCGCCAGTCCTCTGTGCCAGCTTCCGGTTCTTGTTGTTACGCTCTTTCACCTTGGTCTTGAGGTCATTCCACCTCTTCCTGATCTCCTTCTGGGTGCGTGGGATTGTCCCTACTGCATTGACCTTGTTGACTATCCTTGCCCACATTTGATTTCTGGTGGCTAATGGTGTCTGTTGGACCAGGTTTCCAAACAAATGTGGTTCGACTCTGATTACCTCATCTACCATCACTGACAACTCATTGTCAGTGAATTTGGGCATTTTCTTCTGTGCCATGGTGTGTGATGTGTAAATGGGTTAAAGGTGCAGGTGTGGTTGTGGTTGTGATGGTGTGATGTGTGCAGATTTGCCTCTCCTTTGTGCTGTGGGTTTGGGCCCTTCAGTTGTGGAGTTGTGTAAAGGATTCTGATCAGGGAAGGGGCTGGTTTTATACTCAGCTATCTGGGTGGGTCAAAATGGAGTATTCATGTCAGGTGTGTTGTGTGGGTTGACCTGGGATTTGTATTTTTTACTTGCCATGGGAATGTGTAATTGGGGTATGTTAGGTGTTTTTGGTGGCTGAGCCAGATTACTGGCCATACTTGATGGCCTTGCTGTGTGGTTGTTTTCGACCGCCATTACTCTTCCGGAGCGACCGCGGCGGTCGGAATACAACAGCCCTTCCGCCGCCATTCATCGATGCTTGCGATCACGGCGGTCGGAAACAACTGATCGTTACGCTGTCACCGCAATCGTATTGTAATTTCACGTGCGGTCAATCCGCTGGCCGTGCAGCGGTTTTGGGTCTTTCCGCATCAAATCCCACCACTGCGGATGGATTTTCACCCGCTCCGCACGCTCCCGGCGGACTTTCGCGGATTCCGCCTGCCGCGGTCGGATTACTCTGGCGGTTCATCCTAATCTGACCGCCGGTTTTCCCGCGGTACATGCGGACGGTGGATTTCCGCTACCACGGCGGTCGGAATGCTTTTCTGACCGCCATCGTAATCGGCCCCTTAGTTACTGCTTTCCTTTCTGTGAAACAATGTATTTTGCAGCTTTTGGCATTGTATCTGAAAGTATTGTCGTAGTATAAATATAAATAACAATTTTAATTTTGTATGTTTGTTATTTACATGTCAAAATATGCAACTGTTTCTATTCTCTATACTTACATGTATGTTCTGTTTAGATGTTTCACACAGTTTTGCAGCTTTTCCGTTGGGGGTGTTCTCATGTGGAGCAAGTGCTTTCTTTTCTGTTGGTTGAAAAAAAAAGGTAAGTTTTATTTTAAATGTTAATTTTTTGGTAGTTTCAGAGTGTGAGGTCGTTAGGTTTATTTTTGCTTACTTTTTGGGTAAGTTTATAGTTTTTTATTGATTTATATATACTTACTTTCTTATATAGTTTCACTGGTTTGTGATAGTTTTCACATTGTACTTTATTTTTTAGGAAGTCTATGTAAAGAGATAGAAGTTGGAGAGTGTTTTAATATTTATTTGTTATTTTACGTTTTTAAGTTTAATAACATTTATGTTTTAGTTTAAATATAAGTTTTACTTACTTGGTAGGGTAGTTGTATAGATGTACATAATTATTCTTTAATGGTCTGGGGAGAGAATCCGGAAGTTTCCTTGTCTTGCAGCATGTGTCTTTTTTGAAGTATTTATTTAGTTGTTTAAATTAGTGTGCCTTTTATATTGTTGATTTAGGTGTTATTGGTTAAAGTTGCTTAGAGTTTTATTTTGCTGGTTAGTTTAGTTTTAATTAGATTTTTTATCAGTTGAGTCCTCCTGTAGTAAACACTAATTAAGGTTTTCTTTTTGATGTATGACATATAGTTTGATAGTATATATATATATATATATATATATATTCACTGAAAAAACCATAGGTTTCAGGGGCGTTATAGTTAGTTGGACATTTCACTCGTACAAAACCATAGAAATTCCCCGTTATAGTTAGTTCAGCTAACTATAACTCGCATCGCTCGCAATGCACTGCTGATGACGTCACATATTACATCACTCATGACATGGTCAGTGACATCACTCATGACATCACTGATGACATCTCAAATGACATCACTGATGACATCTCAAATGACATCACTGATGACATCACTGATGACATCATCCTTGTGATAGAGTGGCAGACCTCCTCTCACCCTAATATAACCTTTGAAACACACACTCAAAAATACAAACTAACATTTTCAAAACAATGGACATACCAATACCAGTTACAACACACCTATTCAGTAATTCCAAGATCTACACACACATCCACTCATTCACCAACAGTCCCTATACAGTCACTCATACATGTACTCACTCATCATATGTACTCATACACCTATACATCCTGTTACACACAGCCACTCATCCATAGAGTTACTCACACACATAGTCACACAGGCAAACAAAGTATCAAACATCCATTTACTTGCATATACAGTTATACACACACTACCACACTTACTTCTACAGAAACTTACACATACCTACTCTCTTAAACAATCACTTATAGAAACACCTACTTATTTGTACAGGAACTCTTCCAATCTCTCACTCTCACATATACTCACTTATATACACCAATACTCACATATACTAGTTTAAAACATATGTAGTTACTCATAAAGACACTATTGAGACAGTCATTCACTCACTAACACACCCATACACATACTCATCCACCTATACAGTCCTGCACACATGCTGTCTTCAACACATACAAACAGTGAGTCACTCATTCATGCATCTATGCACTAAGTAATACCCCCACCGAACCATACAGACACTCAGACACTCATACTGATACTCAAAAAACCAACTAATAACCCATATAGACACTCATGTAGCTACTCACCAACCCATGCAGTCACTTATACACAAAGTGAGAGACTGATACAGATATTTTCATATTTAAACATTACTCACTAACCCATGTATTCACTAAGATACACTTAGTCAGTTATACAATCAATTTTACAAAACAAAATCATCCATTTAGACACTTATATACCCATTTATTCTTCCATCGACCTTGAGATATACATATATAAAACATATTTAATTTTCAGAAAAACACACATTCACTGGATGATGTCATCAGTGATGTCATCAGTGATGTCATTTGAGATGTCATCAGTGATGTCATCAGTGATGTCACTGACCATGTCATGAGTGATGTAATATGTGACATCATCAGCAGTGCATTGCGGGCGCGCGAGTTATAGTTAGCTGAACTAACTATAACGGGGGAATTTCTATGGTTTTGTACGAGTGAAATGTCCAACTAACTAGAACGCCCCTGAAACGTATGGTTTTTTCAGTGAATTTCTAAGGTTTTTTAAATGCTAATTTCTAACTATAACGTGCCTGAAACCTATGGTTTTTTCAGTGAATTTCTAAGGTTTTTTAAATGCTAATTTCTAACTATAACGTGCCTGAAACCTATGGTTTTTTCAGTGAATATATATATATTTATTATACTATGTATACATGTGAAAATGTCTCGGTCCCCTGTTTGCCTCGGTGGCACGGAAAAAATGGGTGGAACTGACGTCAGCACGCCGACGAGGTTCTCTTATGGCTTCGATGACGTCATATGGTGTCGCGAGCGGAGCCGTGCTATTATGACGTCCTCGTTGACGTGGGAGAGCTAGGAAAGAATTTCCTTGGAATGCTGGTGCAGGGGATATTCACCTAAGTGTTCAGGCTAGTCCTTTGGGAGCAACTGTTTATGTTGCCACTCCAGAAACCGAAACCAGTGATCCGAGGGCAGAGGCCCTGCAGATGGCACACGAGGTGGGGTGCCCAGTCGTGTGCACCGGCGGGGCAGCGAAGTGACAAGCACCACAACCCACAAAAAAGGTAACGAGGGCACTGAATAACACAGCATCTTCTCTTTGTATCTGGCAGGAACAACGAAGTTAAAATGCCCTAGTACCAAAATGTAGAATTAGTGCTACAACGGTCTTCAAGAGGACCTGCGATGACGCTTCTGCCTCCCGTACCCTGGAGGCGGCACATGGGTCACGCGGTACGGTCATACTGCGGTGGGACGCACACTCGTTGACCTCTCATGGCACTGCTCCACACTTCAGGGAGGACGCTTTCCATTAGCTATGTTTTCTGATGACATGTCGCGCCGGCCCCGTCCAACAACAGAACTCCTTTAGATCCAAACAGACTCTTCCACTCTCTCACCGGAAGTGAAACCAGACCACGCGGACACTTTCACAATACAACAGCCGGGAATGCACTTTTCGGTAAAAAAACACATTCCTTCCTCCTAATTAATCAAATAAACGTCTCACTGAAGAACAGGGGCCAGCTTCGATCGGTAAACAGCCGTTACAACGACTTTTTACTTTGCGATACCATTACAACGCATGCATTACCACGCATGCGTTGTACATCACGAAGTCATTACTACGCATTTTTAGAACGCATGGTCATTTACCACGCATGCCTTTACAACGAATTTTGTTGTAAAGGTATGTATGGTAAATGACCATGCGTTCTAAAAACATGTAGACGATCCATGTCGTTGTAAGGAAACAGAGGCTGTTCCGTTTCCTCACAACGACGTGCACCGCCCCTCAGAGACGACGTGAAGCAGGAACCACGAGGAGTGAGAGGTAAGGGGGATTGGGAATGGGGTGGGGTTTCTTTTCTAGGGTAGTGCAGTGGTGTTTGGGTGGTGTAGGGGGTCGTGCTGGGGGTAGTGTTTTAGGGTTTAGGGTAGTGCAGTGGTGTTTGGTTAGTGTAGGGGGTCATGCTGGGGGTAGTGTTTTAGGGTTTAGGGTAGTGCAGTAGTGTAGGGGGTCGTGCTGGGGGTAGTGTTTTAGGCTTTAGGGTAGTGCAGTGGTGTATGGGTAGTGTAGGGGGTCATGCTGGGTTAGTGTTTTAGGGTAGTGCAGTGGTGTTTGAGTAGTGTAGGGGGTCATGCTGGTGGTAGTGGTTTAGGGTAGTGCAGTGGTGTTTGTGTAGTGTAGGGGGTCATGCTGGGGGTAGTGTTTTATGGTTTAGGGTAGTGCAGTGGTGTTTGGGTAGTGTAGGGGGTCGTGCTGGGGGTAGATTTAGGATAGTGCAGTGGTGTTTGGGTAGTGTAGGGAGTCGTGCTGGGGTAGTGTTTTAGGGTTTAGGGTAGTGCAGTGGTGTTTGTGTAGTGTAGGGGGTTGTGCTGGGGGTAGTGTTTTAGGGTTTATGTTTGTGCAGTGGTGTTTGGGTAGTGTAGGGGGTAGTATTGGGGTAGTGTTTTAGGGTTTAGGGTAGTGCAGTGGTGTTTGTGTAGTGTAGGGGGTAGTGCTGGGGGTAGTGTTTTAAGGTTTAGGGTAGTGCAGTGGTGTTTGGGTAGTGTAGGGGTTCATGCTGGGGGTAGTGTTTTAGGGTTTAGGGTATGGCAGTGGTGTTTGGGTAGTGTAGGGGTTGTGCTGGGGGTCGATTTAGGGTTTAGGGTAGTGCAGTGATGTTTGTGTTGTGAGGCGGTCGTGCTGGGGGTAGTGTTTTAGGGTTTAGGGTAGGGCTGTGGTGTTTGTATAGTGTAGGGGGGTTTAGGGTAGTGCAGTGGTGTTTGTGTAGTGTAGGGGGTAGTGTTTTAGGGTTTAGGGTAGTGCAGTGGTGTTTGTGTAGTGTAGGGGGTCATGCTGTGGGTAGTGTTTTAGGGTGTAGGGTAGTGCAGTTGTGTTTGTGTAGTGTACGGGGTCGTGTTTTAGGGTATAGGGTAGTGCAGTGGTGTTTGGGTAGTGTAGGGGTCATGCTGGGGTTAGTGTTTTAGGGTTTAGGGTAGCGCAGTGGTGTTTGGGTAGTGTAGGGGGTCGTGCTGGGGGTAGTGTTTTAGGGTTTAGGGTAGTGCAGTGGTGTTTGTGTAGTGTGGGAGGTCATGCTGGGGGTAGATTTAGGGTTTAGTGTAGTGCAGTGGTGTTTAGGTAGTGTAGGGAGTTGTGCTGGGGGTAGTGTTTTAGGGTTTAGGGTAGTCCAGTGGTGTTTGTGTAGTGTAGGGAGTCGTGCTGGGGTAGTGTTTTAGGGTTTAGGGTAGTGCAGTGGTGTTTGGGTAGTGTAGGGGTCGTGCTGGGGTAGTGTTTTAGGGTTTAGGGTAGTGCAGTGGTGTTTGTGTAGTGTAGGGGGTCATGCTGGGGGTAGTGTTTTAGGGTTTAGGGTAGTGCAATGGTGTTTGTGTAGTGTAGGGGTAGTGTTTTAGGGTTTAGGGTAGTGCAGTGGTATTTGTGTAGTGTAGGGGGTAGATTTAGGGTTTAGGGTAGTGCAGTGGTGTTTGGGTAGTGTAGGGGTCGTGCTGGGGTAGTGTTTTTGAGTTTAGGGTAGTGCAGTTGTGTTTGGGTAGTGAAGGGGTCGTGCTGGGGGTAGTGTTTTAGGGTTTAGGGTAGTGCAGTGGTGTTTGTATAGTGTAGGGGTCAACCAACATGAATTTGTCCTTGTGTGATGTAACCAATGCTCATGTAAAGCACTCCAATACCTGACCAGTCTGCACTATATAAAACTGCAAAAAACAAAAATAAAAAGTGTTTTGCACACTTCTGTCATTGGGCTATACGTGGGCTACCTCTGGGTGATATTTGTGCTACATTTGGGCTCTTTTTCTCTGGTGGCCATCTTGGGAGACTTATTTGTTATGAAGTTTCCTAATTTCCTCATTTACTACAGTCTCCTCAGTAGGAAATGCTTTCAGTTTTTACTTTGATTCCATCAAGAAGGCATTCAGATGTGTCACACATTTGCCATAAATTCAGAATGTTAGCACTCTAGTTGTTCATTAGATCACTGTAGTAAAGCTACTGCTCACCAAGGAGTTAACTGGAAGTCTACTGCTGATATTGAAAGTGATTGTTTCAGTCTGCATCTCAGAATTTTCTAATGAAATAGAAGAGGATTTGAGATCTCACTTAAAACATGCCCTAAATTTTCTTTTTGCAGCACTAACCATAATTTCTATGGCAAAATGAACCCCCTCATTTTGTTCCTTTTTAAATTAAATGTTTTAAGTGTTACCAGTTTATTCCAATCAAGATGGCTTCAGGTGTGCCATACTTTTGTCATAAGTAAGGCTGTTAGCACTCTAGTTGTTCTTTAGAACACTCTGGGAAGCTGCAGTAGAACACAAAGGCATCAACTGACAGGCTGCTCCTGTTGAAATATAACATGAAGATATTTGAGATCTCACTTAAAACATGTCCTAATTTTTCTTTCTACAGCACTAACCATAATTTCTATGGCAAAATGAACCCCTCATTGTGTTCCTTTTAAATTAAATGTTTTAAGTGTTACCAGTTTATTCCAATCAAGATGGCTTCAGGTGTGCCATACTTTTGTCATAAGTAAGACTGTTAGTGCTCTAGTTGTTCTTTAGAACACTCTGGGAAGCTGTAGTAGAACACAAAGGCATCAACTGACAGGCTGCTCCTGTTGAAATATAACAGGAAGATATTTGAGATCACACTTGAAACATGTCCTAATTTTTCTTTCTACAGCACTAACCATAATTTCTATGACAAAATGAACCCCATCATTTTGTTCCTTTTTAAATTAAATGTTTTAAGTGTTACCAGTTTATTCCAATCAAGATGGCTTCAGGTGTACCATACTTTTGTCATAAGTAAGGCTGTTAGCACTCTAGTTGTTCTTTAGAACTCTCTGGGAAGCTGCAGTAGAACACAAAGGAATCAACTGACAGTCTCTGCCATTGTTGGATGTACATGTTTTACTGAGAATGTCAGACTTCATTCTCACATGACTGAGAAAGATAATGTGAATTTACAGAAAATATGCTCTCATTTTAGCTTCTGGAGCACCTTCCAAAACTGTATGGGACAAGCATGTGAAAATAGTTCTCTCAAACATGATTCATGATATCCCAGCAGAAGGTTTTTCACAGGGTAAAATCACCTTAGAACACACCACAATTCCTGAAATTAGTATGGTACCATCAACAAATGAATTCTAATGTAACTAAAGTCTGTTATCACCCTTTATAGTTCTCCTTTTGGTAACCCTCAAAATCTTCGATTCACTACAATGCATTTCAATGGGGTACTATCATTTATATTGGTCCCAAGATGGCTGCCAGCAATTCCAGGATGAAGTGCTGACAGCCAATCAGATCTCACGATGACATGTGTGGTTAGGCTCCGCCCAGATATATATGTGTTTTTACTTTTGATTTTCTCAGCAACTACTGAACGGATTTACACCATTTAACAAAAAGGGTTCTTTCTGAACCAAGAACTACCTCTTTGCCAAATTTGGTGTAATTCCGTGGCTAAAGTTTCCTATGGGAAAATGAATGGGGAAAACACGTTTTGGGACCCCCCTTTTTTCTCGGCCTCCGCTTGACAAATCACCCCGAAACTTTCAGGGTAGGAGTGGACCGGAGCGGGCCATAAAGTTTGAAAATTTCGCGAAGATTCGTCAACCGACGCAAGAGTTATTTCAAATAGAATGTTGCAGATTTCCTATGGAAAATAGGTCCTAACTATAACTATCTACTGGCGACCGCCAGTAGATAATATATATATATATTATTTTCGAAACGCGTCAGGCTCGAGTTTTGTGGAGCTGTGAAAGGTATCAGAAAGGACATGCTTCCATACCTGTGAGGCGGGCAGTGCTTGGGGCCCGTGTCAGCATTCGAGTGCCTCTTGTAAAAGGATTCCAGGCCGGAGCATGATGTATAGGCGGTGCCCTTGCCGCCGAGAGTGCACTACCCCTGAAGGACTGGGGGCCACCGGGGATGACATTCAGCATCTTCGATATGTGGAATGACTGGCAGAGGATGAGGATGCAATTCCTGACTGAGGCTCTCTTGTGAGTTTTAAACATTCAGCAGAATATTGCACGTACTTTACCTGAACTGCAACTCCCAGCATTAAGTGCGCAGGCTTATGCAAAGCAGCCCATAGGGGGCGCGCAATAAAGGGAAATGCCGAGCAGCAGTGTGGTGGTGTGCGTGGTTCTTCTCTGCACTACAAGCCTTTGAAAAAGAATTAATTTCGAAACGCGTCAGGCTCGAGTTTTGTGGAGCTGTGAAAGGTATCAGAAAGGACATGCTTCCATACCTGTGAGGCGGGCAGTGCTTGGGGCCCCTGTCAGCATTCGAGTGCCTCTTGTAAAAGGATTCCAGGCCGGAGCATGATGTATAGGCGGTGCCCTTGCCGCCGAGAGTGCACCACCCCTGAAGGACTGGGGGCCACCGGGGATGACATTCAGCATCTTCGATATGTGGAATGACTGGCAGAGGATGAGGATGCAATTCCTGACTGAGGCTCTCTTGTGAGTTTTAAACATTCAGCAGAATATTGCACGTACTTTACCTGAACTGCAACTCCCAGCATTAAGTGCGCAGGCTTATGCAAAGCAGCCCATAGGGGGCGCGCAATAAAGGGAAATGCCGAGCAGCAGTGTGGTGGTGTGCGTGGTTCTTCTCTGCACTACAAGCCTTTGAAAAAGAATTAATTTCGAAACGCGTCAGGCTCGAGTTTTGTGGAGCTGTGAAAGGTATCAGAAAGGACATGCTTCCATACCTGTGAGGCGGGCAGTGCTTGGGGCCCGTGTCAGCATTCGAGTGCCTCTTGTAAAAGGATTCCAGGCCGGAGAATGATATATATATATATATCACTGAAAAAACCATAGGTTTTAGGGACAGTTATAGTTAGTTGGACATTTCACTCGTACAAAACCCGTGAAATTCCCCCGTTATAGTTAGTTCAGCTAACTATAACTCGCGCCCCCGCAATGCACTGCTGATGACGTCACATATTACATCACTCATGACATGGTCAGTGACATCACTGATGACATCACTGATGACATCTCAAATGACATCACTGATGACATCACTGATGACATCATCCATGTGATAATTTGATGCATCTTCTCACACCCTAATATAACTTTTGATACACCCACTGTAAATTACAGACTGCCATTGTCAAAACCATAGACACTCCAACTCTGTTGTGCTTACTGGAGGTACCTGGTGGGCTAGTTGGCCCCCAGGGACCCTCAGGATTGAAGAGGATTTAATTCCCCATCTTAAAACGCGCCACGGGCCTGTTTGCACACATGTCACCTCAAGCCCCACCCCCTCCCTTCACCACTGTGCAAACGCGCCCCGTGGCGCATTTTAAGTTGCGGGATTAAGTCCTCTTCAATCCTGAGGGTCCCTGGAGTCCAACTAGCCCACCATGTACCTCCAAAAAGCGCCACAGAGCTGAGTTGCAGAGAGGTGTAAAAAGGGGCGTGGCCTCTGTACACCTCTCTGCAACGCAGCTCCTGGCGCATACTGGAGGTTCCTGGTGGGCTAGTTTGCCCCCAGGGACTCCCAGTATTGAAGGGGAATTATTTCCTTCTTAAAACGCGCCAGGGGGCGCGTTTGCAGACTGCTGCAGGGAGGGGGCTGGGCCTCAGGCACGATGCCGGTGTTTTTTTTTTTTTTTTCTTTTGTATGGGAGGGGGGCTGCGTGGCCCCCCTTCCCTCGGGCACTTTTGGCCCCGGGGGCCCCATCCCCCGGGGCCTGAGGATTTTCTTTTTTTTGTAAAAAAAAAACGGGTAGGGGGCCGCGTGGCCCCCCTTCCCTGGGCCTCTATTGGCCCCGGGGACCCCATCCCCCGGGGCATGCCCTCTTTTTTTAATAAAAATGTTTTGGAGGGGGCTACGTGGCCCCCTCCTCAGGCATTTAAGGCCCCGGGACCCCATCCCCGGGGCCGGCCTTGACGTTTTTTTAAAATTGATTTTTGGGGAGGGGGCTGCGTGGCCCCCTCCCGGGCCACTAATGGCCCCGGGGACCCCATCCCCGGGGCCTGGCCACTCGTTGGGGACCGTGGGGGTCCCCAATCCCCACACGGTCCCGCTCGGCTCCCCACGTCCTGTGGGAGCCGGCATTGCTTTTCCATAAGGGAGCTGCTGACATGCAGCTCCCCTTATGGAAAAGCAATTCTGCTTGCTTCATTGAAGCGAGAGCAGGTTTCCTGCTCTCGCTTCAATGAAGCAAGCAAGTTTGCAATCACAGGACGGGAGCCGCGAGGCTCCCGTCCTGTGATTGCAAACAGCAGTGTCCCGGGGTAGGCATCCCGGGACACTGCAGGAGCCGGCCCTGGGGGTGGCGGTCCCCAGGGCCATCACTGGCTCCAGCAGGGGCCGCGCGGCCCCCCTCCCACCATCTACAAAGCCCCGGGAGGTGGTGGTCCTCGGGCTTTGGGGTCCGAAACGGACCCCCACATTTCTTTAATTAGTGCCCCGGGAGGTGGCGGTCCCCGGGGCGTGTGGGGGGGCTGGAGCCTCCCCACACAGGTCATGTATTAATAAAAAAAAGAAGCCCCGGGGGGTGGCGGTCCCCGTGGCTGCGGGGGGGCCGTGAGCCCCCCGCCAGCATTATAATTTGAAAGCCCCAGGGGGTGGCGGTCCCCGGGGCTTGGGGGAGCTTTAGAGGCCCCCCCACACATTATTTCATTTACCCCCCATGCCCACGGGACTTGGCCCACCCGGGTGCGAAATACCATCGAAGCGCGGGAGACCGCGCTTCGTTTTTTTTTTTTTTATCGGCTGGATCCGCGCACCCAGCGCGTTTTTGCCGATTTTTAAGCAGGCCTAGGGGGTCAGGGTGTTTCTACCCTGCCCCCTTTTCTTGTTTTGCGCACTTGTTTTACTGCTTTCTTGTGCCTCAGTTCTACTGAGGAACAAGATGGCTGCCAACACTTCCTGGTTTGGAGTGTTGACAGCCAATTAGCATACAGCTGGTCATCGGGAGGGTGTGCGGATCCTACGCGGCCATAGATATATATGTGATTTTACTTTTGATTTTCTCAGGAACTACTGAACGGATTTACACCATTTAAGCAAAAGGCACGACTCTGAACCAAGGGCTACCTTTTTGCCAAATTTGGTGTAATTCCGTTCAGCAGTTCGGGCTGTAGCTGCGATGAAAGGTTCCTATGGAAAATTGCATGGGGAAAACACGTTTTGGGACCCCCCTTTTTTCTCGGCCTCCGCTTGACGAATCATCCCGAGACTTTCAAGATAGGAGCGGACCGGAGCGGGCCACAAAGTTTGAAAATTTCGCGTACATTCGTCAACCGGCGCCAAAGTTATTTCAAATAGAATGTTGCGGATTTCCTATGAAAAATAGGTCCTAACTATAACTATCTACTGGCGACCGCCAGTAGATAATATATTCAGTTCCACAAATGTCCAAAACACAAAGCACACTCCTCACCAGGATATTAATGATGCACAGCATGCCAAAGGTCAGCATGATATTTCCCTTAATGTTCCATTCGCCCAACGCGTTTCAGAAAAAATATTTCCTTGTTCACGGGCAGCAGCAAAGTAAAATCTCACGAGACTGCGCACTGCTTATGGAACATTAAGGGAAATATCATGCTGACCTTTGACATGCTGTGCATCATTAATATCCTGGTGAGGAGTGTGCTTTGTGTTTTGGACATTTGTGGAACTGAATATGTATATATATATATATATATATATATATGTATATATATATATATATATATATATATATAGGTTGGGATTTACATGTTTGTAGTTTATGCTCATTTTTGGGGATTTGTATTGGTAGCATTTTAATTATATAATTTAATGGATTGTATGGAAAATATTTTGTTGATGTAATATATTTTCATTTAATTTAAATATGTGTATGAAATGTTTTGGGTTTATTTGAAGTAATTATTTTATCTCAAGGTGTTTTTCTAAAATATTTATTCATGATTATTACATTTTTTTGCTGATAATATTGTAGTTGATATTGGGTGAATCGAAATTTTTACATATTATATGTTTATTTAAATGTAACAATATTTTAGTTTCCAATATTTTTGTTTTCGATATAGGTAAAAATCGATATTTTTAACAACAAAGAGCCTGATTCGATGGCGGACGGATCATCCGCCATCGTCCCGGGGATGAGACCGCGCTTCGTTTTTTTTTTTATCAGCTGGCTGCAGCACCCGCCGCAATGGAAAAAAGGCAGGTTTTGCCTTTCCCTGCACTATGTGGCAGGCACCACGCGGTATGTCAACAATGGGTTGTGAAATGCACACCTGTGTACTCAATACTTCTCACGCTTGACTGCTTCAGACCTATAGAGGCGTGCAAGTTTGCTCCGCGCTCCGCCCCACTGCGCTGCAGTATAAACGAACACGAAGGAACCAGTTTGGGTTCCAATCAAACTGCACAGCCATGTGAGAAACTGAATAAATCAAATCAATTAAGTTCTCCATTTTATCTTTGTTTTCACTCCATGCTTGCTCCATTACTCGTTTATCCATATTTCTTTTTATCACATTATCTTCAGTTCATTTGATACATTCCATCACCATGCCAAGCTTCGCGCATACACAGGAAGGACACCGATTGATTCCACATGTTGCGTCTTTATTTTAAAAATGACCCAATGCATTTCGGGAAGCCATCTTCCCTTCGTCAGGGGTATCTACAATACAAAATTAAATAAATTCGTAAAGATTGCCATCAGCAAAAAAAGCTGCATTCAAACATTAACCATATGTCAACATTCATTTACTCTACTCCCTGTACAAGAAATTCATCAATGCTGCGTACGCTTTTCATTAAGCTAACCTAAAACATTTCTCATAGTTTGTTTCACCAGAGCTTTAGATTGCACTCCCTGATCCTTAGTGGACTCACAGATATCTCCCATTGGGACCTCCCATGTCAACATATTGTTCTCCCAATATCCGAAGATATTCTTATATCCCTTCTCCTGGCAGTGGGCTTACCGTAACATGAGTACTTTCATCAACGTTAAAGACCCAGATTCACATCTATCGTCACGCGTTCTTAAAACTGAAAAGCGGGACAGGTCCTTTCATTTCCTACTCGATAACGTGCCGCAGCTAAAACTGAATACGTTATAAATAGCCTACTCCGTAATGGGATGCCCCTCCCCTTCCCCACAGCCGATCTGTTTCTTACACATCTCTCTTGGCATTCAACAACGGACTGAAAGCTGTTACACATTACGTGACTGTCTCACTATCAGTACATGACACTGCATTTCCCACAATGCATCTACAACTGCTTTCCTCAAACCCCGACTCACTGGAAAGACTAATGACAACAAACAGCGTAATCTATACATGAAACGACTTGCAGTTCACAGCATGACTGATACATGAATATAACTAGCATCATGAATCCATTGTCACCAAGTTTCATAACACAAAATACTTTGTCTCTTCTGATAAAATACTGATGGCAGTCTTTGATGTTCAACCGGCTCTACTCCTTCGCTGTAAGATGTCATACGCATGGTCCTTTAATTCCATGTTTATCAAACACATTTCTTTATTTAAACTGTTCGTACTCCACATTTTATTCAAGGGTGCAAATTCACCGGGATGGGCGGAAATATCATGCAAAATGTCAACAATGGGTTGTGAAATGCACACCTGTGTACTCAATACTTCTCACGCTTGACTGCTTCAGACCTATAGAGGCGTGCAAGTTTGCTCCGCGCTCCGCCCCACTGCGCTGCAGTATAAACGAACACGAAGGAACCAGATTGGGTTCCAATCAAACTGCACAGCCATGTGAGAAACTGAATAAATCAAATCAATTAAGTTCTCCATTTTATCTTTGTTTTCACTCCATGCTTGCTCCATTACACGTTTATCCATATTTATTTGAAGTAATTATTTTATCTCAAGGTGTTTTTCTAAAATATTTATTCATGATTATTACATTTTTTTGCTGATAATATTGTAGTTGATATTGGGTGAATCGAAATTTTTACATATTATATGTTTATTTAAATGTAACAATATTTTAGTTTCCAATATTTTTGTTTTCGATATAGGTAAAAATCGATATTTTTAACAACAAAGAGCCTGATTCGATGGCGGACGGATCATCCGCCATCGTCCCGGGGATGAGACCGCGCTTCGTTTTTTTTTTTTATCAGCTGGCTGCAGCACCCGCCGCAATGGAAAAAAGGCAGGTTTTGCCTTTCCCTGCACTACGTGGCAGGCACCACGCGGTGCCTGCCACATGGTGCAGGGAAATGTATGCCCCCCCAAGTGCAAAAACAAACTGCCCCTGCACAAAGGGGGCCTGCAACGGGTCCCCAAAGGGCATCCCCGCCAGCCTTTCCATGGCAGATGAACCGCCATGGAAAGGCTGGTGGGGAGCCAGCATTGTAATCTGACTGGTGTTGCCTGCTAGGCACCGCCGGCATGCATTACATGCTGAGGGCCTCTGCAGCACCGGCGGGCTCAAGGAGCACATCAGATACGTGGCGGTCGGTGTTTCCGACTGCCACGGTACCGCCCGCCATCATAATATGGCGGGTGGAAAATGGCCTCACGATGGCGGAGAACCTGCCACCGACAGCTTGTCGGTGGTGCGGGTTTACCGCCATCGTAATGACCCCAATATTTGTGTTCTCGATATTTGTGGTTATATTAGTTAAGTATAGGAAGTCCATATTTTTGTTATTAATGTTTAATTTCCAATATTTTTGTGCTTTGCTATTGTATGCATCGATATTATGTCAGTGATCCGGTGAAATCAGCTCAATTTGCAGTATGTGGCAAACACTGATAGCAGATGTGCTAATTGGAGTGGTTTGGGGTTTTCTTGATTCCGGACACCAATGCCTGAGGAGTCAAAATTAGATGTATTGTGTTGTGGGGTGCACTCCCCCCCCTCTTGTTTGATTCCTAACTGATGGACCATAATTTTCCATGTGATGTTGGTGACTATACTGTTAGCAAAGATTTGTAAGATTTGTTAAATTAAGGGAAGTTTTTTCGCAGCTGTTGCTGACTTTGGGGAGGGACATTAATATGGCGTCTGGTGAGCTGGATGATGCACCGAAAGTACTGTTGATTGTTTACTGTTGGCAATGATTGACAACTGGAATGTTCACAAATCTTAAAGATTTGTAACAGTGGAAAGAATCTAGAATATTTAACCATATTCACTTGTTTTGTATATGTGACTTTTGCAATCAGCAAAATGTTCAATAAAACATTTATTATTTTACATATGTATGACAAAGAGTGCAGCGATATATTTTATAAACAATTATGGATGTTGTTTCTTATTGGTTTGAAGTATCTGTTGACTGCCAATGTGCTTACTAAATGTCATGGCTTTAGTAGGCCCTAAAACCATATTATTCAAGGTTATACAACTGCACATTTTGCAATCTGTAAACTCACTTTCAGTTTTGGCAACTGAAAGCAGGATTTTGGGAGAATAATAAACTCAGTATTGTATTCATGAATGAAGTTTCCTCCTCAAGGAAGTCTTGTGCTTCCTTGGAGAGGATCATGCCACCTGCTAATTAGTTATGTTTTCGCCAAAAGTAACACGTTTCTGACACATGATCAGGTTATATAGCTTATATTAGGAGAAATCTCATATAAGCTGTCCTAACTTTTATGTGTTTGAGCACTATGCTCCAACTGACCTTTTTCTAGTGGTGAGAAATCTGGCCAGTTTTTTTGACAATTGTCTTTGAATTATTTTGTTGTTCTGCTTGCTATTTTGCATTTAATGCAAATTTGCCTTTGGTCTTCAACATGTGTTGTGTTTTGTTTTTACCATTGTGTATGTTCCATTTTGCTGTGGAATGTTACCATTCATGTAAAATCCATGTAACAAATAAACTGTATGTACTCTAAGTTGCTGTAAGTGTAGAGAGCAACAGTAATATTGTGTTCTGTTTAATATAAGAAAGCTGTCATTTGTGAGAGACTGCAGAGAATCAGAGGGAACCTCACATCAGAGAGAGCCTGAATCTAATGAGACATGACATGTGGCTACAAACTGCAATCTCTTGTGTGCCTCCTCTCACATTCCTACCCCTCTTGCCCCTTCTTCGTCATCAGCACCACCAACATATTCAGTGCTGTCCAAAGGGAAGGAAACTGGTGAGTTTCACGTCATTCCTGCAGCAACATTCAGATCTACAGGTTTTGGTGAATTGAGTCTGACATACAGACAGGAGAAGACAAAATAAAAAAAAATGTTGTTAATCATTATAAGCTCATCTGGCTTTTTTTCTGGAGTGATTCATGAGCTAAATAGTAAAAATAATATTGACTCACTTGTTTTGACATTTTCCATTGCAAACTTGTCTGAGTAAAAGAAGATGTAATGACACTCACTGCAACCATAATAACTTTAGTACTGTAATGAGACCCATAAACTCCTTTAAATGACAGTCGTGCAAGGAATGATAAAGCTGTTTTTCAGCTTTGCTTAGTCCTTTACATGGTTACAGTGGGATAAAGCATCTGCTCCACCAACTCTGAGGTATGTTGCATTTAGAAATTAAATTCATACAGTGCAATAAATCACACAATTGGGAGAATAGGTTTAGCAAACAAGCTACTGCGATGGAAAGGTGGAATACGGGAAAAGACGTGGTTGACGTCATAGATGTCACCCTCACCGGCCTGCTAGTCACATATATTTTGCTAATGGTTAGCTTTAAAATGAAACACAGTTAACAAGCCACCCTTGCACAGATACATACCTTGATGATGCACAGCTGTGCTCTGCCTCTGGTACATAGACTTTAATTTACTTTCCATAATGTTTTCTACCATATGTATATTTATATCACAGTTGCCGTTAACTGACCTACAGATTTCAATGAAAAAAGCATTTGCCAATTCATACAAAAAGATAAACAAGAGCAAATGTGAATGTATCTCAAAATACTAACAAGATGATAACTTTTAGTTCAATAGGCTTCCTAAAGAACCCACAGCTGCAAAATGCTGCATTCGTCTTCATCAATCGTGCCCTTCTGTTTGCACTTTTTCAGTAAGGCCAGCTGAAAAGCGAGGTTAACTCTGCTTTCAGAAATGATAACAAAATGTCTCATGTTGAGGATCATCCCTTTTGGAGGACAACTTGAACAGAAGAAGTGCTCTAGCCACAAGGTCCAGAGGAATAGATGGATGATTGCAGAATAAATTATTCAATGAACTAAAATTAATGTTGCCCATAGATTATATATTTGATTATCTTACATGGTTAGCAAGCTAAACAAAAAATTGATTAATTTCAAATCATGTTCCAGATATATTTTTATTTTTTCATACTTTTCTCGTGTATATGATCTTAGTCCTCAAGTAATGAAAACGGTTCAATGTGTATTCAACGACAAACCTACCTGAAAAAACTGGTTGGGATCAAATCTTTTATGACATTTTGTTTTCTCCAAAAATGAATTGCACAAGGTTGACGAAACCAATTTGATGAAAGTCCTTCTTGGAATTTTTTTTCTACTGATAGTTTTTCTATCCCATTTTGGGGAGCTGGTCCGCTTAAACCCTTTGAGCCTTCCTTGCATATCTTTAAAAAAATCTCTTTTAAGGGGTCTCCCACCTTTAACCGCCACCAACCATTTCACCCTTCCCCTGCCAATAAACACTCCACCTCCCTCCCCTCCCGCCAAGAGACATTTTTACAAAGCACTCCTACCAACCCCATACCCTATCCGCACCATACCGTATCCTCTATTCCCACGCTCTTCCCTTCTCACTCTCCTCTTCTTTAACCCTTGCTTCGTCATCCTCTTCTACACTTTCGGGTTGCCATTGGCATAAAAAAATACTACTGCAACCTTTTTTTTTTCTTTTTTTTTTTAAAATGAATATTTAACTTTACCTTTCTTAGTACAATGGGAATTGTAAGTTTAATTTTTCTGGAACCAGGTTTCAATCTTGGGCCTAGTGTACCTTTTTCACTAAAATATTCTATTTTCGTAGAAAAAATATGTAATCGTTTTTGGCATTTCTCCAAAATGAAGTTGCGTCATCATGCTTTCGTCAGGCAGGCTTTCTTCATTTTGGAAATTCCTCATAATTATGGAATTCCAATGGAAACAATTGGCATTAGACGACATGTTGCTTTTTCTTCTTGACCTGTGAGACATTTTCTTTGTGTTTGCATGTGGCAGTGACTGAAAAGGAATTAGTTTAGCAAATGGCAGGCAACAATTTAAATTAATTCTTAGACCACCACAATCAACATTCAATGCAGAGTGTGTGTTTGCAGCAGACGACAGCAATGCACCCTTCTCCTAGGATGACAATCTGCTTTAATGACAACTAGGAAATTAATTTCATATTTACTAAAGGATAGTCCACTTCCCCATTTTCATTGGGGAAACTGTCCAAATTAGAAAGTGTTAAGGTAGAAGTAACGTTTGTGGGTACGGTATTGTCTCTTATCTTTTAGACCGGGTAGACTGTCAAGGTGCTGGTAAAAAAATGAAACTTTCAGTGAATAATACCTCTTACAGATGTAGTCTGAAACAGTAACCCCAGGTTTGGCATTACTGCCTCGATCTGAGAGCCCCTCATCAACATCTGATGCTACTTGTGGCGCTGCATAATCCTCTGGAGGCAAATGAATGATTATTTTTGGCGTGCTCAGTCTCCCTGGCTGCACAACAGATATTTCAGTGCCAGGCTTCCAAGCTCTGGCCACTGCTCCATTTTCCAGTGCCAATATGTCAATGTGCCATCTTCTCAGTCATTATTTTTGACAAGCTTTGCTGTTTAGTTTGCTGATTGTATGAGATTGTCAGCAGTTCCATTAATGAAAAACATTCCCTAAAATTGCAATGGTCTTTGAATGATGCTGGTGATGAGCTGAGTCATGAAGTGAGAATGGGCAGGCTGTGGTGACAGTGTGACACAGCACAAGTCGCCACTGCACTGTGCACAGCCGTGTGTCGATGGTACTTCTAGGGTTCCACTCTACCCTTACATTTTCAGCTGGATAGTCGTATTTGCAGACACTCCCTTCGTGATCAATTCCCTAAACTTAATGACGCCCTCAGATGCAAACAGCAGAAGCTAAACACTGCATATCTTTAAGAGGGATTGAGAATAGTACCACAGATGCATTCCTCAGAGGCTAATGGGCCAGTGCTCAGCCTGAATGTTCTCCAGATGCCAGAGTAAGCTAGCATCAAAACTAACAGATTCATCATCTTCGCTATTGCCAATTTTTTTTTTAGCATATGCATCTTGACCTTTAGTATATGGATTCTCTGGTAGCTTCATCCCTGCTAACTACATTTTGAGGTACTAGAAAGGTGCAAGCCCTTTCATAATGCACTTCATTGTCCCCCCATTGCAGGTTGTCAATGATATGGCTTTGGCAGACGCATTACCTTATTTGGCTTAGCCGTTGAGGGCTCTGAATAAGGTGTTGGCACATGTCGAAGATAGAGGACCTGATTTAGAGCTTGGCAGATGGATTACTTTGTCACAACATGATGGATATCCCATCCACTGTATTACAAGTACCACAGGATAAAATACACTTGCCATAAGGTGGATGGGATTTCCATGAAGTTGTGCTGGAGTAACCTGTCCGCCAATCTCTAAAATAGGATCTCGATTCCTAAGAGTTTTGAAACTCCTTGATGACAGAATGTATCAGGGGTGTTTGGGAGCCTTAGAAAGTGGTGGGCGAGCGAAGTGCCAAACACATCCCCAAAAACAAAATGAAACCCCTCCCTCCAAAAGCCAAAACCAAACCAACCCCTCCCTCCAAAAGCCCAAATAAAAACAACCCCTCCATCCGAAAGCCCAAAATAGAACATAACCATTAACTTAATCACTACACTTACATGCATTACACATTTCTAACAAATAAAATAAAATAAAATGGTACTTACCGACAGGCTGTACATCCTCCTCGGTGTTTCTCTGCAGTCTGATACACGAAGAGATCCCCAACCAATCCAGACGCTGCTCTCATGCTGCTAACCAGCATGAGAGAAGCACCAGGATTGGATGGGGCAGGTTGGCTGAACACTCCCTCAGGCCCTGGAGGCCGGTCCTTGTTTTCCACCCAGCTGTCTAAAACAGCTGGGTTGGAGAGCTGTAAAGTGTGCATGTCAGACTGACTGTCGTAAGACAGCCGGCCAAACTGACAAGCGCACTTTAGGGAATCTAGTCAAGCCACTGCTCAAGTCTTTTATGGTGCCAATTGGCACCAGAGAACATGCCCCTCATTTTCCTGGTTCGTGGACAGGCTGGCGGAACGCCTCACTGAAAATTAAAATGGCAAAGAAATAATTTCATTGCAATTTTATTTTTAGCATGGATTGCAATGGGCGGGGTGCAATGCTTTCCCATCCTCATGAAGAAACCGCCGCTGGAGGAGAGCACATAGGTATTAAAGGAACCCAACTGAACAATCGTGGTAGACTGGAGCAGAGCATCTCCTCCCTGAGAGAAGATGCATCCAGAAGACAAGAGCAAATGATTGTGGGAAAGGACAGACCCACACATTGAACTATATATTGGTAAAGACTCTGAAGTGTCAGGAAGCACGATTCTTAGAAACAAATGCAAATCTAGAAATTTAGATCTCAATCAAAGCAAGTGACAAATTAAAAGACAGAGGCCTAAATTTGCAAAGCTTTTACACAACGCAGCGCAGCACCCAAAGTTGCTGTGCTCACTGCATTGCTTAAGAGGGTGAAGGAAAGAGAAGGACAGCAGCATATCTACAGAGATATGGCTCGCTCCTCCCTCTCCCTAGCGCTGGCACACAATTCGGCTGCCGAGTGCCATGCACACACCTTTGCGCCATAGTGCTAGAGTGTGCGGTGACTCTAACATAGGTTTTTTTACTGGAAGGGTACACTTCCAGTACAAAATACTATGCTTAGGCTAACTTTAAAATGTTTGCAATATTGGCTGAGTGTAGTACAGTACTGCACAGTACTTCTCTGTATGCTCACTGGAAAGGTAATGGGCATATAGTTTACATTCTGGTTTCATGGGAACTGAGCTCTGATCTATGTTTAGAAACTTCAAAAACTCTGCTCATAAGGTAAAAGTGTAGCATTTTTGTGTCTTTTCTGATATCTGTCCTGGTGCCAACCTATAACAGGTCGCACACACGGGCAGTAGACGACTGATCCATGATGGCTGATGGAAGAGAACTCAAAAACACAAAAAGAAGAGGGACTAGGAGGAAATGGAAAAGAAGGTCCAGTACCCGAGCTCCCAAAGTCTACGTTTCCATCACTAGAGGGTAACTGTTCCTAGGAAAAAGCTGGCCTATTAGGTCACTGGAAGGACAGGTGAGAGGAACTCTTTCGAGGAGTATTGGTTGGATATATTAAGCTCAGAGGGGGGAATTCCTCCTTGTTGAAGAAGTGCCCTCACACACCCAAGCGGGTGTCATGCTTCATCATTGGGCGTTGCTCCTCGTGGGGGTGGTGCTGCTGTCCCCCATGGGCCCCGCGAGAGGGCTCTTTGTCTGAGATCTTTTGGAGGAACGCCGCAGTGGTGAGTGCAGGTGTGCGGGGAGTGGTGTGAGTGAGTTAAAAATATTGCACTAGTACCCTGAAATAACTTTATTCTGGGGTCCGTGTGATATGATTAAAAATTGGAGCCAAGAGGAATACTCTTGATCTGGTAGTCAGAATTGGGAGCATTTTCCTTCTGCTTATCTCAGTGCTAGTGGTGATAAAAAACTGATGGTATCAGGTCGACATGTTTCACGCCTCTTGTGGTCCCGAGTGGATCCAATGGCGTTTCTTCAGGACCGTGCAAAGTGTGAGAAGTGAAGTACAGGGGTCTGAGACTGCGACACTCAGTACACCCTGTAATGATACCTAGATTCAGGTGTGGTCAGGGCGACTCTGCACCCGAACAGATATGGCCACCTTGGTTTCAAAATCCAACCTAAGAAAGGAGAAAAAGGAGAAAGAGAAAGCAACACTTGTCCATAAAAGTAATCCTACTCGGTAGTGTTATGAAGATTAGGCCATACACTGCATCCGTACTTGATAAGGATTTGTTGGAAAAAGGCTGAGTTGTCCATCTCAGCGTGAGAGTGGTTTTCAATTTAAAAGAAGCATGCTAGCGCACACACAGTACACATGCCGGAAACCGGCTGTGAAGTGATCCAACACACTGCTCATCTGTGCCAAGGATTGTATGATAGGCAGTGAGTGACAGAGACACTCCCACACACACGAGGTGTGGGGGTGCCTATCCGAGTGTGGCGTGTAATATGTGATCAGTGGTGAGGTTTCTTAAAAAGGCATGCTCGTCAGAGGATAAACAAGTGTCCAAAGTGGTGGATATGTGACACAGACGTAATAGACACACAACACATAAACACTGATACCACTACCCAAAAAGTCGTTTGGGATAGGCTCATCTGCGTGGAGCGCGATATAGAGAAGTATACCTGAAAGTAATATAATTTCAATAAACACATTGCCGCGGGTTCTTTTAAGTGGAGGAAAACACCACTTTGGTGTCGACAGCAGGATGAAAATACTCACATTGACTTTGACAAGAAACAAGCTCGTTACCTGCCCTCCGCTGCTCAATCACCAGTGGGAGAGAGGAACGTTGCTTCCACCTTTAACCACACCTGACTGCCAGCGTGTCAACTCCAGAGTACGGAGTGACGTGGGGGAATAGTTCGTAACACGGCGCATGCATGTGGAAAGCGTCGGGGCCATCTTGTGTGTACCGCAGAGAGAAACCCAGTGCAGCTGGAAGGGTAACCTCACAAAGGGACCAGCCTGAGGATAGCGGGCGCCATATTGGGAGGGAGGGCGGGAGGGAGAGGGTACAAAATAATAAATGTAACAGTAATACAGTTAAGGGCGAGCGCAAATAGTGAAAAGCGCTCAGGAAAAGAGAGATGTTATCTCCAGTGTAATGTATAGTGGTCACAACATGACATAAGTGAATTTCCAGTTTAAAGTAGTGACAAATGGAAGGTAACTATCCTTAATGAAACACATTTTTGTGTCAGGGTAATCGTCCACTAAGTTATAAAGGTGGACGAGAAACATAATGGCACATGTATCATGGGTAAGTGTCTGGAAGAAGGTTACTTGTTACTCATCAGTTTACAACAGCCAAGGGGAAGGATTACCTTAATGGAAGGAAATCATCCTGAGACTGTCTAAGGGTAAGGCCCGGGTAGTCCAGAAGGTGGATAGATGTACTTCGCTAATATTGTCTCGGGTGGTATCGCTCCCTGAAATGAATGTCATGGCCAATGTTAGCGGACAGTACGGGGCGGACAATACAATGAGTTAGTTAATAAATTCAGACCATGGTACATCGTCGTTGAGGCCTCGTGTGTTGGACTGAAGTCGGAACACCCAGCATTGCTCTTGCGTAAATAGGGTTCTCGTTGACCAGTTGGGGTTAGAGTTGATGATAGTCCACTGAAGACTATCTGGTGTGTAAGGTGCGTCTGAGAAGTGACTTAGCATTCTAGTATTGGTTTTCCTGCAACGGATCGTGCTCCTGTGTTCACTTATCCGTACCTTCACAGGTCTTGTGGTCATGCCCATTTAGCGGAGTTGCATGGGCATGTAATCAGATACACACAGTTTTCGTGTTACAGTTAGTGTGTCGTTTCTGAAGCCATTTTTCAAAAAAATAGGGGTAGGGTCTGTTTTCGCATTCAAACTAGACCACTGATACTTTGAAAACACAACAAGTGTTTGAACGCAACTTTTGACTAGAATAAACCCTGCATGTGTATCTACAGGATTTAGTGTTTTTATTTCACCATTTACTTTTTAATTTTGGAAAGATTTTTTAATAAATTAAATTGAGTTCATATCAAAAACATGTAGACACACAATAAGATTTACAATACATAATCTCATAAATGCAATGAACTTAACATTTCATGAGTATACAACACTGAACAACAAATACATAACAATAGATGACCAGTCCTTCATTTACAAAACAAGAAAAAAAAAAAAGAAAGAGGAAAAAAAGTAACGGTGTAGACTTACTTTATGGTATTATCATGCTACAACCTATTACAACACAACCAGACAGTGCTCTAAAGACAACAGGCCAACTGCCTTGTTTGTACAATGTAGCAATTAAATTAACTCGCAGTTATTACTGCTGGCTGTATGTGGTCGACGCGTTTCTGAACCCTATTTTTGTTTGGGGGTTCTCTTCAGGACCAGGACTAGGTCGAATTCTAGAATAAAAGTGGATATATGAGAGATGTGAAATCCAATTACTGACTTATTCTCTCTTGTTCCTAACTGTACAAATGCTAAAACAACGTTCTTACCTTCAATGAGGAAGAACTAAATACGGGGGCAGATGGGTCTTCAATCAAAAGATGATAGAACTTATCAATATTCTTATCTAGAAAAGGGGGGAATAAAGGGGGGAGGAGTGGCTTACTTAGTAAGGTGCATTCTAAAGGGAATATTGCCTTATGACATATGTACGCCTGTCATCAACACTTGCCTTATATCCTTTAAAATGAGGAATTATGGAGCCTGCTTACGCTGTGCTCGTTGAATGATGTGTTTAAGCTCCGGAACTCGTTGTTCCTTAGTCTGACGGAGCTGGAAAAGGAAAACTGAAATTGGAACCTGACTTCAGTTTACGCAATGGTTGTCAACATTAAAACTCCAAGCCGCCCGCAAACTCACTTTTTAAATGTTTGTGGGTCCAAACGGTGCCGTCTCCTAAGAGTTTCTAAAAGAGGGAAATTGAAAAGCCATCAGTGGGCTTCTTATCAAGAAAGATTCAATCTCTCGTCACCATTCCCACTAACTCGCAAGACTTGCCTGGGTGGCCGGTTAAACGATTCACAAGGGATCCAACTGTTCAGTGAAGATTCAGTTCAAACACAGGGGCGGGATCACAGTTCCTTCCCAGTACAACTTGCAATTGTCACATGATCGCCGCGTGGCATTCTGGGATATGTAGTCACATTAGTGTTGATTAAGGCAAGATGGTTTTGTAAAATATGGACTGGAGTTGATAGATTGAAAGAATTTTTACAGTCTGTTTACTTCTGACATTTCATTCAAACCACTGATAGCCGTATCAAAGCGCATAATTAGATATGCTTCTCTTTGGAGCAATCTCCTCTCTAAATCGCCTCATTTCTGATGCCATGGCCTCTGTAGTTCTAGGTCTATATGTTTGGTAGCAGGGATGAGATGGCATACCAAACACGCACCACAGGGGAAATGTCCCTCAACTGGTGGTAAGGCCCAGAGGGTAGGTTGCTTTGTTTGTTGAATGTGTGGGCAGGCATTTACCAGTAAGTGATGGAAGAGAAGGCCATTGCCTGTCTTGCTGATGCTGGGTAACGAGCAGGGGACTCGCTGTCCCAGACTACCCAAGCAGGAGGGGAGGAGGCGGAGTCTCCTGCGTGTGCTGAAAAGCACATTTGACCTCCTGTGGCGGGGGGAAAGTGAAGAGAATGGCATTGCTGGTCTTGCTTACACTGCATAACGAGCAGGGGACTCGCTGTCCCAGAATACCCAAGCAAGAGGGGAGGAGGCGGAGTCTCCCACGCCGCACATGCTGAAAAGCGCAGTTGACCTCCCGCGGCACAGAGAAAGTGAAGAGAACGCCATTGCCGGTCTTGCTGATGCTGGATAACGAGCAGGGGACTCGCTGTCCCAGAATACCCAAGCAGGAGGGGAGGAGGTGAAGTCTCCCGTGCCGCGCACGCGCTGAAAAGCACAGTTGACCTCCCGTGCCGTGGGACGCGCGGGGGTCACGCCCAGGTGAAGACCGGGCCAAGGACGGGCCCGTCCGCACCCGTCATAGCCCGGAAGAGGCTGGGCTGGGCCCACTCTCTTGGCCCCTCCATTCGTCCACCATCGCTCGTCTGCCGGGGATTGCTTGGCTGGGCAGCACAACTGGAGACCCGTGGTGTATGCAGGGGTCCTGCACCCAGTTTAGCACGGCGCATGTGGTGCAGGTAGGGAACGGCGGTGTATTTTTGGAGTTACATCCTTGCTACCCACTCTCAAGTTGCTTTGTTACAAGGTGCCCGGATTTGACCTGACTTGATCACACTGGTAGCACGATAGGTAACAGCCCCGCCCACCTTCTCAACACGAGTCATTGTAACAGCAGCTGTTGCTGTGTTGTCGTTGCTGTGTTGTTGCCTTGAGCTTTAGTAAGAGGGTGTAAGAGGGTGTGGAGTGGACCTCGCCCCTACCTGGTTGGTCATGGAGAAACGCAAGGTGGCGACGTTGCCTGTGAAGGCTACAACTAGCACAGTAGTCACTATGGACTCCTTTTTACTAAGGGCGGCAGGAGTCCTTGACAAGGAGATAGAGATGGTAATGCGGCGCCTCTCCCACTCCCCTATTAATCACCTCCTTACAAGCCCCAGCAGGACATTGGTGATTCCTGAGTCCATCTCCGGGCCACCCAATGTATCTCTCATATCTGAGCCAGGGGGTGCTGATAGCTGTGAGTCTGGTCAAGCTTTACCTCTTTCACCCCTCATACTGGTCTCCAATGCAGCTGGGGCAAATTCAACCTCTGCTCAGGAGGTAGTTATCAGTATCCCAGATAAGCAATTACACGCCAATACGCTGGCCCCGCATAGGACAACAAAAGGAGCAACAGTGGTTGGAACAGGCCCTGGCTCAGGCATGAAAAGAAAGGGCCTTTTGATTGGAGGGAAGGCAAAAAGACCGAGGGCAGAGGGGACGCATCAAAAGGCACCCACTGAGCAAGAACTCATCAAGCAAGATATGGTGGCTGCTTTGTACTCATTTCAGGGATCTGTACGGGCAATATTGGTTGCAAAATTTGACTCACTCTCTCAATGCCTCACCTCTATAGAGAGGGGACTTACAGAGTTGAAACATTGGATTCCACCTAGAGGGGAGGTAATCAATACGGGTCCAATGTCAATGCCGGGCCACATTGCTTTTGAGAGGCCTAATCCAGATGATTCACACATAATACGTAGGGAGAAGTTACCGCCACCACAAAAGCCCGCCATGGGGACCATTATTCCATGCCCTCAGTAGCCTTGGTCCTTGCCCCCGGCTCAGAAATTGAACCAGATGGGCCCATGCGGTGAAGCTGTGTGTAGGGCTCCCACCCTGGAACAATCGATTCCCAGGATCTTCAACACAGGAGAAACATCTAATGGCGGTGAGAGGAATTCCAAGCAGAACCTAGTTAATTTACATCTCCCGCCAGAATCAACCCAGGAACGTTGTGGTCCTGGTGAATGTGCCAACCCTTTCTCGAGGTGCCAAGGAAGACTTTCCCCAACTGAAGAATAAAGTTATGCACTGGTTGTCTTGTAACACCACATTGGGCCTACGGGTGGGAAAACATATTAAAATGGTGTGCAGGGTCAACTGGGTAGGGGGGTCTAAAAAGTCCTACAAGGGTGACTGTGTTATCATTAATTTCAACAAACCATATGTTTCAGAAAGGATTTTGGCCTCATCCTCATTTTACATCGATACAACTCCTGGACCTTTATCTACCATCATACCCCTACTCCTTGTTTTTTTCTACAAACCTGAGTATCCAGGTTGGAACAACCTGATTCATAACCATGAGGTCCCGTTTGGAAGGCAGATGTCTATTCCCCCTTCTCAGATGCACTCTAACATCACAGGGCCCTCGAACAACTTGAATCCTGTTTATCGGACACCACATGGAGGTCAGATGTTTGCACCACCCCTCCTGGAACTATCTAATAGTTTTGCACCTTTGGGCACCCTGGATGCCTGTGATTGACTGAGTGGGGCTGTTCCAGTGGAATCAAGGATACCAAACTCCCAGCAGGACTGTTTTCGGCATGGTTTTAGCATCATGGGTGGAAGGGTTTGTAATTTTATCTCGTGGAACATTGCAGGCCTGGCGAATACGTTTCTTGATCCCACATGGTTCCTTTTTATAAAACAGTTTAACCTGATCTGTTTACAGGAAACATGGGCTACCACAAATGATTTCCACTTCGAGGGTTTTAAGTCTTTCTTCGTCCCGGCTACTCCCTCGAGTTCAGGAAGATCAAAGGGTGGCCTTATAATCTATGTTTCCCTTGCATTAGAATGTAATGTATCAGTGTTGCGTATGGACAACCCCTACTTACAATCGTTGCTGTTGTATAAAGGGTCCATCAAGTTGGGACTTTTGAATTTTTATAATACAACCTCCTGTCCCCAGGCAGCATGTAATATAACTTTGTTGGGCCTCTTTTTAAGAAATCAGCTCAAGGCAGACTTCAGCAATTTTATGATAGCCAGGGATTTTAACATCCACTTATGCGGGGACCCAAAGAAAACTAACCTTATTATTTTGGGATGTCCACGGGTGAAGGGTATTCATTTTGAGCATACTGTACAAGGTGATTCCCTTAATGATCTATTATATGAATTCAATTTATCCTCTTCTATGTGCATTTTAGAACCATGCAGTAAGGTTTCTAACCCATCTTTTGTAGGGAGTGGTAGTGGTTCAGTTATTGATTTTATTCTGATATCAACACCGTTCCTCGACCTGATCTCGGGTTTTACCATCGAGGCCAGCACACACAGTGATCACAATCCCTTATGTATGTGTACATTAGTTGGTCCCTACTGGCGCCTACTCAGGGGGTCGGAAATAGTGGGGTATTGAAGGTAACGGATGGAGGAAGAAGGTTAAAATGGGCTCAGATATCCCCAGAGTCTTTCCATGATTCCTTATCTGTTTGCTGTGATATCGAGTTAGCATTGTGTACAGCCCTGTTAACAGACCCGGGTGATATTTTAGAAGCCTTTAAGGTTATCGCCTCCACAATATGAGATCTTCTCAGTGCCCCCGTGCGGCGACCCTCTACATGGTTTCCCAGATGGTTTGACTCAAATTGTTCCAGGGCTGCCAGGAACTTGAAAGACATCAAGTATAATGGGGTTACCCAGTGACCCTCAGAACCTGGGTATCTGAAATCTAAGGTAAGGTAGGTTCTGTCGGGAATGGAATAATTACTTTAACTATATCTTAAACATTTATACATGAAAAGAAAAAAGGAAACACACCTAGATTAATGTAATCAAGAGGAATTGTATTGGCAAATTAATTCATTTTTCTTTTTGCAATTTGCGCTGGTCGTGACGTAGTCAGGCTGTCACAGAAAACAAAATGTTATTAAAAAACGACGCAAAATAAACTAATCTGTGATAAGGTGATCTAGAAGTGACAAAGTGATTTGGGTGAATAACATATATACAGGGCTGTACAAAACATATATAAAATGTTCATTCAATAGACATCAATCCCTATACACTTGAGTCCCCAATCCATACACAGTTATGCTATTACGTGGAGTGGAGAGAGTAGGGAAAGGATTGTGTAGGCGTGTCGACGTTTCAACCCAAAGGGTGCGTGATTCAAGTGGAGTCACAGGGGGTCTTCTTCAGTACAAGGCGGGACAGCCTATGAGAGAAATGAACCATGAGTCTGGTGTGTTACATAATGTGAAATGATTGACCGGTGGTTGTAGAAACCTACCAGTTCAGGTAACAATCAAAGGCCTGATGAGTACTTCGATTGATCGATACACCACGGGTTGGATTCTGTAGAAATAATGATAGGGCAAGAATGAGAATAGGCTCCAAGGAATGGAAAGAAAATGACCAAACCGAAGCACTGGGTGATTACCTAGTCAAGGATGAAAAACTGCGTCAATGTTGAACCATCAGAGGTTGAATGAGTCAGATTCTAAGAGCAGCAATGTAGATGAGTCACATCAGCTGCGGTGCGAATCAAAGGGCTGTAGGGAAACAGAGGTAACGGGGTGTAAACCTCCAAGTTTAACAAATAAAGAGTGCAAGGACAGAAAAGTATCAGAGGAATAGTCAAGTGAGCATCTCCCATGATGGGTGGAGGGTGAGTTCGTCCTTGGTCACAAAGTAGTGAGCACTCGTGCGCACTGATTAGAATTGCACGTGTTGAGTATAAATGCCATTCATTTACACGGTAAAACAAACATGCGTTGTTGAATGCGTGAGTGAATGCACAGTAGACGGATTGAGGCAGACATGCGTGCTCACTTAAGTGTAGTGAAGTTACAAGAAGGCGACTCGTGCGCAATGATTGGAAACGCACGTATTGATCATAGGGACACCATACATCTACAGTGTAAAACAAACATGCGCTGTTGGATTCGTGAAGCACCAAATGCATGCTCCCATAATTAGGGAAATTAACAGTTTACTGCTCTGCACGGTTAAGGTGAAAGGATCAGGACCGGTCGAGTAGGTCAACCGGTGTGAAAACAATTGATTAGTCGTAAACGGAAGGACCGCTATTGCTGGAGAGTATGGCCCAGTCGTGTCAGCCAAGGGGTGAGAGTACGCGGAATTAGAGCACGTGTTAGACTTGTTTGTGAACGAGAAGTTAGAGCGTATAAGCTCCGACAGTATAACGCATCGTGAGTGAGAAGGGATATGAGGGATTACCACATGTGTTGGACTTGTTTGTGAACGAGAAGTAGGAGCGTATGAGCTAAGACAGTCTAACGTATCGTGAGTGAGTAGACGGATTGAGGCAGACATGCGTGCTCACTTAAGTCTAGTGAAGTTACAAGAAGGTGACTCATGCGCAATGATTGGAAATGCACGTATTGATCATAGGGAAGCCATACATCTAAAGTGTAAAACAAACATGCGCTGTTGGATTCGTGAAGCGCTAAATGCGTGCTCCCATAATTGGGGAAATTAACAGTTTACTGCTCTGCACGGTTAAGGTGAAAGAATCAGGACCGGTCGAGTAGGTCAACCGGTGTGAAAACAATTGATTAGCCGTACACGGAAGGACCGCTAGTGTTGGAGAGAATGGCCCAGTCGTGTCAGCCAAGGGGTGAGAGTACACGGAATTAGAGCACGTGTTAGACTTGTTTGTGAATGAGAAGTTAGAGCGTATAAGCTCCGACAGTATAACGCATCGTGAGTGAGAAGGGATATGAGGAATTACCACATGTGTTGGACTTGTTTGTGAATGGGGAAGTAGGAGCGTATGAGCTAAGACAGTCTAACGTATCGTGAGTGAGAAGGGAGCGTGCTCAGAAAGAATGGTTGTTTTAGAGCGGGTAGGCTCCGACAGAGGGGATATGATGAATTACCGCATGTGTTGGACTTGTTAGTGAACGAGAAGTAGGAGTGTATGAGCTGAGACAGTCTAACGTATCGTGAGTGAGAAGGGAGCTTGCTCAGAAAGAATGGTTGTTTTAGAGCGTCTAGGCTCCGACAGAGGGGATATGACGAATTACCGCACATGTTGGACTTGTTAGTGAACGAGAAGTAGGAGCGTATAAGCTGTGACAGTCTAATGCATCATGAGTGAGAAGGGATGTACCACAGCAGCAAGCGTGCTCAGAAAAATTGGTGAGTTTGATACGAAGAAAAGGGGGAGAGACGAGTTAAGAAAAAGCATGATTCAAAGAACCAGGAAAGGTTGTTAGTGTATGATACGGAGAAAGAAAGGAACAAATTAAGAGCAAGCAGGATTCACGGGAGCTCTTATCTCTGGACGGCCGGCGAAAGAGTGATCAGCCTGAGCCTGCCAGAGGGGGAGGGTATTTAAGCGCCTGATGACAGGTGAGTCATCGTGTGAGGCGTGCACCTGTTCCTAATCAGTGCAAGTCATTGACCAAGCCGTCAGCAGTGTAACTGCCATCGTTCATATATATTACATAATTACAAGTATGCGCTATATACAATTCAATCACACTTGTGATTACCTGAATCAAAACATAGTATATGCGCTGTAATCAGTTGAAGTGATTCTGTGCATCAGAGTATACAATTGTGGTTAGCAATAACCTTCTTCAAATGCTGAATGAAATCGTAGGGATTAATGCAAAAACACGGTACAATAACAATAACATTATTCACATGAATTTAGGAAGTTGGAACCCATGTGCCAAAAGTTAGCATATAAAGGCAAGTATCTTAGTTATGATTCCGGTTGTATACAAAATATATACATTTCTTGGGCAATTATAGTTTGAGAAGGGTTGGTGGACAACAGCTTCGCAGAGGTTACATTTTGTATATAAAAATGTTACATAGTATTGTTGTGGAAACCCAAAATGGTTGTTGTGAATATCTTATACAGATTTTAAACGCGTCTGTTGTACCGGGGGTTAGCGGAAAGAGAAAACAAGCTGAGCCCAGCTACATGTAAAAAAAAAATTCAGCTCCTTCCTAGAAGGACCAGTTGTCTTCTTGTTTCCTCCAGTTCGTTAAGCCCCTGACTGACAGTATCCAAGGAGTGTATCTACCTACATTCTTTCAGGTTGAGTGATGTTGCGATATCACCCCCTCTTGAGTGTGGCAGGATCCTTTCCACGACCCACCATCTAAGGCTTTCCAGATCATGGCCTAATTCAATGAAGTGATCTACTAGTGGGGCAACCTGTACTTTACAACGCAACCTACTGCAATGTTGGAGGATTCTGCTCTTAACTTATCGTGTAGTTTGACCAATATATAGTTGGTTGCAGGGGCATTTGATGGTGTAAATCACATTTGCGCTGTTACAGTTAGTATGGTGGAGTAGTTGAAAGGTCCGTTCTTGGTGTGTGAAGGTTGAACCCTCGATTGTCAGTTTACATGCCTTGCAATTGCTGCATTTGAAGTGGCCAACTAATGGTGGTAGTTGTAGTTGAGCCCTGATGTCCATTGGTGTTGGTGGTGCCAGGTATGAGCTCACAACATAGTCTCTGACATTTTTTGCTCGTTTGAAGGCAAACACTGGTTCAGATACTGTGTTGATTTCCGTGGATGCAAGATGCCAATACCTTTTGATAATCTTCTTGATCTCTTGGCTTCTGGTACTGAAGGTTGTAACGCAGACTATCTTCTCCTCAGTATCGGTCTTTGTCCACACTTTTAGTAGGGTCTCTCTGGGACAATACCAGGCTCTCTTCCGTGCACGATTGAGCAATCCTTTAGGATAACCTCTTTCCTTTAGCCTCATGATCAGGGTATCTGTTTCTTTAAAGAAATCTGTTCTTTGGGAGCAGTTCCTTCGGAGCCTTAAAAACTGTCCATAAGGTAGGTTATCCCTAAGGCTCCTTTGGTGATGCGATGAGTATTTCAACAAGGTATTCCGTTCTGTGGGTTTTCTGTATAACGTTGTGTATATTAGTCCTTCTTCAATTTTGAGCAAGATATCTAAGAAGCAGATGGATTCCCTGTCGTATTTGACTGTGAACTGGATATCTGGTGACCTTTCATTGAGCCATAGATGGAAATTGAGTAAGTCAAGTTTTGTCCCTTTCCATACCATTATGAGGTCGTCAATATAACGTTCCAAATCTCAGCTTCCAGACTCATGGTTCATATCTCTCATAGGCTGTCCTGTATATATGTTATTCACCTAAAGCACTTTGTCACTTCTAGATCACCTTATCACAGATTAGTTTATTTTGCGTCGTTTTTTAATAACATTTTGTTTTCTGTGACAGCCTGACTACGTCACGACCAGCGCAAATTGCAAAAAGAAAAATGAATTAATTTGCCAATACAATTCCTCTTGATTACATCAATCTAGGTGTGTTTCCTTTTTTCTTTTCATGTATAAATGTTTAAGATATAGTTAAAGTAATTATTCCATTCCCGACAGAACCTACCTTACCTTAGATTTCAGATACCCAGGTTCTGAGGGTCACTGGGTAACCCCATTATACTTGATGTATATTGGTGCAGGTGCATATCTGCGAGGGTCTTTGTACATTTATTTGATAACATAAATAAGCACAGAATATGTCAGACAAAGAAACTCTCTCATACAGCGAGGAGTACATTGCCAAATTAATCAATGACCAAAGTGAGCTAAACCTATTGGGCCCAGGTGTAACACCACTTGATAATACGCTGAGTGAAAAGTTAGCAAGACTGGAGAAGAAACTGGTCAGATCACGCTTACATGGGCACCTCTTGGCTAAATATCTACAAGCAAACAATATTCCCAAGGGCCTACAAGTGCGGAACGAGCCTGCAATATTTATTGAATTACCAAAATTCAGGGAAGGATTCAGCTTCGTAGCAAATAACTGCTCTAGACACTGGATGGTGTTAGGTGTTGAAACAGCCCTGGAATACGTAAAAAAGCTGGGTCAAGAAATTTCGGACTTGAAGAAGGAAATCCTTGAAGGCAGAGCTCTCAGCAACGCTAAAGAAGCTTTCGAGCGGGTCGAGAAGGTCATCGTAGAATTTAACTCAATCACTCTCAACAAAAAATTGGACAAACTTAGTAAGGACATCAGAGTCTACGATAAGAAGATCACATACCCCTACCTACTGGACGACTACTACCAACAAGACAGCCAGGGGTTCTTTACAAACAGAGGAAGACAGGGTCCCAGAAGGTTCTCCACCTTCTCTGATTCCTCACTTGGCAGCTCAGATAGTGACACTGAAAGACCAACAGCGAGTGGAGGCTCTCGCCAATACAACCAGGACCCAAGATTCCAATACATGACGTCTTCATCTCCTTTTTTAGGGGATCCCACATGGCCACCGAACAGAGGCCGGAACCAAGTCGGTAGATGGGACTGACCCAAGAGATGGAACAGAGGGAGAAATATCCAAAGGGGAAACAACAGGGTCAATTTCTATCCCCAGGAAAGCCATGGAGAGATCCAAACGCGACACCAGACATACAGATGGTAGAACCAACATCCAAGCAAACAAGCACAGACAAAACAGCAGGTGAACCACATCCCTCATCGTTTGGTGAGCATTTAACACAACAACCGACAACCGGCAAGGAGCAATATAATGTCCAATCTGAGCACTCGCTGACCAACACCAATGAAGAAGCTGGACAAGTGGATCCCACTACAGCTGGAGAGCAACACACAGCCAGCAGTATCAACGTCTGAATTGACACTGAAGGGTTCCAACATATTTCAACCACTAACGGATCCCTCTACTACAACAGATCAACCCAGGATCAACAACACTCTAGATCCCAACCAAGATCAATCGAACCCCATCATCAATATCTCAAATCACAACCTTACCCCAGCAGAGTGTTCCATACTATCGAAAGGTCTCTCTTTTATACCGAGTGCGCCCCTGACTCATTTCAAACCAAATTGGAATTGCAACAATTTTTCAGAAAAATTTGCCTGAAGTACTTTTTTCTGAAAAATGAATCAGGCCCTAAAGCTCTCACTGCCACTACCTTCAAGCCACCTTCTACCTTTACACCTACAGCATACCTCATGAGCCAGAAAATTCTTGCATTTGAACAAATTGTCCTGGAGGAAGTAATGGCCCTATGGGACAACAAAATATACATCAAATATAACACAACAAAAGAGGAGAAACAAGCACTGCTATCGCTGAAGAATAATACTGAAATCATAATAAAAGCTGCCGACAAAGGCGGAGCGGTAGTGGTACAGAATACTGAAGATTACTTGACCGAAATCAAAGACAACTCAACTGCGGGTACAGCTACACCAGGCTTAATAAGGATCCTATCCCAGAGGTGTCTGAATTGATCCATCACCTTACCTTAAAAGGCCTAGAGGAGGGATTCCTCAGTGACCCGGAATATAACTTCCTCAACAAGAAGCACCCGAGAACACTAACCATCTACCCCCTGCTGAAAATTACAAAAACTTGACCCACCCACCAGCAAGACCAATTATATCAGGCTGTGGATCTATCCTTGAACCTCTGAACCAATTCATTGACAGCTTCTTGCAACCCTAGGTATCAGAAACCAAGTCTTTTGTACGTGACACAATGCACATTATCCAGATAATGGAGAACCAGCCCTATGACACATCAACACAGCTCTTAGTCACTCTAGACGTGGCCTCTTTATATACCAGCATCCCACAAGACCAGGCCATGGAATGCATACGTGGAGTGTTGAACAAAAGGCTGACTCCTCATTGGATCCCCACAGAATTCTTGGTCTCGCTACTCAAGATTGCCATGACAAAGACATTTTTCGTATTTCAAAAACATTTTACTTCCAATGTAAGGGAGTAGCCATGGGGGCTGGATTTGCTCCCAGCCTAGCAAATTGTTACAAGGACCAATATGATGACGAATTCATATACAGCACCAACAACACTTTCACTAACAACATTGCGATTTGGAAGCGTTATATTGACGACGTCATAATGGTATGGAAATGGACAGAACTTGACTTACTCAATTTCCATCTTTGGCTCAATGAAAGGTCGCCAGATATCCAGTTCACAGTCAACTAGGACAGGGAATCCATCTGCTTCTTAGATATCTTGCTCAAAATTGAAGAAGGACTAATCTACACAACTTTATACAGAAAACCCACAGAGAGGAATACCTTGTTGAAATACTCATTGCATCACCCAAGGAGCCTTAGGGATAACCTACCTTACGGACAGTTTTTAAGGCTCCGAAGGAACTGCTCCCACAGAACAGATTTCTTTAAAGAAACAGATACCCTGATTATGAGGCTAAAGGAAAGAGGTTATCCTAAAGGATTGCTCAATCGTGCACGGGAAAGAGCCTGGTATTGTCCCAGAAAGACCCTACTAGAAGTGTGGACAAAGACCGATACTGAGGAGAAGATAATCTGCGTTACAACCTTCAGTACCAGAAGCCAAGAGATCAAGAAGATTATCAAAAGGTATTGGCATCTTGCATCCACGGAAATCAACCCAGTATCTGAACCAGTGTTTGCCTTCAAACGAGCAAAAAATGTCAGAGACTATGTCATGAGCTCATACCTGGCATCACCAACACCAATGGACATCAGGGCTCAACTACAACTACCACCATTAGTTGGCCACTTCAAATGCAGCAATTGCAAGGCATGTAAACTGACAATCGAGAGTTCAACCTTCACACACCAAGAACGGACCTTTCAACTACTCCGCAACAGTAACTGTAACAGCGCAAATGTGATTTACGCAATGAAATGCCCCTGTGACCAACTATATATTGGTCAAACTACACAAAAAGTTAAGAGCAGAATCCTACAACATTGCAGTAGGTTGCGTTGTAAAGTACAGGGTGCCCCACTAGTAGATCACTTCATTGAATTAGGCCATGATCTGGAAAGCCTTAGATGGTGGGTCTTGGAAAGGATCCTGCCACACTCAAGAGGGGGTGATATTGCAACATCACTCAACCTGAAAGAATGTAGGTGGATACACACCTTGGATACCGTCAATCATGGGCTTAACGAACTGAAGGAAACAAGCAGGAAGGAGATGATTTTTTTTTTTAAATGTAGCTGGGCTCAGCTTGTTCTCCCTTTCAACTAACCCCCGGTACAACAGACGCATTTAAAATCTGTATATGATATTCACAACAACCATTTTGGGTTTCCACAACACTACTATGTAACATTTTTATATACGAAATGTAACCTCTGCAAAACTGTTGTCCACTAACCCTTCTCAAAATATAATTGCCCAAGAAATGTATATATTTTTTATATAACCGGAATCATAACTAAGATACCTGCCTTAATATGCTAACTTTTGGCACATGGGTTCCAACTTCCTAAATCAATGTGAATAATTTTATTGTTATTCTACTGTTTTTGCATTAATCCCTACGATTTAATTCAGCATTTGAAGAAGGTTATTGCTAACCACAATTGTATACTCTGATGCACAGAATCACTTCAACTGATTACAGCGCATATACTATGTTTTGATTCAGTTAATCACAAGTATGATTGAATTGTATATAGCGCATACTTGTAATTATGTAATATATATGAACTATGGCAGTTACACTGCTGACGGCTTGGTCAATGACTTGCACTGATTAGGAACAGGTGCACGCCTCACACGATGACTCACCTGTCCTCAGGCGCTTAAATACCCTCCCCCTCTGGCAGGCTCAGGCTGATCACTCTTTCGCCGGCCGGCCAGAGATAAGAGCTCCCGTGAATCCTGCTTGCTCTTAATTTGTTCCTTTCTTTCTCCGTATCATACACTAGCAACCTTTCCTGGTTCTTTGAAATATGCTTTTTCTTAACTCGTCTCTCCCCCTTTTCTTCGTATCAAACTCACCTATTTTTCTGAGCACGCTTGCCGCTGTGGTACATCCCTTCTCACTCACGATGCGTTAGACTGTCAGAGCTTATACGCTCCTACTTCTCGTTCACTAACAAGTCCAACACGTGCGGTAATTCGTCATATCCCCTCTGTCAGAGCTCTAAAACAACCATTCTTTCTGAGCACGCTCCCTTCTCATTCACGATACGTTAGACTGTCTCAGCTCATACGCTCCTACTTCTCGTTCACAAACAAGTCCAACACGTGCAGTAATTCCTCATATCCCTTCTCACTCACGATGCGTTATACTGTTGGAGCTTATACGCTCTAACTTCTCGTTTACAAACAAGTCCAACACATGCGCTAATTCCGCATACTCTCACCCCTTGGCTGACATTACTGGGCCATACTCTCCAACACTAGTGGTCCTTTCGTGTACGGCTAATCAATTGTTTTCGCACAGGTTAGCCTACTCGACCGGTCCTGATCCTTTCACCTTAACCGTGCAGAGCAGTAAACTGTTAATTTCCCTAATTATGGGAGCACGCATTTGGTGCTTCACGAATCCAACAGTGAATGTGTGTTTTACACTGTAGATGCATGGCGTCCCTTTGATCAACACGTGCGTTTCCAACCATTGCGCACAAGTCGCCTTCTTGTATCTTCACTAGACTTAAGTGAGCACGCACGTCTGCCTCAATCCGTCTACTGTGCATTCACTCACGCATTCAACAAAGCATGTTTGTAACCGTGTAAATGCATGGCATTTATACTCAACACGTGCGATTCTAATCATTGTGCACAAGTGCTCACTACTTTATGACCAAGGACGAACTCACCCTCCACCCATCATGGGAGATACTCCCTTGACTATTCCTCTGATACTTTTCTGTCCTTGCACTCTTTATTTGTTACACTTGGAGGTTCACACCCCGTTACCTCTGTTTCCCTACAGACCTTTGATTCGCACCGCAGCTGATGTGACTCATCTACATTGCTGCTTTTAGAATCTGACTCATTCAACCTCTGATGGTTCAACATTGACGCAGGTTTTCATCCTTAACTAGGTAATCACCTAGTGCTTCGGTTTGGTCATTTTCTTTATATTCCTTGGAGCCTATTCTCATTCTTGCCCTATCATTATTTCTACAGAATCCAACCCCTGGTGGATCGATCAATCGAAACACTCATCAGGCCTTTGGTTGTTTCCTGAACTGGTAGGTTTCTACAACCACCGGTCAATCGTTTCACATTATGTAACACACCAGACTCATGGTTCATTTCTCTCATAGGCTGTCCCGCCTTGTCCTGAAGTAGACCCGCTGTGACTCCACTTGAATCACACACCCTTTGGTTCAAAACATCGACTTGCCGACACAATCCTTTCCCTACTCTCTCCACTCCACGTAATAGCTGAACTGTGTATGGATTAGAGATTCAAGTGTATAGGGATTGATGTCTATTGAATGAACATTTTACATATGTTTTGTACAGCACTGTATAAATGTTATTCACCCAAAGCACTTTGTCATTTCTAGATCACCTTATCACAGATTAGTTTATTATGCGTTGTTTTTTAATAACATTTTGTTTTCTGTGACAGCCTGGCTACGTCACAACCAGAGCAAATTGTTAAAAAAAATGAATTAATTTGCCAATGCAATTCCTCTTGGTTACATCAATCTAGGTGTGTTTCCTTTTTTCTTTTCATGTATAAATGTTTAAGATATAGTTAAAGTAATTATTCCATTCCCGACAGAACCTACCTTACCTTAGATTTCAGGAACTTGAAAGAAGCGTTAGGCAAAAGTCCAAGGGATATCGCCCGAGTTAAAACTCACAGAAGGGAGTATAAAGCTGTATTAGCTGGACGTAAGGCAGCAATGAAGAAGGAAACATAGAGGGACTTAATTGAGGCAAGCACCCTGAAGAGTAGTGCCAAGTTTTGGGGCATAATTAACAGTCCATTTTTAAACGAGAATGCAGGAAATGTGGTGGAGCACACATAACAGAAGAGGAATGGGCGCATCATTTTGAGGCTATGTTTCAGATTCCCCCAGACAGAAATAGATCCCTTGGTGTAGAGGTGGGGAAATCTGCCTTGGTTGTTTCGGTTGAAGAGGTAACAAAGGGTATTGAAGGATTGTCTAATAATAAAGCACCAGGTCCCGATGGTATCCTGCTGAACGTATATAAACCTGACGTGAACCTTTGGGCACCTGTTCTTACAGCCGTTATTAACGCTGCGGTTAGCACTGGTCCTCCTGGCTCCGTCCTGGGCCACTTCCACTATCGTTCCTATCTTCAAAAAGGGTAATAGAGACAGAACCTATTGTTAACGACCCATATCCCTGTTGGACTCGGTGGTTAAGGTGGTGGGCCGAGTTCTTTTAGACAGGCTGACTGGTTGGGCAGATGATAACAATATTTTAACCGATATCCAGTACGGCTTTTATGCTGGTCGGTCAACCACAGCCCAATGTCTTAACTTATTTTTGATCATTAACAAATACACGGTTGCCCGCCCTGGTACCATTTACTTGGCCTTCATGGATCTGTCCTCCGCATTTGACCGTGTGAACAGAGCTAAGCTCTGGCAGACCATGTTGTCCCTGGGGGTGGACGACGATATTGTTTATTTTTTGGAGAACCTCCATAGTGATGCTAAGGCTGAGGTGCGATATTCGCAGGACTTTAAGGTCTCCCGCCAGTTCCCTATAAAAAGAGGAGTACTTCAAGGGTGTATTTTAGCCCCTTTTCTGTTCAATTTATATATAACAAATTGGAGAAGGTTTTATTGGAGACCTGGGTAGACTACCCCAGGTGGGTCAGCGGGACCTGCCGGTCTTACTATACGCGGATGACGCGGTTCTTATGGCCCGGACCGCCAGAGGGTTGCAATCTCTGCTCAATTCTTTTTCATTATTCATAGAAGATTTGGATTTGACTATAATGATTCTAAATCCTATGTGATGCAGGTGGGACCGCGCACAAAAAAGCGGCATCAGTTTAGGGCCGGCTCTGCCTTGGTCCCTCGCACAGATGTTTTTTCTTACCTTGGGGTCTTGATAGATGACAAGATGAAATGGGGCCCTTTAAAACAGAGTAAGAAGGGTGACTTAGTGCGCGCTAACATGGCTATTTTTAACTTTGCCTCAAGGTTAGGTAGGAGACCGATTGCGGCAATCCTGCAGATATACAATGCAAAATGTATTGCAAAAGTCTCCTATGGCAGCGAGATTTGGGGCTATGATACCACAGAGGAACTACAAGTGGTTGAAAAAAAATTTTTTAAACGACTTTTATGTGTGTCTCAGGGAACTTCAAGTTTTGTGGCTCATGAAGAGCTGGGTGTGCCCTAACTCTCTGATTTGTTGGCTCTTCGTCCCCTAACACTGTGGTTGAAGGTCCAACTTTAAGTAAAATAATCATAAATGAGTGTATGGGCCTTGACTACGTTCACCATATCTCATGGTTCAATTATATTAAGAAATGCTTCGGTCGGTTGGGTAGAGCTGACCTATTCTCCAACCCGGAATCGGTGCATAAGAAAGATCTGGGCTGGGTAAAGGAGACCTTTTTCAATCAGAGGGCCCTGGAATGGGAAGAATGTGAGCTGAGGAAATCTAGTGTACGTAGGTCTGTCATTTTGAAAACTGTACAATTTACTAAGCCATATCTTTTAGGGCCTTTTAGTGCTCATGAGTGTTTTTTATTAACTAGGTTCCGCCTTGATCTCTTCCACCTCTTGTTGGCCCAGCCACGTGGGTGTAGCAGAGGTCAACGTTTAGCGTCCTGTGGCTGCGACGGTAAGTCTCCACAGGACATGCTTCACTTTCTAATGTTTTGTAATTTATATAACATCCCCTGGAAAAATGATATCGTCCCTATCCTGAACTTATTGGATTTTAGGCAGGTGTGACCAGCTTTTATCTTCTTACAAATGTTATCTGGTAACACCGTTCTTTACGTTCTTAACTTTTTAAAATGAGCAGTGAGGCTTAGAGACTGCTGCGACTAATTGATGTGAGTTTTTTGCATGTGTTCTAGTACATCGGGTTAGTGGTTTTTGTGTGGAGTCAGGTTTCCTGTGCTTATCCCTTTCCCTTTTTAAAGAACTAGTACACACTTATTTTCAATACACTGTGCTTTTATTCTTATGTACTGTATAAGTGATTTTTAAGTGCGAGCTGTCAATAATGTTATATTTCTCTATACTGTACCGTTTTAGATTACTTTTATGGTTTTATGGAAAAACCGAATAAAGTGTATTTGATTGATTGATTGGCTGAGGCTTCTGGTTTAGGCAGCATTTCTCATTTTTAATGCCTGCTTCAAAGTGGTGTCATTTTTTGTACAAAACCCTGTCTAACATTATTAGTAGATACAGTTTTGCGTAAAAAACATGGGTAGCTGCATGGGCATGCCCATGCACCACCCATGGTACCTCCTTTGATGCAGAGTAACTCAAAGCAGCACTCTGCTCTGTTTTGCATTAATTTCAGGCAACTTTCCAGCACAAAAAACATTTTGAGCAGGCCATTTTTGTGATGCAAACCCAGCGCAAAATGTTTGTAAATCTGCTCCAGAGTCCAAAAGTCCCTAATGTCAACCAATCAGTGCTTAACTTGTAAATGCAGGGGCTATAAGGTTTTCTTAGGAGCTTGTCACTGGTTTTGCCAAATGCCAGAGTTGCTGAACACTAAGCTGCCTGCCTTGATTCCATCTTTTCTATCTTTCTTCCACCACCCTTCGTTTCCCATCTTTTTATCTCATGCTTCCAAGTTCTTTGTCATCCCCCCCTGCTATCTTTGACACTGTTTCTCTATATTTCTGTTCATCCTCCTTACTCCCTTTAAATTTTTATCATTCTCGCTCTGGGTCAATGTCTGTTGATTAGAAATAAATCCTGGGGCAGTATTACATAAAGTGTGCCTGCTTTGTGCGCCCCTTGGCACTTAGGTATTACAAAAGGGGTTGCAGACACTTGTGCTCCCCCTTCTGAAATATCAATAGTGTAGGTGCACATGTAGTGCCAGCGCTATCATGGGAGGGCATTCCCTCCTTTGCATGGGGTTGTGGCCTCATGCAAATGAGGTAATCATTTTGCTTCTGCACCAGTGCCGTATTACCGACGCAGGTGCAGAGGCAAACATGCTGTGTACCACAAAAAGGTGGCGCACGTTCAGGGTGACTCCTGAAGGCAGCTCTCTGACGGTGAGAATGGGGGTCGCATGGACCTCCAGACATCTCCTTGGAGGCGGATGCAATCACTCATTGCACCCGCCTACAAGGGGATCTCTAATCTCCCTTGAAAGTGCAGATGGGTTGCTGCCTGCACTGTGAAACACAGAGCAGCTTTTAAACAGCTGCTCCATTTTTCACTCAAATGCGCTGCCCTGGAGGCAGTGTGAGTTCACGGCTGCCCGGGGGGCAGCTCATTCTTTGTAATAAGGCACACTTTTTTTGTTTGCGCAAGGCACACCTTTTGAAAGGTGCGCTGCGGCGTAAACAAGCAAAGTGGGCCATATTCATAATACAGCCCCTGGCCCACAAAAGTGAGTTTCAATGTCAACTATCTACAGTCACTGTACAAATTAGGGACAGCAGCCAAATTAATAATTCCACATACTATGAGCTTCAAATGGTTCCTTGAGAATGGACAAGGGTTGGATTCCTGGAACCACAAGAGGAAGAGCGTGCACAAAACAAATGCTATCTAAAGATCTACAGTATTGAGTATGGATATAGTGGCAAGATGGACTAGAGGTGAAATAAAAATGAGCTTAACCTGTGAGAGTTACTTGCTCAGACAATGTTATCAAGGATGGTAGTAGAAGAGCTTAACTCAGGAAGATTTGACCTGAGAACTGTGGGTGCTTAGGCAAAGCAGATAAGGAATCCAACCAGGGGTGGGGATATGAGCAGGCTGTAAATTGGCCCATCATTCCCCTCCCTCACTGTAGTGTCTTGCAATGTTTTATGATGGAACCCTTTTGGCTCCTAATGGACTCCATAGAAGTGTGACCTAGGTGTCAGAGAGCAATGCCATGAAAGCTTGTTTTGGAATGTTGAGTTTGCTGGTACACGCAGCAGAATAAAGATGTGTAACACTAAGCTCTCTCTGTGGTGTAGTCATTGGTGGGTATCCAGGCTGGGGTAGACACTACAAATGGTGGTGAGATAGGGGATAAGTAACCTGAAGAACAACGTGCTCTCCCTAAGAGTTTGCCGTGGTTGAAGAAAACTGCTCATCCGTGCCACGTGTGTCGCTGTCGAAGAACGCTATCGGCGCTTCATGCATGTGGAGTCAAAGTGCAACTCCAGCTCAGGCCATACATAAAGGTACTGTGCTGCCACGCAAGATAAAGTTGTACATTATACGAAGTGTTAGCGGTGAAGGCGGATTCAGTGATATAAGATCTTTATTGCTTGATTAGCAAAAACCATTGCAATTAAAACATCTTAGTAATCGGACAATATATAAAAACATTAACACATGTGGTAACAGGCCAATAATAAAATTGTTTATGAGCAGCTTTTTAAAACAATGACAAGAATATTCTTTACAATTTATAAATACATTCATATTTATGCAATAAAACCGATTAACTTTATCAATCATTATACAAATAAACTATAGGATCTATCAGACATGGGCTAGATTATTACATATTAAAGTGCAAACGTGCAGTAAACAGTAGTTCCATTGTGCAAACAGGTCATGAAAGTGCATCAATAATTTCTAAAACAAGGTAACTTCATTATTTACTATTCTAATTATTACCCTAGCAGCATAGACACTAAATTCTACAAGAGGACGTACAGTGCAAATAAGCTGAAAAGAAATACATTTGAGATTTCTCTTGAAGCCAAGGGATTTAATTATGGTACATCTTGAACAGTCGTTACCACACATTTTTCGGCAGCAACTAAAAACGTTATCGATTGGCATAGCAGCGGAATTGACTTGCCCGATAAACAAAGAATAAGGGCCTGGTGAGCCGATCTGATCCCAATCTTCAAAAATAAGGGTTTTAAAAAAGATACGCCGAATTTTAAGCAATTTGGGGCACACGCATACTATATGCAATAAAGATTCATGTGGCCATCCACAGAGTCTACAATTGCTATTAAGCCACTGCTGAATCCAAGACAGCGTACCCTCCTTTGTTGGGTTTATTCCCATTCTTAATTTTAAAAATGTGTTTTTTATTTTTGCAGAGAAATGAGCATTGAGGTATGGCTGGATGCGTAAAGACTGGTGTGAATTAATCAAATTTCATGCATGATTTTTCGCAGCTAAAACAGTTTTATCCTTATTAAGAGATTCAGCTTTGATTTGTTTTTTTAGGACTAATTTATAATTGGGCATTTTCACTTCATGAGGCCCAATTTGCAGGCCAATATCATGTAGGCAAGTTGAAATATGGGATCTCCAAATAGCAGCATAACCAGATTTTGTTATTTCTAGCCAGCAGTTGTTCGCTAGGGAAGCAGGGGCGGAAGAAAATATAGAGTACATACATTTCAGAAAAGCCCCTTGTGACACCAAACACTGTCTTTGGAGACCAAACTCCAGTCTTATTTCAGCTTGACCCACTGACCTGGCTTTATAAGCCTTGACTACTAATAAATCCAGTAGCTTCACATCTTTCCCCCTGGTAATGGGTGAGCCATATGAAATGGTTGGCTGTAACTTTGTTTTCTTGACTTTGAGAATATGTTCATAGGATTGGCAACTCAGTGATTTTTGCAGACATGTAAAAGCATGAATTAAAGTCACAGTTTTTGCCCTTAAATCTTTAAAATGGTTCTTAAAAGAAACTCTATTCTCTAACACAACCCCTAAATATCTATATGTTTTAACAACTTCAATTGGCCCTCCATGAGTTAAACTTCTATTTTGCTGGACCAATTTTTATAAAAAAATTATTTTTAACATTCGGTTCAAGGCCATTCATTAGTATATAATCATCAAAAGCATTTATCAGTATTTGTAGGCCAATGGGGGTTTGGCTCAGAAGGATAGTATCATCAGCATATTGAAGATAACTCATTTGCACCTCACCCAATCTTGGAGAATTGACTTTAACGGAGTCCAGATGCTGCAAAAGATCCGATAAAAATAAGTTAAAAAGGCAAGGAGCAAGAACACAACCTTGCTTTAAGCCATTTATGTTCTAATTTTCTTTGATAAAGAGCCACCATCACCCAGCCTCACCTGAATCCAGGTGTCCGTATTCAGAAGAATTATGGCCTTTATCAGTTTCCGTTGAATGTCCCAGCCAACCAGTTTTTTCCATAGTAAATTTTGTGGCACTGAATCAAAAGCTGCCTTTAAGTCTATAAAGGCAATATATAAATTTAGTTTTTTTAAAACAGCCGCAATGCAAGTAAAGTAAGTGCCAACAGGTTGGTAGTGGTAGATTGGCCCTTCCGAAAACCAGTTTGATTGAGCGGAATTATACCTTGCTGCATTGCCCATTTTTCCAATTCTCTCAACAAAGATGAGGCAAAAACTTCAGCATCAACATCAGTTAACGAAATTAACCGGAAGTTAGCAGGGTTATCAACCGGACCGCTTTTATAAATAGGCTGCAGTATACTACCTTGCCATGATGCCGGCACAGTTTCCAGTGTCAATACCTCCTTAAACAATTTGTTTGAATTGGGTTTCTCCTGTAGTGGTGGTGCCCAATAAGGACAGCGAAGGAGCTGTACTCATATGCATTGACAAAAGTCAAGCAAACAAGGCAACTGAACGAGAACAACATCCAGGTCCACACATTGCTGACATGATAATGCAATTAAATGGTGCAAAGGTCTTCTCTCGTCTTGGTTTAAATAAAGGTTATCAGAAGTTAGAACTCGAAGAAGATTCCAGGTATATTACAATCTTTTTTACGCATGTTGGTTCGTTCCAATACAAGAGACTCAGTTTTGGTGTGTCATCGGCTGCAGAACGTTTCCAAGACGTCATTCGACGTGTCATACAGCCTGTTGTGAATGCATTCAATTATAGCGATGACAATGATTTTTGAAGCTACACAGAAGGAGCATGATAAAGCTCTCACACAAGTATGTCATTTGCTTACTGATGCAGGTTTGACTTTGAATGCACACAAGTGTGAGTTCCACAAGACAAAGTTACATTTCTTTGGTCATATCTTTTCAGATGGGGATATGACACTTGATCCTGCAAAAGTACAAGCCCTGCCAAATGCTGATTTCCCACAAGATGTTGCTATGATACATTCCTTTCTGGGCATTTCTTGGCATGGGCAGTTACTGTTCAAGATACATTTGAGACTTTGCTACAATAAGTGCTCTCTTACAAGAGTTAACAAAGAAAAATGTTTCATTCAAGTTGTCACACAAATGTGAGAGAAGTTTCAAGAAAATCAAACAAGCCATTGAAACTGCTGCTGAAATGGCCTTCAATCCAAAGCTTCATACAGAGGTTGATGTTGACGCTAGTCAGTTGGGCTAGGTGCTGTCCTTGCACGGCACAGCGGACACCCAAATGCTCGAAGGCATATTGTAGCATGTGTCACCAGAAGTTTGTTCCAGGCAGAACATGCTTACTCCTAACCTTAGAAAGAAAGTTTAGCCCTGGTATGGGCTTGTGAACATTTCCATGCATTCCTGTATGGAAAGCTATTTATTGTGGTAACTGATCATTAAGCTTTACTGACTATCTTTGGCAATCCTAAAGCGAAGATGCCTCCTTGCATTGAACGGTGGGGAATACGATTACAAGAGTACAATTATACCATTGTGCATCATCCACGGAAGAATCAAATGCAGCTGAATAAAGACGTGCAATACTAAGCTCTGTGTGTGGCAGTCAGTGGGAGGTACCCAGATGGGGGTGGACGCTACACCCAGGAGCTAGCCATGCTTTTGGGGATCAGTAACTCCAGGGGGGAAATACTCCCCATTAGGAGATTTTGGAGAATACCATGCAAGATTTGATGTTTCTGCCCTGATTCCTGCATGTGTTTTTAACATTATTTTCCTGAAATGCTTGTAATCAAAGTCTCCTGATAAAACACCACAGTTTTCAATAGCTATGGAGTCAGTAACTCCCATTACCAAATGCTTATGGATTACCAAGGGCACTCAGAATGGAGCTTGTAGTTGTCACCATTTAAAGATCACAAGTAAGACTATGATGAAAGAGGTACATCTTATAGTGTGAAGCTGCAATGTATCACAAAGCCAAGACAGGCTAATTGGATCTTTTTAAAAATTATACTAGGTCAGGCAATAAAAACGCTGACGCGGTTTAATTATGACATCACTTACCTTGCCTGCGCCTCCAAGTGTCAATCCAGTGGCCTGCCACAAATCTTCTATTCCATAGAAATTGTTTTATGTCTTAGAGGAGAAGCAATTGCCTGAGTTGAACAGTTTTGTCTGTTCTGACACACCGTAGGGAATCATTTATAACAATGTTCTGAACAGCCTAAGTGTCTGACATTTTAAGTGCTTCGATCATGCTTGAAAGGACCTACCCAGTTCTTCACATTTCCAGGTGCAGAATTGCGCCTGCGATGATTTTTTAAACATTGCACAGTTTCTTGTAATTAGGCTGAAAGAGTGCGACCATTTGGCACATTTCTGCCACATCATGAAATAAAGCTGAATAACCTTTTCTTAGCAGTCATTCATTAATGCATACCCCTGCTGAGATATCTGTCTTAATCTTTAGTTATGATAAAACTTCTGTTCAAGGGATGTAAGGGTACTTACTTCTCAGCATGATCACTGAAAAGGTAATGGGCAAATACTTTACATTCTGGTGTCGTGAGGACTGAGCTCTGATCTATGTTTAGAAACTTCAAAACCACTGCACTTAAGGTAAAAGTGTCGCATTTTTGTGTCTTTTCTGATATCTGTTCTGGTGCCGACCTACGGCAGGTCGCACATGCGGGCAGGAGACGGCGATCCACGATGGCCGAAGCTTCTGGTTTATTAACTCCTCGTGGGCATGAGGTGGGCATGTAGAACACATCCGGCCCAAGTTCCAGGCAAGAAAGGGGCTTGGGTTTATGCGCAGGTTTGAGGCGATAGAAGAGAAGAGAAAGGGAACAAGAGAAAAGTTAAGAGGCAGAGAAAGAGAGGGATAGAGAGAAAGCAGGGTATGTCTCCCCAAAAATTTAGGAGGCAGTGCTGAATTTGTAAATGAGTGCTGGTAACCTGCTCTGCCTGCTTTTGCCCGCAACCAGTATCCTGCAAGAGAGACTGGACCGGGGGAGGACTACGCCTCCCAGACTCCCCGGTCTTCCAAGATCAACTTCGCGCGCGGGGACGCATAAAATTAACATTGCGGCCCAGCGGCCGCGCCCAAGCCAAGGGCGGGCCCATCCACGCCCGTCAGAGCCTGAAGAAGGTTGGGCTGGGCCCCCCCTCTAACTGTGGTCCTTTCATTTTCCAATATTTTTTTATTATTTCCAGCTATAGCTATTTTCAAGGATCATGAGCAAACGAAAGACTAAATCTAGTGATGAAGGGCCGAGGCCGTTAATACATTGCACTCATTTCTCTCAAGAGCTGCGGATGCCTTATCAAAGGCGATAGAGCTGGCTGAAAGAAGGATGTCCGGAGGAGAGGTGAGACCCATGACACATTCAACGGTCAGTACAGACAATTTTATGCCATCTCTAAGGGTTGTAACTCCCTCTCCCCCGATTTCCAGTACTCCCTCTCATTCTTTTATCCCCAAGTCTTCTTGGAGAATTCGAGCACTAGTGTTAGGAGGATCTCTACTACAGTTACACCATTAGAGACCGTGACACATTATGTGGACCTGGAAAAACTATCTTGCGACTTTTGAAACCATTATTGGACAGACTAAAACGAATTGAATACTCTTTAGATTTACTCAGCTTGCGAAGGGGCCCCCATGAGAGGGTTGCTAAGGTACCGGGGGTTATGCTGGCTAATAGTTGTTATGATAACCCAACAGCCACTCACCAGTCGGTGGCTAGGCAAGAACCCTTAATGGTCCTTTCTCAGAAGCAGGGTGGTTTGGGTGGTTTGGATGCCCACATGGGAGAGTATGTCTATGGTAATTACCCCTTGCAGTCTGCACCAGCAAACTCTATAGGTTCATTGCCACCTCAATTGCCTATTCATTGCCACAGAGACTCTGCAATATGAGCCCACTAAGCGGATGCAACAGGCCTCGTCTCTACTAAGATCAGATTCTACATCTAGAGTGAAACAGGGACGGTTTGGGGAAGGGTGGGAAGAGGGGGGAGGAATTGAACCAGCAGAAGAAATATTTAAATTTAAAACTTCCCTTGGCAGCCTGCCCATTCGTAATTATTCTAGTAAACACACCAGAACTAAATAGTAGCCAGCTAGAATCCACACAGCAATTGATGAACAAAGCTTTACACTGGTTGACAAAATATGCATATGGTGGCCCAGATTTATCAAATCACATCATATGGCTAGAAGAGTCTCATGGGTGGGTAACAGCTAAAATGTATAGAGGGGATTGCATAGTAATAAACTTTAATGATCACCGCCTTGTGAAACATTTACTGGACACTCTCCCTAACTGTCCTTCGATGGTTACACAGATTCATGCACTACCATTAGGATTCTTTTACAGACCCCTGGTAGCAAAGCTACTTGGTTCAGGTTATGGCTGTAGTCTCCCCCCCCCTCCCCCCATCTCAGGGCCTTGAGACATGTGATTGACAGGAGGCAGAGAGGGTGGGCCAGCAAACATCGCTCGACCTTGCTGATAACTCTTTCAATGTTAGTTATTCTTTTGAGCCAAGTAAAGACATGATAAGAACATTAAATTGGAACATGGCTGGGCTCAGATCAAAGATGGGCAATTTGGAATGGACCAGGATTATACACCTATTTGATCTAGTTTGTTTACAAGAAACCTGAGAAACTGGTCCTACCCATGTGGGTGGATGTTGTACATTCCATACCTCTGCGATTCCCTCCAGGTCAGGTAGAGCAAGAGGGTGTCTACTTACTCTAATTAGAAACACATAAAATGTAAAAAAAAATTGTACCTATGATGAATCCCCTTACTATCACCTTATAGTGGGTGAAGGACCAGGAGGAGAGGACATGCTGCTTATAAATTTTTATAACAATAATTTTGAGGGTGATATGACTCAGGTGATAGATTCACTTGAAGTGGCCATGATTAACCATCACCACCCCCTAAATATAGTATGGATGGGCGATTTTAATGCTCACAGCTGTAACAGGATATTAAAACTAACATGTGTCTTAATTGAAGATGTGCCTCCCCATTTCCTACATAATCGCTATAGAAGCTTGTTGAACAGGCTTCTTACTACAAGGACTATGGTAATACTTAACCCAATTGACAAATCCACTGGTCTTTTGGAAAAACATTTGGGCATAGCATTCAAGGTTCTACTATTGATTATTTGGTGGTCTCGGCTCCCTTAAAACCCTTTTTTAGTCATGTTAAAACTTTTATCACAGCCTTTAGCAATCATGCTGCTATTATCTCCCAAATCCATTAGAAAGAATGTTTTAACTCGTCGGATAGGAGAATTCCTGCACCTGTTATAGTAAGAACCAACGGTATAGTTCTCAAATGGGCCAGGATAAACAAAGATGAACTGATACCCAGTATGGTTGGGACTTCACAAAATTATATTATGATGTGCCTTGATCCGCACACTAACCCTTCAAGTATCTTGCAGGCTTTTGAATCAATACTGAGTGTTGTAAAAAGCAAGTTATTGCTTCTAAAGATGTCCTCTAAAACAATGGAGCTTCGCTGGTTTGATGCCGCTCGCTCCAAGGCACTCAGCAATTTCAACATGGCACTAAGAAATAAACCTAGAGATAAGTATATGGTCAAGTATCTCAGCTATCAATATAAGGTATCCAGGAAGGCTAGACTTGTTGCCCTGAAGGAGGAGGCTTGGGATAATCTCCAACAAGCTGCATTTTTAAAAAAATTCAAGAGAGTTTTGGGCTATAATTAATTCTCCATTTCTGAAACAAGATACATGCCCAAACTTAGACGTGCACGTGGGTGAGTACTCTTGGGTCTCCCACTATACTAATATTATTTGGTCCTTCCCTGAAGGGGAAAATCTCACCACTAATACTAAAACTAATGACACCCAAACTCCTAAAACATTCTCGATGGCAGAGGTGAGATGTGGTCTGCTGCAATGTAGCAGTGCCAAAGCACCTGGCCCAGACGGAGCCCCCATAGATTTGTTTTTTGATAATTTAGACCTCTGGATACCACTGCTGACAAATGTGTTTAATATCATTACAGTAGTTGGCCCACCCGATTCTTAGAAGAAGACCATTATTCTTCCAATATACAAGAAAGGGGATAAATCGTTGCCTAAAAACTATAGGCCCATCTCTCTCTTAGACGGTACAGTTAAGCTGATGGGCCGTCTATTGTTAAATAGATTAGAGGGTTGGGCCATGGAAAATAATATTTTAATTCTGGTACAATATTGTTTTAAAAAGGGGAAAGGGACCCTGGACCAATGTTTAAATTTGAATTTGATTACAGCCAAGTATACCCTAGCTAAAGAAGGTACTATTTACATGGCATTTATGGACCTCTCTGCAGCGTTCGATTGTGTCTCACACTGCAAATTGTGGAAAATTATTAAGGAAATGGATGTTGATGAGTCCATTATAACATTCATTCGACAATTGTATTCACAATCATCTGCGTGTGTACGGTATGGTAGCCAGGGGGAATGCACAATAGGGTTCCCTATCCTTAGGTGCGTCAGGCAGGGTTCTGTCCTGGCTCCCATTTTGATCTCTGTTTACACAAATAGGTTTGAATCCACAGTAGTAGATTCTACAATAGATGTCCCTATGGTAAACAGAATGCGTATACCCATACTGTTGTATGCAGATGATGCAGTATTGATAGCCAGGACTGGGGTAGCATTGCAAAAGCTTATTAATGAGTAAGTCCTCTATATGGCTTCCCTGGACCTTGTTGTCAAGCAAAACAAAAACCTATATTTTGGTTACGGGGAAATGACCAAGAAGATTGCCCTCTTTTTATATTGCTGGCCGTAGAGTGGAAATCACTCAAACTTTTTTATATTTGGGTGTTTTATTCAATAGTTCGGCCTCATGGACAAATATGGTAGCTAACAGATGCATTACGCTAGAAAGAAGTATTTTAGCCATATTTTCCTTTATAAAAAAACTAGGCTCTAAGCCATTGGAGGTAATTCAAAAGATTTACTCAGCAAAAGCAATTTCAGCCGCTACATATGGGGCAGGGATTTGGGGAATGCCAAATATTGACACCCTACAAAGTATAGAAGATTGCTTTTATAAAAACTTTTAGCATTACCTAAAAGCTGTTCAAATTTTAATCTGCACAAAGAGTTGAACGATCCTTATATATCAGATTTAATCCGTTTAGACCCAGTTCTATTGTGGTATTCAATTTGGAGAAGGGAAACTGTGGCCCTAACACAAAATATTATCACGGATTGCCTAACCCTTGATCAGGCACAGAGTGTTCCCTGGATCCAATATGTAAAAGATACATTAACTGCCTTGGTACTGCAATCCCTTTATAGGGACCCAGCTAATTGTCAAAAGATCTCGAAAGCTTAAATTAAAAATCTTGTTTTAACATAGAGGTGGAATGATAGGCATGAAAGAAATCGTAACAAGACTATGGTAAAATTATACTCAGGGTTACCTTTTATCCCTTTTGGCTCAAACTCGTATCTAACTTTTGTTATCAATATGCAACATCGTTTTAAACTGGTGCGATTCCGATTAAACCTCATACCATGTATGATGGGCTATCCCACGGGAATTTCCTCACCAAATGAATTGCCAGTTTGTCCTTGTGATGGAATCTCTTTATAATCTAATTTGCATTTTATTCTTTTCTGTAAATTTTATGCACTACACTGTGAGAAGTTCACTGTTCCTCTTATACGGAAACATAAATTCACACAATGTCGCCCTGCTTTGTACTTTTTTCAAATGCTGACTGATCCCTCTGTGTGCTATTTTCTTGCAACTTATCTCTGTCTGGTGATTATGACAAGGAGATCAATTGCTTTCTAACAATAATCAGGTGATCAGCTTTCACTCTTAAAACTTTTTTATGCGGCGGTTTTATGTGGAATTATGTATATTACATTATGAATTGGATTATTTGGAGGCCAGGCATGGACGGCTTTTTACCTTTTCTTAGAAATGTGTTTTTATTCTTTTTATATGACTGTTATAACCCCTTTGTGTAAACCTTGAGCTGCTATGTTTTGTAATATATTGAATACTGTGATATCTTGTGCAATTCTACTGGTGGATGTATTGTACTTTTATGATCTTATCTTAAGATCGAATAAAGTTATTTAACATGACGAGTGCTGGTGCCCAAAGCTCTGCTTGGAAGTCCATCGCCAGATCTAAAAAATGTTGGCCAAATACCAAGGCTGCGCAGTCTGGAAACAACCCCATGCTTTTTTAATCCACTACCACACACTTCCTGCCCCATTATCAAACTCATCTTTCCCTTTGTGTGTTTTTCCTGCTCTTGTTCTCAGTAAATGTCTGATGAAGAAAAATAAGTGACAGTCCCCAAAGATGAGTGCCAGTGGGCCCCACCAGCAACCACTGGCTCAAATAAGCACAACTAGGAGGACAGTCGCCATTATCTAACTCAGCTTTCCCTTTGTGTGTTTTTCCTTCTCTTGCTTTTGGTAAATGACCGACGAGGAAAAATAAGGGCCAGTCCCCAAAAATGAGAGCTGGTGGGCCCCACCATCAACCACTGGGTCAAATTAAAAACTATTAGGCCGACATTCACAGCTGTCGCTTTTATGCAATATAGTACCATGTCGTCGTGGGTTTGTCTCAGTAAGTAGCCTTGTGGGGTACTTTTGGCCTGCAGCTTACATTTAGGTGGTGGGTGGTGTTTCTGCTCTTTCTTGGAGTCTGTAAAGGCGGGAAAGCATTCATGTTTGCAGCACAGAGGTTTATTAGGTTACTTATGCTGTATTGGTTATTCATATCTCTAGCAGATCTACGCAGGTGCAAAATGGGTGTGTCAGTGTATGTATCAATGTGTCACAGGGTGTTACAGGTTGTGCGATTGAATGATTAAGTGCTAGCCTGGTGTTCGGACTCAGTAAAGTACCTGGGGATAAATATACACTTGAATACCACGGAAATTATACGGTCGAACTACGGCACGGCAGTACACACGTTGGAAAAGCAAGTAGACATGTGGCTCAGACTTCCACTCTCGATTGCTGGGCGAGTCGCACTGATTAAAATGATTGTCCTGCCCAAATTCCTGTATCTTTTTAACAATATTCCTAAACCCTCTAACAAATCGATTCTTCAAATCACACCCACCTTATTCGACTGACTTGGGGAGGTAAACGGCCCAGGGTCCGCTGGGAGGTAATGACACTCCCGTACCACAGAGGAGGCTTTGGAGTCCCCAACTTTCAATTGTACTACCTGATCGCTCAGTGCAGCTATGCACACTCCTGGTTTCACCCTGACGCCAGGATTCCTTATTTACGTCCTGAAGCGGATCTGGTCCTACCGGACACTTTGAACACAGTATTACCCCTTGGCTACCCACGTGACCCTACAGACATTCAGACGGTCTCCACTACCAGCTGGGCCTGGCAGAAGCTGGTCAGAGTACTGGGGTCACCAGTTCTATACTCCCAAGCCTACCTCTCCCAAATAAACGCTGGATTCCTATTACTGGGGAAAGGATAGTACAGCGCACTCTCTCACTGTACGACATGACCACTATTAGGGATTTCTACATTGAGGGGCAAGTATTTTCTGTCTCAGATGGAGATAGGTTTAATGAGGCTTCCTTCATGGACAAATTTGTGCTTACTCGCCTTCGATCAACTCTGAGGGCTAAGATCCCTGGCTTTCCCGTCGAACCTGATCCATTCACCCCGCTTTCCACAGTTCTCGATAGTACCAATGGGGAGCATCTAGTTTCCAAGCTCTACCGGGCTTGTGTGGATATAATCCCAATACGCGATGCTAAAATAAGGGCTGATTGGGAGGCAGACCTGGGCCACCCTATTACTGATGACCAATGGGCTGCATGCTGTCTACAAACCAAGGAGGTCTCCTTGAATAGTCGCCATAAACTAATCCACTTCAAATTCCTGCGCAGAATATATGTAAACCCTGCGATGACACATAAAATAGATCCTGACAGACCCCATTGTTGTTTAAAATGTAAATCCCTGCATGCAGACTTTGTGCACCTCACCTGGACTTGTTGCAAAATACAAAAGTATTGGGCTGAAATCTATCGTACCCTTGGGGAAATGATAGGCTTAGACATTGAACCTACTCCAGAGGTAGCATTGTTGGGGTACGTGACTAACATCCCTAAGCCAGTCCGGAAATTCACTGCCTTGGGGTTACTACTGGCCAAAAGAGAAATAGCACTCAAATGGGGACGAACAAATGCTTCGATGCACAAGGAATAGCTGCGCAGTCTTGCATATTGCAACACCAACTACGACTTATATGCCTCCACTCTTCCCAGTACATCCCGCCCACGGGACATTTGGAGCCCTTTTAAACACTACACGGCAGCGACACGATCACAGCCCACCACACAGCTGGAGCGCGGAATTGTGCCTGCGGGCATTGGCTGATCAGATAGAAATTGTATACCAGAAGTAGAAATGTGATATTTCATTTAGCTATATGTTTTCTTTTCATAATGTGGTTTGCTGTGCACTGTAGCAACAAGGTAATTCGTGTATGCGATTAGCAGGTGTGGAGCTCAAGTAATTATAAAGCTGACTGTCCAGGCTGAATAGATCAGCATGGAGATGCATGTTGTGAGGCGGGCAAATTTCTGTGTAATGCACTGTAATGTCACAATGCCATTTTAATGGAGCTGGAAAATATACTGTTCTAATTTTGAAACTGGTAAATAAAGTGTTAAAAAAAACAAAAAAAATTGAATGACTAAGTGACTGTCATTGCATGACTGTGTGCAGGATTGTGTTTGTGTGTCTATTAGTGTTCCCTGGGGTGTATCAGTCTATATGTGAGTGAGTTACTGAGTAAGTCACTGAATGCATGAGAGTGTGCATGAGTGTCTCAGTGTATGTATCAGTCAGTCCTAGGGTGTGTCAGAGTGTGCATAAATAAGTGTTGGTCATAGTTGCATAAGGATAGCTCCTACTAGTAGATGTGGATTAACTTTTGAGATGTCACTCAGTCCTTCTCCCCTACCCAATGAGGTCTGCATTCTAAACCCCCCTGATTGTTAACTGTGGGAATTAGTTGCTGATGATGTCTCATTGTATGTGAATTCTTTTCGATTTGTTAGTATCTATAGATCATTTACTGTATGCTCACCTGTACTGTATGTGTTTGAACGACTATTTACTGTGCTATTGTAGTGAGCCTTTTGACATACAATGGGATTTGTTGTCAACTTGTCCTGTACTTCTGCTTATAATGTAAACACCTATCGATATATGATCAAAACCTGAAAAAGAAAAAAGAGTTATTCAGAAAAAAACAGGGTAAAGCACAGGGAAGGGATGGAGAAGTCATATGTGAACAAACAGGGAACGGAACCAATAATGGACAAACACAATGGGTAACCACTAGGGTTGGACATAAATAGGATTCAGAACTTCCCATAGCAACATGGACTATTAATGTCTGTATGCAGATCACTCATACAGATAGTCATCGTGCAAACCCCATAGAAAGGAGACAGCAAAAGTGATTCTGTATCTAGACTCTAGAACACGCACAAGAATTGTACTTACATACATGAGACAAGCCGATATGAGTCCAGCAGGAGACACCGTGGAGATTCCTAAGAAAATGGAAATGTCATACTGTCACAGTTAAGGCACTTAAGACTACATGTAACCAAGGCAAAGGATGGGTTAGGAATTTGTAGCGATCGTGTCTTGATGTTATGAGGCAATGGAATGTTCGCTCTTGCAGTTCCACAGCGGTGGTCGCATTAAGAGCAGTCCATGAGTGACAGTTGGAGAGTGTACACAACAGAATGCCTTCTGGAAACCTGGAGCCAACATCTCTACAATAGAATGCACTTATACACTGGTGAGGATAAAATAGAACACTCACCATATACAAGAGGCCAAGAGAAGGAAGAGCAAGCACTACACAAGAACCTAAGAGCTGTTGCAAATAGTCAGGAGCAGGGTTATTTAAAAACTGTAAAAAAAAAACTGGTAAGTCAAACACAAGGATTCTAGGAACCATAACAAGCAAGAGACTGAAACTTCAAGGGAACTAGAAGAAGCACTGAGAAAGGGAAAATAAACAAGGGGCAAAATCTAGGAGGCTATGGAGGAAATAGAAGAGCTATGACAAACAAAGGAATAATCGAAGGAGATGAATGGCAGGAACAGCAGGAACAACCTAAGAACAATTAGAATGGAACAGCTCAGACGCTGCACCCGAAAGTAGAAAAAAGGCAGACAAGGGAGTAAACCAAAGCCATGCAGGCCTAAGAGAAATCAGCTGTAAGCTGCACAGGACACAGGCTCTGGCTGAAGCAAGGCAGGAACTGGAAAGGAAAACAGGCAACCATAGGTCCAGTACTCAGAGGTTCAAACTTCAATGCACTAACAAAGAGCTTCAAGTAATGGCAGTTTATAAGGGTTGTATGTGATTCCACAGAAAAACGATTTCAACTAAACAGTTTATTGGAAATTTTCATGAAGAATGGTATTTACTTAAATTGGCTTTTACACCTTTTTAAGGTGTAAATGAAATGGTTGCTTGTCTTATTATCAGAAACATTTTAGTCAAAGTTTTATTTTAATCCCTTACATCAGGGGACGATGTTTCAGATTTTTATCTTTGACACTGTCAAACAATTACTTTGGATGCTTTTAGTTTGTGGAACACTCCCCACCCCAAAACACCACCCATATCTGCCCCTTAAAAATGTTTCCCCATGCACAAACTCCACCCATACCTGAAACCTAAAAGCCCTTTCTAACCCTAAACTCCACCCATCCCTGATCTCTAAAAAGTGCTTTACTATGTTTGTACTGTATGGATTATAAGTCTTTAAGACATCCTTCAACCTAGTAAGGGTAATGTCTTCAAAATGGGCTTTTACACTTGGATATATGTTACATCTATTTTCATAAATGGACTACTTAAATATACTACATTTGTTGTTTTTGATATGTTTATTTATAGCAGTGGAGTAGGTACAAGTGAAATAAGTGTTAACGGTTTGTAGTGAGTGCATGCATAGTATAATATATTTACAGTGTTATACTGTGTAATTCTGGGTTTTTTCTGCAATCTATGCGATTGTTTTTTTCCCCGATGTTCAATGATGAAACTTCATACAGTACATTGTTTAAGGTGTACCAGTATGCAACCTGAGAACAGCAAAAAAACAAAAATGAAATGTGTAGATAGATGTTTAATTGGTTTAGAGATTTGCAGCTATTTAATGTTTTTTTAAACAAAACTATCCATATTGAAGAAAGTTAACTTTACTCTGTAAATCTATACCATATAACATTAAATTATGTTTATGTTTTCTCTCTTTTATCACAGAGCGAAGGAATGATTTATTACAGTAATAAAGGTATCTAATTATAAGTTTACTTTTATAGAAATAAAAAAGGAGAAAAATTAATAAAAGAGACTCTTCTATATTTTTCAGCAAGAAAATAATGTCCTCATATTTTCAAATGACATCTTGCAGCAAGCACTATTAAAACTTCAATTCTGGTTGATGAAGTTTTAATTTTCAGAGATGGTTGACTGATTGTACATTTTCCTGCTTCTCTGTCACTTGAGGAACTCCCTGTGTCTTTAACAAGTATAACATTAGCACATCTTCTTGTGCTTTTACAAGGTGATAAGGTCATGGTTTTCTTTCTAAACAAGTTGTTAGCATTTAAAACAGTGAACAACCATTTCCTTAAAATCTATGCAAGTTGTTGCAATGATGATATTTGCAAAAGGTTGGTTGGGAGTAGATGACGATCCTCTTACATCTGTAGAAGATATTGCTTTCTGCTTTTGGCTTCTTACATTTTCATGGTCATGGTTGCTCTTGATGTGCTTCCACATTGAGGATACCTCTGGAAAGCTATTTCATACACAAGTGACATTCAACGTATCTGGCAGTGCCTTTATTTTCTCTTGAAGGTACAATAAATCAGTTCCACATGATCAAAGTCACTGTTTTGGGTGTGGTTGTTTCAACATTTGGTTGTGCTGGAAGAGGAACCAATAGAAGTGAAGCTTTTAGTGTTATTATTGACTGACTCCATGTTTTACGCCACACAGCTCGTTTCCCCAGGACATTGAAAAGTTATATTGAAACAGTTTAAAATATGTTATAATAGTTAGAGTTATGATAGTTGTAATATATGTATACTTAGGTTTATATAGAGTTGTAATATTTTTTATGCTGTTTAATTTTAATGCTGTTTAATTGTTTTGTTGAAATAAATTTATAATTGTTGTTTATATTTTGTTGTGATTGTTACTTGTTTGTCATCTATATTTCAATTCTTTCTACTGCATTGTTTCGTACCTTTTCCATAATTGTTTTTGTTTTGACATTATTGTTTTTTTATAGTATTTACAGTCCTTTGTAATGTATTTTTCCAAAAATATAACACTTTCTTCTTTCCAGGGACACACTGATGCTCTCACTCACATATTCACCCACTCACTCATACACACACTGAGACACTCTGGGACTCACTGATACATACATTGGCACACCCAAAAACAAACCAGTCTTTTCAGTAACATATTCACACACTCATTCATACACACCCTGACACACCCTAGGACTGACTGATACATACACTGACACACTCATGTATACACTCATGAATTCACTCACACACTCACATTCGTGGTTTCTCTTGATGTGCTTCCACATCGACGATGTGCCATAACTCTAATTTTTTTATAGTACCTCTAGAAACCTGGTTCCCACACAGCTTACACTCAATATATCTAGGAATGCCTTTCTTGTCTCCAGAAGGAAGAATAAATCAGTTCAGCAGATCACTCCATACAGTTATAATACACATATATATATGTATATATATATATTTACAACCGTTAGACTAATTATATGTAAAATATTGATGGTGTTCAATTGTTTTGTCCAAATAAATGTATTATTTTTGTTTATATTTTGATCTCATTGTTACTCCTTTGTCATGTATATTTCAACTCTATCTACAGCAGTGTTTTCTACCTTTCTCATGAATGTCACTCTTTCCAGGTACACACTGACAGTTAAACACTGATGCACACACTAACACACCCAAGTACTCATTGAAGCATACACTGACACACAAAGGCACACACTATTGCATTGACTCACATATTCATCCACTCCCTCATACACACACTGAAACATTCTGGGACTCATTGATACGTACACTGGCACACTCATAGACACACTAATCCATTCAGTGACACATTTACACATGGTAATGTAGAAAAGAAAACAAAAGAAGAGATGTCTGTGCGGTGAGGGCTCCCCATGACAGTCCGGGCACAGGCAATGCATTGTGTTGCAGACCCGGTGAGTAGAGGAGGGGGAGGACAATCACAGAATATTGCGGCACATAGGAGGGTGGGGAGAAGGGGGCACAAGGATAAGACTTCTTATCATCGCCAACTGTGTATGGAGTGGAAGACTCCCTTATTGTTTCAGGAAGGACGCTCATCTGTTTTGGCCAACAGCGCAACCATGTTTTTATCCCAGGCATCTAGTACAAGTGGTAGCCCTTTTTGTAGGTATCGATTTCCATGCCGCTATCTCGGCTGATGCCCATTTGAGAAGGTCCGCCAGCCGGAGTGATAACAGCAGTGCCTCCACAGATTTCCAAGCCATTGCTATTCGGCACTTCAGAAGGACAAATTCCAGATCCATGAAGCATGCAATGTACTTGTTCTTATGAGTCTGGGCAATTATACCCTATAGGGAATGAAGCGGATCGCATAATAATGGGCATCGCATCACCTCAGACAGCGCCTGGAAAGCCTCTCCCAGTAATGAGCAATTACCGGGCAGTCCCAGACCATATGTAGAAATCAGCCTCAGCAGAGGAACACGGGGCAACCCAGGGAGCTACCCGTAAAAACGCAGTGAAGGCGCCAGGGTCAGGTATGTCTGGCAGACATCAATTAAATTGTGTGTATTTCAAGCAGGAGTTTTTAAGAGACACCCCGCACCTGTTCCAGCACCTGGCTCCACTGTTTGTTCGTAAATCCTCGATCAGTGGAGTGTGCCCATTTATTCTGTTGGACCCTGAGTGGGAGTATATGAGGCTCTAGCAGTCCGCCTTACAATAATGCGATTGCATGCCTGCCAGAACTATGTTCCAATAATGGCTGAAAAGCCAAGGACTTGGGTGATTTAGCTCGGTCCAACCCCCATGCAGTGCCAATAGCGGCTACTAATGCATTGGAGGTCAGGAACTTCCCCTAATAGATCTTGTACCGATCCAGAATATCCTGGAAGGAAATAAGGAGCTTATGTTCATGAAGATCCCCCAGGGCAACAACTCCTGCATCCATCCATGTCCCCGCATGGTCAACAACCTCCCAAAATGCCGGGAGCAGCCACAATGGCAAGGAAAAGGCACACAGGACTGGGTCACGGCCACGAGACACATACCAATCCCAACAGGACCTGGCCAGTCTGATCAGGCACCCCATCTTACTCGTGTTGCATCTCAGGCCCATAAACTATCCGAGGACGTCTTGCCCGCCCAGGTCTCAGAGCACACAGGCCCTCTCCGGGGTAGGGCACGGCCCATGCCACTGCATGGGTCACTGTAACTGTGCAGCCGTGTAATAAAATTCTTAGTATTGTGCACCTAGGCCCCCTTTCTCTAGGGGATCGAACAACTTCTGAAACTCCACTCTCTTCTTCCCAGGACCCCAAACCAAGGCAGTAAGGAACAAAGTCAGGTCTTGAAAGAAGTGCTGGGGCAGGGACACGGGTAGGGCTGAGAAGTGATAGAGCAAACGAGGCAACACCAGCATCTTAGCTATGGACACCCTACCCATAAAGGAAAGAGGTAGGGAGTTCCAAAATGTCAGCATGCTTTGTGCTCCAATGAGTGCCCTGCCCAAATTGTCATCCACCAGGTCACGTTCGGCATGATAGATGTTAACACCAAGATAACACCGAGATAATGAATAGTGTATCCCGGCATGGTGGGGGCCCAATTGGAATATTCCGTAGGGGAAAAAGGCAGCACTTAGACCAGTTTAGCTGTAAACCCAATGCTCCACCAAAACCCTCTAGTGCCTCGATCAACCCGGGTAGGTCCCTATGGAAATCCCTGAGGAATATCAATGCATCATCCGCATAAAGCGAAACCATCTTTCAGTCAAGACAACTCCGTATACCACACTGAGGACCCTGTCTGAGGAAGAGGCCTGCCAATGGCTCCATGGCCAAGGCAAAAGGTAGGGGGTAAAGCGGGCACTCTGGCAAGTGCAACAACATACCAGAAACAGTGCTGATATGTCTCTGCCAGTGGACACTCTGGCAACCGGGGCAATATATAAAAGTTCTATCCACTTCCAAATCTCTGGGCCCAGACCTATAAGCCGCAGCACCTTTCTTGGATAAAGCCAACTCAGAGAGTCAAATGCCTTCTCAATACCTAATGAGGGGGGCACACCAGGGGGGACAGCGTGGACAGTTCGTCCACCAGGTGGAACAACCGGCGAAGGTTGAGGAACATGTTCCTCCCTGGAATAAAGCTGTTTTGGTCGGGGTACACTAAATCAGTCACATGGGGTAATAGTCGATTTAGGATAATCTTACCCAGGACCTTGCAGTTGGTGTTAAGTAGGAAAAGCAGGAGATAGGAACGCACCTACAACAAATCCCTGTCTGGCTTGGAAAGTACCACAATTAGTGCCTCACACAGCGATGGTGGGAGGGCATCCACCAACTTAACTCACTGAAACTGTTGCAAAAGCTGCAGAGCCAGCATTGTGTGATATGCAGATTTGAAGTCCATCTCCCTCTGGCATCTTGTTGTGTGCCATCTGATCGAGAGCTAGACGAACCTCAGCAAGTGTCAGTGGGGCATCCAGGGCCATACGATGAAGCGGGGCAAGGCACGGGATTGGCAGGGTATCCATGTAACCTAAAAGAGCGGGCTCTGAAGCCTCCCCATGTGCCTGATAAAGGGTGCTATAGTAATTAAAGAAGGCCTCATTAATAGGCATCTACAACGTGAGTACATCACCATTCGGGGACCGAATGGCCACCAGACGAGGTTGTTCACTCTCAGAGTGCAACAGCCACGCCAGCACCCACCCTGCCTTATCGCCCTCGACATGTTGTTGGCACCATACTCTGCATAATTTAGTTCCCCTAATCTGTTTAGCAGGGCTGCGTGGACAGCACTCAGTGTGGTAAGTGCGGCTCTCTGATCCTCTCCCAAATGAATCTCAGCTGTTTGGACAGCCACCTCTATCCTCGTCAACTCCCTTCATAAAGTCACTTTCAGGCCACAGGCAGTTTTAATACAAAGACCACGTATGACCATCTTGAAGGCATCCCACTCTACCTGTCTGTCAGACGCAGTGTCCTCAATAAGTTCAAAATATTTTAGCACTTGCTCACTGATGATCTCCCTAAAGCCAGTATCTAATAGCGCCTGCATGGGTAGTTTCCATGTTGGTATTGGGTTACGACACCTGCCTGAACTCAACGCAAATCAGTAGAGGGCAATGGTCCGACAACGTACAGTCCAGGTATTCAGCAGATTGAAAAAAGGGGAGCATTTCAGGATTGCCCAAAAAGAGATCAATCCATGTGTGAGAAAAAAGAATACTCTTGCACCATGGGGTTCAGTGAGGGGCATACGTCCTTGAGCCTACTATGCTGGAGCCAGTCTGCTAGAGAGATAGAGCCACCCTGGTTGCCTGTGTGCCATTAAGCAGAAGAGTGAACCTATCCATGTGTAAGTCATGTACGCAATTGAAGTTTCCCCACTCAGAGGCTCGGAGCTTGTTGATCCTGAACGAGTGTTGGTGGGAGGGAGTCTAAAAAGTGAGACTGGCCAGAGTTAAAAATGTAGAGCACTACCAAAGCAATGGGTGCGCCATCCAGGTGCCCATCAACCACTGCATACCATCCCTCCAGGCCCACCCTCTGTCACACAATCTGTAGGGGGACCACAGGCACCACCCAAATCAACACTCCCCGGGTGAACGCGACAACTCAACTGATGCCATGTGCATCTCCTGTAGGTATGCAATGTGGATGCTCCTGCGCCTGAAATATGAGAACACTCAATGTCACCACCTAGGGGTCCCCGGGCCCCTCACATTTCAGGACAGGAAATTGTAACTAGGAAGAGAGTCAGTACCCCCTGTTACCATCATTGTAGTGCCTGCATGCTCCCCCGCACCACCACCACCAGCTACCTCCCCTCGCTCCCCATCCGTAAGCCATTAGCAACAGACAAAAAAACATGTTGGAAAAACACAAGAACAACCATATAAACAATAGCCCCTTAACTCCCCTTCCGAAGTCAAAATAAGCACTAACCCCTAACCAATAGTGAAACATCAAGGAATAGAAAGGGGGAAGAAACCTGTACCAGTCAAGCAAAGTCCACCAAGGCTGTGGGGGGCAGTGAGTCCAGTTATAGAAAAGGCATGAAGGGCTCGGCCCGCCCACCCTGCGAAAGCCATGGGATACCCACATGTTCTATAGAGTGCTTCCTCCTTGTGCCCAAACAGCTATAACAAAATGAGCAAAGGATATAGCATCATCATTCAGATCACCAGTTCAGCAGTCATTGGTGTGAGAGCCAGTCCAGCTTGCAGCTCCGGGTGAATGTCCATCACCATGCGCAATTGTTCCCGCTCCAAGGTGGATACTGGCCAGGCAGGAGAGTTTTTTGTGTCCTGGCTGTGATGGGTTTCCAGTTCAGCCACAGCCTGGGCCCACTCTGTGGCAGCTTGTTCCTCCAATGGGGTGCCCTTTGGGGGCCTGGTACGCCAGTGCCAGTGGGAGGGGTGACTCTGCATCCTTACCCCAGAACCTTACTAGTTTCCAGACAGTAGCGCCACTCCTTTCTTCTCCAGCCATTCCCAGCTTCCTTTTGGGGAAGCATAAAAATGGGTGGTGCCAGCATCCAGGACCTGCAGCCTGGCCGGAAACATCAAGAAATAACACAGTCCCAATAGGTGGAGCTGATGCTTGATCAGCATAAAGGAGCCATGCTGGGACTGTATGTCCACTGTGTGGTCTGGGAATATGTTCACTGGGCTGTTATCCACCTGCCAGCGGCCCATTCGCACCCAACCTGCAAGATGTGGTCTCGGTCCCAGTAATTGAAGAGCTGTGCCACCACTGGTTGAGGAGAGGACTAGGGTCAGGGTTGCCTGCAAGGCACCCTGTGTGTGCGTTCCACAGAGAAGAATGCCAATCTCCCCCCATCCATCATCGTGTTTAGCAACCAATCCTCGAAGACATGGTCCATGTTGGGGCCCTTTGCCTCTCAGGAAGTCCCACAATGCAAACATTTTTGTGCTGCGATCTGCCCTCAGCATCATTTTCCCTGCTGCGTGGCTAAGCCACCTCCGCCTGGAGCGCCTTTTAAGACTGCATGTCCATCATTGAGGGGCGCAAATCCGCCAGAGTGGATTCATTGGAATCTACTCTGTCCCTCAGTTTGGCTTGGCCCACCCTAAGTAAGCTCATCTCAACCGTCAATGCATCAAGCTTAGGGTCTAGAGTGGCCTTAACATCTCTAATGGCCCTAAGGAGCTCATCAAACCTATCCACAGTTGTGCACCCATCTGACCTGTCTTGAGAGCCGCCCGCCTCCAGTGGGGCCAGCACCTTGTGATGTTCCTGCTCATGTCTCCATTCCCCCTTTGATCCCCGTTGTTTAACCATAGCGGCCCAGTGAGCGCTCAGCTTGAAAAGTCGAAGAGGGCTTAGAAGGCTGTGCTTCGGCCTTCAACACCAAGTCCAATGCAACAACTGCAGAAGCAATGTTCTGACGCCTATATAAGTCTTACTCCGGTTCCGGGTCAGAGGGAAGCTCACAATTAGGCAGCAGTGCAGGACGGGTGTAGGGAACAGTATACCTTCAGCAATCCCCTACACCTCAGTCCCCCTCCGACCTAGCAGCAAGGAGCAGCTGAGCAATAAAGGCCACAACGCGCCGCACCACAGAGCCATGTGCAAGGTTCTCTGTTAGCTCAGCTGAGGGGCTAAGTTGGCCGGTATGATCCAGGGAGATCCACTGAAGCAGGAATCAAATGTAGAGGGCTCCATTCTCCAGCTGCGGGGCCCCCGCACTCCGCAACACCATAAGGTAGAGTAAATGTCACCACCTGGCCCAATCACGCCTCCCACTCGCCAGGGCCCCAGAACCTCATAAAGAGCACTGCTACTGCTCCAGCTTTAGACGCATCTGTTTAGTGCCCCCAAAGGGGAGCGCTAAGCTGCTCCCTCACTGTCACCGGGTCCCAGCTTTGTCCATGAGGTAGCCCCCAATGCAGCATACAGACTCACCAGTTTTAAAGGGGGTCAATGGGAAGGAAGCGCTGCAGCTCTCTACTTGCCTGTCCAATGCCCATTATAATTAGTCCAAGGCCCTCCTCAGCGAGGGCGCCCAACATTCAGCACAACGGGCCATGGCTCCAGGGCCAGAGGCCGAGGGGACCACCCCCATGCAACGCCAGCAGCCCCGGGCTATCCCCGTCATCGATGGGCCCCTGGGCAATGTCTCAACCTTGACAGTCTCGGTGGGGCTGTGTTGCTCTGCTCCCCAGGTGCCCCGGTCAAACACTCCCAGGCCGGCAGAAAGGGGACTCACTCCTCTGTCAGACACCGAAGCCACACAGTTGATGCTGGCCTCTGGTTGACCTACTGCATCCTCTATTGGGAGGCACCTCGCCCTGCCGCTTTGTCTCTGCTTCCAAGCCCAGAGGAGGGGCCGAGCATCTCCATCATCCACTGAGGCCACGCATGCAGTGCAGGCCTAAGGCAGGGGCCTTCTACTTGCTGTGTTCATTGCTGGGGGGTGTCTCACCCCGATATCACTTCCCCGGGTCCCGCCCTGTGAAAATAAGTAAATGCATGGGTCAATGACGTGGCAGGATGTTGACGGGCAAGTGAGGCGCACAGAGCTCTTTCACTGCGCTTCCATCTTGTCCACCGTCTTGGCCACGCCCCCTGCTTTACCTTGTTTGTGTCTGTTCTTTTGTAGTGTATGCCTTTGCTTGCTCCTCTAAATCGGTAGATTACTTCCGTAGGCATATATTTCTCTTGAGGGGTGTTCGTCCCAGTGTCCCTGAATACCCCTTCCACTAAACTCTTACAAAATAAATTTAAAAACAGTCTTACCGGAACTGGAGAACCACAGTGGGAATTAACAGCCAGAAACTTCATCCATAGCCCAAAGTGACAAAGAACCACTACAAAACCTAAGAAACTGGAAAAAATTGCAGAAAGATTAAAGTTAAATAAGACATCAATCCAATAGAAATGAATGTAAAAATTGTATCTTATTTACTCATGTTTATAAAATGAAAAACAACATGTTAAAACTGTTTAGAAATTGTTTAAAAAATTGTACAAAATAATGCATATATAAATACATATTGAAAATACTGATAAGAATAAAAAACATCTTTTTTACCTTTTAATATAGTATAATGTTTAAAAAAACATAGCTAAATTGTGTGTTTATTAAAAATGACTGTACAAGATGTTTTGAAAAACTGTATAATTAAAAATAAAAATGTGTGTACAATACAACTATAACATATGTGCAATGGAAATAATTTTAAAGTAAAAAGATATTTTTTTCTTGCAAATAAAAAATTCACCAATGCTTGTAATTATTGTAACATAGTTCACTCTGAAAATGGTATATGTTAAAAGAGATGTTTAGAAAATATATTTATAACAATAAAATCTTTTAAGAATGATACCTTACAAAAACTAGATTAATACACAAGCAATTTATACTGCAAATCACTATAACTTTTTAATTAAAAAAATACAAACAAGTGCTAGCAGTTTATGGATATCATGTTTACTATTCCCAATAAAAACTTTGCCACATTGGTGAACATGCTATACTTTGGGAAAGGTCTCAGTTAGGATTCTAACTCCCAACTTAACCACATTGAGGAAAGTGCTGGACTTTCGGGTGTTCAAACTTACTAACCCCACTCTAAACTTTACCACATTGAGGAAAGTGTTGGATTTTGGGTGGGTAGATGTACTATTTCTACCCCAAACTTAACCCAATTGGGGAAAATGTTTTGCTTTGGAGGTCTGGAGGAGGGTACAAAATTATAATTCTACATTAGGAAAAGTGTTGGACTTTTAGGGTTCATGATTAACTACTACTCAAAAGTATAATAGACATTACGCTAAAAATAATACTTTGCAGAAAGCCATTGTAATTGTCCCATAAAGAGTAAACACATAGCATAAATGAGGTCAATCGGAAGCAGCAACAAACAAAAATAACAAACATTCACCGTAACTTCATAATTTATGACTATAATTAATTTAAAATAACAATATATTTAAAATTTAAAAACAAATGAGAAATTAGCATTATTTTACATTTTAAAACAAAATTACATACATTTGAAATTCTCAATAAACAAAAAAAGCATTTACCAAAATAGTTTTAATCAAAAAGTAGTATAGTAAAATGAATTAAATAAATGTGTTAAAACAATTTAAATAAACATGTATTTTACATAACAAGGAACAAAATATGTTTACAAAAGATTCATAAAAACATAGGGGGCCATTACGATGGCGGTCGGAAAAGCAACCCGACCGCCATGGTAGCAGAAACTCACCGCCCACCGCTACCGTGGGAAAACCGACGGCTAGATTAGGATCCACGGTGGTAAAAATCCAACCGCGGAGAAAAGGAGACCTGAGAAACCGCCCGTCGCGTGCGGAGAAGGCCGAAACCCGTCCGCGGCATTCGGATTCGCGGCGGAAACAGCCCAAACCACCGCAACCACAGCGGAGACACCGCCATGGAAATTATGATATCACCGACATGACCGCGGTGCAGAGCGCTGTTTCCGACCGCCGCGGTCGCCAATAGTGAGGAATGAGAGAGCCCGCGGAAGCGCCGTAGCATAGCCACCGCTGCGTACGCTCCGTGAAAAAAATGGCGGTCGAAAAAAATACACACAACATGCCCACAAAGTGCACCAAGCAAACAAGTCATGCACCCAAAAACACCTAACACAGCCCAAAGACACACCCCCATGGTAAACTCAAAAACTACAAATCCCAGGATGACACACACACCACACCTGCAACCAATACCCCATCCTGACACACCCACATAGCCCAGTATAAATCCAGCCCCCTACCAGACCACAATCCTTTGCAAAACTCCAGAACTGAAGGGACATACACCACAGCTGACAGGAGAGGCAAATCTGCACAACACACACACACATCACCACCACCACCACTTCTACACCTGTACCTCTAACCCTTTTGCACATCACACACCATACACATCACCACCACCACCACCACTTCAACACTTGCACCTCAAACACCTTGGCACATCACACACCATATCACCACAGAAAATGCCCAAATTCACTGAGAGTGAGTTGAGGGTCCTGGTAGATGAGATAATCAGGGTAGAACCCCAATTGTTTGGCAACCTGGTCCAATAGACACCAGTAGCCACAAGAACGCTAATGTGGAGAAGGATAGTAGATAAGGTAAATGCAGTAGGGACCGTGCCACGCAATAGAAATGAATTTGTGAAGCGCTGGCACGATCTGAAGGCAGTGGTCAAGAAGAAGAGAGCCAAGAACCATGAGCTGGCTCACAGGACAGGCAGTGGCCCTCCCGTTCCACTCAAAACATTCACCGAATGGGAGGAGAAGGTGCTTGGCATACTGCATCCAGAGAGTCTCACAGGAATACCCGGGGGAGTGGAGGCTGGTAAGTACAAACAAATGCCTAACATCACACTGATATGTACTGTCTTGCACCACTCCTAAGCTATACCTCCAAGGTACAAATGCAGTCATGTGCACCACACTCTCACCAACACATCTCTCACACATTAATCCAACAGTCCCTCAGGTTCACCTCAAAGGTAGCTACAAACATCACCATGGGTACATGTTTACATGCTGCCAGCACTACAACTCCCACCAGACCCCCTTGTCCTACAACTGTGCAAGATGGAGCCCTGACCCCCCCCATGTGGCAGCCATTGCATTGCTTACCTTAACCTAACAGGTAGGTAGCCATCCTCACAGGGAGGTGTGTGGGTGGTTTGGAAGCCTGCACTACAACTCCCACCAGGCCCCCTTGTCCTACAGCTGCGCAAGATGGAGCACTGAGCCCCCCTCATGTGGCAGCCATTTCATTGCTCACCTTAACCTAACAGGTAGGTAGCCATCCTCACAGGGAGGTGTGTGCGTGGTTTGGAAGTCTGCACTACAACTCCCACCAGGCCCCCTTGTCCTACAGCTGTGCAAGATGGAGCCCTGACCCCCCATATGGCAGCCATTGCATTGCTCACCTTAACCTAACAGGTAGGTAGCCATCCTCACAGGGAGGTGTGTGGGTGGTTTGGAAGTCTGGACTACAACTCCCACCAGGCCCCCTTGTCCTACAGCTGCGCAAGATGGAGCCCTGACCCCCCATGTGGCAGCCATTGCATTGCTCACCTTAACCTAACAGGTAGGTAGCCATCCTCACAGGGAGGTGTGTGGGTGGTTTGGAAGTCTGCACTACAACTCCCACCAGGCCCCCTTGTCCTACAGCTGCGCAAGATGGAGCACTCCCCACAACCATGTGGCAGATATTGAATGTGACTCATCAAACTTACTGGTAGGTAACCATTTCAACTGGGACTGGTGTGTGTAATTGGTGACACTGCAGTACAACCCACAACAGGCCCACTTCTTCAACAGTTCAGCATGATGGAGCACTTGTCCCACTCATAGGCATGTGACGTTTTTTCCCCCGCACATCACACCATACCACTTTGTCCACAGTCACCTACACAAATCATGCAAAACAGTCGTATTGTACTCAGCATGCACAAGTCTCAGTGCAGAAATTACCCACATTGTGTCTACTGTGCCAGGCATCACACACTGCAACCCTAACACCGATCATGCTTCCCTGCAGCAGTGTCTGGCAGGTTGGTTGTCAATGTGCTAATCACCCATGTCATACCACAGTGTTGCAATGTAAACAGTGGAAGTGCAGATTACCAAAAAACTCCACTGGACCTGAGACTCACACTGCTAAACTATGGACATCCCAACTGTCTTGCAACAGACCCAGCTGCCACAGTGCTGCACTGAATTGCATAACAAGAGTACTTTGTCTGACTAAAATGCACAAATGTGTCTGCTTGGGACCAGCAATGTGTGTATGCATTGACAATGGTCACATCTCACACTGTCTGTCTGAACAGTGCTGGTATAGTCGGGCCCCAAAAGCACACATTGTCTGCACATGGCTGACTGTATCTTACACACACACCACTGTTGATGACAACATGTAAGTGTATGGATGCCCCGGAACAACTCCATCACCAGTACTTTGCTCATGTTCTCAGGTCCACAAATACCATGAAACCATGATAGTGTGGAAATGTTTGCTGGGTGAGATGTTCAACCTGCTGTATGTCACCACAGTGATAGGAGCCTATACCCCATGCCCTATTGTGCCTTAAAATGTTGGGGGAGTGGACCCCACACCCAGATACTTGGGACAACTGTGATGGGGGGGCTATACCCCATGCCCTAATGTGGCTGCAAATGTTGGGGGAGTGAACCCCACACCCAGATACTTGGGACAACAGTGATGGGGGGATATACCCCATGCCCTATTTTGCCTGCAAATGCTGGGGGAGTGAACCCCACACTCAGATAGTTGGGACAACAGTGATGGGGGGGCTATACCCCATGCCCTAATGTGGTTGCAAATGTTGGGGGAGTGAACCCCACACCCAGATACTTGGGACAACAGTGATGGGGGGATATACCCCATGCCCTATTTTGCCTGCAAATGTTGGGGGAGTGAACCCCACACTCAGATAGTTGGGACAACAGTGATGGTGGGGCTACAGCCCATGCCCTAATGTGATGTGAAAAGTTTGGGTACTGAAACCCACACACACCTTCTGCTCACCACAGGCACGTTCCTCCCAAGAATGACTCTTAAGTCACATAGCCATGTCATTGCTCACCTTCATCTCAACCGGTAGGTAGCCATCTTCACACGGAGACGGTGTTGTGGGGTTGGCAAATTGTCCCACAAATCCCACCATGCACGCTGTCCCACCCCTGAGTAGGATGGGCCACTCCACCCCCAATCAGAATCATGTGGCAGGCATTGTATGCTACCCACTCAACTAACAGGTAGCTAACCGCATCTCACAGGTCGGGGTGTGTGGGGGTGGGAAGCTTGCACAACAACTCACACAAGCCCACATGAGCTCCAGCCCCCAAGACTGATTACACCCTCGCACTAAGATGCATGTGTCAGTCATTGCACTGTCCACTTCCAAGTCACTGGTAGGTAGACATATCATGCTGACTTGTCCCACACTGGACCAAGATGGAAGCCTTCCTCACACACACACAGAGAGGTCTCACAAATACAAGCAAAAAACAGCAAACAGAACATATCACCAGCCACTACATGCAGCCAGATATGCTTCACGACAAGCATGGTGGCATAGGACACCAGGCCTCACATTGCACAACTGCACACCCAGATAGCATTGGCCACTATAGTGTGCACACACCTAAGCAAATGAAACCATGACAGCAACCAAAGTGTGACATTCAGATCCACATGTAGATGTAACTCAGTGCACAACCCTGCACACCACTGCATGCCATCTGAAAATGGCAGGGGTCCAGACCAGCAAGGACCAAATGAAAGCAAAGAAAGCATGGCTGGAAGTGCAAATACAGATATCTACACCACATGCCAAAGGTATGGATGCAACTACAATGTTCACCCAATGTGCAGAGTAAACGGCTGCAAGGGCACAACAAGTGACATACATGCGTAACTGGATCACATATGATTTAACACTCACTAGATGCCAACATGAACCTGTCAATGTAAAATATGTAAATTGTGCATGTCATGTCTTGCCAACTCCCAATATGGACAAGTAATGCATGTACCTCAACAGCTTGTAATGCATCACTGGATGTCGGTAACTGCAAATTAGATCAGTGAACAACTGCTGGATGTACAAACAGTTTGATGTAACAGTGTGAACAGAAACTTTACTGGTTGCAACACAATGACCATTTCTCATCTGACCCACAGGTGACCAAGAACTCACTGCAGAGGACGACACCACCAACCTGCAGAGCCAGTCCCCCACCCCGGAACAGAGACTACTGCATGAAGACTCCCTGGATTCCTTGGATGAGGAGCCCCAAGCCAGCCCATCTGGTGTGGCAGGCCCAACCAGTCCCAGGCACCCATTGTCCCCACAACCACATCTGCTGCAACCCATGACCTTCCCCTGACAGCTGTTGTCACGGCCTGTGTGTCAACCACTACCACCACCACCACCCCCACCCCCACCACAGCTACCCGCAACACCCTCCCTGCCCCAGGTGATGAGCACCCCACGACATCTACTGAGGAGGCCAGGGAGAGGATGCAGGGGAGCAATGTGGGGAGCCAACAGGCCCGTGGCAGCAGTGTAGGTGGGAGGGGCAGGGTCATGCAGAGGGGAACTGAGCCTGGGACGGAAGCCCTGTCCCACATCAACAGAGTCCTTGGGGCATACCAACAGGCCCAGGGATGAATGGGCCAGTCTGAGGAAGATTCTCGGGAGCTCCTCCTGCTGATGAGGTCCATGGACACCCGCATGGGACAAATTGTGGACCTCTTGGGGCAGCTAGTGGCGGTTCTGAGGGACAGGCCAGTGCAACATTCAACACCTCCGCCTCCCCCTGATGGGCAGCAGGATGACAGTTCATCATCCTCCCCTGCATCCACAGAGGGGGGTGAGTCCTCAGACACCACTGCCCCTGCAGCACAGGCCCCTCCAGTCAAGCGTAAAAGGGGCCGTCCAAGGAAAGGCCAGGAGGCATCACGTGCCAAAGCACCTGCCAAAGGCAAGTCCCGGAGCTAGCCATGATGGCAGACCACTGCACCACTGCATTTACCTTTTGGACTATCCTTCCCCACACTGCCATGCGAATGGCATCTGTCTGTTGGACTGGGTCTCCACATCACTGTGGTGACTACTCAATTATCTCATCTACCATGACCGTCAACTCATTTCTTCAAATTTCCCCCATGTACATTTTCTCGACCCTCACATGTCACAATTGTAAATAAATACACCTTACACACATTTTGTTGTGTCTGCTCCGTCTTTAATACAGGATGTGCAACCTTCACCGTGGTGTAAATGTCCCAGGGAAATGGAATGTAGGTAGGCAAGGAGAGGCTGAAGGGACCTAGGAAAAACATTAGAACAAGAGTCACTTGTTTTGGTGTGGCATCACACACATCACACAACACTTGTCAACAAGGTACTCCAATCTTCACACATTACACAGAGCAACAGTTGCCATAGAGACATCCTGTATCTGTGTCAAACTACCCTATCCCACAAACATTGCCAACCAGCAATGAGTGAACACAAGGCTGCAGTCACCAAGCTCACATACACCCTCACAGCAACTGCAACACCATCAGAACATGTGTCCCTCCTACATCGTCACTCACCTTCAAGTGAAGTAGCGGTTGATGAGCTGTTGACGCATGTCGACACCTTCCTCCTCTCCACTGTCCTCGTCACTGGACCCGGGTTGGTTTGCAGGCGGGGGCCTTGGCTGCTCATCATCATCCAGGATCAGGGGTATTGCCTTGCGAATGGCCAGGTTGTGGAGCATGCAGCATGCCACGACTATCTGACACACCTTCTTTGGCGAGTACATCAGGGCACCTCCGGTACGGTCCAGGCAGCAAAATCGTAACTTTAGGAGACCAATTGTACGCTCTATTACACGCCGTGTCCTCCCATGGGCATCATTATATCACACATCAGCTGCTGTCACAGGATTCAGCAGTGGGCTCAGCAACCACGGACGGTTAGGATATGCAGAGTCACCTGGGTGTGAGAAACACAGATTAACCTTGATGTTCCACAATGCCACAGGACAGCATGTCACACACACACCACGCTACTTCACTATGCATACTCACCCACAAGCCATGCACGCTCAGGAAGCAGATTGGCCATCAGCTGCGGGACGATGCTGCTGCGCATGATGTGCGAATCATGGGCTGACCCAGGATACTTGGCACACACGTGGGAGATGATCATGTCCGCCAGGCACACCACTTGAACATTTACCGAGTGGTAATGCTTCCGATTTCTGTAAACTTGCTCACGTGCCTGTGGTGGCACAAGCCCAACATGTGTGCAATCAATGGCACCAACGACATGGGGGATGTGTCCAAGGGCATAAAAATCTCCCTTCACAGCCACCAACTCTGGCCCCCTGGGGAAATGAATGTATCTGTCCTTGTAGTTCATCATAGCTGACAGTACATCCCTCAGCACCATGCTGAACATCGGTTGTGACATCCCACCTGCGATTGCTACCGTGTGCTGGAATGAGCCTGTCCCAAAGCAATGCAGGCACGCCATCACCTTTGAAGTCGCGGTGAAAGCTGTTGGATATGTGCGACGTGGCTGCAGGTGGGGCTCCAACATGGCACATAGGTTTTGTAGGGAAACTCTATCCAGCCTGAATTTGCGGATGATCTCTTCATTCTCCATGTCAGCCAGCACTGTGAATGGACGATGGATATTGGGCCTCCTCCTAGGTCAGATGAAAGTGCACATATGTCAATGCAACACACCATGAGATGTACAGGACATTTCACATTTCTACAGACACATTGCCAAATGTTACAGACTGCACCATCAACCAACAGAGCACTGCACAAGTCGGTACACATCAGGCACACTACTTGTACACTTGTCCCCTTACCCGCAGCAATGATCTGTGCACACCTCCTGCTCATTGACATGCACAGTGGGATATGGAACCACATGTGTGCGCACACCTGTGAGTATTACCCCCAGCATATATGTCAAACTACAATACTACCCTAGCACACCGTGCTGCTGTCCATGATACACCTCCTAACACAGGTTGCACATGGCACACATCAAGTACACACTGACCACAGGCTGAGCGTGGTGAACACGTGTGTGCATGTGCAGTAGACAATGTGATAGTCAATGATGCCCCTAGTTCACACAATGAGACAGCATTGTGCGTTACATTGCAGCTACACACATTGACCATTATCTACATATGCTATGCAACACAAAAACTGTACAGTCTACATGCCCTTACACATCACATGTGACATGTGCGTGTGTATGTGTCAATGCAATTTATCACATTCACATATATGGCAGGTGTAGGTGACATGGAGTTAAATGTCCCATTCGTAATGTTGGCCTCATGAGGGTCCTTCAATGTTGGAGACACTGGGCACTGTTCATGTTGGGCTATGGATAGAGCTGGATGACTCCATATGTGCAGCAAACCTGCTCCGCGAGTCCACTGACGGTCACTACAGGCACTGTATGGCACCCATCTGGCGGTGCCTACCACCTGGCCCCTGCGGACTGTCACCGCCAATACCCCAGACACGATCGCGGTAGTCTCAGCCATATCTACATGTGTAAATGGAGGTTGGCATGCACCGCTACCCAGCTCACGGTCACTACAGGCACTGTATGGCACCCATATGGCGGTGCCTACCGCCTGGCCCCTGCGGACTGTCACCGCCAATACCCCAGACACGATCGCGGTATTCTCAGCCATATCTACATGTGTAAATGGCGGTTGCCATGCACCGCTACCCAGCTCACGGTCACTACAGGCACTGTATGGCACCCATATGGCGGTGCCTACCGCCTACCACCTGGCCCCTGCAGACTGTCACTGCCATGGACCATGCCCTGGCAGCCAATGGGAAGCACCCTCGCGGTAGCCTGATGCAATTTTGAAAATAGCGGTAGGCATGTTCCGCAACCGCGGAGCCGGTCATTGGAAGCATTCAAAAGATGCACCACCGCGGTAGCGTGCGCCTGGCCCCTGCGGTGTGTCACCTCCATGGTCCATGCCCTTGCAGCCAATGGGACGCACAGTAGCGGTTGCTTCATATGGATTTGAAAATCGCGGTAGGCGTGCACCGCCACCGCGGAGGCGGACATTGGATGATTTTAAAAATAGCAGACCTGGTACACCAATTGCAGCGGCGTGGGACCACTGACACAGCCCCAGGGGCCTATATATGTGTGGGAGGGTGCCCCACATTTCCACTGCTACCAGGGACTGCTGCCTGACACCCCTCACCTGCTGCTGCTGCCTCCAGGGACTGCTGCCTGCCACCCTCCACCTGCTGCTGCTGCCTCCAGGGACTGCTGCCTGCCACCCTCCACCTGCTGCTGCTGTCTCCAGGGACTGCTGCCTGCCACCCTCCACCTGCTGCTGCTGCCTGCCACCCTCCACCTGCTGCTGCTGCCTCCAGGGACTGTTGCCTGCCACCCTCCACCTGCTGCTGCTGCTGTCTCCAGGGACTGCTGCCTGCCACCCTCCACCTGCTGCTGCTGCCTCCAGGGACTGCTGGCTGCCACCCTCCACCTGCTGCTGCTGCCTCCAGGGACTGCTGCCTGCCACCCTCCACCTGCTGCTGCTGTCTCCAGGGACTGCTGCCTGCCAACCCTGAACTCCACCTGCTGCTGCTGCCACCTGTCCACAGTGATGTCGAGGACACAGAAGATCCGGGCCAGTCCCTTCACCAGCGAGGAGCTGGAGGTCCTGGTGGACGGGGTGCTTGCACAGTACCCAAGGCTGTATGGTGCCCCTAATGTCGTGGTAAGTCTCCAACAGTGTGAGTGAGAGTGCAGGGGGGGCACACGTGAGGTGGAGGTGCTGCAGTATGTGTCAGTGAGTGTGGGGCTCTGACATGCACTGCCTAGCATGTTTTCTCCATGGGGAAGGGCTGTGTAGCCTCTTTCACACGTTTCCCTGCATGCCCATCCAGATTTGAGGGACATGTATTGTCCTGTCAGCCATACAGTGAAGCAGCAAATTGGTAATGCAGGAGTCAGGCCAGTGATTGCTTGTGTGAATGGCTGTGTGGGTCCCAAATGTCCCTCTCGGTGTCAGCTCACCTGGCCTGCACAGTCGCCGCCCAATCCCACAAGTACACATCACTGCATGTACAGTGTGTTCCGTGTGTCTTTTGTTCACACAGCTTCATCAAAGAGCCATCTCAGCCCTGTAGATTGCACACGACAAGCCTTGTGACAAGGGTGTGTGTATGAGAGTTGATATCACTGTATGTGAGCTCCAAGACACAGTGAGCCATTCACAGGGCTAGGACATTGGGGGCTGCGTAGTGTTGGACACAGTGAGTCCACCAACAACCATGTGTTGCTATCTAATCTATGTGTTGCTCTAGCTAACAGCGGACAGTAGATGTGGGCAGACTACACATTGCTTGATGTGCTGGCATCCTGCATGTGAATGGGATGTAGAGGTACTGTGTCCACCCTCCCACCTTCATGGATTCACGTGTGGTTCTCCAATGCCGTTGTACCATGTGCCATGCATTCTTGGCTCTGTTACACATATCTGTTGATTTGGGATGAGTGAGTATCGTGCCACTGTATTGAGAGATTTTGGTAGTATACACTGTGTCACTGATGTATTACCCCTCTTGTCTCCCATGCCTGCAGCTGAAAGTCCACCAGCGTAAAGCCGTGTGGAGAGCCATTGCCTCCAAGGTGCGTGATCTGGGTGTGTCAAACCGACGGTGCAGCCACTGTCATAAAAGGTGGGACGACATCTGCCGGCTGAGCAAGAACGTGGCCGAGATGACGCTGGGGCTGCTCCCTCGGAGCGGCAGGTTGGCCCGACGCAGCATGACACCACTAATGGTCCGCATCTTGGCCGTAACACAGCCTGAGTTGGATGCACAATTGAAGGAGCATCAGCAGCAAGCTAGGGGTGAGTATTTGTTGATGGGTGGCTTTGGCAGGGAGTGGCTGCATGTGTCCACAGATTGGACAAACTCTGAGCTATGTGAAGTTGGTAGTGTGATGCAGTGGATTGTAAGTGGCGTCTGTGCTGGGTGCATCTGACATGCATTTGTCCCACCTGTACTCACTGATGTGATCTGCGCAATGTGCATTGCCATTGCATTCAAAGCTGTGGCATTCAGGTACCTTGTGCAGTGGGGTACTGTGTGAATTCATATTGATGTTGACGGCAGTGTGCCTAATCTGAGTGTGTTTCAATCAATGCGTGCAATGCCTGACAGCAGATTTCAGCTGCTACAACTTCTGAGGACAATGTGCTACAGTACTTGTGCCCGTGCAAGCAACATGGTAGCTGGCATGCGCTAATGGCCATTGTGGGCTATTATGTTGTGGTCTGTGTGTGTGTGCTCCCCTACTGCTCCATCCATGTACGTAATTGACACCATGTTGTGGTGTTCATCCTTGCCATCCTCGGCACCCTGTGTGGTCAGAGAGATTTTTGTGCCTGTGTCTGAAGTGGGCCACAGGCAGGATGGTGTGCTGTGTGAGTCACCGGGATAACTTATGGCTGGATTTGTTCTTTACATGCACTGTTGGGTTGATAATTGAGGTGGCAATGTATATTTAGTCAGGGTGATGTGCAACGTGGATAACACATCTTCTTGAATGGTGATTTACTTGCACATGTTACTTCAGTTGGTGCCACTACACTAACACTACATCTCTCTCCCATGAAGCATCTCCCATGTGCGTTGAGGGACAGGGGACAGACACCAGCGGTGAGGCATCCAGTGCAACAGCGCACTGGAGCAGAGTGACACAGTTGTGACCAGCGCCGAGGAGGGGGACAGGAGTCTGCTGGAGGAATCACAACCCGAGACGCAAAGCTCTACGTCATCTGACGCCAGCGGTGACGCATCCATGTTTGGGTGAACGCAAAAAAGAGGTACGCAGTTCCTCAATATGCAGGTAGTGTCCCAGGCACCCAAAAAGGAGGGGAATTCCTCCTTTTGGAACTAAGGCCCTCACACACCCAGCAAGCTAGGTGTCATGCTTCATCATATGGGTCTGCTCCTCGTCGGGTCGGCGCTGCAATACCCGACGGGCACCCATAGAGGGGCTCTTTGCCGGAGATCTTTTGTTCCTGCCGTAAGGGTGCCGTGGGTGTAAGGGACCTAGTGTGAGTGTAGATGTGCTGAAAGTGAATATAAAACAAGAGGGGATTCCTATGAGAGCAAATTTTATTCTAAATGGATCCCTACTTGATTAAAAATAGTGAGGAGAGGCGACTAACAAGCTACCAGGGTTCAAGAGGCGCTCTACTCCTTGATGGTCGACATGTTTCACGCCAGTGGCGTTTCTTCAGGACCGTGAGAAATGACTATCTACAGTGAATGGGGTGTGCAACATGCCCCATAGCTAAAATAAAACTAATAATAGTGTGAGGATATTGCCTACTACTATAAGGATGAACAGGGTATTACCTGTTAGTAGTGGGACGAACCTGCATATAAGGATAATGGAAAACAACACTTAGTTATAAATCTAAAAGTAGATTGCCCAACAAGGTGCAAGCCGCATTGTGAAACAAGAAAAACAGGGGGGGGGGGAAGAGCCCCCTGTAATTGTTCAGTAAAGGCACAATGTAAGCGGTAACGAGAATGATTATTCATAAACCGCGTGTTAAAAATACATATTACTTGAGTAGCAACATACAGATGGAAATAGATTAAGACAGCAATGAACAAGTATCCTGGTAATAAAGTGATATCTGGTGTATATCATCATTGGTGCTTAAGTGAGGAGTGGTGAAGTAAGCAATCTCCAACTCACCTAATAAGTATCAGAATGACGCCCCATCTGTTACAGCACTAAATAAAGACATCTGTAGTAGGATGTCTAGTCATGGTGGAAAAAACACAACAAAAACAGATGGAGGGGTTAAACCTCAAGAAAGGTTTATATAAATCTATAATGTATTGACCAAACACACATAGTCAGCCCGTCTCATTGCAACAGTAGCGGGTAAGACAAGCGAACTGGCAGTACGTAGGGATGGTCACAGAACATGCCCCTGGCCAGTTTCCCAAGACCCGACACAAGGTGCGGGAATTATGCGGGCAAAAGTCCCACCGAGAAAACCGAAGTAAGTGCTGCGGTGCTGTCCCTGATCTCGTGTGTGACAGACATCCGCACACATCCACGCCCCCATGCGGGGCCCACAAAGATAAGAGTCCATAACGGGTCCAAAAGGGGCAGGCACAGTCACTGTGCATCCACAAACCCCACTGTCAACAATCCAGTCGCTTACCTGTACTCAGTCGCTGTAGAGTGCAGGCAACTTGTAGAGTTTAGATAATACTCACCCGCTTCCGCTAGAAGCCTCGCTAAACACCTACCCCTTCGTGCTGCAACCGGGATGGTGCCGAACGGTCAGAAGTGCTCCGTTCTTATGCTCCAAATGGAGCCTCATTAAGGGCTGGCGGGAAGCTAATCGGCCCCAGCTGCTGCCACGGCGTGTCATGTGACTTACTCAAAAGTGAGGTGAGCATCCTGTTAGAGTGTCGGCCATCTTGGAACGCTTACATGTAAAAGTGTGGGAGAAGTCTCCCAAGTTAACTAATGGGATCTTCAAATGTAAAAATAGCCTAATGGAAAAGGAAACCACGCAAAAGGTAACCGGTGAGCTTACTTGTGCATAAACCCCGCGTGTGGTTATAATTGTATCATAATGTGTAACCTTCCAAACTAGTGAAGGCAGTAAATGCATGTCTGCCATCTTAGAGTGGCTGGTGGTACATAATAAACTAATAGATCCAATCTATTCCAATACCGACTTGGAGAGCAGGTATGCACGGTATATCATTTTCACCGCTCCCTATTAACATATTGCTGAATAAGCTGGTGTTATATTTATAATGATGTGGCTAATTCAGTTTTATGTTGAATATTACGTTAAAACAAAGAACTCCAAGGTATGTCATCGTTTAGCCACAGATGGTCTAGCCCTAGTCGATGCACCCATCGTTGCTCTATCTTGAATAGAGCTGCCTGCGTGATGCGTGGGTGTGCCTCCAGAATTAGCCAGTGTAAACTCTCCGGGGTATGATTTTGTTCCTTGAAATGTGTGTAGAGTTTGGTAGTGGTTTTCAGGCAACGAATGTTGCTTTTATGTTCAGAAATCCTGTTTTTTACAGGCCGCATGGTCATACCCACATATTTTTTATCGCAAGGGCAAGTCAGTAAATAAATGCACTGAGATGTGTTGCAGTTAGTGTGGGTGTATATCTTCCAAGTGAAGGTATCTGTTAACGTTATCTCTTTGGTATGTTTAGTTTGAGGACATGCTGCACAAGAGCCACAGGGATAGTGGCCCTGAACCGGAGGGAGGTTCCATAAGGTTCTTTGCCTGCTTCTGTTGGATGACTTGGGTCGTGTATGTACCAGCATATCTTTTAAGTTGCTTGTGCGTTTAAAAGCGAACCTTGGTTTAGAGATCTCAAGAGATCCTGTATTCGTAATATTCAACATAAAACTGAATTAGCCACATCATTATAAATATAACACCAGCTTATTCAGCAATATGTTAATAGGGAGCGGTGAAAATGATATACCGTGCATACCTGCTCTCCAAGTCGGTATTGGAATAGATTGGATCTATTAGTTTATTATGTACCACCAGCCACTCTAAGATGGCCGACATGCATTTACTGCCTTCACTAGTTTGGAAGGTTACACGTTATGATACAATTATAACCACTGCGCGGGGTTTATGCACAAGTAAGCTCACCGGTTACCTTTTGCATGGTTTCCTTTTCCATTAGGCTATTTTTCCATTTGAAGATCCCATTAGTTAACTTGGGGAGACTTCTCCCACACCTTTACATGTAACCGTTCCAAGATGGCCGACACTCTAACAGGATGCTCACCTCACTTTTGGAGTAAGTCACATGACACGCCGTGGCAGCAGCTGGAGCCGATTAGCTTCCGCCAGCCCTAATGAGGCTCCATTTGGAGCATAAGAACGGAGCACTTCTGACCGTTCGGCACCATCCCGGTTGCAGCACGAAGGGGTAGGTGTTTAGCGCGGCTTCTAGCGGAAGCGGGTGAGTATTATCTAAACTCTACAAGTTGCCTGCACTCTACAGCGACTGAGTACAGGTAAGCGACTGGATTGTTGACAGTGGGGTTTGTGGATGCACGGTGACTGTGCCTGCCCCTTTTGGACCCGTTATGGACTCTTATCTTTGTGGGCCCCGCATGGGGCGTGGATGTGTGCGGATGTCTGTCACACACGAGATCAGGGACAGCACCGCAGCACTTACTTCGGTTTTCTCGGTGGGACTTTTGCCCACATCATTCCCGCACCTTGTGTCGGGTCTTGGGAAACTGGCCAGGGCATGTTCTGTGACCATCCCTACGTACTGCCAGTTCGCTTGTCTTACCCGCTACTGTTGCAGCGAGACGGGCTGACTATGTGTGTTTGGTCAATACATTATAGATTTATATAAACCTTTCTTGAGGTTTAACCCCTCCATCTGTTTTTGTTGTGTTTTTTCCACCATGACTAGACATCCTACTACAGATGTCTTTATTTAGTGCTGTAACAGATGAGGCGACATTCTGATACTTATTAGGTGAGTTGGAGATTGCTTACTTCACCACTCCTCACTTAAGCACCAATGATGATATACACCAGATATCACTTTATTACCAGGATACTTGTTCATTGCTGTCTTAATCTATTTCCATCTGTATGTTGCTACTCAAGTAATATGTATTTTTAACACGCGGTTTATGAATAATCATTCTCGGTACCGCTACATTGTGCCTTTACTGAACAATTACAGGGGGCTCTCTCCCCTGTTTTCTTGTTTCACAATGCGGCTTGCACCTTGTTGGGCAATCTACTTTTAGATTTATAACTAAGTGTTGTTTTCCATTATCCTTATAAGCAGGTTCGTCCCAGTACTAACAGGTAATACCCTGTTCATCCTTATAGTAGTAGGCAATATCCTCACACTATTATTAGTTTTATTTTAGCAATGGGGCATGTTGCACACCCCATTCACTGTAGATAGTCATTTCTCACGGTCCTGAAGAAACGCCACTGGCGTGAAACATGTCGACCATCAAGGAGTAGAGCGCCTCTTGAACCCTGGTAGCTTGTTAGTCGCCTCTCCTCACTATTTTTAATCAAGTAGGGATCCATTTAGAATAAAATTTACTCTCATAGGAATCCCCTTGTTTTATATTCACTTTCAGCACAAATACACTCACACTAGGTCCCTTACACCCACGGCACCCTTACGGCAGGAACAAAAGATCTCCGGCAAAGAGCCCCTCTATGGGTGCCCGTCGGGTATTGCAGCGCCGACCCGACGAGGAGCAGACCCATATGATGAAGCATGACACCTAGCTTGCTGGGTGTGTGAGGACCTTAGTTCCAAAAGGAGGAATTCCCTCCTTTTTGGTGCCTGGGACACTACCTGCATATTGAGGAACTGCGTACCTCTTTTTTGCGTTCACTCTGATAGGGCAAGTACGCTGGACCTCTTGATCAAGCCCTCTGTCCCCCTTTTTGGTAAACATTATACGCACGGACTTCCCCGTGGGACCTAATTGTTTAGGATACCAGGACGCCAGTGGCGATCTCTGGCCCAGAATATTACTTTAGCAGGCGCAACATCCTTTCCAGAACAGGCCACCTGGTTAACTCCCCCATTATGGAGGAGAATCAGGAACTCAGTTTTGGGGAGGAGATGGCAGCAGAAATTCTCAGAACAACTCCATCCATCTTAGGCTCCGAGAATAATTCGGCCACAGGTTCTACATCGGAGGATTGGGCATCATTGACTGCAATGAAGCGAGATTGGCTGAAGGTTACGCTACATGGGGCGATGATGACCGAATATCTTCGTGCTAACATCGCACCCAAAGGCCTTATGGTCAAAAACTTTCCGAGACTTTTTCTGGAAGATCAGATGTTCAAAAAAGAGTGGTCCCTGGTAGCATGGAAGTGCACCAGGGATTGGCTCATCTTGATCATCAACACAGCCAAGAGATTAGCAGACGCTCTCTTAATACGGATACAAATTGCTGAGGGGTCTCTTAAAACCACCATCCAGATAACCCAATTTAAATCCAAACTTAATGAACTCAACAATGAGATAGCTGAACAAAAAGAGTATCTCATGAAACAAAAGGTAAACAAATTGCAGAAAGATATACAAAAATTCGAGAAAGAAAAAGTATATCCTTATTTGAGATCAGACTATACCTCTACAAATGACAGCTATTCTTCAGATGATAGCACAGAAAACACCAGAAGGGGTTCGTCTAGCAGTGATTCGAGCACAGGCAGTTGGGGAGAAAACAAACAGAGAAGAAGAAATCGTCCGAATTTTCCAAACTATAACATCCCTAACTTTCAGGGCCCACCTCCACCATACTGGCCCTTCCCGATGTATCCTCAAGGCGCACCACAATTCTTCCCCTCTAGCAATCAGCCTTTTTTAGGCAGAGGTTGGGGCAGAGGAAAAGGGCGCAACAGAAGAGGCGGGCAGAAAACGGTCCAATGGCTAGACAACCAGCAGAGCTCAATGGACACACGGAGCAAAACACAGAACAAAAACCTTAGTGGTTAATCTATCACACCGCGGGTTATCTGAGACCGACGTGAAAGTCCTAGAGAAAGGACTCGGTTTCGTCCCCACTCCGAAAATGGATAAATTCAGAGATCTCAGTGAGATACAGGATTTTTAGAAAGATCCGTCTGAGGGCATTTTTCAGGACAAACCTTCGCCTGTCCGACAAGATTCTGGGTTAAGAAATCCATCCACCTTTACCCCTAATAGCAGCATGGTGCCTGTAGAAGTTCTAACATTTGAACAAGCTGTTCTTAAAGAACTCCAAAATACAAGTTGTGTACTCCCCTTCAACAATTTATCGAAAGACGAAAGACTGGCGGCCAAGGCTCTCGCCGATGACGTCAGTATTACTATTAAAGAAGCAGATAAAGGTGGTGCTACTGTCATACAATCCACAACGGATTATGAACAGGAATGCCACCGTCAATTGAACAACAAGAAATTCTATACTCCCATCACGGTGAATCCAACAACTAGACTGACCACGGAGATAGCAACCATGGTCTTTGAGGCAGAAACTAATGGATGGTTGAGTAGGAGAGAAGCTGAGTTCCTCATTACTAAGGAACCATGCACTCCCTACTTTTACACCCTCCCGAAAATCCATAAGGGCACGACACCCATTCCGGGGAGACCTATTGTCTCAGGAATAGGTTCCATTCTCAAACCGCTTTCCATTTTTTGTGATCACTTCCTCCAACCCTTGGTGAAACAAACCCCGTCATACGTGAGGGATACGACAGACATACTTCGTATAATGGGAGAAATAGGAGACACAAGAGACATTGACTTGCTTCTTACATTAGACGTTGAACAGCTTTACACTAACATACCACAAAGGGCAACACTCACCGTTATAGAGACAGCATTGAATCAGATTGAGTGGTCGTCACCAACACCCGTGACTCTTGTCATGCAGTGTGCCACTCTTGCTTTGACTGAGAATTTTTCGAATTCAAGAACCAACTATTCCATCAGGCTCAAGGTACTTCTATGGGGAGTACCTTCGCTCCTAGTGTAGCCTGCCTCTATATGGCGGCATTTGAGGAGGAAGTAATCTACCATCAGAGTAACCCCTACCTACAACACTTGAGCCTATGGAAAAGATATATCGATGACATCCTGGTCTTCTGGAGGGGTGACCTGCATACCTGCGAGGAATTTTGTAATTGGGTTAATACGAAGAATGAATACCTAAGGTTTACGAGGTCTATCTCAGCCACTAGTATACCGTTCCTTGACCTTAAGATTAGCATCCTAGGGGGTCACCTTCAAACTTCCCTGTATAAAAAACCTACAGATAGGAACAGCTTGTTATCTTATAATAGCCATCACACACGAGCATTGAGGGACAACTTGCCTTTCGGGCAATTTCTCCGGATCAGGAGAAATTGCAGTGATGTCAAAGATTACAAGATTGAGGCAGAGTCACTGAGGAATAACCTGATTGAGAGACATTATCCTCCACGTAAAATTGAGAAATCCCTAAAGAAAGCAAGGAATAACAACAGAGAGGCCTTGCTAGAAGTAATACAAAAAGAACCCAGTGACATCTTAACATGTGTGACTTCATTCACACCAGGTTCTAACAGACTAAAGAAAATCATAAACAAACACTGGAATATCCTGAATACAGGATCTCTTGAGATCTCTAAACCAAGGTTCGCTTTTAAACGCACAAGAAACTTAAAAGATATGCTGGTACATACACGACCCAAGTCATCCAACAGAAGCAGGCAAAGAACCTTATGGAACCTCCCTCCGGTTCAGGGCCACTATCCCTGTGGCTCTTGTGCAGCATGTCCTCAAACTAAACATACCAAAGAGATAACGTTAACAGATACCTTCACTTGGAAGATATACACCCACACTAACTGCAACACATCTCAGTGCATTTATTTACTGACTTGCCCTTGCGATAAAAAATATGTGGGTATGACCATGCGGCCTGTAAAAAACAGGATTTCTGAACATAAAAGCAACATTCGTTGCCTGAAAACCACTACCAAACTCTACACATTTCAAGGAACAAAATCATACCCCGGAGAGTTTACACTGGCTAATTCTGGAGGCACACCCACGCATCACGCAGGCAGCTCTATTCAAGATAGAGCAACGATGGGTGCATCGACTAGGGCTAGACCATCTGGGGCTAAACGATGACATACCTTGGAGTTCTTTGTTTTAACGTAATATTCAACATAAAACTGAATTAGCCACATCATTATAAATATAACACCAGCTTATTCAGCAATATGTTAATAGGGAGCGGTGAAAATGATATACCGTGCATACCTGCTCTCCAAGTCGGTATTGGAATAGATTGGATCTATTAGTTTATTATGTACCACCAGCCACTCTAAGATGGCCGACATGCATTTACTGCCTTCACTAGTTTGGAAGGTTACACGTTATGATACAATTATAACCACACGGGGTTTATGCACAAGTAAGCTCACCGGTTACCTTTTGCGTGGTTTCCTTTTCCATTAGGCTATTTTTACATTTGAAGATCCCATTAGTTAACTTGGGAGACTTCTCCCACACCTTACATGTAACCGTTCCAAGATGGCCGACACTCTAACAGGATGCTCACCTCACTTTTGAGTAAGTCACATGACACGCCGTGGCAGCAGCTGGGGCCGATTAGCTTCCCGCCAGCCCTTAATTAGGCTCCATTTGGAGCATAAGAACGGAGCACTTCTGACCGTTCGGCACCATCCCGGTTGCAGCACGAAGGGGTAGGTGTTTAGCGCGGCTTCTAGCGGAAGCGGGCGAGTATTATCTAAACTCTACAAGTTGCCTGCACTCTACAGCGACTGAGTACAGGTAAGCGACTGGATTGTTGACAGTGGGGTTTGTGGATGCACGGTGACTGTGCCTGCCCCTTTTGGACCCGTTATGGACTCTTATCTTTGTGGGCCCCGCATGGGGGCGTGGATGTGTGCGGATGTCTGTCACACACGAGATCAGGGACAGCACCGCAGCACTTACTTCGGTTTTCTCGGTGGGACTTTTGCCCGCATCATTCCCGCACCTTGTGTCGGGTCTTGGGAAACTGGCCAGGGGCATGTTCTGTGACCATCCCTACGTACTGCCAGTTCGCTTGTCTTACCCGCTACTGTTGCAATGAGACGGGCTGACTATGTGTGTTTGGTCAATACATTATAGATTTATATAAACCTTTCTTGAGGTTTAACCCCCTCCATCTGTTTTTGTTGTGTTTTTTCCACCATGACTAGACATCCTACTACAGATGTCTTTATTTAGTGCTGTAACAGATGGGGCGTCATTCTGATACTTATTAGGTGAGTTGGAGATTGCTTACTTCACCACTCCTCACTTAAGCACCAATGATGATATACACCAGATATCACTTTATTACCAGGATACTTGTTCATTGCTGTCTTAATCTATTTCCATCTGTATGTTGCTACTCAAGTAATATGTATTTTTAACACGCGGTTTATGAATAATCATTCTTGTTACCGCTTACATTGTGCCTTTACTGAACAATTACAGGGGCTCTCCCCCCTGTTTTTCTTGTTTCACAATGCGGCTTGCACCTTGTTCGGCAATCTACTTTTAGATTTATAACTAAGTGTTGTTTTCCATTATCCTTATATGCAGGTTCGTCCCAGTACTAACAGGTAATACCCTGTTCATCCTTATAGTAGTAGGCAATATCCTCACACTATTATTAGTTTTATTTTAGCTATGGGGCATGTTGCACACCCCATTCACTGTAGATAGTCATTTCTCACGGTCCTGAAGAAACGCCACTGGCGTGAAACATGTCAACCATCAAGGAGTAGAGCGCCTCTTGAACCCTGGTAGCTTGTTAGTCGCCTCTCCTCACTATTTTTAATCAAGTAGGGATCCATTTAGAATAAAATTTGCTCTCATAGGAATCCCCTCTTATTTTATATTCACTTGCAGCACATCTACACTCACACTAGGTCCCTTACACCCACGGCACCCTTACGGCAGGAACAAAAGATCTCCGGCAAAGAGCCCCTCTATGGGTGCCCATCCGGTATTGCAGCGCCGACCCGATGAGGAGCAGACCCATATGATGAAGCATGACACCTAGCTTGCTGGGTGTGTGAGGGCCTTAGTTCCAAAAGGAGGAATTCCCCTCCTTTTTGGGTGCCTGGGACACTACCTGCATATTGAGGAACTGCGTACCTCTTTTTTGCGTTCACTCTGATAGGGCAAGTACGCTGGACCTCTTGATCAAGCCCTCTGTCCCCCTTTTTGGTAAGCATCCATGTTGGGGGCCACAGGGAACGGGGACTCTGCCTCCTCTTCCGCCACACTGCGTCCAGTGCCCAGCCTCCCATCTACTTCCACTGATGCTGCCCGTGTTCGCACAAGTCGAAAGGGAAGAGTGTCCTTCACCCCAGGCACTGCTGCCCCGGCCCATGTCAGCCCTGCAGCCCTCAGTGCTGAGTCAGTAGAGCTATTGCGCCAGCTGTGTGTGGGGCAGACAGCTCTCCTCAATGCCTTCCTAGACCATGATAAAAAGTTGGGCCAGGTGATAGCTTTCATGGAGGGCATACATTCGGATGTGGGTGGGCTACACCGGACTGTGCAGTCATTGTCCTCAACAGTGACGGCAGCCCTGCAACAGGCACATTCTCAGGGAGCAGCTCCTGTCCCTTTGTCCACCCCCTGTCAGTGTGCACCTCTGACGACAGTGACAATGCTCAACAGACCCCAAAGTCCAGATACAGCACACGCAGCACACAGCAGCAGCAACAGCCCAAACGGTCCAGGCCGCAGACACCATCCCCAGAGAAAACTAAGACCACCCCAGAGCACTGAGATAAAAGCCCGTCAGGCGACACCAAGGGCCAGAGGGGCAAGAAACAGGCCTCAGGGTCACAGGCCTCAGAGTCATCCCCCGCCAAGGACTCTATTGTCCCAAGGACCGCTCGCAAAGCAAAGAAGACAGTTTCCCTGCCCACTGAGGAGGTGTCACCTGCAAGGCTTACACTGGATGAGGGCCCTATGGCTGATCCACCCACAACCTCCACTCCCATCCCTAGCCCTGTGAAGCAGGCACAAGGGGGCATTGTAGGGGCTAAACATAGTAGACAGGGTTTGGAAGGGCGGAGGCAAACCCCAGGGAAGCGCACAGCTGGATCCAGCATGTCCCCAGAGGGGGGCCCAGAGTCAGCACCAGGAGCAGGTTTGGTGGTGGGGTTACCTGTTGTGTGCACACCAGTTCCCATTAGTCCCCAGACAGGGAAGGCTTTCAGTATCCCCAAGAAGTGGAAAGGCACCCCTCCACAATCTCCTGCACACACTGTGTCTCACCACAGCATAAGTCCACCTCCCCGTGCCACCACCCCACCTGGTCCAAGCAGCCCTCCAGCTTCCCAAGCCAGAGATGTCTCTTCCACAGATGTTCCTCACGCTCCCTGGGGCAGTCCTCCTACTGACCGCGACACACAGTCACCTCCAAGTCCGACAGACAGCCACATCTGAGTGGTAGTCACCCTCACACACCTGTCTGTCCACAGCGGTGTCTGTGATGCCCATTGTTATCCCCATGACTCTGTTGCTGAGCATGGCATGGTATAGTCGCACACATTCCCTGTGCAGCTTCTGAGGTCACTACTCTGCACATTGTACTTGCCTTGTGGTTCACTGCTGTTTGCCCCCTGCCTGTGCAGCTTCTCATGGACTTCATCTGCACATTGGACTGGCCACTGGCCTTGTTGCTCACTGCTGTTTGCCCCCTGCCTGTGCAGCTTCTCATGGACTTCATCTGCACATTGTACTTGCCTTGTTGATCACTGCTGTTTGCCCCCTGCCTGTGCAGCTTCTGATGTAACTACTCTGTACATTGTAATGGCCACTGGCCCTGCAGTTGCCCACATTTGTTGTCTATCTATGCACAAGTGTGAATAAAGACAGTTGTTCCTGTTGTCAGTTATTTCAGTGTAATTTCTCAATAAAACTGTTTCTGTGTGTGCATGGTTTACTGTGTCACATGCTCAGTATGGCACTTCAACATTGGCAATGGGTTGTCTCACGTTTCCATGTTTTTGCAGGGGTGACAGGGACTTCAATTCTTCCTGACTCTTATACTTGTGGGTGCAGTGAAGGTGGTTTGTGAAAATTTCTTGTTGACATCATCCTTCTTTGTCCATGTTGTCTATGGTGTAGACATGTCATGTTTGGAGGCAATGTCAGCACAGGGTGGGAATTTATGCACAGGCTTTCATGCAGGTTGGCACGGGTCATGGTGTCTGTGTGAGCTTACTTACTGTGTGCCCAGCAGTGTATGTGTACGGTCATCTTGTGGTGGTCAGTAATCCTGGTCCCATGCCTTACTTCCAAAGTGTACACTTTGGTGGTGGAGAAGTGTGTGGTGTGAAGGGGGTGACTTTGTGGTGACTGTTGATGTGTGTGCACCTGCATTGTCAACTACACCCATGTGTCACCCTGGAGTGGTGTGCGTGAATGTGTACTTGTTGTGCCCTGCAATTGTGATTTGGTACACATGGGAGTGTTGTGTGCTGCTGATGTGAGAGGGGGATGTGTGACGTATCCTACTTGTGCTTCTCAATCATGGAGTGTGTGAATGGGGCCTGTGTGTTGTGGTGCAGAGATGCTCTTGTCAGGTAATTGCATACCTATGTGTGTCTGTTCAGTATTTGACTTCATGGCCTTCCTCTCATCCCTGTGCCTTAACATGGGTGGCCTTGCTGTCTCCCTGAGTTGTTGAATTGAGGTGCTTGTGATTTGGGTTGAATCACTGTGGCAGCCATGTGTGATTTGATGGGCTGTGGGTGTTCTCAGATGTCTGTTGTCTTGCATGTGATGTACACATGCTTGATAGCTGTGTCCTTGTCCTTCCATTTGTGGGCACATCCCTTTAGCTTTCATGTATGTTGTCCTCCATTGCTGCTAGCATGTGGTCTGTGTATGTGGCTGTGAGGCAGGGTAGGGTGTGTCTGTGTAAGTTGGTAGGCTGTGTGTGCAGTGAATTGCTTGATCATCAATATGTGTGTGTGTGTGTGTACATTTTGTGCTGGGGCTCAGTGTTCTTGGCATGTGTGTAGTGTTGTTGTGGTGTGTGTGTTGGCTGGGGCCTGGCCTTCTGTGGTATGTGTTCATGTGCAACAACTCCAGCTGTGGCTATCTCTGCAGTTGTTAGGGATGTGGGGCAGGGTGTGTATTCACCTGTGTTGTTGTTGTGCAGTAGTGGCACATGGAAGGCACATGATATGTCCCTTCAGGGAGAGGGCTAGTGTGTTGTGTGTTGAGTAGTGGTTTTGTGCTGTTTGTACAGTGGCCATGGCTGGCGCTGGCACTGGGCTCTGCGTTGTGTGCATGTTTTCCTGCACACTGACCGCGGCGGTGACGAGACCGGGACATTTGTTCATGATCGCGGAACATGGGTGACCAGGATGTGGCGAGGTGTTTTTGTGACAGGTGGGACATGTGTGGATGCAGTGATGGCTATGTGCCTGTCCCCACAGGGGTGTCTGTTGTGGACATGCACCGTTTTCAAACCCTTGACTTGTGTATTGTGTTGCATGCACAGTTGTGTGTGTACGTACCTGCGGCGGCGTCCACGCCGGTCAATGACTTGCAGGTGGTGTATCATATACAGCACCGGAAAGGGGTGTAGGGCTGGATCCATCGCGGTGTGGGCCGGGTGTCTATTTTCTTCCTCCACTGTGGTGTCTCCGCCGTCTCTGGCTATGCGGTTGCTCCGCCGCGGTGTGCTGCCCTGTTTCCGGCATCGTGATTTGTTCGGCGGACGGGACGTCATTCCGCACGGCGGTGAGTGCTCATTGGCTCACACCGCCGCGGTGGCGGGCGCACTTTGATGGCGGTCAGCGTCACACCGCAGCGGATGGGAAATGGGCTCTGTCTAGACATGCTAATATGGCGGGCGTGAGGACCGCTGCCGGCGCGCGGTAAATGGCATTTACCTCCACCGCCGGCACCGCGGTCGTGTCTCCGCCCGCCATCGTAATAGGCCCCATACTTATTACAATTTTGTAAAATGTAGAAATATCAAAACAAAAATTAGTTTTAAAAAATACATATAAAAAATGACATTTTAAATCACTAACAATTAAAACTCCAATTTACATACATTTTTCGATAAAACATACAGTTTGAAAACATTTTACATTTTATAAAAAATCACAGAAAAAAATAAAAAATAACAAACATATAAAATAAAAAGTTAATTCTCTCCCCACACTATTCTCCTATAAACCTAACTCCCCATTCCTAAAATTACTATAAAACAAACACAATATATGAATGCTAAAATTCCATATAGTTAAAAAATGACATACATTTCATCACAAGCAATGACATTTTTAACAATGATGTTAAAAAATAGTATATAGTAAAGAAAACGTTATTGCTACATGCGATAATCTGACCCACAACATTTTTGATAACACAATATATTAGACACAATATTTGTGTCATATGATGGCCTTGAGACAATAATTTGGCAGAATATCTATCTCCATATGAATCTGGGTGAATGATCTCAGGGCCCTGACTGGTGCTAAATGTCATGGTACCCTGAGCTCTTATTCTAGTAAGATCTTGAATTTCATCTGCATCTCCACCAAACTAGGACCCCCAGGTGGATATACATTTAGAGAGGACATGCATGTACACCACAACATACACTACAGTGTCATATTTGTTCTTGTTGCCTTTTCAGAGGGAACTTCTGTTCTCTGTTGAGGATATCTAACTGACAGCAGGGACAAGTTAAACTGGGAGAAAATGAACCAGATAAACCCCTGATTCTGAGTCAGACGGAGTCAAATTCAGTGTGGATATTTTTTTCTGGGTGTAGGAGAACCATATTTAATTTTTCTGGGCAGACCAGAAAAAGAGCATGAGGCTTTGGCTACAGCAGCATTCAACCCTCAAATTTATTGCATGATGGGGGTGCATACAATTTTCTACCCCGACAGAAAATGCCTTCCCTTTTTCTTACCTACTCTCCACACTCCCTCTATCACCCACCACTCCACCCAAAGAGCCATGATTACATTTACAATAGCCACAGTGCTAGTGGTAAATCTAAGTGTAAAACCCAGGGAATTGGTAATTCCATGTGGATTTACGACTTGAAAAATAGGCCCCACTTGGTAATTCTTCATGACATGAGGTTTTCTCATAATTGCACCTACCTTGTGTGGATGTGCCATATGGTAATGGCAAAATTTCATACACGTTTACCTTTACATCAATACAGTGAAACCTGTAATCAAACCTAAAGAAGGATCAAAATACCACATTGAGTGGACCCTTAAGGGGACTTAATCTGTCATAGCCAGGATTGGGAAGTCCTCCATGGCAGTCCTCTTTTCTTTTATTTGTGGTGCTGGAAGGGCTTGTCCAGTTGTCCCTATCCTAAGTTTCTGGTAATGAAAAAGCCTTGGATGTCCAGGAAACTGCTTGACTGAGTTGGAGAGAGGTCTCTTGTACTACTGCGCTGACTCTCCAAGTAAATGCTGCTGCCTGAGGCAGGAGCATGTGGTAATCTGCAGTGCCAGTCACCCTCCTCTTTACTTGTTAGTGCGCAGTGTGACAGGCACCAATGTGATACCTTTCCAGGTAATTGCATGCCAAAAAATGAGATTCACACTGAGTACTTTTGGTTCTTGACATGATTCCACTTCTATTGCTGGCTGTCAGAGCTCATGAAATAACACCCCTCTTTTCCAAGAAGCAAGGCAGCCATGTCAGAGCCATAAGCATGTTAAAAATACGAGAGACATAAACAGCCCGGTGGCATTCTGATCAATCACAGATCAGCTGAACAACATGCACCTGAAACTTGTGATTTAATTATTACTTGCAATCTTGTCTGTCTTTTCTTTTTGGGGTGATGGTTACCAGCAGATATTGTAGCAATTTTCAACTACTAAAATTTCTCTGATTATTTTATACTAAATAACGTCACGGTAGCGGGAAATATTACTAAAGTCCAGTTAGTTTTACTAAATCATGCATTCAGAAAATGTAGTTCTGCTTGGGATATTTACTGGTAAGCATTACAGTAACTGATAATCAAAGAATATGTGTATACTCTTGCTAGAGCTCATGGGTCCTTTGTCCAAATCTCCCTGCAACTGAACTTTTGAGGCGCCTGAAGAATAAAGAGGAGATAGCATCATACACAAATTCAATTTACAGTGTAACCCATTTGGCCACATAGTGAGGCCTCAAAGTCGGTCGATGAGTTTAAGTATAGATTTATTACAAATTCAGATCCAAGCTAATAAACACTAGTCTTAACAATACGTTGTAAAAATACAAAATCAGTACTGGCAGACCAAACTGTCTGACAAAATTCAGCCTTAAAAACATGAAACAAACAAGAAATTCAGTAATGGCAATTCAGAAAATTAGGAAAAAATTTGATGATCAGAATATGGCTTGTGTTCTCCTAGCCTATGCATGGGTAAAGCCAGATTATCTAACTAAGTCTAACCTACTTAGTGTGATTGGGGAATCCTTAAGTTGATCCAATAAAGCGGAACGGTGTCAACATTGTGGAGACCTTCTGTAGAACCTCTCTTAAGTCAAAGGTATAGTACAGCATAAAGCCACACAACAGAGAAAAAGCAAAGAGGTCTGTACCCCTAGAAGTCTAAAAAGAATCTGTGTAAAGCTAAGGTGTGATCACCAGTTAAACCCACAAAAGAACATTCCAGCATCCTATATCACATGTCTCAGGGATCTTCCATCTTCTCACGTTAAACTTTGGCAACTACACTTGAAATCTCCCATCTTCTGATCCACACATTTGAATGTCCTTGGATTCCTTCCATCTCTGGATACAGCACAGGCAGTGGCCCTCCCTTTGTTCGCTAGCGCATCTTGTCCTTGCCAATAATACTCCTCCTGAGCATCACTATCACTTATACAAAATGTGCCTGTGACTAACTATAAGATCATACGAATGCACCTGCAGAGGAGAGATAAACATTACAACCCAAGAAAACATTAAAATCCAAATGCTGAATGCCTTTAATTAAAGTAATGTATAAATCATGCGATATATGTTTAAATGCATAGTTATGGATACATATACAGTCATAATGCAAATGCTAATTACCATTTAAATGAACTCATGGAAAACCTTACTATGCACATTCATATAAATGTCGAGATTATACAGTAAATTCACTGTATCTGTTGAAGTGCACCACATTACGTTCAAAAATATTAAATCACACAAGTACATGAGACCATGTGTATGTGTATATGGCATGGTCAAAACAGAGAAGGGTGGAGACAAAATCATGTGGTTCCACTCTATTATGCTTTTAACAAAGTATAAGAGGGTCTTGAAGGGTGTTTTTTAAAATCTGAACTTGATGGGTAGAGAAGAGAAGATGTGGGGAAGTGGGCTCAGATGGGAGGCAAAAACAGGGGTTCAACTTTGCACTACAAGCCAAATCAATAGGCAAGCTGTTCAATCAATCAATCAATCACGGCATTTATAGAGCGCGCTACTCACCCGGGAGGGTCTCAAGGCGCTGGGGGAGGGGGTAAGTTACTGCTCGAACAGCCAGGTCTTGAGCTGCTTCCTGAAGGCGAGATGGTCCTGGGTTCGCCGAAGGTGAGTGGGGAGGGAGTTCCAGGTCTTGGCCGCCAGGTAGGAGAAGGATCTTCCTCCGGCGGTGGTTCTGCGGATGCGTGGTACGGTGGCGAGGGCGTGGCTGGTTGATCGTAGCTGGCGTGTGGGCGTGTAGAAGGACATGCGGTCGTTGAGGTACTTTGGGCCCAGGTCGTGGAGGGCCTTGTGTGCGTGGGTGAGGAGTCTGAACGTGATTCTCTTGCTGACGGGGAGCCAGTGCAGGTCTTTCAGGTGTACGGTGATGTGGCTGTGTCGGGGGATGTCCAGGATGAGTCGTGCGGAGGCGTTCTGGATGCGCTGGAGTCTCTTTTGAAGTTTGGCTGTGGTTCCGGCGTAGAGGGTGTTCCCATAGTCCAGTCGGCTGGTGACGAGTGCCTGGGTGACGGTCTTCCTGGTTTCAGTGGGGATCCATCTGAAGATCTTGCGGAGCATGCGCAGGGTGTTGAAGCATGAAGATGAGACGGCGTTGACTTGTTTGGTCATTGATAGGGAGGAGTCCAGGATGAAGCCCAGGTTGCGTGCGTGGTCCGTTGGCTTGGGTGCGGTGCCCAGGGCCGGGGGCCACCAGGAGTCGTCCCAGGCGGAGGGTGATGAGCCCAGGATGAGGACTTCCGTCTTGTCTGAGTTCAGTTTAAGGCGGCTGTTCCTCATCCAGTCGGCGACGTCTCTCATCCCGTCGTGCAGGTTGGCTCTGGCGGTAGTGGGGTCGTTGGTGAGGGAGAGGATCAGCTGGGTGTCGTCGGCGTAGGAGATGATGTTGAGGTTGTGTCGGCGTGCGATGGCTGCGAGGGGGCTCATGTAGACGTTGAAGAGGGTCGGGCTGAGTGAGGATCCTTGTGGAACGCCGCAGATGACTTCGGTGGCTTCGGATCTGAACGGGAGAGGCGGACTCTCTGGGTTCTTCCGGCGAGGAACGAGATGATCCATTCCAGTGCTTTCTCTCGGATTCCGATGTTGCTGAGGCGCTTCACTAGGGTGCGGTGGCAGACGGTGTCGAACGCCGCGGAGAGGTCCAGGAGGATGAGGGCAGCTGTTTCCCCGTTGTCGGTTAGGGTTCTGATGTCGTCGGTGGCTGCGATAAGGGCGGTCTCGGTGCTGTGGTTGGCCCGAAACCCGGCTGTTGAAATATTTAACCGGAGAGATGTCATTAAAAAAATAGAATTTAGGATTAGGAAATGTCTATTTCTGAAGGGGGGGGCTTGCTTGGTCACCGTGTGGTTGTACATTTGCAGAGCTCTGGCATGTCTCCATTTCCGGGCTGAAGAATGTTGTTGGTGGCTTGATCAGGAATGGTGGCTTGCATTTCTGTGTATAGGCTGCAGTAGTGCAGAGTTGGCAGATGAGTTGGATGCTATGGTGGACATTCTAGCTCTAGAATCCTGAGTCACCACTGACCCCCAACCCGGAGGTGAGGTCAAAGACAAGATGGAGTCCATAGACAGATGTGGCATCATGGGGTAGGGGACTTTTTAAGAAATAACAGAGCTGAAATTAGAGGGACAAAGTTCAGAATGAATATTCCCAAGTTGACCTGAGGCTCATTGAGAGGGTCACCCGCTAGAGTACACATGGTTCGCCAATGGTAGAACAGTGTTGAAAAATGGCTCTGTCTGAAGGGTCACCCCAAACTTTTGCCTTCCTCTTCTTTTTCTGACCCTGTTTTTGTTGGCTTTAGGACTCTGAGCACTTTATCCCTTCTAGCCAGTGCTGCTAAAGTGCATGTGCTCTCTCCTCTAAACATGGTAACATTGATTCCTACCCAATTGGCATATTTTAGTTTACTTATAAGACCCTAGTAAAGTGCACTACATGTGCTGGGCCCTGTAAATTAAATGTTATTAGTGGGCCTACAGCACTGACTTTGCCACCCACATAAGTAGCGCATTAACCATGTCTCAGGCTTGCCACTGCAGGGTCTGTGTGTGCAGTTTACACTGCCATGTCGACTTGGCATTCAAAACCCCTTGCCAAGCCTTTAACTCCCATTTTATTACATATAAGTCACCTCTAACATAGTCCTTAGGTAGCCCATAGGGCAGGGTGCTGTGTAGTTAAAAGGTAGGACATGTACTTTTAGGTTTTACATGTCCTGGTAGTGAAAAACACCCAAATTCGTTTTTCACTACTGTGAGGCTACCCCTCTCGTATGTTAACATCAGGAATTCCTTATGACACTTATAAGCTGTAATTCCCGATTGAGAAGAAGTAGATCTGTCTTGTTTCATATCACTGGAATGATAGTGATACATCCTCTTTACTGGTAAAGGTGATTTTATCATTATCCTTTTAAAAATGCAACTTTGCAACTTTTAGAAAGATAGCATTTTTCTGCTCTTAGCCCTGTGTGCCTGCAGCCTGTCTCCGGTCCACATCTGGGGTGAGTGGCAGCTGGACTTTGTGCATTCCCTTCAGACAGTCACACACAAAGGGAGCTTAGGTGTGACTTAGTGGCCATTCACATTGTGATGGGTCATCCTGGGCAGGATGGGAGGGAGGAGCTGACACTTACATCTAAATAGGCTGTGTCCTGTCCACACAAAGGGCAGCATACCCCCTGTAGTGAGTCTGGAGCCAGAGCTGGGAGAGAGGACCTCTGTGCACTTCAAAGTCCCCATTTGAAGTCACCTCCACTTCAAAAGCACAACTGGGTATAATTACTGGGTCTCTGACCCTACTGAATCAGACACTACTGATTCCTGTGAAGAAACTCTGCCAGGAGGCAGGACTATTTTGCTGTTACAGGGACTGCCACTTTGCTGGACTGCTGCTCTGGAAGAACTGCTTTTCTGCTGTGCTGCCCTGGTGCCTGCTACCATCTGCCTTGCTGAGGAAGAACTAGACTCTCTGACTTGAACCCAGATTGATCTCCAAGGGAATGCTGACTTGCCTCCCGTTTTAAGACTCAGTGATATCGAAGTCTTACACCCCGCTCCTGTGTCTGATCCATTGGAAGTGGATCCAGGTGCTTGCTCCAGTGGAACTGATGCATCCTCTGCTGTGTGAAGCAGAATCAATGTATCGCTGCTGTTGCTGGAACAGAACCGGCACATCGCACTTGGAACCAGCGCATTGCCATCAGAACCTGAAACATCGAAACCATGGCATCGCCGCCACTGCAGTGAGAGATGATCAATGCATCCCCTCGACTGCGTTGGGAAACCCGGCACATGGCACTCAGAACCACGCATCTCGGAACTGGCGCTTTGCCTTGGGAACGGCACATCGCCATCGTTGGGTGATGAAAATCGACACATCACTTCGACTGCGGGATTGACACCGACGCATCGCTCGGCTGCACTGCGCATCTCGCTGTTGCGATCAGGATCAAGGTACTTTTGTTCAGCGTTCCTTGCGTGGCTCCTGCATCAGGCCTACACTCCATCGCAGTCGGTCAGAACTCTTAACTTTGCCCCGATCCACCACAACCAGATAGCCCCATAGGAGCTTATTGCTTCTAATGGCTATTTTTCACTTTTAATCTTTAAAAATTCTTATCTAGACTTCTACTTATTGAATTTTGTTGTTTTGGTGGCCTTTTATTTATAAAATCATAGTCTATTTTTTTTTAACTGGTGTGGAGTCTTTTTGTGGTGTTTTTACTGTGTTACTGTTTAAAGTGTTGCACAAATACTTTACACATTTCCTCTTAAGTTAAGACTGACTGCTCTGTGCCAAGCTACCAGAGGGTGAGCACAGGTTAATTTATAGTGTGTATTTCACTTACCCTGACAAGGGTTGTGGTTCCTGCTTGTACAGGGTGCATATCTCTGCCAACTAGAAACCCAATTTGTAACAAACACATACTGTTGGCCGTAGCTTGTATAGCTGCAGGTTCAGTATTGTGTAGGAAAGTCCTGGAAAAACGGACCCAGTGAGAAATGATTACTCAGTAGAATGTGGGTCTGTCAGGAGTGCTGCAAGTGACAAAACCAAAATATTCAGGAAAAACCCATTGTCCCCACAGAGATACCCTTTAAACCATGGAACAAATTGGCTTTGGACGTTACCGGACCACATACCCATTCCCAAATTCAAGGGAGGTACATTCTAGCAACATTGTATTTAACTTTAGACACATTTTCCTTTTAGAATATAAATGATCTTTTTTTAAATCTTTGGATAAACTTCACCAAATTTAGAATTAGTTGCCTCATGAGGTGCAGATGTGCTTACACACTGGAAGTTTAATGAAAATTGATTGAACATTTCATATTAAAAAGTTGATTTTATATCATTTTCAGCACTATTACATCATCACTTTAAAACACAAATTTCTCAAAACCGTTTGCATCAAATTTAAACAAACTTGAACTGTGCATATCACCTACATAGCCTACGGTTGCATTAGAACATGGTGAAAACTGACAGGCGTGAAAAAAATAGTTTAAATGGGTTGGAGACTTATCTATAGTTTGAGAGTGCAAAGAGAAAGGAAGAGTGGAGGCTTCTGACGATCAGTAGTGGTGGGGCAGTGGGGGGGGTGTTGAAAAGTAAAAATAAAAGATCACTTATCTGTGTACGGCCGCCGTCTCTCCTTCGTCCTCTTCTGTTCCTGACTCCCAGCAGCACACAGGCTCCCAGACTTCCTAAGCCAATCACAACGCTGCTGTCATGCTGGTAATACAATTACCAGCATGACAGCAGCCTCGTAATTGGTTTGAGCAGCCTTGTTTGCTGCTCAGACTGTGTCTGGGACTGTTCTCCACCCTAAGTGAGTCATGTGCACTTATGGTGCCCACCACTACTCCTTTCTGCTGGCTGCTGCTGTCCGTCAGGACAGCACAGCCTTGTCGCGCCCTGGCTCAGCACTGAAAAATACAATGACAATAACATTGTGTTATGATAATTTTATTTTTCCTTTTTGCACTGCTCAGAGAGCAGTGGGGCGATGCTCCTCCACCTTATGGAGGAGCCGCAGCTGGAAAAGTAAGTCATGGTCAGTTAGAATCCAGAAAACATGACACACAGTTCTCCAGAAAGCCATAACAAACGAAGATCTTCAAGTTCAGTTACCATCCAACTAAAAGGTAATGGGCATTTCATAACAAAGCTGGCAGTAAGGGCCTGATTTAGAGTTTGGCGGGAGGAGTACAGTCCTTTAGGGTAGTAGAGTACATTAACCCTGATGAACTACCACCCGCCACGTTGAAAGGACACACAGTCATGGTGGTTGCTTTCAATGTCCGAGAACGGTGGACGACCACCATCATTTTTAACTTTTAACTTTCTTTTGAATTTCAAAAACTAACTCTCAAAGCTGGAGTTTGTTTTTGAAAAACATAAAAATTAATGACCCCCAAACACACTGGGAGTTTTCTCCTAGTATACATCCTAACACCATCACTTTTACAATACTCAAATAAACATGAATGAAGTGACTGGCCCATGACAGAAGTCATATTTTTTGCATGTGTATTGACACCACTAAACAAATATGTAAAGAATACATATGCCTTATGCTTAAAAAATTGCATAGGTACTGAAATATATCAGTTAAGGAGTTTTCGAAAACAAACATTTACAAAGCCAATAGGTCTCAGGTATAAAAAGCTGAGTCACTGGTTAGCAGGGCATGTTTGTATTGGCATTACCTAATGCCAAAAATCTGTTGCTGGCTTTAACAGCAGCACCAGTTGGGGGGCACATTGCAGCCTTTAACACCAGTAGCACTGGGCCTACATGAAGCTGTTCTTAAGATAGCCAAAAGGTTTGTAGAGTTTTACTCAGTGCTGACTTTTTCCGTGAACAAAATAGCATTTCGTATAAATTCATACAAACAAATGTCACCAAAACAATAAGTACAATATAGTGAGAGTCTTCGTTTTTTGATTTTTATGTTTTGTACGGGGCCCTAATGTTGCATTTATTTTCAACCTGCTTCGTACAATATGAGACAATGAATACAAACATAGTCCATGAGTCTTTTGACAACTGTTTGACGGAGTCTAATTTAGGAAAAAAGCATCTTCCCATACTTCTTTACCTGGGAGCTCTCAGGGTTTGCATAGCTGCAAAGGGACCCTAAGTCGAGTGGCAAGCCTTCAGCCAGCATCCCAACATTGCATTCTGGGATTTGCAGTTTTGCTTTTAACATTGCAAATTGATCATCAAAAACACCTGTAAATAGTTTTGATGCATGACATGGGGCCACTTGACTGCTGCTGGTTTGACTATAAGGGGCATATTCTCAAGAACGTGTGATAACCATCGCAAAAGTGACTTAACGCAACCTTCAACATCGCAGTCTATCGCGGGAAATTTACGCTGTGTTAACCAAGTATTCACAACACGGCGGTACCATGCGATAGTCCCCAGATAACGCGTCAACTGACTGCGTTTAAATCAACGCCACGCCGCAAAAATGCAAAACACGAACGCAAAAAAAGCTGCGATGAGGCCAATCGCGAAACAAAAATCTGCGAAAACCAGCTACAGGCCTGCAATTCACACGCATCAGGCGGGAACAATCACCATAAAAGTAGAAAAAAAAACAGACAAACAAATGCCAAACAACAGCGAAGCACAATGGATGTTGCCGGAGCAAGTACGGAGGAGAACCAGAACCCCACAAGCCCCCCGGAGTACCAGCCTGGGATTTCGGGGTCAGGGAAGGGCAAGGACAATAAGAGTAGGAAGAAGCGGTTCAGTCCACAGGAAAACAGGATCCTGATAACGGAGGTGATAGAACACCATCAACAACTGTTCGTCACCTCCACTGTGTCATTGGCAACAAAAAATGGACTATGGCAGTCCATCGTGGACAAGGTGAATGCAGTCGGAGTGCTGAAGAGGACAATGGACGAGGTCAAGAGGCGTTGGAATGACGTCAAGCGCAAATCCAAGCTGAAATTCGCCAACAACCGGAAGGCAGCAATGCAGACTGGAGGTGGGAGCCCAGCTCCACAGGAGGAGCTGGACGACATGGAGGAAATGGTGTCCACAGTCATCAGTGGGGAGACGGTGGCAGGAGTTGGGGGCCCGGACACTGCTCAACAGGACCGGACAAAACAGCAACAGGGTGAGTAACGACCAGGGCCTGGGGGGACGGGGGGAGATGGGCACAATGGCATACATGCACAATTAAGTAGAGCACATCTGCGGACAAACCATGCCCCAGACCACCAACTCCCACCAAGAGACCAATGTACCCAAGTATGCAACATGTCAGCACTGTACAAGCACAGAAGTCAAAGGCACACCGCAGGAAAGGGATAAGGGGCAGCAAAATCAGAGCTGCAGGGGCGACTCCCCCAAAATGCAGCACACACATCACATACAGAGCACATCTACAGTGACAACGATGTGACACAATCCGCAAAACACCTACAGCAGAACACAGGACACTACTGGTGCCGCTTGGGTGCAGACACTGGCCAATCACATTTGGCATTGCAGGGAAATGTGAGTTGATAATGTACAAGTACAAACACACACACGTCTGTTGTCGAAATGTCCACTGTCCCCCATCAAAGAGGCAGCTCCTCCCAAACAGCCACAATGTACCCAGTCATGCTGTCTGTATGAAAACATGTACAATGCGACAACATACATGTGGACACATTGTTAAACTGCATCTCCCCTTCACATTGCAGAGGGAGAATCAACACCTCCTGCAGAGCAGCCCGACCCTCTCTTCTCTGATGACGAAGAGGACCACCACAGCTTCGACTCTGACGCCCTCCAACTGTTCGTGGACAGCCTACACAGCCCACTTCCAGGAGCTGGGCAGCCCAGCTGCTACAAGGAGACCCCACCCCCTGCACAGACCACACAGCAGGCAGCACCCACCACCACGGCTGCCTCCCAGGACCCCCACGAAGAACACATGGCCTTCCAACGCCGTGTCTTGGGGTGCCAGGAGAATCTGGCTGAACAGGTGCGGGTGGGCTTCGACCGCATGGCAGACAAACTAGATGCCATACTTGGGTGTCTAAGTCCCATCAGGGACCACTCACGGTCCCTAACAGACACCCACAGTCCGCTCCATGCTCTCCAACAGACCATGCCTGACATCGCTGGAGCCTTGACTCAGAGAATAGAACAACTGTCCAGTCAGAGTGGCTCTAACGATGTCACACGGGAGTTGGGAAACATGCGGAGGTTAATGGTAACCATGGTGCGGGCGAATGCGAAACAAGCGACTGCCACGGCTGCACACCAGCGAGAGGTAGCTGGGTTCCTCAATGACCTCAGGACCATCCTCATGGCATTGCTGCCACAAGGCCTGGCGCGGATGCATGCTGCTGCCACCACTCCATCCACATCTCCGCCCCCTGATGTGTCACTGCCACACAGTGCTGGAGACAGAACACCACCACCCACACGTGAGGCACATGAAACAGCAGAGGACGAAGATGCAGATGATTCTGCCCTCATGGTAAGAAGGACGCAGCAGCATGCATCTCAGCCATAGGTCCGGCTTCAGCTTTGTACTGCCCTCTGCATCATCACCTTCCACTGTCCCCCGATGCACTCTGTGACACTCACCTTGGACCTCGACATGGACTGCCATATGCTGTTTGATCGCCATTGACACAGCAATCAGACTGCGGACTGAACTCTTCCTCTTCCTTTGGACTTGTCATTCCCTGAAGGACCCTGGCTGGCCCTCCACGGGACAACATCGTCATGTGGGGTTTGCATGGCCCTGTACTGCTCCAGATGCAACACTCCACTGAATGTGCATTAAACATTCATATTCACACAGATGTGTCATGTCTATGGTCTTTCAAGTGTGGAAGTATGGATGAATGTAGGCTCACTGGACTCCTCTTACGTCCATGTGGCTCATGTCGTAGAACAGGGGTCACAGGGTAACACTTTGCCGAATGCGGTCCGGGTGGCGCTGACACAACAACAGGGACACATGCATGAGTTACTTCCTTATCCAGCCCAGTAAGGAACCACGCCCAGGGCCCCGGGGTCATTTACACACCCTTACGCTGGACTGGCATACGCCAGGCCAGCCCACTCCGCTTACGCTCACAGGGGGGGACGGCAACGCTACATGTCCCATGTCTTTCCTGAAGTGATCTGCTGCTCACAGGTCTAGTTGTCAGCATGCCACAGCCACTCCCTCACGGCTGGTTTACACCCACACCACACCCATCCAGCACACGCGTCACAGGACATGTGACCCTGCCAATAAAAAGGGCCGGGCGCACGGGCTCGACGCCATTTCCACTCTCTATCTGGGTGCATCCATGTGGTGTCAATGTAGGCATGAGGGCCTCGGGCCCTGCAACATCACATTCCCCAGGACCGGAGGTGACATGATGGCGTCCGCAACACGATACCCAATCATACAGGGTCCATGACTTTGGGACACAGACTTGGTGGAACTCGATACATTGCGGCCGGCACAAGCACACCGCCACGGGACGGTGACTTTGGGTGCACTGAGGTAGGGGCACCTTAAGTGCTGAGCGGGTGTGCAGCCTGCGATGATGCCCCATCCCGGTGGTCCGGACTGCTCAGGATTTGTGTGCCCTGCTGGACCGCAGTGTAGGCCAGAGCCAGTGGGCAGCGCGGGCCTACCGCCACGTGGCGTCGCATCGCGGATCACAGAGTTAGTGGCACCTCAAGGGCTGAGCGGGTGTTCAGCCTGCGATGATGCCGGGTGCACTGGTATGTCCTCTGCCATGGCGAAATCAAGACCCAGAATCATATGTGAGACCTGGTGGCCGGCGGAGCGGGGCTGCATGATGTGGAGGGTGCCATGTCCGCGGGCCCCGGGCATGTGGCTTGCAGCGGCATGTGGTGGGCCCTCATTGCTACACGCCAAGGGTGGAAGGTGAGCAGTGAGGCCTGGGTGCGCAGGGGCGGGCATGCACTTCTGGGCGGCGGGAGGGGCTGGGGTACATCTGCCTGGGTGCGCAGGGGCGGGCATGCACCGCTGGGCGGCGGAATGGGCTGGGGTGCATCTGCCTGGGTGCGCAGGGTCGGACAGGCGATGATGTCTTGTGCAATTGTATGTACTTTGCCATTCATGTATCTGGACTCTGTTTCAGATGACGGATCTGTTTCAGATGTGTGACCTGGTGAACTGCACTAAATACCGGCACGTGGTTGGAGACACACCGGTGGCAGCAGGTGAGCAGTGTGGCCTGGGTGCGCATTGTCGGCACTCTCTCTCCCTGTCCATCTCTTCTGTTATCTGTGTCTCGCTCCCCTCTCTGTCCGTCTTTCGCTCGCTCCCCCTCTCTGTCCGTCTTTCTCTCGCTCCCCCTCTCTGTCCGTCTTTCTCTCGCTCCCCCTCTCTGTCCTTCTTTCTCTCGCTCCCTCTCTTTCTCTCTCTCTCTCCTTCGCTCTCTGTCCTTTGATGTGTGCAAGACACACCTTCTCATCATGATTTTTGTCTTGCAGGCTGTGACCTACGGATTGTCCCGAGGGGAGCCGCCATGTGTCTTCATTTCTGTTCTGTGTTTCTTTGAATAAATTTTCATTTGTTACATCGAAGGTGTATGTGTGATGCTCATTTTTGTGACGACACATGCATGTCACCAAATGTGATTGTGCGACATCAGGCGGATTATTTGGTACATAAATCCGTGTAGTTGATGTGGCATGTCTTTGGCCGGGGGGGGCGGTGTCCGGGGAGGGGGGGTCCTGGGGGTGGTGGCGGTGGGTGTTGTGGCCCTGTTGGGGCTCCGAGCTGCATGATCAGTGGTTCCATGGCATCTGTTGCCCTTCAGGTGTGGCTCTGGGCTGGGCTCCATTTTGTGGTGCAGGATGTGGTCCGACTTTGCACCAGGTCTGAGCAGGTGTTAATTTCCTGCTGCTGACGCGCCTTATCGCCTGTTTTGTGGTCTTTTCGCCGATCTGGCTGGTCGTTGAGAATGTTGCAGAGTGGTGTTTTCGCGGCTTTTTGCATGGGAACGCCTACTCTGCATCTCATTAGCGATAGTTGCGGGGGTCATCTTTGGCGATGTTTTTTGCGGCTGCTATCGCGAGTAAACTGGTGTTATGGGCTGTTGACACCAGCTTGTGAATGGGGCGATGAATTTATCGCAACTTTGGCTGCGTTAAAGTGACGTTAACTCTGCGATAGCTCCTTGAGAATATGCCCAAAAGTCTCTTGGAGATTCTCATGGAAAGACTTGAATTCAAATTCAGGGTTAGGGCTGTCCACCTTTATCATCTTAATATGACCATATTTTGTCATTGATTATGGCTTGCAGGCATATACGCACCCATGGCCAATTCATGAATGTGTCATGACTCTTCCTGAGCCCAAATAACCTTATTTAGGGAAAAAAGCACACCGCAGCTACCTTTCTTAATTCAGGAAAATCATAAGTAATTGACATTTATTCTAGCCCACGAAGAAAGCAATGTCTGCACATTTGATCAAGGCACTTTACCTGTCAGAGACTCACAGGTTATTATGCGGGAACCTTGGAGACTATGCTCCTGAAATACACACATTACAATGTTTTTTTATATATATATTTATTTACAACCAGCGGCTCATGGGAGTTCTAGAAATGAATTGTTATACCATAGACCAAATTATAACCATTAATAAACAAAACAAAATGAAAAATATGAATCGTGACATTTTATTTTTCATTTAAATTAAAACACCTTTAATGAGTTGTTTTTATCTCTTGACACCATGGCCCTATTATAGGGTGATGTAATTAGTGATGATTGACAATCTAAGGCAGCAAGCACTAAGCAACTAATATACATGTACACCTTCACTTATCTTGAAAATTGCAGGTATACAGATATGATTGTCTGAAATCAGATGTGGCAGACCCTTCAAATATATGTTATGATGGAGGTGTGTCCGCTATCTTAAGATATCCTTCATTTTATAGGCCCTTAGGTCAAACATTCTACTCAAATTAGGAAAAAGATGTGCATGTGACAGATACAAGCTTCTCCATCTCCCTTTGGCATGATTCCTAGCAGCATTCATTCTCTCTCTCTTCAAAAAACAGGGGCTTGTAAAGAAAACTAGGTCCACTTCCCCATCTGATAAGAACACCTATGTACTTGTGATGGGATCAAATCCTATCAAATTGAGATTCCTTTAGATCAGATTTAAGGAAATGGTGACGACCTGTCAGTAGTTTCTGTTTTGCTTAAACAATTATACTACTGCACAATACATACTTATGTCTAAAGTGTGATTTCCATATTAGGTTTGATCATAGTTACTTATTTTCACGTTATAGTTGATCATAGTTAAGGTGTGTTCACATTAAGTTATCCATAGTTAATGTGGACGTCAGTTAAATAATTCATGTTAACATCGAAAAAGTGCTTTTGGTGGTGTGTGTTATCACATTCTTTCTCTTATTTCAGGAGCTGAGACGCAGTGGCTTGACAACATTAAATTGTAGCAATTGTGTTAGTTTATATGTAAATTATTTATGCTTGCTGAAAGTAAAATGAGTCTTTTGAACCTGTGCGTCGGATAGCCTGGCCGTGATGCATCATCCTGTGATGAGATATCTCAGAAGGTTGTGCAGCTGGATGCTTCCTTCGTGAGATGGCTGAGACCATGAGAGAAGGTAAGTTGCATTCAATCCGGATTGGTCCCCGCTCCTGGGAAATGTGGGGTGTGCTGCCATCCGAGACTTTATACGATTTAATTGTTCATTGCTGAGTTATTTTCAAATGCTCCTATCAATGCTTTCGAGAGCAGATGCCCTCTTTCCTCTCATGCTTATTTTATTCCTGTTCGTAGAGCTAAGCTCTTGAGGAAATATTTCCAACTTGCTTAATTGAACCTTCACTTTGCTCAGCCTTTAGAGGCTTTACTTGCTGACACCTGCATCTTAAATGTCCCCCAACTTCATTTCAATCCTCAGCATAGCTTTAGGGAGTTTCCCTTTCGGGGAAACTGAAACTTACTTGATTTTCATGTGACAATCTTTAAATAAACAACTGGTCTTTGTATTGGCTTTGGATTATACCCAAAAAAATGTTTTTATAAGGCGACTATTGATTTATGACTAACTTGATAGATTTGAGTTTGCAACTTTGTTATTCTGCAAATAGACCTTCATGATTTGCAATTCTCTGTCATCCTTGTGGTGTAAAATGCGCTTCACTGTCATTAATGTACTGTTGATGAACTGATGATAACCCTCAATTAGAGTCAAAGATACAGCCACTCAAGTGCAACTTGTGCTTGAATTTGCACCAAAGATTTGCGCGATGCAAAACCATTCCCGCGCTGCTTCATATACTAACTGCAGATGCCTACAAATGTATTTTTCCCTCTGTGACTGACAAAGACCTTCTAAGTTCATCCTCATATGATTTGTCAGTCACAGAGGGAAACAAGCCTACACAGTGCTTGTTCCTTTTAATTTAACTGCAAAATAGCCAGCCTGGAAGAATTCTTTAGTAATAGAAATCTTTGATCCTAAATCATTAAAGGCGTTCACCATCCAGGCACCATACATAACAACTGTGTGGTGGTCCAATTTAAGTTGGAAATCACCAAGCGTCACATACATCATCTGCCTGACCACCAATTCAGAGATGTAATGCTATGTTATGTTATGTTATAGGATAGAGATTCTGCATGTTGTCCCCAGAGGTCACTAACCATGTTAGTTGAACAGGCGCTCATTACTGTGAAAAAAATAAGGCAAGTTAGGACAGATAAGGCATGTGTTAAGGTGATCACGAAAGCAAAAGTCGAATTTTCTTGAACTAATGAAAGAGTAAAGGAATTTCAAAGTCTTGTGGCAGAAGAAGAGAAGTGGATGCGTCTTATTTTATCTGCAATATCTTGGGACTGTCAGAAGAATTGCAAATACAGAACTCCTAAGCTCTTGACTAGAGTGAAAGTAGTAGGTAAAGGGCCCATCTAAACAGGCCGGTATGAATCCAACCATAGGTCAATGCGATTATTAATAATGAGAATTTCTGTTTTATCGACATTGAGTTTTAACTTATTACTACCTATCCACTCCCAGAGGAATCTCATAGCTTGCTGGAAAGCAGCCGAGAGGAAGCGTTTGTCTAAACACGCCAATTGCTGGATAGCATCTTCATACATGTTACACTAATGCCTTTGTCCATCTGCTCATTAGTTAAAGGGTTCACATAAATATGAAACTAATGTGGGAAAAGACAAGAGCCCAGATTGTGTCTGACCCAATGAAAAGGATGGAACCATTTCGGCAACCCCTTCAATTCCCCCTGCTTTGACACGGTCTAATAAGACAAGACGCATTGATTGACTGTGTGGAAGGCTGCCAACACGTCCGGGAGGACCAAAGCATTTACATGTCCATCATCTAGATCAATCCTAAAGTCATCAAAAATTGAGAGATGAAATAATTCCGGAATGGTTTTAATCTGCCTGCATCATATTTAAGCAGTTATTAACCTGTACATGATTGCTCAAGCATTTACCATAATTTTTTTGCTGCAAATAAATGGCAACAACAAAATTGGGCTAACATTTCATAAGATGGTGAAATCAGCCCCTGTCTTTTTCAATAGATGTGTAACAATAACAGCTTTAAAACATGAAGGAACTGTGCCTGAAGCTAAGGAAGCATTTAGCGGATTAAGGAAGGGACTAAAAATAATACGTACCAGTTATTTAAAATTAAAGACAGGGCACTGGTTGAGAGGGGACCCTGTCTTAGCAGACATAATTTCCTTAATCAACTCTTTTTCCAGCATCAGAGGGCAAATGTCAAGAAAATAGTCAAATTGTGTTAAGTCTGTAAAACCTACCAGGAAAGAACCAGAATCATCAATATCCATTTTAATGGCAGTTATTTTTTCAATAAAGAAATTATTGAATTTATTACACAAATCTTGTGTATGAACAATTTCCCGCTAGATATTAGAAGTATTACTTAGATCTCCTATATTAGAAACAGAGATTCCTGCTCATTTGATGAAATAAAATGTTTCTTTGGTCTGAAATATTAATCTCTTGTAATAGTTCAGTTGTGTTCTATAAGCACTTTCAGCTTCCCTAGATGGATAACAATGCAATTTGCATTCCATACTCCATATGTTTTGTTTTGGCGTCTCTAAGTTGGGAGGAATACCAAGGAGCTGCTCTGGAACAGAAAGTAGCAAACTTATTACTTAATCGGGGCGCGTGCTCATCAAACGCTTTGTCTAACCAGTTGTTGAAAGAGTCACAGTGCTTATCAATCTGGTGCAAGGGGAAGAATACTGAGTTTTTTACATCTTCTACTAACTCCTCCAAATTTAATTTAGTCCATTGCCACATAGAAGACCTATACCTTACAGGTTTGATGATATCAGAACAGAGCTGTACCTTCCAAGTAATAACGAAATGGTCTGAGCAGAAACATGATTCTAACTGAAGATCAGATAAGTTCACATTAGATGACCTTGGCTGGTCTAGCCTGAGACCATTCATATGAGTGGGGATGTGTGTCTGTTGAGTGAGCTAAAAATTATAATTCGGCTGCCTTAGGATCAGTGGCCAAATCCTCAAACCCATAATTATAGTCCACAATAATAAGTTATTGTTTACAAGTCACGTGGGAAGAACTAAGTCACTCAAAAAACTCAGCTGGAAAGGTACTAAAGTAGCCCGGTGGTACATGAGCAACATAGCTAAATTAAAGTTATGCATCCTTATAATATTAATCTCAGATTGAACTGATGCAGCAATCTCCTCCCTAAAAATAGCTGCCACACCTCCTCTGTGTTTACTAGATTTCTATTTTGAAATACAGTTTATAGCCTTTTGGGACTACCTCAATGAGATAGCCAAGTTTCTGGCATTGAAAACATATTCAGGTAATTCATAGTGATTAAATCATTGATTTCAATTCTTTTTCTTGGCAAGGAGCGAGTATTTCCATAAGAAATGCTAACATAGTGACTTCACAAAAAATCACAGGCATACCTGGTCCTTGGAGGTTCTCGATAGCATTAGCATCTATGATCTGAATGTAATCGGAATCCTTAGATAGTAAGGCCCTTGTGTTCCTAAATCTCACAAACAAAGATGGCCTAGCACCACCTCTCTTCTAAAGAAAACTAAACTATTTCATGCAGAAGGCAAGTACAGAATTGCTGTTCAAGCTTTCGTATGCATCTGGATGGTGGTAATGCCCTACTCCATGGCCTTCCTGGCTCCACACTGACACTCCTTAGGGGCATCCTATATGCTGCAGCATATCACCTCCAGAGCCTGAAGAAATATGATCACATCACCCCCATTCTGACGGAACTCCATTGGTTTCTCTTGCTGGCCGGCATCATGTTCAAATTCAACTGCACCATTCATTTACAAAGCAATCAAGAGCAGCACCTCACTTAGATTACACACAAGCGCACCATCTCTGTTGGATCTCGGCACACTGGCAGCCAGCATACCATCATACTGCAGATTACGAAGTGTAAAAAAGAGAAAACAAGACTTTAAACTTTTTCCATCTATGCAACCAGGATATCCTCATATCCATCAGGGCCACCCAAACGCTGATCTAATTTAGGAAATAGTTAAAGACTCACCTCTCTAAAGAACACTACATCCCAATGCATTCACCATCCACAATCCAGTTTCCTCTGCTCCTATTCAACTTTATGCATGTGTATGACCATGTGCAGCACTCAGCTGACTTTTGTCTAGGCTCGTGCTATAGAAATACCATATACATACATACATACATTCATTTCTACAAAAGGTCCTCCTGGAAATACTTTATGGAACCAGTATATTTCCTGACCTCTGGTCCAGGCCAGTGATGGACAGGTGCAGACTTTGCTGGGCCTTGAAAGCCCCTCACCCTTGGGCCCCGCTGCAAAAGGCCCAGTACTGCCAAGGAGATGGTCCCCTTCCTCTGGGCCTTGCAGCACAAGCCCCGGGCTGTGAGGCCCAGGAGAAGGAGCCTCTCTCAGGGGCTTAGCTATCAACTGTGCAGCAGAAACCAGGGCCAAGAACAGCTAGGTGCCCAATTCCCCAAATTGTGGCTATATGTTAATGTCCAGCCAATGGTTACTGAGGCCAATTTACCTTGCTTGCACCATGGCCTGTGGCAACATTGCTATGAAACTGATCCTTGTCCCTTGGTTCTTACAGCAGCGGTCTAATGCAGCCAAGCCACAGCAGGGAGCACCCTCCACTGAGCGTTGCAGCACTGTACCATGGCTGTAAGACTCAGGGTTAGGGGCCCCTCTAGGAGGCACAGCTAGCAATAGTGCAGCAGGTGAAGTTGCAACAGGACCCCAGACTATTAAATGACCAATGCAGACAAATTATGGCTGTATTTTGCTTGTTTTTCCAGTAGACATGTGGGTTAATTTACCTTGCTTACACCAGGACCTATGGCATTGCTATGTTGCTGGTTCTTCTGACATGGGCCTCAGAGCCATGATCTTGGGCTGCTAGGCTGAGGACTCCCCTGGGACTTGCAGCCATGGTCCAGCGCTGCTGGGACAAGGGGAGGGGGGCCCATTCTAAGCCTCTCAAAGCTAGACCGTGACTGTGATGCCCTTTGAAGGGATCTTTCAGGGACGAAATGATCAATAGTTCAGGAGGTGCAGTGAAACCAAGGCCTCTACCATTGCTACACAGCTGGGCCCTCTCATCTGGGCCTAGCAGTCATGCTTTGGAGCTTCCAGGCCCATTGGAGGGGGCATCAGCCCCTGAACCTGGCAGCGCTGAGCCATGGCTGTGAGGCCTGGGGCAAGGGCCTCTCACAGCAGCTGAACTATTAATAGTGCAATAGGGCAGTGTTAACAGGAGTCAGGGGTTTTATGGACCTTATTACAAGTGCATTATAGCCTCTGACACTTGTAATACGACAGACGGGGTATCCTCCATCTTGTGATGGAGTAACCCTTCCACCAAACATTAAATAAGCCCTACGTGTCCAATGCACTAATATATGGTTGCATTATATTTGGCCTGTTTACAGCAAATTACCTATCTTACACCATGGCCCCACTGCTACACTTTTGACCCCAATCCCATGAGCCTTGCAGCCACGATCCAGTGCTATGAGGCAAGGAGAGGTTCCTCTCCCCAACACCTGGACTTCGCTGCATTGCCCCAGTGCTGCGAGGCCTAGAGAAGTACATTGGCAGAGTGCAGGATTGTCCTGCATTTTAGATGCTGGTCCTACATTCTACAGTGATTTACTACGGGGTGCCAAATGTGTCCTGCTTTCTGCTTGACAAATGACTGGTGTGGACCAGCAGGGTAATCATCAGAGAATGCAAACCAAACAAGCCAGGTAGGAAGCATTCAGCGCCTTAGTTCAGCCGGATGGCTGAGCACTGGTACTGGAAACAGCCACCGTACAGTGGTGCGAGGGATCAGCATTTGTTATAAAAGTAACTGGGAGGTTGGACTTGCAGCACAGGATGTGACCTATGCAGGCCAATTTAGAAAACTTTTTACCTAAAAAAATAAAGGAATATAAAAACTGAGAATGAAGTAGCCATAAACAATCAGGAGTCCATCCTAATACTTTACATTTTGATAATAGTCATCAGCCCACGAGCTAATGGCAGATAAAGGGACACAGGCCTAGTGAGAATATGTTTAGCCCAAGATGAAACAAGTTGGTGGGAGAGTCAAGATTACATTGCAGCAGTGGTTGTGTCAAGCCCTACAACCTTCCCACAGAGCCACTCTTTATCTTTCAAAGAAACCAGGACCTGATTTAGGTGTGGCTGTTATGAGATGAAGCTCTAACAATGCTCTCAATGACTTTTGCTTACCCCCATGTGAGCGCCTTCTTGGAGAAGCGGCAAAGTGCCCTGCAAGTGACAAAAGAGAGTGGCTACATACAGGAGAGAGGGCCCTTACAGGTGGAGTGGGTGAGGAGTGGAGCTGTACACTTTTAGAACTTAATGACGAAGGGGCCAGGGGTGGATTCTTGCTATCAGGGTTCCCAGGTATGGCCTAGCGATGCAAGGCTGCCATCATCGAGTGCTGAAAGGCACAGTGGAACATCCTGGGCATTACAGCCATAGTCCTGCACTGGAAAGCCCAGGGAAGAGGGGCCCAGGGAAGGGAGCCCCAGATGAATTCTTACATTCAAACAATAATTGCTTTCAGTTACGTTCCTGTCTGCAAACTCTGGTTGCTATCTCCAGATCCTAATCAATCTGTGCATAAAATTCCTCCAATGCTATGCTGCACAGTGACGTTTCAAGATTGCACATGGCCATGTCTGTTCAACAGACACCTGCTTTGTTTGAGCAAAGAAACAACTAATCCTTTGTGTTATTTTAAAAGAATACCCATGCACTTTTACTAGAATTGATTGATTGAAACAGTGAAATATAGCAGTGTCATCTTAAGGTCTTTAGGGACCCCGGAAAAAACATATTTTAGGGACCCTGGATGGAATACATTTGAATCTTATTACCCAATGTCTGATGATTCATGCCCCCTGCTGCCAAACAATTGTAAATTAAATGTTAAACTTTAACAGGGTCACACAACAACAGTAGCTCAGAACCAGAAAAATTCTTGAAATGATAATGGGTAAAGAGACGACTCAGGGGTAGAGGTGGGCAGAGGGAGAGTTAGAGAGAAATGGAATAAACAGGATTCAATAGAGAGAAATTTCACTTCCCAGGGGCCCCTTAGAAGTGGGGGCTAGGCAAGTGCTCTCTTTGCCCATGCCTTAAAAAGAGTCTGAAAAATAGCAGTCCACTTTGAGGGACTGATCAATTCACTAGTTCTGGCACTAGGGTCACACTATACAAAATAGTGTATGATGTAGACTTGGCACTTCGCGGTCTATGGAAATACTTCTTGGCCTCCCGGCCAGTGGTATGAAATCCCTGGGAGTTCTCGCCCCTGAAAAACCTGCTTTACAATCAATTCAGGTAGTTATAATGTGCTGTCTTTGTCATGTCTTCCTTGCTCGGCTCTACTTAGCTATGCGGTCACAAAATATTGGGGAGTAACTTTAAGGCTGGATAAGCAGAGAGAGTAGGCTGGGCAGAGAGGATGCTCTACCTGGTGGGGCGTTTATTAAGTAATTTGTAGCCCAGCTTCTACAATAAACTGTCACAACAGCTCCACGAAGCCTTACCAGCTTTATGAGAACCTCATGAGCGAAATAAATACTTGACTCTAGTCCTGTCCCTGAGATTGGGGCTCAGAACTGTTGATTCTGTTCATCACAGTGCCTGCTAAGAGTGAGTGAGCAAAACAAGGGACTACTCATTCAATTTCAGCGTCTCCTATGCCCCAGAATTAAAACCTATAACAGGCTTTTTTGGGGCGCAGGCAAAATAACCTGCCAATCACACTTAGTCAAACAGACCCTGGCTGGCGCTCATTATCATAGGCTAACAGACAGGCAGAAGCTCATTATCATAAACTAACATCGCGCCACCTGACTGGCAGACGGCGGAGCGCGGAGTGCACATCAATCTCATTAGCATAAAAAGCACAACCAGCGACCACCGATGCAGATTACACAATCCAAACTCATTAGTCAACAGTGAGCGGGAATCTGCTATGCAGCCTGAAATAACCCAACACGCGAAAAAGCCATTAGTGTTAGGTAATATTTCAGTTGCTCACAGAAGGAGAAAATTCACCCAGAGATGCTCACCATCCGCGGCTCCCGCTCATAACACCCAACGTCGGACTGGCCTATCCGGCAAACTGGCAGTGCCGGAAGGACTGGTCAGACAGGTCAGCGTGTGGACCGTGTTTGTGGGCCTGTTTTAAGGTCTGGTGGGCTGTTTTTACTGTGAATTTCGCTGATATTAACACAAACATTGCCTGCAGCAAGCACAAATGCATGCAGTCTCCCATACCTTGCAACACACCTATACAGATTGACTTTACCAGTTCAAAACTGCCCTGATTTGAAAATGTGGGCCACTTTTTAGCTATCTGATTCGCTATTTCGTGGCCAGTTTTATTGTTTTGTGCCCTGTCCTATTTTCTGTCCCAGTCCAACCCTGATACCAACCAGCCACAATTTGCTAATTAGTAAGGGAACATATGTAACTTTAAGGGAATGGCAGTGTGCCCTTGCATTGCTGGGGCTACTGCAGTCACCAACTGCAATGAATTGCAAATAAAAGCGTGTGCGGAGATGTTTTTTCTTCTTGCGAACTCTCGTGAATTCTGCGAGTACCACCTAAAGTTCGCAATCCTAAAGTTCGCAATTTTTTCTGCATGTGGCTTTAACAGGTGTAATCGGGACTTTCTCACTTCTTTTAAGTTGTTTTGAGAAAAAAATATGGCCTGACACCACCCTGTTTCAGAAGAGCTAGGAAAATGGGTTTAAAGTTAGAAAATGGCATATCCACTTTCAGCACCAACGAGTATATCAAGGTGGAATTTCCTTGAAGAACAGGAGGACAGTATTTAATCTGGGTCTGTGCAAGACCTCGCTTGTGAAATCAAAACTTTGCACACCCCCAGACCTGTCAACTCACACCGTGCCACCGTATATCAGACGTTGTTGTTTCAGTATCACACAGTGTAACAAAAGATGAGCTGGAAACTCTAGCAAAGAGAGTGTGGCGCAGCGGCATAGCCAGTGTGTCATGGGCTTGGGTGCAAGGAAAGAAATCGCCCCCTTGCCCCTGTTAGAAGTGTGAAATACAGAAATAATCAGGGTTCAGAAAGAACAAGAATAAAAGCGGCTGGGTCTTAGAAGACTGCACCAACTGGACTAGTCACTATGTAATCAAAAGATATTGCCCACCTCAAATGATCTGCCACTTGTAGATCATAGAAATAAATATATAAGCTATATAAGCTAGTTGGATGAGAGGCAACATATGCACACATACAGTTTGTACAGTAAAAAGCACATCAATAAAAAAGAGAAAATGTCAGCAAAGAGTCGTTTCTGGTCTTTTATTTCCAGATACACTTGATATGCAATTGATGGAACCAGCCAACGCGTTTCGCCCAAACATGGGCTTCTTCAGGGCTGTAACGGCATACAATGAGGGTACACTTTAGAAAATTGGTATAAGACCACGCGAAACACATTCAAGAATGAAAAATAGCAAAAGTTAGAGAAAAAAGGAAAGAAAACGAGAGGGAAAAACGCAACCAATGAGTGACGGATTAATAGAAGAATAGTGAAACCGTGAAGGGGATAGACTAGCGTGCCATCAGAAAGAAAGAGTGAAAGCACCAGTAACATCCAGAACATGTATTTGGATATAAAAGAGTAGTGGAACCCACAGAGTCCTTAGAGATAGTAAACGCAGTGATTCACAAGTGGAGTTGAATCAAAAGAAAAAAGAAAAAAGAGTGCCCGTGCTCAAATAAAGACTATTAAAGTCCAAGGGTAGCTGGCTTACCATTAAGCTAGGGATATAAGTCAGATCCTCAGTAGCTGGATCAAGAACGAGAAATAAATCCGTTCTGAAAAAAACAATATCAAAAATAAAGAAAAAAGTCTCGTTTTCTTTCCTTTTTCTCTAACTTTTGCTATTTTTCATTCTTGAATGTGTTTCGCGTGGTCTTATACCAATTTTCTAAAGTATACCCTCATTGTATGCCGTTACAGCCCTGAAGAAGCCCATGTTTGGGCGAAACGCGTTGGCTGGTTCCATCAATTGCATATCAAGTGTATCTGGAAATAAAAGACCAGAAACGACTCTTTGCTGACATTTTCTCTTTTTTATTGATGTGCTTTTTACTGTACAAACTGTATGTGTGCATATGTTGCCTCTCATCCAACTAGCTTATATAAGGGTTCAGAAAGACCCTCAGACCTCTGGACCCCAGTGCCAATGCACTTGCTGCCAGGGGCGTAGGAGACACTACATTTCTGGAGAGGGCAGGATCAGCCTCGGGGACCCAATACAAATTGCCTGTGGTCTTCACGTTGCTGGCTCCGATAAACCTGACAATCACAGAGTTTTGAAGTGAAATAGTGATATTAAAACAAGCTATTTTTTATGCAAAGTTCAGGTGCGGTTTTATCAAACACAGCCTAATGTCCAGTAGCTGTGGAGTCAAGATATCTGCTGCCAAAAGGCCAAACACAACCTGGAGCTCATGGTTTGAATCTCTGCAGGATCTGCTTTTCATCCTTCAAAGGTTCATAACATGAGTGCTACTGGGTTGGTATAATATTAGCCCCTGTAATCCTCTGTTCTATTAGGCTGTGAGAGCATGGCTGGAAGCGATTCATAAGCAGGGACAGGACTGTTTTTTTTGTTTTGCATTTTTATGTAGCGGGAACTTGACCCAAAGTAATTGGAGACCTAGACATCAGCACCAGTTACATTACACAAGATCACATTCATTTTTTATGTTTTTAGATAGAGGAAGATTAAGTGATATGCACAAAATCACAGGATGTTGAGCCCATTCCAAGACTTGAACCTGGTTCCCTTGTTCCAAAGTTGGCATCTCTGGCCATAATGCCACATCCTCTCCCTTAGATAAAATACACCAAAATGTATTTTGAGCAGCAGATAGCTCTCCTAACTGGATTTATGGCCAGAAGAATACATCTAACTAGCCTGACTGCACGCTGATATCCCAAATTTATTGTGTCAAAGTGCTCTGAAGTGGTCGAAAAGATTTGTTTGATACTGAACAAAATGCACTAAATATGGCTCAAAGTAGAGAGGCAAGAGGGGCAGAGAGAGAGACACCCCTCTAAAATGTGTCTGAGCTTTACCTGGAGCTGGGTGGATTGAATCAGATATCTTCTCCTTTATATGGTCTTTTTTCACAGACTGGAGGAATCAGAAAAGGCAGCAGCTCATGTTGCTCAGAAGTCTGTTACAAATGGAGTGGGGCAGTCACGTCTGTACGTCAAGAAATGGAGCAGTCAGAAAAGAAGAGGCAATGTTTAATGCCACTATGGTGTGTGTTAGGAAAGAGTGACATTGTTTGGGACCATCTTCTTGTTTCTTTCAAAGGTTGCTGATGAGAAGTTGGGCCTGGACTGGGCAGGTACAGATAGGAAATGTATGTCCCTTGCTGGGGCTGCTGAACTGCAATTGGAGGCCTAGGGAAGGTGTAGGGTAGAAAGTGTCTGGTTTTCTCTGGTTCTGCCAAAATAGGTGGGCAATCCCTTTGTAGTCACATCTCTGACCCTGCCTCCACTTTGTACTCAGGATCACAGTTTCCATAGTTTTCGAATGCACAAAATTCTATTGCTGTCTCTCTGGGGCTGGGGGAGGGGGACAGCAGCCTCATTGTGTGACCCGCAAGGTAGTCATAAGTACTAGAGGCTGGGCCAGACTGGGACAGAAAACAGGCACGTGCACCAAAATAAAAGTGGCCTAAGTAGCAAATCAGGTACCTAAAAAAGTGGCCCACATTTGCAAATTGGGGCATGACTGCACTTGTAAAGACACATTACATATGTGTTTTGCAAGGTATGGCAAGGCCCACTGGAGTTATGCGGCAGGGATGGGCCAAATTAAGTAGCAGAGTTCAGTAAATTATGTGGAAAGAAAAAGCAAACTATGCAGCGTAGTGCGGCACATTTTGTATAGTATTGATAGAGCGCCATGTTCTTGTGAAAATAGTAGGGGTGCATCATAATCATCGTTAGTTCGCACCCGCATATATTCAGATATGTAACAATGAAGGGTCAGTTAATGTAGTTGTAATTGACATTATTAGAGTGAATAGAAGGATAGTTGTGCTATTAGGATTTGCAAATGTAATGCTTTATTGAAACGCGTTCAACAATGTATTAATGAAGTAGGCCATGTGTAATCGAGATGTAGTAGTGTAAACGTGTACCATATTAAGTTGCACGTGTAGTTCACTTTTCGCATATGAAATGTAATGAATCAATGCTTATAGTAGTGACTAAGAATTGTGTGTTTAAAATGTGTAAAGGCCTGACCGAACATACGCTAAGGAAAGGCCTGCTTGTTCTTATGTTAGCTTATTATGTAGGCAGAGAAGGTTCTCTTGGAAAGGCTCTCTGGGCACCGACAGTAGAATTAATTAGCACAGTGGAAGGTTTCTGTTGAACGTATCTTCTGTTGCAGGTGCAAGGACACATGCCTCGTTAGTAAAAGACTGGCTCTTTGTTTCATGAGTTGGGGTGGTGGAAGGCATTGAGACGGGAGTATACTGGAATGCAGGGATGATACTTTCAGCGGAGAAGGTGCCTGGGACCCAAGGTCATCACAACCGTCCTGGATGAAGTAAGAGTTTCGATGGAAAAGTACGAGAAGGAAGACCTGGCCGAAGAGGCGTGACAAGGGCGTGTTCAATTGTATTTGGGTTTTGTATTAGGGACAGGGCCCCGAGGGAGGAGTGCAGAGAAGAGGTAGGGGAGAACAGAGAGGAGGACAGAGAGGGATTCGGAGAAGGAGCATCTTAGAATCGAGCTCAGAGTGCTATGTGAGTGCACTTCTTAGGAAGTCTTCACAGCTGACACCTTTTCTTTTACTCTTGCCTGGGAAATCTGTTAAGTAGGTATGCCACTTAGTAGTAGAGTAGGGACAACCAATAGGTTTATGCTTGTTTAGATAAATGAGGAATAACGTAGAGATTGGAGCTGTCATTGCTTGTCTAATACTTTTGGAGCTAACGATCCTTCTTATCCTGAGTCGGATGAGACTCCTGTGTAGGATGCTATTTGTATTAGTGCCCATCTATTTCCTTAACCTCGTGTTGAGGTGCTTGCATGTGCAGTTATTCTTGGCTGTAATAAAACCCCAAAACTGAATCCGGAGTCAGTCGTCTTTAAAGTAACTGGAAATATCGAACTGTGTAAACTTGAAAAGAGTTTCCCCTTCACACTATTCAGCAGGTAAAAAGATCCTGGCGACCAGAAGATTCTTAGAAGTGATAAGATAAGGATCAGCGTTATCAGTTGGTAGCAGAGTAGGATGGTTATCTCTGATAGTAAGGGGAGATCAAGATTAGGATAAGAGATTATTTGCCCCATAGAGCCCGAGTGATGGTGATCCAGTGGATCATAGGAGGAGGATGTCGGCGGTCGCTGAAAACTGACGGAGAGTAACGGTGCGGCGGAAGTAGCAGTTCGTGGTAGAGTGAGTATGAACAGGGAGACGCTTGTTAGATTGCGGTGTTTAATTGTTGTGTGATGTCTTGCGGAGCTGGAATGAGAGTCGTGTGATTGAGGATCGGACCGTGAGCGCGCGCGGGGCCGAGAGATATTGTGGTGTAGAAGACACCCAGAATTCAGATCATTGACCAGAGGTTGTGGGGGTCATGAGACTTCGTTGATCAACCCACTGAGGATAGGGAGCACATGTGTGAGTGTGTGAATAACCGACGCTGGTCGTAGGTTGTTGTGTGCAAAATATTGAGCGATTGAATCCTATCGATTGTGTTGGAGGCGATTGTCCGGTCGTTTCGCGGACAGACAGTTGCCAGATTGAGGTCAACAATCTCGAGAGGCTGATCGGTCATTGGGGAACCGACAGTCAGAGAGGTAATTGTTCGGTGTGACGGACAATTGCTTCAGAGTGTGATTGGGACACGTGAGAGCGAGAAAGAGTGAATTGAGATGGAGGGGAACTGCTGCGAGCGAAGGAAGAGTGACATCAGACAGTGCCGCGCTGTGATAGGTCGGTTGGTGTGAACCGCGCTGGCATTGGTGGACGGAAATCAGGAAGTAAAACGAAAACTTGCGAGTGAACGGAAATTTGTGTCATCATGAAATGTTTTAAAGTTTTACGAGAACTTTGTAGAGGTGATAGACATGTGGTTACTCGGGGTGGAGAGGAAGCCCCTCCTGAGGATACGCCGGCACATTATATGGCTAAAAATCTAGGATTGCATACTATAATTTGGCTTGAGAATTGGCATAAAATGACAGAAGGATAAGGAGAATTGACTTTCCCACGTTATGGCACTTTCAGGTTGGAAGTACTGTACCAGCTGAAAACCATAATGGCTTCTTTACGACCGCTGCCTAGACCGACACAGTTTGAAGCATTACATGCATGGATTAGGGCAGCATATGACAGGAAAAGAGACAAAAGTCAAGAAAGGGTGAAGAAATCGATCAGGGCCTTCCAAGATGCGAGGTGGGATGCTCTGGAGAAAAGGTGGAGGGTGGAAACGATCGAAGGAGATAGGTTGTACCCACTGCTAATAAAAGATGGGAAAATAACAAGGGTTGAAGAGGATGACAGTGATACAGATGACAGCCTGTTAGACAGGTTGCTAGCAGAGAGACCACCTCCATTTAATCCAGATTCAGAAGAGGGAAAAACAACTTCAGCAGTAGAAACTGGCGAGACGCAGAATCAGACTAACATGAGGGTAGTGGGAAGAATTTCCACAGGAACAGAGGGAGCGGGAACACAGCCTTCCACTGGGAATATGCGGTTACCAGACTCCCTGACGGTACCGGTTACCATTGGTCCTATAGTATCGGTATATGACCCAGATCGAATAAGCGAAGGAAGTGTGATGCAAACGACAGGAGGAGAGGGAACTAGTGCTGGAGGGAATGGCTTAGGAATACAAGTGGTTCACTTCCCGAAGCCCTTGGAAACAAGCACGCCGTTGCCAGCCACAGCAGATTCCTCTTTTAGACAGGAGGATGAGAGACCAGTCAGACCAAGGTCTTTATTCGAGTCCAAGTCAGCTTTGAGGATGTGGACACCATCAGTAAGAACCCAAAGTGATAGAATGCCAGGCGATAGGGAACGAGAATTTTCAGAAACCAGACCAAGCTTCAGGAATACGATAGAAGAGAGTAAGTCACAAGAACAAAGTGGTGACTATGATGAGCGGAATGGCGCAGCTTGTCAAGACTTATTAAAGAGTGCAGTACAGGCAAGGTTGCTGGATGTAGTAAGATTAAAGGCAGAGGTAGACGAAATGATTAGTGGGAGCCTGCCTTTGGAGAGAATAGAGATTTATGGGCCAGACGAGCTGCTTTTCATAGCAAAAGATGTGACTCGTAAAGCAAGGATCGCACATGAGAAATTGACAGCATTGGCTAGGAGATATGAGGTGGACCTGAATAAAACAAAGACGTTACAAGGACCGCATAGGTTACAATATAGTGATCAGGAGTTGGAGGAGAAAAGGATCACAGGATTAAGGACGCATACTAAAGATCTGATTGTAGGGATGCGTATATATGGAATTTGTTGGACAAATGGGAAGAAAGGTGGTCAAAGAAAAAATTAGCAAGGAAAAGTGTAGGAGAAACGCCGCCCCCGGGGGGAGGGGCGACAGGTGTTGGGAACTTTCCTTTACGGGAAGTACAGAATGGAGGGTACGTGCATGTACCGTGGAGTAGAGGTGATTTGGCTGCATTCACAAATGACTTTCTGAGGCTGAGGGAAAAACCCGTAGAGTGGTACAAACAGGTTGAGCGGTTTGTCAAAATCTCGAAAGTGCTGTGGACAGATTTGAATACCTTGTTTGATATAGTGGTGCCGGGAGATTTGTGGAAAGCTTGTAAAATCGCAGTTGAGTGGCCGACCTCTGAACCCGAAAGGGATACTGTCACAAATGGTCCGTCACCCATTGTTATGAAAAAATTTGAACAAGTGATTACATGGTTGAAGCTGAAAATTTCGCCTCAAGATATTGATTGGGTTAAGATAGATCGAACTGTGCAGGAACCTAAGGAGACAGTGCATGAATACTATGAAAGGCTCTTTCAAGCGTTCAAACAGTATAGTGGATTAGATGCCTTAGACCCCAAAGATATGGGACAGTTTGTCTCAAAGTTTGTTTTGGGATTGAGGCCGGAGGTCAGCCTCATGATACAGCACCATTTGATCTGTTGGCAGAACAAGCCGGTAGATGAAATCTTGCGGTACGCGAGGTACTGTAGCGATGAAGTAGACTCGAAACACCAGAAGCTAAAAGACAAGCTGATGCTCGTTCAGATGCAGACAGCTCAGATCCAGCCTAGTGGAGGGACGCTGGGAAGAAGACAAGGAAATTACCAAGGGAACCAGAATGGGCAAGGCCAGGGAAAAGGGAAACCCATAGATCCCAAGACGGGGGTGGATGTGGCGACACTGAAGAAGACTACTGCGTGTCATCTGTGTCATCAGATTGGACATTGGAAACGCGAGTGCCCTTTGAACCCAGCCAACCAGGTGCAGCAGGAGGTAGAAGGGGTTCAGGCACCTGCGCCGGAGGTAGCCAACACGGTGATGAAGCCCAGATCAATGAAAGGGGGAACGTATAACCCACAAGTACAGGTCCCACAGCCACCAAGGATCTCGCAGGGAATATGGACTTACCTGCAGATGCCCCTTTTCGAAGGATGTGATGAATACAGTCCAGACCCGTTAACCTGACGGTGCCTGAGGGGGGAGGAAGATTGCACTCTTGGAGCAGTCTTGGAGGTAGACCAGAGAGGACCTTTTGTGGAGGCAGACATTGATGGTCATCCTACCACACTTTTGGTTGACACTGGTGCTACCCGGTCTACTGTAAGATCAGCAGTGGTCCCCAACCTACCCCTCTCGGGACAATCAATCCAAGTTGTTGGAGTGGCAAACAAAAGGATAACTAGCCCATTGACCGAACCGATTCCAGTGAGGATAGGCTCCTTCCAAGCTAAACACCAGTTTGTGGTGTGCGATACAAGTCCAGTTTGTTTGTTAGGAAGAGATCTATTGTCTAAATTAAACTGTACTATCTATTGCACACCAAGGGGAGTGGAGGTTCAGACAAAGGATGATGATGCTACTTTTAAAGTTGCTAATCAGCATCTGTGTATAGACTTGTATCCAGTAGTGACAGTGGAAGAACTTCCACCTGACTTGAGAGACACTGTGGCACCAGAGGTGTGGGATTTTACAGGAAAAGAGATAGGATTGATCAAGGGGGTTGAACCTGTGCAGATTCAGGTTAAGCAGAATGCTGAATTCCCTAGAACGCCACAGTACAATCTGTCCTCTGAGACGATAGCAGGAATCAAGCCTGTAATTGAGTCTTTCATTAAGCAAGGCATTCTGAAGGAGATTAGAGGTAGCCCATGTAATTCACCTATTATGGGACTACAGAAGCCAAGCGGGAAGTTCAGGATCGTGCAAGACCTGCGAAAGGTCAACATGATAGTTGTCCCTTGTTGTCCAGTGGTACCGAATCCATCAGTGATACTGTTTCAGATTCCATGCGAAGCTGAGTGGTTTACTGTCATTGATTTGTGTCAAGCATTCTTCTCGATACCGCTCCATGAGGAAAGCCAATTTCTTTTTGCGTTCAGGCTGGAAAACCGTGTGTTAACATGGTGTCGTATCCCTCAAGGGTATACAGAAAGTCCATCAATCTTTAATCAGATCCTGAAAAAGAATCTTGAGAGTCTCGTATTGCCGCAGAACTCAGTTCTCGTGCAGTACATAGACGATCTGCTTGTCGCCTCAGAAACGGAAGATGCTTGCAGGATAGACACAGTAGCCTTATTGAACCATTTAGCTGAGAACGGGCACAAGGTGTCTCCCAACAAGTTGAGGTACTGCCTAAATGAGGTACAGTACTTGGGACACAGATTAGAAAAAGGCAAGAGGAAGGTGTCACCAGATTGAATTGAGGCGATAATGAACATGGCAGTTCCCACCACTCAGAGAGAAGTCAGGATGTTTTTGGGAATGGTCGGCTATTGTCGGCAGTGGATTCCCAACTTTTCTTTGAGAGCAAAGCCTTTACAGAGGCTTACGCACAAGGATGTGAGTGATCCGGTACCATGGGACGAGGAGTGCTTGGTGTCATTCCTAAAACTGAGAGAGGAGTTGTGTAGAGCCCCAGCTCTGGGAATGCCTGATTACAACAAGGCTTTTTCATTGTTCTGTTGTGAGAGAGAGGGGTGTGCATTAGCAGTCTTAGCTCAGAACCATGGAGGTGTCCGTAGACCAGTCGCCTACTTTTCATCTACTCTAGATCCAGTAGCTTCTGCGTTGCCCGGATGTCTAAGATCCGTTGCTGCAACAGGTGTCAGCATTGAAAGATGTGAGAGTATTGTAATGGGTCATCCTTTGACTGTTTATGTGCCACACTCGGTTGAATTGTTGAGGACCAGGACTAAGACTCGGCACTTAACGAATAACAGATTAACGAGGTATGAGCAAGTCATACTTGCCGCAGAGAATGTGACTCTGAAGAGGTGCTCCGTCTTAAACCCTGCGACATTAATGCCCACACCGAATGCAGATGATGAAGATTGTGCGGACCATGATTGTCTTGATGTGACTGAACTCTGCACCAAACCAAGACCCGACATTGTTGATGAACCACTGACTGACCCAGATGAAATTTTCTTTGTCGATGGTTCGTGTCTAAGAGACAGTGCCGGCCAACTAAGAGCAGCGTTTGCTGTATGTACCATTTCTGGGGTGGTTGAGGCTGCTTGCCTAGAAGGAGTACCCTCTGCGCAGGTAGCTGAGATCATTGCTTTGACTCGTGCCTGTCTGGCCGCTGATCGAATTCGAATCACGATTTACACGGATAGCCAATATGGGTTTGGTGTGGTTCATGACTTCGGACAGTTATGGTCTCAGAGGGGATTTTTTACATCATCTGGCTCACCCATTAGGAATGGAGAACATGTAAGACAGCTGTTAGATGCATTGCAATATCCGAAAGAAATCGCAGTTGTCAAGTGCACTGCACATGTGAAGGGGGAGGATTTCGTGTCTTTGGGAAATAAGTATGCAGACGAAGTCGCCCGCTTCTGTGCTGAATAAGGATGCATATTTACAGAGGGTTACACAGGAGAGAGCCAAGAAAGAACCGAGCTCAACATGATGATGGCCATGGCAGACACTTGGGAGGAGCTCAAGCGACTGCAGGATGAAGTCTCAGACCAGGAACGGAACGGATGGGTCAAAGCAGGATGTGAAAGAGGGGATGTAGATGTTTGGGTGTCCAGTGATGGGAGAGCTGTGTTGCCAGAAAATTTGCTGAGCCCAATGGCGAGATTGATACATGGATCGGTACACCTTGGTAGAGATGCAATGATGCGTGTGTTTAGACAAACGTGGTATAACCCACGGTTTTGTGCGATTGCTGAAGCAGTGTGTCAGAGGTGCGTTACGTGTCAGCAGATGAATGCCGGAAAGAAAACAGTAGTCACCTTGAGTCATATTGGGAGGTCAGGAGGGCCTTTCAATAGAATACAGTTAGACTTCATAGAAATGCCCAAGTGCAATGGGTTGAGATACATTTTGGTGCTGGTATGTGTATTCTCACGGTGGGTGGAGGCTTACCCAACACGCAGGTGTGACACTCTCACAGTGGCTAAGTTGTTGTTGAGGGAACTCACCCCGAGATTCGGGATTCCTACCTCTTTGGAATCAGATAGAGGAAAACACTTCCACAGTGAAATCATGAAGTTACTCTGCGCTGCATTGAACATTGATCAGAGACTCCATTGTAGTTATCGACCAGAGGCTTCTGGGATGGTGGAACAGGTTAATGGGACTTTGAAAGCCCGGATGGCAAAAATGTGTTCGTCAACGTCTTTGAAGTGGCCTGATGCACTGCCACTCGTGCTGATGAGCATGAGAAGTGTCCCAGATAGGAGGACTGGGTTGACCCCTCATGAGATTTTGATGGGAAGGGCAATGCGGTTGCCAGCAGTACCAGCTACAGCTTTGATAAACATCACTGATGACTTGATTCTCGATTACTGTAAAGGACTATCTGATGTGGTCCGTTCTGTGTCCCAGCAGGTCCAAGCTGCAGCTGTTCCAGCCTTGAGTGATCTGTGCCACGACCTGTGTCCAGGTGACTGGGTGCTTGTCCGAAAGCACGTGAGGAAGAGTTGTCTGGATGTTCGGTGGCGAGGCCCGTACCAGGTGATACTGGTAACGAACACAGCAGTGAAGTGTGGAGGATTGCCGAACTGGGTGCACGCTTCCCATACCCGCAGAGTTTCAGCACCCTCGGAAGAAACAGCTCCTCTCGTAAATGAAAATCCAGCTGATGTGGCAGGGCCACATGAGAGGACAAGTCAAGCTGTAAGGGTCGCTGATGCAGCTGGTTGTGCACCAGAGCAAGCAGAAGGGGGTTTCGACAACCCGAACCTCGACTCTGACTCAGATGACAGAGGTGGTGCAGTGGGTGGAGTAGAGTCAGATTCAGCAGAAGAAGGAAGTGGTGCACAGGGTATAGAAGGGGAAGGTGGAAGAACGACCAGAATCGAGGAGGCCTGGCCTGAAAGACAGAGGCGACTGAATCTGAGGCTGGCACCCTAAAGAGATCTTGCTCCAGTGTCTGAAACGTCTGAGACAGAAGCGAGTGACGAAGAGCAGACTCAAGAGGGTCGGAGGAGGTCGAGGAGAACAAGGATACCTTGCAAGAGATATTCTACCCCTGAGTGGACTTACACAGTGACTACGGGGAGGCTGAGGTCGTTGCAGGTGGTCAGCAAGAGCCCGAATGTGGTACTGAAGGTGGTGCTGCTGTTTCCAGGGCTCGAAGTCGAAGGAATACTGACCCTCACCGTTCCGAATCCCCCGCTTCTGAGTAAGGTCCGAGAGCTGGTTCTCCATCGACTCGTGATTCCGTCTTTTGGATTTGAGCCGTATTCACACAAAATGGTAACTCTTCGCCTTGAACTTTTGTATCACGTTTTAGAAGCGCTTACAAATGATGTTATCGTGGACAAAATATAACCTGTTGTAAATAAAAGTCTAAAGAAGAAGATAACCTAGGTCCGAGTGGAAGAAGAACAAACTTAGGGACTTTCCACCGAAGAGGAACAAGAGTTAGGGAAGTCTTTTCTGGACTGTGTAAATAAGACTGTAGCTGAAAAGGGGATTTCCAGAGGTTTCAAAGTATTGCTCGAGTTGGTTAAGCAAGTCACGAGTGGAGAGACAGAGACTTTTGAGTGCTCATTGCTGAAACCAAGAACTTTTGAGAACTTTTGAGATCATGGAGGTTGGAGATCCAAATCGTAGATCCAAATTGATTGTAGGCATACTAATAGGGAGTGTGATAGTTTCTATAATCATAGTAATTATAGTTTCATATACAGTTCCACATGAGCTAGCAGTGCAGGGGGTGCCAGGGACTCCTACACCTACTCCACCTAGCCAAAAAGAGGGAAACATAGGAGTTGACAAGGCTTTGCTGATAGAAGAAAGTCGTAGATTGCATGTAGATTTGTCTAGAAGTGATTTTAAGCTTAATGCATACGCCAAGCTGCTATATGAGTAAGTGGATGCGATGGATGCGAAGGACTGTTATGTGTGTATGCAGTTGCCTGCTTCAGTGGATGAGGGTATTAGGTATCACCATCTTCCACTGACGTATGGAATTTCATGTAGTCTGTTGCTTAGTATGTTCTATGAAAGAGATCAGTTCGAGTATTTCTTTTCCAATTACAATGCAGTGCTTCCTGAAGTCCCAGCTTATAAACATTTGAACAAGTATGATTATTATAAGTCCGAGGATAGACTTAGGAAGTTCTTCATACCGTCTTTGGAACTGGATACAGCATATGCCCACCGACATAATTTGACGTGCTCATTATCGGATGTAGAGAAAAAGTTCGTAGATCAGGTAGAAGATAGATATAGAAAACTAACACAGACACGAGACACAGGGCATTCTACCGTAGACTGGACCGAGGAGGAAAAATTGCACCGAACAAAAGGAAGTTATGGCCCTATAGTCTTGGACAAGGAGCAGAGGGGAAAGCTGTGTGTGAGACGTTATCAGACCTACTATGAAAAGGTCCCAGTGGGACAGAGTACGTGTGACCATGTTTTCACCATGGCAGAAGCAGCAAAGAACTTTCTCCAGGGCCCTGTGCAAGTGATACCTATGGTGTATTTTGTGTGTGGAAGGAATGCTTATGTGAGATTGCCTGCGAACTGGTATGGTAAATGTTATTTGGGAATAATATTTCCAAAGATTTACCATACAGAGGATTTGGAACTTCTGGAAGGTGGAAAGCATTTAAGAGTGAGAAGGAGTGCGAGTGCAGGGGTCGTGGTGGGAGATATCTTTGGAGCTATGATACCAAGTTTGGGAGTGATCTTGAATGATGTGAAGATCCGGAGATTGGCGACTGTGATAGACGAACTGTCGATGAACACAGCAAAATCGTTGGTACTTGTAGAGGGAGAGATGTTGTCGATAAGGACAATGGTTTTGCAGAATCGCCTTGCTTTGGATGTTTTATTGGCAAAAGAAGGCGGAGTCTGTAAATTATTGAAGGTTCAAGAGTGCTGTACTTATATACCAGACCACAGCAAGGATCTGGAGAAATATATAAGTAATATCACTACTATCCACACGAAGATAGCAGATTTGACTGAAGAGGGAGCATGGGAGAAAGTTGGCAAAGGATTTGGTCAAGTGGGGAGCTGGTTTGCGAATTTGGGGAAGGGATTCCTTGGCTATATTCTGAGACCTCTCCTTATTGTGGTGGTTTGTGTGGTTTGTCTGTGGGGTCTGATCAAAGCATACAAATGGTATCGAGCAGGCAGAGTTGAGAGAGCTCTGAGAGAAAATGAGACGAGAATGGCTAGGCTGCAGGACAGTCAATATCAAAGACTCAAGAGATTGGAGAATTACCGACCAGGGAGAATGGCGACAAGTTCTGTTTAGGTCGGTTCTTTCTCCAAGGGAGTTGAATAAAATGTGATGACAGGAGTCATCAAAGGGGGGAACTGATAGAGCGCCATGTTCTTGTGAAAATTGTAGGGGTGCATCATAATCATCGTTCGTTCGCACCCGCATATATTCAGATATGTAACAATGAAGGGTCAGTTAATGTAGTTGTAATTGACATTATTAGAGTGAATAGAAGGATAGTTGTGCTATTAGGATTTGCAAATGTAATGCTTTATTGAAACGCGTTCAACAATGTATTAATGAAGTAGGCCATGTGTAATCGAGATGTAGTAGTTTAAACGTGTACCATATTAAGTTGCACGTGTAGTTCACTTTTCGCATATGAAATGTAATGAATTAATGCTTATAGTAGTGACTAAGAATTGTGTGTTTAAATTGTGTAAAGGCCTAACCGAACATACGCTAAGGAAAGGCCTGCTTGTTCTTATGTTAGCTTATTATGTAGGCAGAGAAGGTTCTCTTGGAAAAGCTCTCTGCGCACCGAGAGTAGAATTAATTAGCACAGTGGAAGGTTTCTGTTGAACGTATCTTCTGTTGCAGGTGCAAGGACACATGCCTCGTTAGTAAAAGACTGGCTCTTTGTTTCATGAGTTGGGGTGGTGGGAGGCATTGAGACGGGAGTATACTGGAATGCAGGGATGATACTTTCAGCGGAGAAGGTGCCTGGGACCCAAGGTCATCACAACCGTTCTGGATGAAGTAAGAGTTTCGATGGAAAAGTACGAGAAGGAAGACCTGGCCGAAGAGGCGTGACAAGGGCGTGTTCAATTGTATTTGGGTTTTGTATTAGGGACAGGGCCCCGAGGGAGGAGTGCAGAGAAGAGGTAGGGGAGAACAGAGAGGAGGACAAAGAGGGATTCGGAGAAGGAGCATCTTAGAATCGAGCTCAGAGTGCTATGTGAGTGCACTTCTTAGGAAGTCTTCACAGCTGACACCTTTTCTTTTACTCTTGCCTGGGAAATCTGTTAAGTAGTTATGCCACTTAGTATTAGAGTAGGGACAACCAATAGGTTTATGCTTGTTTAGATAAATGAGGAATAACGTAGAGATTGGAGCTGTCATTGCTTGTCTAATACTTTTGGAGCTAACGATCCTTCTTATCCAAAGTCGGATGAGACTCCTGCGTAGGATGCTATTTGTATTAGTGCCAATCTATTTCCTTAACCTCGTGTTGAGGTGCTTGCATGTGCAGTTATTCTTGGCTGTAATAAATCCCCAAAACTGAATCCGGAGTCAGTCGTCTTTAAAGTAACTGGAAATATCGAACTGTGTAAACTTGAAAAGAGTTTCCCCTTCACACTATTCAGCAGGTAAAAAGATCCTGGCGACCAGAAGATTCTTAGAAGTGATAAGATAAGGATCAGCATTATCAGTATTATTTCATTATTTTGATTTTTACACTTGCTAACACTGTCCGAGCATTGGTTGTACCTCATTAGTGCCAGTTTAGTATCCAAATACAGCAATATGCAACAGAAAGGTGACCAGTCAATTTTTGCAAAGGGCCTTCCACTACCCTGCAACATGTGCTGCTGCGTTTTAGTAACTTTTGAACCATTTGAGCTACAAGCAATTTTGTTTTTATTAAAATCTGCAGATTGTGCAACAGATGATGGATTATGTGGCAAATGCATAATTATTCGAAAAGCGCTGTGGCTACACAATTGCATAATTCCAGTGTCCCATGGTATCGCAGACCGCATGCATATGCACTTGCTACAAGTATTGTTTGTAGTAATATCAGAGAAATCAATAGTAAAAACCAGCCCCCAGACCATAAAACAGCCAAAAACCAGCCAAACACTGACCTGTTGGACCAGCCCTTCTGGCACTGCCAGATTGCCCTCTGGGCCACTCCGACCCTTCCAACATCACAGCAGAAAGCACTTAAATCAGTGTGATTTTTTAACTATTAAACTGCAGGACATAAAAACTTTCAGTTTCACTTGTTTGGTTTGAAAGCACATTTTTTCCCTAAAAGGAGTACTTGATCCAACATTTTATATCTATGATAAATCCGTAATGTTTTCTTGGGGACCTCTTGTTGCACTAAAGTAATTGAAAGGCTAGACTGTAGTAACCCTAACGCACAGCAAACCCATTGCTCAGGGCATCTGTTGGCAATGCACTTCCATTAAGTGGCAAATCTGCAATAAACAGGTAAGGAGCAGGTTTGCTTTCCCCTGTATTTGAGGTGAGTTGTATAAAAAGATGCGTCACCTGATCAAAGAAGAACTCCTATAGCCCCCAGCACTTCCCTTTGCCAGGGGGTGTGCTCTCTCCTACTCAGAAGCAGGGGAAGAGGCCTCACTGCTAGGAGGAGACGCACCACATGCTGTGCTTGCTCTGGCTGATCATTGTCATTCTATGGAGAATGACAATGGCCGGCCAACAGTTTGAGCTGGGTGGGGGGCCTGCCCCAAACCTGAAAAACAACGGCTTACAACTGGCCTCAGGAATTTGTCCTTGGGCACCGGCAAATAAATCCGACCCTGATGGAAGGCACGTTAGCAGGTCAAAAGCAGGGCCGTCATAGGTAGCATTTTAACGCTCCAATGGCCCTGTCAACAGTGGAAATGCACAGGAGTTTTTCTGTCCCCCGCATCCCCTGACACTTGTCCCCCGTGTCCCATTCACTCAAAAATCTGGGGGGGGGGGTAAATGCCTCACATCCCCCACACTTCCTACGCCCATGCCTGCTGCACCAACAGAAGCTTCGCTCCCTGTGTGGAGGCTCTGTGTATCTGACGTCCATCACTGGTTTTGTAAACCCCCCAGGACATTGGCACCAGCCTCAGGTGCCTTTGTGTGTTTTGGGTGAAGTTTGAACAGTTTTTCAGTCACTGCTTGGCATTAAGTCCTGCCCCCTTTTCTCCTGACAAGTTGAAAATGGTTTCAAAGTTGCTAGGTCAGCAGCACTAAACAATTATTTGACTAACAAGCTGATCTCACTTAGAGAGCAACCACAAAGTTGCGATTAGCAATAATTAAAGATTAGAAAGCACTAGGTGGTAGCAATTGTAGCATCCTCCTCAGCCGGGGTACCCGCCAATGACTACACCACACACAGAGCTTAGTATTACACGTCTTTATTCATATGCGAGTAACTGCAAACTCAATATTCTAAACCAGTCTTCATTGCATTCTGCTCTAACACTTACGTCACAGTTCTACTGAGTCTATCAGGGTTCCATCATTTGTAACTTGCAAGACACTACATCTCCCCCTCTGTTAAATAAAAAAAATAAAAAAAAATTACAAAATAGACATATATAAACATTTACAATTAAATCTCTTCAATCAATCTTTTTGGTGCTTTAATTGTTCAACTTGATCTTGTTCTTGGAAACTGGGAACTGTCACCACCACTGTCCAGGATTTACGTCAACGGTGGAGAGGTAACAGCAATCACTGATTTTTCAGACCCAGTCTCTGCTTCAACAGTTCGATCTGATGAACGATTAGTTAAGTGCCTGAAATGAGAAGAGTCTCTGGTAATAGACTTCCCAGGGCTCTGGGCAGTCACCATGTGTCCTTTAGTAGACACAGCTTGAAAAGGTTCTGCATCAAATGGAGCATCAGATTTAGTCTATGCATTTGTTGTGCGAGCCACGATCGCCCTTCTTAAAGACGATGTTTTTTGCATGTCGTCTTTTGTCAGAATGCGCTTTCATCTTTTGCTTGTTACCCAAGTCCTTCTCATGCATTGCTGTCTCATCTTTCTTTCTCTGATTGGTCCATTAAGGCAACCTGGTGTTCATTGCTGTCCTGAACATCAATGTCACAGGACTTTCATCTGCGGTCGAGTGCAGTGTTGAACGATAAGCTTTCATAGAAGAAATAAACACAGTTTTCAAATCGAGCTTCTCAAGAGTAGCATGCTGCACTGCTTTCTTTAACGTACTCATAAAACGTTCAACAAGTCCATTGGCCTGCAGCCACAAAGGTGTGCTTTTCTGATGCTTTATATTGAAATGCTTCAAGAAATCTTTAAACTCTCGACTGTTGAAAGGTGGACCATTGTCGGACTTCACTATGTCTGGAACACCCTATGTCGCAAAGATGCCATCTAGTCTTTCAATGACTCACTCTTGAGTAGTAGATGAAAAATCTTCAGTTAATGGAAATCGTGAGTTTCATCCAAGATAACCCGCAGGTGATGTCCGTTGTCGAGTCGACAGAAAAAGTAAGTGAGTATTCTCTCCCATGCATTCTTTGGGAGTTCTGACATGTTTAAGGTGTAGTGAATAGTTTTAGTAGAAAGGCAGTTGCATAGATGACAGGCCATTAATTCCCTTTCAATCCTGTCATCAAGATAAGGAAACCCAACTATGGGGCTGATTATGATGGCGGTGGGACCGCCACCATCAGCCCGTCGGTGGCAGTCCCACCGCCAAGGGACCATGTAAGACCGTCCGCCACATTAGGAAAGCTGGCAGATGGTCGGGGGCGTGGAAAGACCGTCCGACACTAATCCGACGGGCTCAAAGAGTAATGCCTATAACGGTGGCGGTGCCTGCTCAGGCACCGCCGTAGGCATTACAATGTCAGTTTCCGCCAGCCGTTTCAAGGAGGTTAAACGGCCATGAGAAGGCTGGCAGAAAGTGACTTTGGGGGCCCCTAGCGGGCCCCCCATTCCACCCTGGGCCTCCGGTATGTGCCCTGGGGGGCACCTATGGTGCCTTCCTACATATCCCTCCAACATGAGGCAGGCACCGTATGGTGCCTGCCACATAGTGCAGAGATATGCAGAATGTCTTTTTTTGTACTGTTGCATGTGCTGCAGCCTGCAGCGCACGCCGCAATACAAAGGATACACATTGCGACCGCCTTGAAGGCAGTTGCATTGTGATTCCAATGGCGGGACCGCCGACAGATAGTCGTGCAGTCCCTTTTCCAAAGGGATGGCGGTCAGACGAAAGTCCGCCCGCCATCCTAATGAGGCCTTTGGTCTCTGAGAGCTCATTTTTTGGCAACAATACAACAATGTCCTTCATGTGCCACTTCAATTATTTTCTGTTGCAGTCTCTCCGGAATCAGAATTCTTGACCCTCATAGTATAACTCCTTCCTGAGTTAAGGGCAGTTCATCCTTGACATTTTTGTATTTTTGATATTCCCCATTACTGGTGAGTGGTTGAGTGTGTTGGTTCCATGACTGATGTGTAATGGTATCTTTCAACTTTAACATGTCACTGTCATGGCTCACAGCAGTGATAATTTGGGCTAACAAAATGGCAGCTGGTGTGCTTGATTTTACAATTAAATTAATGTAGGCCTCAGCCATCTTTGAGGGAGTACCATGACCTTGTATAGGCACTCTGGTAAAGCAGTCAGCAGGGTTCGGATCCTTCCCTGGACGATGCACAATGGTATAATTATACTCTTCTAACTATAGTCCCCATTGTTCAATGCGAGGAGGAATTTTGCCATTTGGATCTCCAAATATAGTTAGTACACCATGATGATCAGTGAACAATGTAAAAGGTTTTCTGTACAGGAAGACATAGAAATGTTCACAAGCCCATACCAAGGCTAAACTTTCTTTTTCTAGTTGTGAGTAGGCACATTGTGTTTGGGACAAACTTCTTGATTATGCCACAATATGCCTTCGAGCATTCAGGTGTCCGGTGTGCTCTTCAAGGATAGCAGCCAATCCGACTGGGCTGGCATCGCCGTCAACAACATCCTCTGTATGAAGCTTCGGATTGAACTATGCCATTTCAGTAGCATTTACAATGGCTTGTTTGATTTTCTTAAAACATTTCTCATATTCATGTGGCCAATGAAATGAAACATTCTTTTTTGTCAAGTCTCTAAATAGAGCACTTGCAGTGGCAAAGTCTTGTATGTATCTGAAACAGTAACTGGCCATGCCAAGAAATAAATGCACCATAGAAACATCTTGTGGGGGATCAGCATTTGACAGCACTTGTACTGTAGGAGGATCTGGTCTCATATCCCCATCAGAAAGGATATGGGCAAATAACTTTAGCTTTGTCTTATAGAACTCCCACTTGTCTGCATTCAAAGTCAAACCTGCTTCGGCAAGTTAATGACATACTTGTGTAAGAGCTTTATTGTGTTCTTTTTATGTAGCTTCGAAAACCAATATATCATTGCTGTCTTTGAACGCATTCATGACAAGCTGGATGATATGTCGTACGATGTCTTGAAACACATCTGCAGCAGATGACACACCAAAACGTAGTCTCTTGTATCAAAACAGACCAACATGTGTTGAAAAGGTTGTAATGTACCTGCAATCTTCTTCAACTTCCAACTGATGATAACCTTTATTTAAATCAAGGCGATGGAAGACCTTTGCACCCTTTACTTGTGTTATCAATCAATCAATAATACTTTATTTCGGTTTGTGAAAACCATAAATGCAGTACATCAATAAAATATACGACAATTCATGTTAAAACGATTCCTACCATGATACAGACAAAGTGCATATTGTCAGGCAGCAGCCAGAAGAGATTGTGGTTCAGTCATAATAAAAACTTAATGTACATCAGTTGAGCAATGAAGCAACCCAGAGGATCATTTTTCAAAGTCCTGGATCACTGTATAAAAGCTGATGCTAGTACATTTCATTCTAAAACATCTTATAAAATGCATATTATCAAGTAGCAGCAAATGAGGCCTAGTGCACACTTATAACATGTAACCTAAAACAAATATGTTAAACCACAATTCAGCAACCGAGATCGTTCTTTAAAATTCGTTAGCCACTTCGTACGATCTAATTCTCCATTCCCAACAAAAATGCCCAGAGACTGCAAACACGATCTGTTCCCTTGTGTCGCATCTGATCAACTTATGCGTTTACCAATAATGGGCCATGCTCATGAGTTTACAGATTGTGGCCAACCACCTTCTTTGTGGGAGACCGTAGGCAGGGCAGGAAAACAAGAAGTGTTCTTCCGTCTCTGGAAAAAGTAGGCAAAAGGTGCACTGGGTCAGTAGTGATCTTGTTTATTCCCATTTACATGTGAACAACCTTAGTGGCAGACAGCCAACCCTCAATTTCAAGTACAAACTTGTAGCTAGCTGGGGTCTAATCATGTTCACGAGTGACTCAAAGTGAGAGTGCATTTATGCAGGAAGAATTTTTCCATAAGGCTCCTGTTTTCTTGATCATTCCAGGTCTCATACAACATGGAGTCCCAGAATGTTCTTTTCAGTTTAGTAGCAGTCGCTCTATTCATTGTGTTTGGATAGAGCCACAGATCCTCCATTTTAATAATTGCACAATTTTTTTTCACCTTTTTGAACCAGGGGGTCGCACACTTTTATTGATACTAATTAGCTCTGCAGGAGCCTCTCAGTAAGAGGCCAGTTCAGGCGTCACCCAAAGGCGCACACAATAAAGCCGAAGCTTTAGGAGTACCGCAAATTCTATTTTGTTTAGAGCCAAATCAAGCCATAAGTGCATGAGCGGGAACCTTGAGGGTAAACTGAGCAAGGACTTGATAAACTTATTCTCAGTTTGTGTGAATAGCGACACATTCACACATCTCCAAAATTCCACCCAATATGTGCCCCCTGCCCGAGCCGTGGCCTTGTATACCTCGAGTGCTGGTGATACTGCTCCTCTCGAGGTTACCTTGTGCCTTCTGCCTATAACTACCACTCTATGTGACAGAATGGCCCTACTTTTCTCAATCTGGGGAGCCCAAGAAAGATTATCAACCAGTCTTACACCAAGATTTTCAAAGCTTTTTACGTGCTCCTGGGGGGCACCGTCTACCCACAACCTACCTCAAAAAGATTGATGTGGGTTTAGAGCCATAAACTTGGACTTTAAGGGGTTTATTTCTAGGCCCCCTTATAGAGCAGAACACAATAAACCTATCTAGGAGGGTTTGGAGGCCTTGTGTGGTTCTAGAGAGTAAGAGTGTATCGTCCGCAAACATGAGGATTAGTATAATGTTTCCTGCAGATTTGGGTGCATCATGGTTGCAGTTTGCCAACCACTCCACTGCTCCACTAATTTATAAGCTAAACAGTGTGGAGGCAAGGACACACCCTTGTCACACACCTCGACTGATGGGTATCCTCTCAGTCAGGTCCCCTCCCAGATTCCACCTAACCTGCGCAAAGGTGTCATTGTGCAGTGTTTTCAAAAGGTTTAGGAGATCATTGAGGATACTCTATTTTTCGATCACCCTCCATAAGTTATCCCTGGACACCAGGTCAAAAGCAGCACTAAAATCTATGAAGACCACATATAAGTGGTCCCACCTCAGGACGAAATATTTCCAACATAGCGTCCTGAAGTGGAACACCTGCTCCAGGGTGCTAACCTTGGGTCTAAAGCCTGCCTGATTATCGGAGAGGATCCATTGATCTGTCATCCATGCTAGAAGCCTCAATAGTACCTGTCTACAAAATATTTTTTGACTAATGTCAATCAAGCTGATCAGCCTGTAGTTGGCATGGGCGTACCGGCTCCACTTTTTATAGATAGGTACAATTATGCCCCCGCCAGGACGACGGATGTATCCTCCTCTCATGATGGTGTTTGTCAAGGTGTTCAAATAAGGGACCCAGATGTAGGACTGAGATAAAAATAAATCACCAGGGATACCATCGGGCCCAGCCCTTTTACCTTCCTCATCATATGTAAGGCCTGCGCTGTCTCTTCTAAGCCAAACTCTAAGGATGCCCTTCCTTTATCGCACTATCTTCCTTCCTATGTACTGATGGTAGACCCCTGTCCTGAATCCGGCGATCATATGGCAATTTAGTACATAGGTTTGAAAAGTGGATACACCATTCCTTCGGTTGCACGGCCACTTCAAGGTCATTAACTAAAGGGCGGGTCGCATTCACTATTATATTCCAAAAGGCCTTCATATTTCTACTTCGGAGGAAGTTGGTAAGTTCTTCCCACTGCACTATCTCCCTGCTTCTTTTGGTCTTGCTTAAGATTGCCTTGTAGCCTCTTCTTGCCTCGCCAATTTTCCTGAGATCCCCTTCTTTTACTGCTTCTAAAAGCACTAATTTGGCTTGCCTACATACTTGTGTATACCAGTCCAAGCTATTTTGTGGATAATTGCCCCTCTTAGTTACCTTATTAAAGCAGTTTTTTTTCAACTGCTCCATCAGTTCATAGTGGAGGTTCAAGAAGGTAAACGAGCTATTGGTGGTCGCCTCAAATGGGGTCAATACATCCCAAAATATCTTATATATTTGGGACTGGATGGTAGCGTTTTCTGCTTTTGATGCCCACTTAACTCTCGGGCGGTAAGCGCCTCATGGTCACTAGCCATCCTAGGCACAACCATCATATCAATTACATGCCACCAGAGGAGATTGTCAATGAAAAACATAGTCTATATTGCTAGTTCATGCTGTTCTTTTAAAGGTTGAGCGTGGGGGTTGGTCAGCTAAAGTAGAGGTGTTGAGAATCTTCATCATAACATGTGCATTTGTAAAGCGCACGTTCCACCTTGGGTATCTTGGCGCTGAATAACAGATGTTTACTGTTACCCAACTCAATGGTACTCATTTTATCAACTGAGATGGATGAAAGGCTGAGTGGACCCGCCAGGATTTGAACCTGTGATCATGAGGTCGAACACAGGCCTGCAGTGGACGCATAGTCCACTGAGCCACCAGATCCTATGTGCTAGGAGCATTTCCATAATTTGAATTGCCTCCCTGGGGTGCTTTAAGTGATCAACCTGCACTGGGGAGGATGTCACACTGGATACAGTACATGGGTCAGGTGTCTCCAAGTCTGACAGTCCTACAGTTAATTGTGTATTGCAGTCTCCTGCGATTATTTTAAGAGGATTTTGATACAACTGATCAATTGTAGAGGTAAACTGACCCTATTGTAGGGGATTCAGCATTAACCAGGGCAGACTGTACATAAATATTTACGATGGCAATATGTTTAGGTCCTGATCTGCTTCCTGCTTATATCACTATGCCCAATATATTTCTGCAGTCGGTTGAGGTTCTCTTTATTTTAAAAAGCATCTCTGGTCTCAACAAGATAAGCAGGCCTCCTGATGCTCTTCCCGCAGGTGATGGGATTGCATTTGTATGAAATGTTAGGTACCCTAGTCTGTGAACTGGCTTAGTAGCCCACGTTTCTTGTAGTAGGATAATATGATGGTTATCTATAAATGCACCCCATACTGGGTCCGATAGTTTATCCCTTAGGCCTGCACATTCCACAACAGTAGTCTTAGAGTCTCTACTGGACTAAATTCTGCATTAAGTTACTTTGTAGGTTAGAACTAGGCTGTTCCAATTCCACTTTGGGAACTTGATTTTGCATTTTATATGGTGCCAGTTCTAACCCTTCTTTGTGGTGCTCACCCTCGACTATTGACAGAGGAGAATTATCTTCTGGCATTACTTTGTACTGCCTCTCTACAGTGTCATTTACGCCATAAGGTTCCTTTAGTCAGTCAACTTCTGACAGATTTACTTGCTGGTCTTCCAGGTGAGGGGCTGAGTGGGAGAGTGAAAGTAGATTAGAGGAGCCATTGGTGTTGTAGTTGAAAGTTGCCGATGGAGACTTAATCTTGAGTCTTATTTGAGTGCCTGATGTGGGCCTGAACCTATGTTCCAAGGCTATTAGGCCTTCGGTGAGTTGCCATTAGTTAGCCTAAGGCCAATATGGTCAGTCAGGAAATATTTGTCCTTAAAATGGGAGGCCTCAAGTATGTCCTCTCTGATAGTCGACCTTCAGCCTCTGACTTTCCTTAACCAATGAATGGATTTATTTAAGAGGTAATCCTGTGACTCCCTACTACCTGATGACATTTTTGGAACATTTATCATATACACATCATAGGACTTAGAGGTGGGCCCTGGGTGCTTTATTCTATGATCCCCAGTGGATGGTAACAGACGACCCTTTTGTGTAGTTTGTGTTAACATGTCAACAATGTGTGAACCTGGCGGTGCAGGGGACCTGGGGTCGGAGAGAACTTACTCTGATTAGCATATATGCTCCCCCAAGACTACAGCAACACACTCTAAACAAAGTTGCACGAATACTCTTAGATTCGGGTCCTTCCACCCATTTTGTGGGCGGTGATTTTAATGATGTTATAAACCCGCACTTAGATCGTACACATGTGAGACCTGGCTCGCGTTCCTCCACCCAACTCGAACAGTTTCAGAACACACTTGGTTTGACTGATCTTTGCCGGCGCCACCACCCGGTAGAACGGACATACTCATACTTTTCGGGAGCCTACAAGGTTTTTTCCAAATTAGATTACCTCTTTGCCCCATCGGGAGAGGTGGAGGTAATAGAAAAAGTGGAATATTTGGCAAGGGGTATATCTGGCCACTCACCTCTCTGGTTAACAGTGGGCGGGAGAACCTTGGGGAGCCAAGGAGAGTGGAGGTTACAGGGTTGGGCTCTCCAAGACAAAGACATTGCCCACGAGATTCGAATTGATTCAGAGCTTTATTTTCATGAGAATGAGGGCACAGTGTCCTCGACAGTCACTTTATGGGAGGCATACAAAACGGTCTTAAGGGACAAGGAGCAAAATATTATAGCTCATAAGAAAAGGTAACAGATATGAGAAATCGAGACCCTGGAGCACAGACTCCTAAATTTAGAAAAGAAGATAGATTCGCAGACCGACCAACACACGCTATGGCAGATAGAGGTAACGCGAAGGGAATACAGAGCCCTAGTAACCCAAGAGGTGAAGACTGAACTCTTAGCCACGCTGCACCACCTATATGAGGCAGGAGAGAGGGCGGGAAAGCTGCTAGCCTGGCTGAGCAAGAAAGAACAGGAAACGAGATGGGTTGCCTCTATTCATGAGCAAAACACGATTCATACTACACCCCAAAATATAGCAATGTCATTTGCTCGCTATTATTCAGAACTATAGAAGGCCAGACTACTGTCAGACAGTGCCCAAATTGACTCCTACTTGCAAGCAGTAGAAGTCCCCACCCTTTCCTGAGAAGACAGAGAAGTATTGGAGAAGGAGTTGACTCTAGAGGAAGTGACTGATGCAATTAGCAGGCCCGAATGGTCTCCCAGCAGAATATTTTTAACGTAACACCAACCTACTGACCCCACACCTCTTAAATATGTTCCAGGCATCTCTGGAAGAGGGGACACTCCCAATGACCCTTTGAAACACCGCAGTGGTAGTTATACACAAACCAGGCAAACCCCCAACGAAATGTGGGCCCTATCGACCCATATCCTTGCTGAACATGGAAACCAAAATCCTGTCCACTTTATTGGCAACACGCCTCCTGACAGTAATATCATCCCTCATTCATTGGGACCAATCCGGCTTCATGCCAAAGCAAGCCACAAGACTTAACCTCTGTCGCCTGGCCAATTGGCTTGACACGGTAAAGAATAGATCCAAGGCACTTGTGTTCCTCTCTTTAGATGCCGTGAAGGCTTTTGGCACAGTGCACAGTGCACTGGCCATTCCTGTGACAAGTCTTGTTGAGAATCGGGTTTGGCCCAGTCTTTATGACTTGGGTGGAACTGCTGTACACTAATCCAGTGGCTAGGGTCCGAGTTAATGGGGTGACCTCCGAGGCCTTTCCGGTCCAGAGAGTTACCTGTCAGGGCTGCCCCCTATTCCCGTTGCTGTTCGCACTGGTGCTGGAACCTCTGGCCTGTGTAATTAGGAAGCACCCAAAGATTAGTGGTTTCAAAGACAACGAGGAAGCCCTTTCAGATGAGCGTATATTGCTCTATGCCGACGACATCCTATTATATATCACAAACCCAGACAGGACGCTTCCCTCAGTTCTGAGTACCTTCCAGGAATATGGTCTGTATGCTGGGTATAGTATCAATTGGGACAAATCTAATTTCTACTCGGTAGGGGGGCCCATAGATATGAGGCGACTTCCGGGAGGCTTTCTGGAGGCTCAGAAAGGGTTCAGTTACTTCGGTCTATACATCACCACCAAGGACACGACTAACCTCAACCAGAATATTAGAAGGGTTCTCACGGAATTCCGCGAAGACGTTGAGAGGTGGAGAAGACTCCCACTAATGATAAGGGGCAGAGCAGCATTATATAAAATGATTACGCTCCCAAAATTACTTTATGTGCGCCAAAACACGTATTGTAAAATACACAAAGCTATATTTAATTCTATAAACACTGATTTACACACGTTACTATGGGACGGAGCGCACCCAAGGGTCGCACTGTAGACGCTTCAGCGAAACTAATATAATGGGGGACTCGCGTTACTGGATATATGAGCATACTACAGGGTGACCCATCTTATAGTGATTAACGACTGGGGACATGCAGCTGGTGACCACCCCACCTATGCCCTAGAGCGCCTACAGTTCAGAAACCACACACATCTTCACTATCTATACAGAGGCAAAGGGACTCAACAGCTATTGCCGGCCACTCAGAGGGCAGTGGAGGCCTGGAGACGGGCAGAAAGGCAGATGAGATGGGATGACTGGATCACGAGGGAGACCCCCACTTTGGGAGGGATTGAGACTGCCAGAGATTGGTAAACTCCGAGGGCTTAAAAAGTGGGACCTGATCGGGATTTCTAGACTAGGTGATATGCTGGAAGGAGACACTCTGGCCCCTTTTGACACACTTAAAAACACATACCACTTATGTGACACCCAGAAATACTCATATCTTAGGCTACAACACGCCTGGAAAGCGGAGGGGATAGCCAATACAGATATACCAGAATTTGCACCTCTGGAAGGCAGATTACTTCAGGAAGAACTCTTTAGTAAAGCTGTCTCATGGACTTATAAAACGTTAATAAATAATTTTCCAGACAAATTGGGGCCCCTTAGGGCCAAGTGGGAAATCACTACCGGACCATTGGAGGATATTGACTGGGAGGCAGCTCTAATGTACCCAAGGGAAGTGGCCATTAAACAGTGGCTACGCCTCATACAATTTAAAATTCTCCATAGAGTATATTTTGACAGAGCTCGCCTCCATCATATGGGCAGAGCGGAGACACCTCACTGCCTAAGATGCAAAACAGAACAGGGTACATACATGCACACGCTCTGGGGTTGTCGCCAAATCCAGGGATACTGGAACCAAGTACTGGGGGAACTGAGTAAGGTGCTTGGAACACAACTAGCGCTAGAGCCTAAATACGCCCTGGTGGGCATTCCCACTGAGATAGACCTACCACATAGCAAACTCCTGCTATGCAACCTAGGGCTCATAGTGGCTAAGAGAAAAATAGCCCGCCAATGGGGAGCCCCCGATCCACCTGTACTTAGTGAATGGAAGGCACACATGGACCTATACATGGTGGTGAAAAGAATGAAATATCAGGCGAGGGGATGCCCCAGAAAATTTCGCAAAATCTGGACCCCTTGGCTGAAGTATTATGGGTTGAGTGTGGGTGGAGGGGAGACACACAATGTAAAGGGGCAGAGCCAGGGGAATGTGAGGAGATAAAGGATCGCTACCCCCCCGCCCCATCCCTGCTCTTGTATGCTACTGCCCCCCTTTTCCCCTCTCTCAACCCTAGACCATCACAATGCTCGAAATTGTATATAGTCTGAAGATGCCTGCCTTCACTGTAACCCTATTTGTGCTCATGTCATACTGTATTATGTTACTTGCAGCACTGCTATGTCGTGTATGTGTCTATGCTCTGGTGATTCTTGATTGTCCATGTACTGCTCATATTTGTGTTAATAAAAAATAGTTTAAAAAAACCAATGTGTAAACCTGGATGCCGTTCTCATTCAATAGCCTTGTTTGTCTGACACATGTCAATGCATATGCACACAGCTCCTTCACTGTCCTTTCTAGCACTACTACTATGGGAGAAACCTGGGCAGGTTGGCATTGGACCAGTAGAATGCTCAATAATATCATGATTAAGTAACGATTCAAGTTCTTTCTCAACAGCTTCTTGCAAATGAAAAGCAAGTTGTCGATGTATTTGAGTAACAGGATAGACACCCTCATTAACATGCAACTTTACTTTCATAGTCTTAAGCTTTCTCAAACCATGAAATAAAGAAGGAAACTGACTTACTATTTTGTTGTGAGCATTCATCTTGTAATTTAAAGAAATCAGTCCCATAGCAGCAGCTGTGCTGAAACTGACTGGAAAGGCACTAGACGCTGTGCCTTGATGCACATGGATGGGTGTTTGCACCTTCATTTTCTTGTGTTCCATTGTCGCTGCAAAAGAACCTTGTCATTTTAAGGGCATTGATGCAGCCCATGTATACGCTTTGGTTTTCGATGGCATGAGTTGTGGCAATAGAGATAATTCATTATATTTCCCCACAGGCATAATATTTATTGATGCACCACTGCCAATAATAAAAGGTATTGAACAACCATTTACTTTCAGTATAATCTTCGGAACATATTTAAATGACATTGGTGCTTTGGCATGCTGATCTTTCTTTGACTGACATTTTCCTTCACAATCGGCTAAACCAACATGTGCACGCTTTTGTGAGGTAAATATCAACATGGCACAATCATTTTCTTCACTTTCACTTGATACTGATACAAAATAACTGTTTGACAATGATTTAGATGACAATCGACTTCCTTCAGTGTCAATTTGTCTTAACTGGTGCCGCTGCTTGGCCTTGTGGTATGCGTTGAACGTTGCTTCTGGAACATTCTGGCAGCCATTTTGTCTTCGTGCGTGACTCACTTACCTCTTCCTTTATTTTGCAAGCCATCACAAAATGGTTCTCCTTTCCGAAACCCTTATATATATCTGTCCAAGAGTGGGACATTTACCTTTGTGTGGAAACGAAAATCCACATCTAAAACACAACTTCTTTTCATGTGTAGACATCACTTTGTGTCCATCAGCCTTTTGTTTTGGCTCACTTTTCACACTCATGATGGATTCATTCTGGACACCTTCAGCCTCCATGTCAGCAACTTGTCTATCAGCATGCTCTTCAGCTCTAGCAGCCATTAACACTCACTCGAGACTAAGAGTTTCTCTTAGCATTCGTCTACTGAATGAATCTGACAAGCATCCGTCAATAACTCTCAGAAGTATAGCTTCTTCATCATTAAACTAATTAAACTTATAATTTCTGATGAGTGTGTCGAGTCTCTCCACAAATTCATCAATGGTTTCATCAACTTTCTGACGTTCTTGGTTGAAGATGTATCATTCATATTCCACATTTGACATTGGATTATACTTGACATTCAACACTTCTTTAATCTGACGATATGTGACTTCTTCATCAGTTCGCTGCATTTTCTTTATGACTTCTTTTACACCATCACCAGCAAGATTTTTGAGATACTTGATAATTTTTTTGTTATCAGTCTCTTCAAGTGCATCAACGAAATCATCAAATGTCTCTATCCAAGCAGTCCATCTATCGCCAATATTTTGCTTTTTGTCCGTATCGAACAGTGATGGTGGTTTCAGGAAAGCAACAACAGTGTAGCCATTTCTGGGAGTGGCTGACATTGAAGGTGGAGCCTTCCCCGACGCTGTCTGCTGTCCACTAGGACCTGCTTCATGCATTCCATCTCTAAGGCCCTGTGCTGTTCTGGCCTCTAGGTCAACTTGGCCAGTTGATGGGATTGTGGCCTCCCTCTTGGTCTCCATGGGAGCCCTTCACTTTTCTGGAGACCACTGGAGTTGTTGTGAGCCACCAACCAGACTTAGAGAAGATTTCAATTTCCTCTCCTCTAGCTCCCCACTCTTCCATGCTAGGTCCCCCCCCAACCGAAAACTCTCCTCTAACTTTAATCTTCCTCAGAATACTACCCCGCTCCGCTGCCATCTGCACACGCCTCGCCGCACTTCGAACCAGTTCTCTCCTTCCGACCTTTCTGAACTATGCAACTCGTACCTGCCCAATTTAGCAATCAACAATCCCCACCCCACTACTCTAACATCCCTGTTATCCTTGGGACCAACAGAATCCCCCCCTCTCCTCCCTCCCCTAGACCCCCTCCTCAACTTACCACCATCCACTCCTGCCCTCCCCCTAAAAACATTCCCATCCCTGTTATCCTTGGGACCAACAGAATCCCCTCCTCTCCCTCCTCCCCTAGACCCCCTCCTCAACTTACCACTATCCACTCCTGCCCTCCCCCTAAAAACACTCCCAAACCCCTCTCCTGCATGCTGGTTAACTGTCGATCTGCTGTCCGACACGCCATCGAAATCTCTATATCCATCCTAAGCGAATCTATTGACATCGCGTTCCTCACAGAAACCTGGCTTAATGGCTACTCTACGAGCTTGCTCGACATACTCTCCCCCCCGGATACTCTATCCTCAGGAAAGACAGACCCGATAGAACTTGAGGTGGCTTAGCCATAATCTTTAAAAATGAACTTCAGCTCTCCATCGTTAGCAATTCGGGCCACTCCTCCTTTGAATACCTCGAAGCTGAACTTATAATTAAAGGTTCCCTCCCTATCCGTTTGCACAACATCTACCACCCCCCTGGGGATCCTCATCCCTTCATTGATGAACTTTCTGACCTTCTCACCCAATCCTCCATATCTAACTCTAGAAATCTCTTCCTTGGAGACCTCAACCTCCACCTAAATGACTCCAAAGACCCCACAACCACCCTCCTCTCCAATCTACTCGAGATCAATGACCTCCAGCAACTTTGTCAGGTCCCTACGCACACCAAAGGAGCCATCCTAGATGCCATAATTTCCAATAAGGACCTGGCCTTCCTGACCAATATCATCCCTATTGACTGGTCTGACCACCACCTTATACTGTTGACCATTTCTACCACGTCTCCTCCCCCTCCGACCCAGTCCATCCAACCAAAGAAATTGACCAGAAACCTTAAACAGATCCCCCCTGGTGTTCTTGAGTCCAAACTCCAAGCCCAACTGCTCCTCACCCCTCTCTCTCAAACTGCAGATGATCTTACTGAGCATTTTAATAAAGCAGTCACGGATGTCCTTGACCAAATTGCCCCAAACAAACTTAAAAATCAAAAGAACATCCCTTCCAAATCTTGGTTTAACTTGGAGCTCAATAAGGAAAGACGTTCTCTTAGATGATGGAAAGAAATTGGAGGCATCATCCCTCTCCTGCTAACCTAACACTCCTTAGAGAAGCTAGATCAACATACAAGAAACACATTTTCAACGAAAAGGCATCCTTCTTCCGTACCCAACTCGATCGGGCCAAAAACAGACCTAGAGAACTATTCAACATCATTCGTAACCAAACCTCCACCGCACCGCCCATCCTGTTGTCCTCAACTGCTAGATGTGATGAAATCGCCCACTTCTTCTCCGAAAAAATTTCCAAAATTGACCAATCCTTCTACTCCTACCCCAACCAGCCCTCTTCCTACTCCTGACATCACTTCGAACCCATCACCGCTCTCTCCATACCCCCCGATCCCCCCGCTCACATGCCCGCTTCTCCACCTCTCCTTACCCCCCTACATACATACCCACTGCTACACCCCCCTGAACCTCTCCCCAATCCCACCCACAACTTCTCCTCTTACTCCCTATCACTCTAACTCACTACTAAAAAACAATGCATCCTGGCATACTTTCCTCCCTGTTACTGAACACGAAGTTCTCAACATTATCACTAAACTTAAGCCATCCTCTCACACCAAAGACCCCCTCCCCTCAAACCTTATCCAGGACCTAAAACACATCATTGCACCATTCTGGACCACAATCATCAACACCTCCCTGGCCTCAGGATGTGTCCCTATCTCTCTTCAACTTGGTCAAATCTCCCCCATCATTAAAAACTCCAATGCCGACCTCAATGACCTAAATAATCTCCGCCCCATCTCTAACCTACCTCTTCTTTCTAAAGCCCTCGAAAAATGTGTCTTGCTCCAACTAGACAAACACATTGAAAATTTGAACCTACTCGACCCCCTTCATTCAGGCTTCAGAAAAGGCTGTAGTACCGAAACTGCCATGCTAAATATTGTTGATGACATCCATCACTCTCTTGACAATGGCGAGACGTGTCTACTCATCCTCCTTGATCTCTCTGCAGCGTTTGATACCGTCAACCACTCTGCACTACTTAATGTTCTCAGAGATCATTTTGGCCTTAATGGTACCACCTACAAATGGTTTGTCTCCTACCTACAACACCGAACACAGCAAATCAAAATTCACAACTGTCTTTCTAGCCCCAGTCCGGTATCCCTAGGAGTCCCCCAGGGATCTATCCTATCACCATCTCTCTTTAACCTCTTTATGGAACCTCTCACTCTTATCCTTAAACAAGCTGGAATTAACTACCACCTCTACGCTGATGATACTCAACTGTACTACAAGATCAAAACCCATGCTGATATCCTATACCTTAACAACACCCTCGCCAAGATTCAATCCTGGTTCCAAATAAATCATCTCAAACTGAACCCTAAAACCAACCCGCTCCCCATCCAAACCTGGATCTCCGACCTCAATGCCCTCAACTGCTCTCTCTCCTTGTCCAACTCAGTCAAATCTCTTGGTATCTCCATTGACAATAATCTTAATCTCAATTCTCACATCAAAGCTTCAGCAAAAGGAGCCCTCTTCAAAAAAATCAAGCCCTTTATTCCATCAGAAGACTTTAAACTAGTAGTACAATCCCTGGTCCTCTCGAGAATTAATTACGGCAACGCCATCCTCACCGGAATCCCTAAGATCCACCTAGCTCCTCTCAAATCTGTTCTCAACCTTGCAGCCAGACTCATCACCGACTGCAAACGTTTTGACCACATCTCCCCAGTCCTCAAAACTCTTAAATGGCTCCCTATCGAAGGCAGGTCTGCCTACAAAATTGCTTGCATCACACACAAAGCCCTCCACCAAAACACTCCGCCTTACCTCGCAAGCTCCCGCGCTCTGAGAAGCACAAACGCTCTCCTCCTTGTCCCACCCCTGTTAAAAAAGAAATCCACTCAATCCCGCTCCTTCTCCGGTAGTGCCCCAAGCACCTGGAATGCCCTCCCCAAAGACCTGCGATGCAACCCTTCCTATCTCAGCTTTAAAAAGGACCTCAAAGTGCACCTCCTCAACAAATACTGGGGGTCTTAACCCTATCCCATTTTCCAATCTTGCCTTTCAGATTTGTAAATTGCTCCTACTCTTATACCTGTATTTGTATAATTTCAATCTGTCTCCTTTTTGTAACCTGTTATTATTCCCTGCTGTTGATTTTTGCTGATTTTTGTCTTGTGACTGTAACTAGCCTATACTCATGTAAAGCACTCTGATACTTCTGGTCCAGCCAGCGCTATATAAAACCTCTAAAATAAATAAAATAACCAGCAGCTTTAAGGGAATGCCGCTTCAGACAGCTCCATAAACACAACCCGGGCACATCTTCTGGGGCTACTCTGCCCAACTCTGTGGTACGGCTCTCATTATTTAGTTCTGGTAAGCAGATGACCATTTCTTGTATTTTAATTGCTTTGTTTTTAGGCGTCTCTTTGTACTGTCTGAAACCTGGTTGATCTCTGCCTCGCAGCGCTTCTGATCGCAAAGTTATGTTGCAATTTGCTGTCGCTATTTTCTGCTCTTTCAAAACCTAGTTGCATCCGCCTTTAGCATTATCACTCCATATTATGTGTGACTGTATATTGCATAGCAGCGCAGTACTTTTATGTACTGTTTGACCAGCAGGTTCTCAGTCACCGATATGTAGATTTCTTTGCAATGCTTTTGTTGTTTTCACAGTGGCTGAATTGCGCTTTGACTCCATGTGTGTTAAGGGTTGATTCCGTACTTCAACTGCAACACATGTAGCAGGCACGAGTAGTTTTCTTAGACCATGGCAAACTCTCAGGGAGAGCACTGTCAAAAATGCAGCTTTGTGATTGGCTCCCCTAAGCCAATCACAATGCTGCAATGCAGCGTTGTGATTGGTCTGCATGCCGTAGTTCGGCGCTCACACAGGGACTGGAGGCCTGGGCATGTTCTCCACCCAGGCTGTAATGCAGCCTGGGTGGAGAACATGCTAAGTGCACATGACTGTTTGGCCGGCCCGAGACGGCCGGCCAAAGCATCATGAGCACTTCAGTGTGCCCACCACTCCTCCCCTGCCCTGCTCTGTGAGCAGAGCAGCCCTGCCCCGCCCCCATGCTGCCATAGCAGGAACAAATAAAATGACAATAATGTCAAGTTATTATCATTTTCTTTTTCCTTTCTTTCACTGCTGCAAATCAGTGGGGCGACGCTCCTGCTCTGGAAGGAAGTTCTCAGTACCCAATTGCTGCATACATGTAATTTGCTCTTTCCTTTCTTTCCTTCCTGCTTTAAGTCATTGCCTATTAGCTAGCAGGGTGGCCTAGTGAGTTAAACACTCACTGTTGACACACTCAGGGGTATATGTACAATGAATTGGGAGAGCGCAAGTTAGCTCCAAAATTGCTAACCCTGCGCTCCATCATGCTCCATCAGTTCACAAATGCAGGGATGCACCCTATTTACAATGACACGGCACACCCCTGCGTTTCCCCTAGCACTGGCGCTAAATTAAGCAGCCAAGCACCAACACAGGCCCCCTTGCACCATAATGCAAAGGGGACTGCGTTGGGGGAAGGATTGTTTATGTGCAGGAAAGGACACCTTCCTGTACATAAATACTAATTCATGGCGATTTGCTGTTTCTATGTGTGCTGCAGCACACAGAGAAACAGCAAAAACGAGGAGAAATTAATAATTTCGCCTCGTTTCGCCATGTTAAGACCAGGTTTTCCCTCATCTTAATTTTGTCGCTGCCCCATATTTATGCCACCCTTGTAAATAGGGGGCAGTGTCAAAATCAATGGGTGTTGCGGCAGAACGCCCACCGCAAACACCTATTGCCTGCCCCTTTCACGCTAAGTATAGCGTGAAAGGGGGCCTTATTCACATGGTGCTGTTAAGCCACATTAAGTGGCTTAACGTCACTTCATAAATAAGACGATGGACCTAACGCCACCAGAATGTCTTAAAAAGTGACATTTTGGTGGTGTTAAGTCCTTGTACATATGCCCCTCAGTGATATGAAGGTCATAAGTTTGAATATGGACAAGGCAGGCTCAGCCTTCATCCTCCATAGGTCACTAAACCGAGAACCGTTGGGTTGGGTAATATTAATACCTTTGATTTACAGCGCTTAGAAATGAGACAAGTGTGATATGAAGAGCTTGGTTGGTATTTTCCTCCTCCAGCTTGGGTGCACCCCCCTTCGCCCTTAGCCACATAGCTATTGAGTATCACGCACAGCTCTCTTCTGATATCAAGAATTACACCGACATGGCACGTTTGAATGAATATTAATCAGAAACACACTCTAGCAATCCTTGCCCTGAACAAGTATGTCTAGACTGAAGGATCAATTAATGTGCTGTTATCTGGTGACATTAAATGACACAATGAACGTGCGGCTGTCACCCCTTCAACTTCGACTGAGATCATCAACATGCTAATTGCCCTTTTTACACATCGCGCAGAAAGGTGGTTAAATTAGCATAAGACAGTGACTCCTGGGCTGCATTCTGATAAAACTTTTACCATAGTGCACTGTTATTTATTCCAAAATCAGGTTTTTAGCCGTAAGAATAAGTCTCACTCTTATGAGATATAAAACAGATTTGCATTCTGAGAACTCAGGGAAGGGGAGATATGTATGCCAAGGTTGTGCGTCGCCCTTAATTCACCTTGGAGTCACGTAATGAACTCGCTCATGGCTATTCATTCACGTAAAAGTAAAAAGTTGTGTACCTGATTCCCTAATGTTTGTGTTAACTGCCCCACCCGGGCAGTGCATCTGGGTTTTGGCTCTTATCTGTACAGGAGTAGGTACATATTCCTGGTTGGTGTGTAATGTGTATTTCAATGACATAAACCAACATTAAACAGACAAAAGGTGATGGGAGGAATCCTTGCAATTTGTTTAAGCATTAGCAATCGCTCATAATAGACTCACAACCCATCATCCTTTTGCTCATCATGCCACCTCAGTTCAGACCCACCCATATGCAAATCAGTCTTGACCCTGCTCCTCGTGGGAACAGTCCAGCACGAGCTGCTAGGCCAGGTCCTCACTGAACCGGAACACAAGCAACCTAGGACCAGTTTCGCCCTGATAAGGGCTCCTCAGCCAGGCATAGCTTGGTTCCAGTGGCAGAGTGGGCAAGGGACCCTCGTATGTGCATACCCTTGCCAAGGCCAAGGGTATGCCTGGACATGCGTTCCTTGCCCACTGTGCCATGGAAACCAAGCTACATCTGAATGAAAAGCCTCAATCAGGACAAAACTGGTCTTGGGTTGCTTATGTTTCAGTTCAGAGAAGACATGGTTTGGCAGTTCGGGCTCAAACGTTCCTATTGAAGCAGGGTCAAGACTGATTTGCACTTAGCTGGGTCTAAACCTAGGTGGCACGGTGGGCAAAATAACTATGGGTTGCAATGCTACCTGAGCGATTGCCAGTAGCTAGACCTTTTGCAAGCATTCCTTCCATCCTATTTTGTTTATTTGATAAACCAACATTATATATGAATCTTCTTGCCCAGCATGGTTCTAGCATCCCGCTGTCTGCTTCCTACGCATCCTACCGCATGGGTTTTTTCCTGGGGAATACAGGAGTTGATAATCACAATGCAACATGAAGTGAGCTTGGTCAGACGAGATCACAAGCCTTTGCTTTACAAAACGTTTAAACGAATAAAACAAATAAATACAGCAAAGATGTAAAGAAACCATACGAAAGCTGATATAAAAATAGCAGAAATGTATTAAATAGGTAACATTAAAATGTCAAGAGTTATAGCTAGATAAATAAAAACAACCATTTCATAATAAAAGCAGTGGGATTTCCATTATAGTAGATTTTAGTTAGGTCCCATGCAAGTCTACGAGAAAAACTTCAGAGTGTCTCAAGGGATCTCTTTAGTGGGATCATCGGAGTGGCAGGAAGGCGCGTTCATCCTGTTGACCTGCAGGTGGTGTATCTTTCACATTTGGAAAGGTTATGTCAAGATCATGCCACAGTCAACTCCAGCATGGTTGGGGAGCAGTTTCCACTGCCATAGCCCGGGTTCCATTCAGACCTCATCACTCCAAAGTCTTATGCAACAAGTATTACTCCTAAAGTGTAGATATTTTATGTGTGAAATTACCTGACATCTACATTTGCTCATTCCTTTGGCATACCCTTCCAACTACATATTTATTAGATAATGAGTCAATGGCTTGTGGACTCCAGGCAGTAACTATGGGGCTCATTATGATGGGGGGCGGACATCAGTCCGCCCGCCATCATAACGGTGAGGGGACCGACCGCCAGACGTGTGGCGGTCCCACCGGCCCAATTAGGATGCGCACGCCATACTGGCGGGCGCATCCTGGCCTTTTACCATTGCGGACGGTGCTGCTGGTTGCAGCACCGTCCGCAATGGTAAAAGGGCATGTACAGCATTTCCCTGCACCATGAGGCAGGCACCACGCGGTGCCTGCCACTTTTTGTAGGGAACTGCAAGGGGGTACCATGGGTACCCCCCATATGCACCCCCCCAGGGGGCCCGCAACAGGCTCCAAAGCCAATCCCTGCCAGCCTTTGCAGCCATGGAAAGGCCTTTAAACCACCCACATCCTAATATGGCTGGCGGTGGCCCAACTCCGCCCGGCTGGCAATCGTAACGATTGCAGACCGGCGGAAAAGCGGCGGACGGACTTTGCGTCCGCCGCGATGCCCACCGCCATCATAATATGGCGGGGGTATTTCACTTCAGGATGGCCTAACGATCGCCACCGCCGGCCCGGCGGTGGCGATCGTTACGCCATCCTAATGAGCCCCTATTTTCGGAGGCGTAGGGTGGGTCCATCGAATCAACAGGACAAAATATTGTTACAATATCGGGGGACAAAATATGGAAAGATAAGTTTTTATACTCCACATATACGTACCTTGGTGATATATATTTCTTCAAGATATCTTCATATACAGTTAAGGATAGTAAATCCATACCTCCCTCTGTGCACTAACCTTTCGATGTTTTGTCCCTCGATATTGTTGTAACGAGATTCTGTCCCATCAAAATTCAGGATTTGATATTCCCAGCCACAATTCTTTTCAGACCAAGGGGCTTATTTACAAGCCCCATGTGCCGCCGGTGCCTCACTTTTTATATGGGAAAAAGTGACGTACCGGCGGAGCAAGGGGCTTGCAAATAAGACCCCAAGAGTTTATCCGATACTACGACAAATTATCCTGCTGCAAATTACAGGAATAAGGTTATCTCTCTTTAGAAATTACAAGGCAGTCTTGCTTGTGGCTGGCAGGAGCAGGAGGTTACTGTGCAGTAACACATGAACATTAGCTCTCATGTCACGATTGCAACAGTGAGAATACCCAGACATTCTAGGCTCGAAGTGTTCTGACACCAAAGCTTAGAGAAAAGGCTTTTGACCATACTGAAAGGGAAAAACTCTTTTCGCCTTCCATTAAGAAGATTTTGAGGACAAGCAATTCAAGTGTTGTAAGTGCCAGGATCGCTAAGTGCTATGCTTTATCCCAGTCCAAGCCCTACAATTAGAAACCTTCTCAAGATTTCAAAGATAAGGGAGTTTTATAAATCTATGTCTCAGAAAAACGGCAAAAAGAAAAGATGCTCTAAATCAAAAGCCTTTTGACAATCCAAATACTAGCACCGATGGGCAACTTGACTTTTTCAGAGTTACTTGCTAGTCCCGTGAGTGACCAGCAGGATGAATAAAAACCTATTTAGCGGCATGCATTTATGAAGATTAAGAACAGTTTTTGACCTCTCATCATTATAAAAGATTGAGGGGCATATTATCAAGGGCTTTATCGCCGCTTTAGCGGTACTTTTTGCCGCTAAAGCGGCGATAATTTTATCGCCCTATTAGCAAGCTGTCGCTAACAGGCGTTAGCGACAGCTTTCAGGCGTTAGAGGCCGCGTTTGCCATCGCCTTGCATGTCAGCGATAATTATCGCTAATGACATGCAAGGAAGGCGTTCCCTACTAAAAGCGACTGAAAACAGTCGCTAATCCCACTACCCCCTATTAGCAAGGCAGGCGAAGCGATATAATAGTTCGCGCTAAGCGCGTTTATCGCTAGATTCTAACACCTGCTAGTGAGGACGACTTACCTGTTTAAAGTATAGGAGGTGGATTCTAATGCTGAATCCACCTTAGCGTTAATGCGAGAATATCGCTGGTTTTCCAGCGATATTCTGCTTTAGCCGCTATCGCTGGAAATAATATCGCTATGGAGATAAACCTTACTAATAGGGTGTTATCTCAGCGATATTTTCCAGCGATAGGCGGCGTTAACCAAAGTCGCGCTAAGCGCGGTTAGCGATAAATATCGCTATTCCTTGATAATATGCCCCTGAAATTCTTGAATCCTACCTCAAATCCCTTATCTATCTGCTCCAATTCAAAATATATTCTTCAGAATTGTTAGATGAGTTCTTGAGGCTCCCTCTTTTTCATTCAATTTGAATACATTGCTCCCAAAAGATCAGAAAAGTCAGTGTCTGTATTCCTCTGGCTTTGTGGCAAAAAACTGGGACGTTCATGACCGTTCCTACTCTGATGGTTCCATATGGTAACTCCAGCTCAAATTAGGACAATGATACAGATCGTGGAATGACACACCTTGGAACATCGGACAGAACATCACAATATTTTTTATCGCTCAGCAAGGTGCTGGGAGGGTAGGTTATGTACCAGAACCTCATAGTGGTGTCACATGAAACTAACAAGATGTGACAATACCCTAGTACAGAACTAACACCCCTCACCCTAACCCTCCAGTTCCCAGCATCCTCCAGGCTCATGAATGGCTCAAAACTGGAGACAAAAAAGAGAAGTGGATGGGCCCTAAAGAACATTTCTAGGGAACACAGTGGGGCATATTATCTAAAAAGTGCGCTAAACATCGCAAAGCGTGTTTAACGAGCACTTTTTTATCGCCGGAATAATTTGCCATGCTAACGCTGTATTAGCGACATTTAGCGCTATGGCGATAATTATTCCAGCCATAGCGGTGTTTTCCATGAAACATCGCTGGTTTTCCAGCGATGTTTCATGGAAAACGAGCGAGTAACCTTGCTGATTCGACCCTGTGGTCGTATCAGCATAATCCACCCCCATGTTAGATATGGCTAACACCTGCTAATTGCAGGTGTTAAATAAATGGCGATGACCCCGGTTAGCCCGACTTTTCACGTCGCTAACTGGGGCCATGGTCACCTTGCTAATAGGCGATAGGCCTGTTAGCGGGTGTTTCCCAGGTTTGTTCGTCGGGAACGCCCACTTTGCATGTCATTAGCGATAAATATCGCTGACATGCAAAGCGATAAAGCTACAGGGCGCTAATGCCCAAAAACTGTCTCTAACTGCTGTTAGAGACAGTTTGCTGATAGGGCGATAAGAATATCGCCGCTTTAGCGGCAAAAAGTGCCGCTAAAGCGGCGATAGTGCCCTTGCTAATATGCCCCAGTATTCATAAGAACCTATATTTAGTTGTTCTTAATTTTCAGATGCAGTAGAACAGTACTACAACATGTCATAGAGTTATATATCACCACATTGTACATGAGGCATATTTCAGGTGTATATATCACAGTCAATTAAACAATACTGAATCCAAATGAGTTCAGATATCAATGTGTCCGTCTGTAACGCACTGGTGCTCATGTAAAGCGCTATGATACCTTCGGGTCTAGTTTGCGCTCATAAAAATGCCCCCCAAAAAAGGCCAAAATACTCAGTCCATGGGTCCCAGATTTTGGTACGTTTGTGTGGGCAACCCCTCAATAGATATACTGGTTTCTCTAGTGTGGTGCAGTTATCCATTGTCATTGTTACAACATAGGTGATGTCGGTCAAGGCCAGTACTTGGCTATATCTCTCTCGCTAATATTTGAGCCCAAACCTATTAATGTTCTCATGTGTCTGGGGCATCTCTCCTTCTCTATTATTCCCAACAGTATTAATTTCGGTAATAAGGTCACCAGTAGCTGTGCTAAGTCTGCCAGTGTTTGCGAGATGGAGGACCATTATGTTTGTATTACCGTGCTTGATCAGGTCACACGAAAGAAATCCCCCTTTTCTGTTTCGCATCTTGGTAATAGTGGGGAGAGGGAAATGCCCATCCTCCATAGACTCGCTGTTGTGAGACTAACCTATGCATATATTTGAATTGGATGAGTCTGAGTTTGACTAAAATTGCAAATTGTCAATCTGCCATTTTAGTTTCTTATCAAAAATTGTAATTGCATTTATATAGCGCTTACTACCCCTAACGAGGCGTTGAAGCGCTTTTTCGGCGAGTAGCATGCTACTATGGAACCCATAAAGGATTAGTGGTGAATTAGTATAGTGAAATATGAAATTAATTTGAGTGGTGGATATGTTAGTCGGTCATTTGGATTGAGAAGGATAGTGGAGGGATAGAAGAGGGAAAAGGTTTGCATTTACATAGCGCTTGCTACCCCTGACCCCATGAAGCGCTTTTTGGCGAGTAGCACGCTACTCCACAACCAAAAAAGCATTAGTGGTGAAGTAGTCTAGGGAAATATGAAATTAATTTGAGCGATGGGCATGTTAATCTGGCCTGTTATCATCGTCTAGCATTCCTGTGTCTTCCTACCATGCTGATTTAAGACCTTCAATTCTATCTGAGCCATGATTAATTCGGGTGCAAGGTATCTACCAAATATGTTTCTCCTCTTCAATGTAACCCATGCCAACCTTGGCTTCCGCCTTATTGTATTTAGGAACCTTTTCATCATCTTTATGTGTCAGGATGCTGCATCCCTCCGTTGGCGGAGTTTGTAAAATCATGAACTGTGTAACTCTAACTCCTCAGCTAGTTCCTAAAGGGATTTTAAGTGATCTCTACTCCCACTCTGGAAATACCTGTAATGTCCCATCTCCTAAAGCGTTGAGGTTATTGACCTGCTTTATACAGTTCCCTTACCAAAGTGGTGTTTTGGATGCTATTCACCTATTCCATCCAATCCATCAGTCACATTTTACCCAGGTGACTGGTGACAGGCAACTGTTTGCCTCTCTTCCATACAAGCACCCATCATGACTGAGTCAACAGCTTGGTCATTTCTAACCTGGTGGCTGAGGCATCTATCCCTCCAAAGAGTCAATCATTCAAATCCGATAGCTGAGCAGCCCAGTAATACAGTTGAGCATGCTTCTCCCCATTCGTAACATGGGGGACACATTCTTAACACATGTAACGTAGGGGAGAGGAGTTGGCCTAACGGCTAGGGCGGTCGACCTCGAATCTGGGGAACGGGGATCGAGTCTCGGCAAGGACACACATCATCCTGTGATTCTGGGCAAATCACTTAATCTCCCTGTGCCTAACAAAAAAATCAATGTGTCCTCATGTAATGCAACTGGTGCTTGTGTAAAGCGCTCTGAAACCTGATACCTTCAGGTCAAGTTTGCGCTATATAAAACTCCGTAAAAACAAAAACATTATAGAAGGCATTTTTTCCATATTACTGTGTGTGGTTTATGAGCCAGTAGAAGTCACCTAGACTCCTCCTGTAATTTCTGTAAAAATGATCAGGGATTAGGAAGGGGTATTTTTCTATCGCATACAATAGCCTAGGTAAGGAGACCATTTTAGAAATGGTAACTCATCCAATGAAAGAGAGGGGCAATGAGCTTCATTGCAACAGGTTCACCTCTGTAGCCTTTAGCAGTGGTGCTAGGCTAAAATCTCATGCAAGCTGTAGGAGGTGAGTGATGTGTGTGCTCAAGTATTTAGAAACTGTCTTGAACAACAGGTAACTGCTATCGCAGTTCACAGCTTGTTTGCCTCCTTGAAATTGGTGGATAATCGATGTCTCCCAATTAGTCAATAGTCCAGACACCTCCCCAAACTTTTATAGCTTCTCAAAAAAGTTTTTGCCCATCCAGATTGGATCTCTCACATATATCAACAGCTCATCCCTGTATAACGAGGCATGATGATCACATTCATTTCACCAATCAAGCACATGTACCAGGCAGTCCATGTGGACTTAGGCTGTGAGGGCTTCAATTTCAAGGTCAACATCAATGGCAAGCACCTAGTTCACCTCTCTATGTTGAGAGGAGGAGACAACACCTCTTTGATCTGAACCTGAACTATTGGGTTGATGCAGAATAATCAGACATACTTTAGGAAAGTCAGACCTAGGTTGGCTCATTCTAGTATCCTACATTGATATTTCCAATTCAGAGTATCAAAAGCTTTTTCAATGGCAGTTGACATGATTGCTGCTGACCCAACAAAGTATGTACCCTTGCCATAACCAAGTATTGTCTTCTATTACTCCAATTCATTTTTGTCCTCTCTTTGGCTTAAAGCCATTTTGGTCAAGCTATATCAGGGAACGTGTGACCTCAATTAGCCCATTTGCTATGGACTTAGTGACTGTGTTTGGTTTGGTATTAATAAGGAAGATTGGCCGATACACACCACAGCTCTCCAGTAAATGGCTAGATTCTGTATCACTACTGTTCTTGCCATCTGCAAGTCCACAGATAGACATCGTAACCAATCGGCCTCTTCCACTGCCTTCGGTAGGTGTTATCACTGGGGAGAGTGTTATATCTTGTTTAGGTATTTATGCATCTCCCCTGTTGCTTTGTCCCTAGCTGCTCAAACAGTGTGAATGTGCTGCGTGGAATGTTGGAGTGGCGATGATGAATGGAATGTTTGGGTGCCTGTAAGGTGGGGTGTGACAGTTGGAGTATGGGTTGAGCAGCAGGCAGGCTGCTCCCGGTGGGGCTACTGTACGTGGATTTACCAACCTGCAACTAAGCCTGAATAAATAACCTACAAACTACGCCTCGGCTACAAGATTATGATTACAACAGAGAGCTTTTTAAACATTCAGCCAGTAAACAATTGGGTCCTGTGGTATTCCCATGTTTTATCATGTCAGGGCATCTGATAATTTCTCAACTAATAGGGGCTGATCCTAGTCTGGATGATATTCATTCAACAAGCATGCGACCGTCATATCTTCTAACTTCTCACTATGCTTAGGTTTAGGTATTAGTTGGTGAATGTTTCTGTGCCATCCCCCAAATCTGTCCCCTCATCCTTGTTCTCTGCATTCAGCACTGGCACTATGTTACATTGTTAGGACTTAGTCAGCAGCCAGTGTATACATTTCCCTACTTTATCACAGATGTCAAACCCTAGGCTTTGAGACACCATCCACCCTGTTCTAGCTGTGTTTAGGAGTGTTTGTCTGAGGGTCAGGCAGACTGCTTCTCGTGCCTAAGGACCAGATTTACTAAGGCATTTTGCGAAGGCAAAAAGGACTCTTGGTATGTAACAAACACAAATTGATATTTAGTAATGTAATTTTGATTTGCAACTACATACAGAATCTGAATTTGGAAGGGGCGTGTTTAGGGCGCCTCTTCCAAATACTGATCTGGAATGGGATGTGACTAAAATCCAATTGCAAAATAATAATATATTACAGACTACCCAAAGTTAGTGGCAACCCATTTGAAAATCAGAAGTGGTCCCCAAGTGACCCCTTCCGCCTTGTGAATGTTGACAAAAACACTTTTTAAGACAATCCAGTCTTAAAAATGTTTGTTGAACTTTTTTTTAAATGCATCCCGTTTTATTTTACGGAAAATGGGATGTATTTAAAAAAAAATATTGTTTTATTTAAAAGCAGTTACCGACATGCTGGTCTGCTGACCTCAGCAGGCCACTATCCCTGTAAAGGATGCAAATTGTAGTGGGTAACAATTTGTGACCTACCTTATTATTATTCATGAGGTAGGTTAAACTGTGACCCATTAAGATTCGATATTTTGCGAACCGAACTATTAGTACATAGGTCAGTCTTCAAAATATGCACTGGACATAAAAATACTGGTCACCAATTTCAAACAGTAATTTGTGACCAGTGCTTCATACATCTGGCTCTTAATGCCTTAGAAGATTCTCCGAGTGGGTTGCACGGTGTTCTCCTTCTAATCTAACCAGTTGAGTTTCCAACCTTATTATGCAATCAGGCATTCAATATCCATATGCCATGCACACACCCAATGCATAGTTCTATGACGATGTAATCTCATAAGCCCCTATGGAGGATTTGTAACCCCCTCACTCAGGCAGAATCTATTTGGGTACCATGAAATAACTAATACATGAGTATGCCTTGTGGGCCACCGAAAAATAAGTGTATTCTCTTGCCTTTAGATTCCAGCATCTCCATGCCTCTATCAGGGCCAACGAGGATGTCCAGCCCGAAGGGGATTAGGATGATTACCTTTATTCACCTTGCCTTATTGGGCGTATCTGCTGTCCATCATTGCGTTTAACTCCCCTTAGCTCATAGTGAAGCCAAGGGGGCATCAGCATCAGCCATCTATAAATGTATATATTTCAGGTGTGTACGGGAGGCAGTGTGAGATATGTAAACACTTATTAAAGTCCAAGGTTGGCCTCTCAGCTCCACTAATACTGATATGAATCTACCTTGTTTGCCAACTTTATGTACAAGTACCTTAGCATCAGAACCAATGCTAATGAGAGTCTTTTACTCCAATGGATAATATTCCTCCTCCTGTTTCTTTATCTTTGAAAGATTCCCAAACATCAACTACCAATTTCAACGAAACAGTCACAAAGATGTAGCGATATTTTGAAAATGTAGAGAGAGAAGACACTGTTGAAACTATGCTAATCTATTGCCAAAGGATGCTGTTGAAGAATGCTGACATGGAAACTCTGCCATGATAACATTTACAAATAAAAACTCAGACAAAGTAATGTTGGGCTCTTCTTGTAACATCCCTGATGTGTGATATCCACTTTAGGTCTCTGCCTCACATAGCTTTGAGTGAATGTTGAACAGAACTCTTATTTCTAATATACATAGAATGGGCTGTGGGCCAGCTTCTGGCTCATTACTGGATGGCTCTGTTGTCTGTCTCTCTTTCCTGCTCCTGATTGAGTGGCTTTCCTCCCTATTCTTGTCTCTGTCCCACCCAATAGCAGCTTGGTCTCATATTGTTCTGATTCTGATTGGATGAGTTACATCATGTTAGGAAATGCCTGATCAGACATGATTACCCCCAAGTTTTGGACTCATGCTGCAGGTTTTTTAGACTCTGTACATGCACTGAGTCCTACCAAACAGGTCTCAGTGCCAGTGCTCTGACCATCTCAAAGGTACATGTCACATTGGTTCACACACAATTGGCATAAGTTAACTTACTTATAAGTCCCTGGTATATGGAACCAGGGGTACCCAGGGCCTGTATGTTAAGGTGTACCTTGTGGACTACAGCACTTCTTGTGCCTCCACCAGTATGACAAAGCAAAGTACAACTCCCAGCCTGCCATTGCTGGCTGGCAAACAGTTTTTAAACTGCTAACTCAGCTTTGCCATTTCAAGTAATGGCAAAGTTCAAACCTTCCTTTTTAATGTGTATAAGTCACCCCCAAGGCTGACCAACTGAGCCCTAAAGGCAGGGTGCATTATATTATAAAGTTGGACATGGGTTTTCTAACTTTTCACGTATGGACAGTAAAACCCAGAATTGGTTTTTTTTTACCGTGAAAAGCTAGTAGCCCCATTGGCAAGTACATGGTTAGATGCTGACAACTCAGCAGTACTAACTTCTGAATGGGACTGCTTAATATGATACGGCGAGGTATCAAAAGGCCTACTGTTGAAAGTGCTGTGACCTCTCCCTTGCAGGAAGGCCAAACAGGATGTGAGCCCAAAAGGTGAGCTTCAAAGGGGGAAGCCAACTTTGAAGGGCAAATGGTGGACATACACGAGAGGGGCTGCTCTTTTGTATTTGCATATGCAAAAGAAACAATTGATGGACGGAATGCTGGACAATGCAAACATTCACCCCCAGTCACAAGGATCTGGGTTTAATCCATCATTCTTTTGCTCACCACACCACCCCAGTTTGGACCCAGCCATATGCAAATCAGTCTTGACCCTGTTCCTTGTGGGAACAGTCCAGCCCGAACTGCCAAGCCAGGTCCTCCCTGGACCGGAAACAAGCATCCTAGGACCGGTTTCAGGGCATCACCCTTCTTCAGCCAGGCTAGCTTGAATCCAGTGGTGTAGTGAGCACGGGACCCACGTCTGGGCATACCTTTCCCACTTAGGGCGACATATGCAAAAGAAACAATTGATGGACGGAATGCTGGACAATGCAAACATTCACCCCCAGTCACAAGGATCTGGGTTTAATCCATCATTCTTTTGCTCACCACACCACCCCAGTTTGGACCCAGCCATATGCAAATCAGTCTTGACCCTGTTCCTTGTGGGAACAGTCCAGCCCGAACTGCCAAGCCAGGTCCTCCCTGGACCGGAAACAAGCATCCTAGGACCGGTTTCAGGGCATCACCCTTCTTCAGCCAGGCTAGCTTGAATCCAGTGGTGTAGTGAGCACGGGACCCACGTCTGGGCATACCTTTCCCACTTAGGGCGACATATGCAAAAGAAACAATTGATGGACGGAATGCTGGACAATGCAAACATTCACCCCCAGTCACAAGGATCTGGGTTTAATCCATCATTCTTTTGCTCACCACACCACCCCAGTTTGGACCCAGCCATATGCAAATCAGTCTTGACCCTGTTCCTTGTGGGAACAGTCCAGCCCGAACTGCCAAGCCAGGTCCTCCCTGGACCGGAAACAAGCATCCTAGGACCGGTTTCAGGGCATCACCCTTCTTCAGCCAGGCTAGCTTGAATCCAGTGGTGTAGTGAGCACGGGACCCACGTCTGGGCATACCTTTCCCACTTAGGGCGACATATGCAAAAGAAACAATTGATGGACGGAATGCTGGACAATGCAAACATTCACCCCCAGTCACAAGGATCTGGGTTTAATCCATCATTCTTTTGCTCACCACACCACCCCAGTTTGGACCCAGCCATATGCAAATCAGTCTTGACCCTGTTCCTTGTGGGAACAGTCCAGCCCGAACTGCCAAGCCAGGTCCTCCCTGGACCGGAAACAAGCATCCTAGGACCGGTTTCAGGGCGGTTTCAGGGCGGTTTCAGGTAGGCTGGCATCAGGGACAGAGAGGGGGAAGCCATGGCCAACCCTTTTTTTCTGTGGAACGGTAGCCACTGCCATGTTTGGGGGGGCAGAATGGTGCGTTCTGGGCTAGCTTGATGCCACACTTCAAAGGAAGTCAGCACTAGCCAGGAGGGGGCCTGGTAGCCCATTGACTAGTAGTCCCCACATCCCCCAAAGACAAGAACTGGTCATATGATTGGCACCTCTGACACCCAGTTCTCAGATCACATCTGTACTGGAGAGAGGGAGGAAGGAGTACTGTGCAGGTGTTTCCTGGACCCAGCAAAGAGAGGCTGCACCAAAGACTGGACTACAGCTGCTGCTCTTGGGCTAACAAAGAAAGGACTGTGTCTGTGGTGAGCTGCTCAAGGAAAAGCCATCCCGAGCCCCAGACAGAAGGAGTGACTCCAAGAGTCAGCTTGCTTGACTTCCTGTTACAGCTACAGGGCCACAAACATTGAAGAAGCCCGCCTTTGTGAGCTGATAGCCAAGAACACCTGATCACCAATGACTGCTGAAGTGTAGCCTGGGAGACTGAGTCCTGACCTCCAAAAGTTGCATCCAAGTCTGCTAAACCTGAGATTAATTCAAGCATTCCATGTATCACCTTGTTATTTGTGCATTTGATGCCCTAAGTCCACTGGGTATGCCCAGCTATGAGTCCCGGACTCACTGTGCCACTGGAACCAAGCTATACCTGGCTGAAGAGACCTAAGTAGGGCAAAACCGGTTCTAGATTGCTTGTGTTCCGGTTTAGAGAGGAACTGGCCTTGCAGTTCAGGCTGGACTGTTCACTTGAGGAGCAGGGTCAAGACTTATTTGCATATGGCTGGGTCCAAACTGAGGTGGCAAGGTGGGCAAAAAATGATGGATTGGGATGCTGCACGAGCGATTGCCAGTGGCTGAGATTAATTTGAGCATTCCCTCTATTATCTTGTTGTTTTTGCATTTGACGCCCTAAGTGAAATGGGTATGCCCAGACCTGGGTCCCAGGCTTGCTGTGTCACTGGAGCCAAGCTATACCTGGCTGAAGAGCCCTAACCAGGGCAAAATTGGTCCGAGGTTACTTGTATTCCGGTTCAGGGAGGACCTGGCCTGGCAGTTCGGGGAGGACAGCTCCCATGAGGAGCAGAGTCTAGACTGATTTGTACATGGATTGGGATGCGGCCCTGAGTGATTGCCAGTGGCTGAGATTAATTTCAGCATTCGATCCATCACCTTGATGTTTTTGAACCTGGGTGAGGTGTCAGAGTCCTGATTGGCCGACCAGCAGGGAAGTTACCACCCGTTAAATGGAACCCCTAGTTTTGCTATAATGGGAGACAAAAAGACCAGTGACAACTGGTTTTTAGCTGGACTTCATGTGGACTTTGAGGGACATCGACCTCTGTGGCCAAAGTCACCCCACCGTGCTTCTAGACCATGGGGTCACCCTCATCACAAGCTAAGCGTCCTTGAACATCCCTTGCATCAAGACCACTTCATTAAAGTCTATTGCGGTTCGCTGATAGCGCCTGGAACTGGACTAGAGACTGCTTTGACTGATAGGTACTTATCAAACTGGACCTTATTGGTCCCTGTGACTAGCTCCCTGCAAGAGTTGGTCGTCCCAAGAGTTCTGAAGTAATACTTTGAAACTTTGTAAAAGTTTGGAAAGTTTCCCTCTAGTGCAGTTCACGCCAATGATTTATTGCATTTGAGTAAAAAGCAGTGATTTATTGCGATTTTAAAAATTCCTATCTCCAGAACCCTCTGGTGTTTTTTTTTCCTTATGGTGTATATTTAAACATAAAATACAACCTATTTTTATAAATTGGTATCAGATTTTTATTGTGGTGCATTTTCTTTTTGTTCAACTGTTTTGGTACTTCTTAATGTGTTACACTTGTTCCTCTGATAAAGCCTGACTGTTCAGAGCCATAGCTGCAGAGGGTTGAGCTAAAGCATTTCAAACGAACCTGACTGGACCCAATACAGATCTGGGAGTTTATCACAACGTGGGGTCGCCCAACAACACACCATATAATAAACCACATTACTCACATATCCTTTCACTGCTTAGTTGAGGGGACTCTTTTTTCATTTTACTTTCAGCACTCTATTGGAGTGCATGTGTTTTCTTGCTCTTTGCCCTTACTGCTGCTTCCTTCTTCACATGCCCTGAAAGGACGAAAATATTGAGAAGGTAAGGGCATATAGGTAAGTATAAATGTACTATTTTTAATTTCTCACCTAAATACCTTGAAGATATGTGTACATATATATATATACGCCTGTTCGATATATATATATATATATTACTTCTCGCCCTCCTTCATTTCCTTTCGGCAAATACAGAGCAACGAACTCCGATGGGTAAGTGCAAAGTTTTCTTTATTCGCTCACAGGTTACAAACTCTGACGCGTTTCGGTCAACAAGTGACCTTGATCACATTCGGAAACGCTGTACGTTTACTCTTATGTTACACACCCCCTGTGTCACATGGTCACCACCATGGAAAAAATACTGCTGTAATCTACTTATTCGGACCGCTGGTAGTTTACATTTCTTTGTTGTTATTCTCTTTTTTACATTTTGTCATTTTTGTTTTGTTCTTTTTTTGCGCCAACATTTTTGTTATAACAATTCGCTAAAATAGCCGATTAAAGGCTTTGAATATACTATCACTTAAAAAGCATAAATAAATATAGATATAAATATATAGATATGGAATTACATAAATAAGTACAAATACTTGAATACGTAGTTCTTAAAATACGCAATTGATATTTACATATATACACATTAAATAGCAACCATAAACCTGCTTCGTTAGTAAAGGTGCTGTTGATGTAAATGTGCAGTATATATTAACTATCTAAATTACACCCTATGATATATTATGTTAAGAATCTTTTAATATAACCGCATGAAGGCGTGAATGGGTATTCATTGTCAGCAAACCTTTTAAAAATTACTATATATATTTTTTTGCTATTGTAAAATGGGGCGCCTGTTTTTTTTCTCTGTTTTCTTCTGACTTCTGGAATGATATCTTAAGAATAAAGTGCTTGTGTGCCTCGCTGCTCCAAATTAAGTGCTTAAGTGCTTGAAAAGTGCTATGTGCAATTTGGTGTTTTTGTGATTTCATAATAATAGTGGTTTTGTTAAAAATGTTGTTGACATAGATGTATCCGTACTGTAATAGACTTTTTAGACAGTGCAGATATCCTATGGTCAGGTAGCGGTTTTTCTATCTCTTTTAGCCTGATACTCTCCTGCATCTATTTACAATGTGGTGCATCTATGGTGGTATGCATAGCGCTGTATCAGTTGTTATTAAACGGGTAATAAGAGTATGTAGTAAATGTATTATCTTCAATTTATAAGAAATTGTGGAGGTCCTCTGTATTGCTGAGCCCATTAGGAGTTTTGCAATCGAACTCCATAATCATGCGTGACTCCAGTTGTCTCAGCATTCGTTCCCTGTTCCCTCCCCTACGTAGGCTCGGGATTGCATCCACCACATAGTAAGTTAGGCACTTTAGGTCATTGTTGTGCTCATTTTTAAAGTGGCGTGCAACCGGGTATGTGGTGTTGTTGTTTACAATGGCACGAAGATGTTGTAGTATCCTGACATGCACCTGTAACTTAGTACTGCCTATGTATTTTAGGCCACAGGTGCATGTCAGTACATACACCGCAAATTCGGTTCTGCAGTTGAAACTGCCTCTTATGGCAGTCTCTCCCGAGCTGAATGGTGTGGAGTAGTGCGTTGTGTTAACTCCAAATTTACAGGCCCTACATGTGGAGCATTTGTAAAGTCCTTGTCTGGGCTTGAGCCACATGTTATTTGTATTGAGTTCAGGGCTGCTTTTAACTATTTGTGATCTCATTGAGACTGCTTTCCTACAGGTAAAAGTAGGTACTGTGGGAAGTCTGGTCGCTAGTACTCCGTCCGTAAGTACGATGGGCCAGTTTTTCTTGATTATGGACCTAACCTGCCTCTCTTGCTTACTGAATGTGGTAATCAGTCTAGGGATACTTTCATCTTTTGGTTTGGGTCCTCCAAATGGGAGTGATCCTTGGGTAACTTCTGTGTTATGTTCACTAGATGTCATAAGGGACTGCCTCGATCTGGTTCTTGCTCGTTTCTCAGCATTGTTTAGAGTGCTTGTGTCATACCCCCTTCTCTTAAATCGTATCATCGCCTCCTTTGAACATTTATCAAATTCCATCTCTGTGCTACAGATCCTTTTTAATCTCAAAAGTTCTCCATATGGGATACTTTTTATTAAATATTTGGGGTGTGCGCTGCTGGCGTGTAGTGTTGAATTTCCCGCAGTGGCTTTGCGATGTAGAGTTGTTTCCAACTGCCCTGCAGCTACATACACCATTACATCCAAAAATTCGATCTTAGTTTTACTGATATTGGATGTAAATTTGACGTTGGCAGTATTGATGTTAAGGTCGTTAATGAATTTAAGAGCACTTTCTTGGTCTCCTTGCCATACCACAAATACATCGTCAATAAAACGCAACCAATGTTTGACGTGTAGAGAGTACATTTAGGCGTGCTCTGTTCTGAGGGCCTGTTCCTCCCACCAGCCTACATGCAAGCAGGCATAGCTGGGGGAGAAACAGGCTCCCATCGCAACGCCCCATAGCTGTTTATACAGATCTTTACCGAATAAGAAGTAGTTATTATATAGGCACCATTCAATTAGGTCTAACAGCATTTTGTTGTGCTTGTAATAAATGACATCTCTGGTGTCCAAGAAATGTTTCACCGCTGTGAGACCTGTTTGATGTTCGATGCTAGTATATAGCGATTCGATGTCCAAAGTGATGAGCATGAGGTCATCTGTCCATTCAATTTCACTCACTTTTTCCAAAAAATGTCCTGTGTCTTTGACATAGGTTGGAAGCCCTTTTACTAGATCTTGCAGAAAGAAGTCAACATACTGCGTGATATGTTCACCAACACTTTTTATGGCTGAGATTATTGGTCTGCCTGGTATGGGTGTTACGTTTTTATGGACTTTCGGTACAAAGTAGATTGTGGGGAGTACCGGATGATCATTATGTAGGAACTTAAATTCTTCACTTGATATTAGTCCCTCTCTTTTCCACTGGTGTAAGTCCTTCTTTAAAGCTTCTTTTGCTGTGTTATATTCTTTAATGTTCGTTCTTTCATAACATTCCTGATTGTGTAGTTGGCGATGGGCTTCCTGTAGATATTCTGTTTTGGGTCATATCACTATATTTCCCCCCTTGTCGGACTTGTTTATAACCACTTCTTGATTGTTTTTTAGTTTTTTAATCAAGTTTGCATATTGTATCTCTTTATAGCTTTTCATACGCTTCTTATGCTGTACCTTATGGTATAGTTTTTTGATGTCATCTGTTATCCTCTCATGGAAGATATTGATAGCGTCTTTGGGCATAACTGGGAGAAATGTTGATTTGGGTTTAAAAGGGCTTATGCCTGCACTTTGCTAAGGTATGTCCATGGCTTGTAGTATTTCTTGAGTTGACCCAATTTGTGTAGTATCCAATCTAGTTATGTTGGTTTCAGTGCTGAGATTATGCAGGGTTAGGAGAGTTGGAACATCAGATGCTCTAAGTGATTCTCTATCGCTGTTGATATTGTGTTTGGTAACCCTTGCTAGTTCATTTCCTTCCTTGATAGTGAAGAATGTCATCAATTTTAGTTTGCGTATGAAACAGAAAATGTCAACCCGGGTGCGTCCATAATTGAAAATACTTTCTGGGCTGAAATATATAATATATATATGTATGTGTGTGTGTATATATATATATTATATATATATATATATATATATATATATATATATATATATCCAAAAACGCACAAAGCTCCTTCTGGAGTGCAGGGACCCAAGGAGGGTGGCGTACACGCCGGCAGAGCGTACCGGCAATAATATCTCACGTGATCAAGGCTGTTTACAGCCGAAACGCGTTGTGGAATAAACTTGGATTAACTACATTTGTGTCCTGCTTCTTATCCTGAGAGCGTACTTCATTGGACTTTTGTTTTGGGATATATATATATATATATATATATATATATATATATATATATATATATATATACACACATACTACCTACTGGCGGTCGCCAGTAGGTAGTTGTAGTTAGGACATAGTTTCCATAGTAAGAGCGTTTTTTCATTTGCCAATATTTTTGCAAAATTTTCAAAACTAATTTGCCACTCACTTCAGCTGCTGTGCTGAAAGTTTCTGGGTGATCCGTCAAGCAGGGGATGAGAAAAATTGGGGGTCCCGAAACGCTTTTTCTCTATGTTAATTTCCATAGGAAACTTTAGACACAACTACAGCCCGAACCGCTGAACGCAATTACACAAAATTTGGCAAAAAGGTAGCTCTTGGTCCAGAAAGCACTCTTTTTGTTAACTGGTGCAAATCCGTTCAGTAGTTCCTGAGACATTTAAAGATTTCTCATATACAACTGTGGCCGCGGTGGATCCGCGAACCCTCCCAATCTCGTGGCTGAGATCTGATTGGCTGCCAACCCTTCAAACCAGGAAGTTTTGGCAGCCATCTTGTGACTCGGCTTAACCGAGTCACAAGCAAAAGCTTTAAAAAAAGAAAAGGGGGCAGGGTAGAAACACCCTGACCCCCTAGACCTGTTCAGGGGGTCCCACAGGTTTTTTTTATGTTTGGCGGGAGTGGCATTGGATCTGCGAAGTCCACCGAAAATTTTTAAAAATGAAGAGTGGGTTGCCGAGCTTCGTTTAAATAAGCCCACCGGTTGTCCAGGTCCCTGGGGCAATAAATAATAATGATGGGGGCCCCCGCACAGGCCCCCCGCAGCCCTGGGGACCGCCACCTCCCCGGGGCTGAATCACTGAAATGCGATGTCACTGACCATGTCATGAGTGATGTAATATGTGAGGTCATAAGCAGTGCATTGCTGGGACGCGAGTTATAGTTAACTCAGATAACTGAATTTCTCTGGTTTTGTATGAGTAAAATATGACCCTAACTATAACGTCCCTGTAACCTTTTTGTTTTTTTTGTGAATTTCTAATGTTTTTTTAAATTCTATTTGCTAACTATAACGTCCTTGTAACCTTTGTTTTTTTCAGTGAATTTCTACGTTTTTTTAAATGCTAATTCCTAACTATAACGTCCCTGTAACCTTTGTTTTTTGTGTGTGAATATATATATATATATATATATATATATATATATATATATATATATATATGGCATAAACAAAAGTTCACCAGAGCCCGCACCATGCGTCCCGGGTGCACTCCTACGCGGTGGTGAGTCGCGTCACATAGCAGGAAACGTTCCACCCATCCGTGGATAAACTTGAAGAAGGCGTTGTTTGCCGAAACGCGTCTTGCAGTTTTTTTCGCGCTACTTGCCGAATAAACCCTCATCTTTAAAATTTCCCCATTGAATGCCTCCAAGTTTATCCACGGATGGGTGGTGGAACGTTTCCTGATATATATATATATATTTTTTTTTGGAAGGACATTGAGGAAGGCGTGCAGCCGAAACGCGTCTGTCCGAGGGAGTTCGTGTGACACAATAAATATTGAAAATCAATTTCGCCAGTGTGCGCCTCATTCATGACCACTGAGGGAAGGTCATTTTCTATGATATATATATATATATATATATATCCTACTGGCGGTCGCCAGTAGATAGTTATAGTTAGGACCACGTTTCCATAGGAAAAGCATTTTTGATGTGCTTATAACTTTGGCGTCGTTTGACGAATCTTTACGAAATTTTCCAAAAAGTTCCTCTTTACAGGTGAGCTCCTATCCTGAAAGTTTGGGGTGATTCGTGAAGGGGGCTGAGAAAAAGGGGGTCCCAAAACGTATTTTCTCCATGCAATTTCCATAGGAAACTTTAGACAAGGCTACAGGTCAAACTGCTGAACGGAATTACGCCAAATTTGGCAGGGAGAAAGGTCTTGGTCCAGAAAGCATGCTTTTGTTTAAATGGGGTAAGTCCGTTGAGTAGTTTTAGAGAAATATCAAAATTTACACATATCGATATTTGAGAATGCTGACATCTGTTTGGCTGAGGCGTTACGAGCACAAGCGTGCGGCTCATTGGTTGCGAACTGTTCAAACTAGGAAGTGTTGGCAGCCATTTTGTGACTGAGTTGAAAGGCGTAGGGGCGAAACAAAAGAGAAAAATTGTATAAGAGGGTATAGTAGGAACACTGTGGTCTTAGTTTAAGCAGTCTGTACGGCGAGCGTGCGGCTCATTGGTTGCGAACTGTTCCAACTAGGAAGTGTTGGCAGCCATTTTGTGACTGAGTTGAAAGGCGTAGGGCAAAACAAAAGAGAAAAATTGTATAAGAGGGTATAGTAGGAACACTGTGGTCTTAGTTTAAGCAGTCTGTACGGTGCAGAGGCAGGGAGTTTGAATGTTGCGTAGGCCGTGGAAATCACGTCCGCAGACGTGGAAATCACGTCCGCAGAACAACGGTGCGCGGTATTGCGGCAAGGTTGCGTAGGCTCTGGAAATCCCGTCGGGAAAATAACAATGCGCCGTATTGCACCCTTCCTTTAGTATAATGCGCAGTAATGTTTACTTATAATGCGGTGTTCACTTTTATCACGGACAGTGTCACTTTCTTACATGAAAATTAATATTATGTGGGAGGGCGTGTTCTGTTTGTGTGTCTGGAACAAAATTAACGTTTAATTGACTGAGGTGTTCCAACAACGAGCTCAATGTTCATTGAAAGTAGAAGTGTTGCCAGCCATTTCCTCCCCATCCGCGGAGTAGCAGGGACATCTGATTGGCTGACGTGTTCCAAGCAGGACCTTCCCAAGCTTAATGTTCATTGGCTGTGAACCATTGAAAGTATAAGTGTTGCCAGCCATTTCCTCCCCGTCCGCCGAGTAGCAGGGACATCTCATTGGCTGACGTGTTCCAAACAGGACCTTCCCAAGCTTAATGTTCATTGGCTGCGAACCATTGAAAGTAGAAGTGTTGCCAGCCATTTCCTCCCCATCCGCGGAGTAGCAGGGACATCTGATTGGCTGACGTGTTCCAAGCAGGACCTTCCCAAGCTTAATGTTCATTGGCTGCGAACCATTGAAAGTACAAGTGTTGCCAGCCATTTCCTCCCCGGCCGCGGAGTAGCAGGCACATGTTATTGGTTGACGTGTTCCAAACAGGACGTTCCCAAGCTTAATGTTCATTGGCTGCGAACCATTGAAAGTACAAGTGTTGCCAGCCATTCCCTCCCCCTCCGCGGAGCATCAGGGACATCTGATTGGGTAACGTGTTCCAAGCAGGACCTTGCCAAGCTTAATGTTCATTGGCTGTAAACCATTGAAAGTAGAAGTGTTGGCAGCTATTCCCTCCCCTCTGCGGAACACCATGGACATTTTATTGGCTAAACTGTTCCTAGTACAAGTTTGCTCATTATTGGCTGGGAACGGTTCACTGTTGTGAACCTTTTTGTGACGCACTTCAATGGAGTACGGGAAAAGAAAGTAGTAGCGGGGAGGGTAGGAACACTATTAACTCTGTACAGTGGTCACAAGGTGGTGGAGAGGGATTGTGAAGGTAAAAATAGTTTTTTATATATTTTAAGGGCCATTTATATAATTGGCGTGGGGTGTACAAATCACAGCGGGAAAATAACAAAGTGTGTTGCAGTCTTCATTTTATTAAGTTTGCGGGTGGGATACTTCCCAGGAGCACTGTTTAGTTATAATGTGGTGTTTACTTTTCTAACGGGGAGTTGTGGTTGCGCAGCAAAAATTTCAGTCTAGGTTTGAAATAGTTTTTATTAAGCAATTACAAATATACTTTGTTCGGAAACTGAAGCTGTATATATCAAAGGGGTGACAAATAAAAACGCAATTCATAAAATATCCCTTAAGCGTGGGCACACCCTCCCTTTTTTTTCTGCTATAGTTTGTAAAAGTGTTGCCACATATTCTTGATAATATAAGAGGGCATGAGTTACTTTCAGATAAAGTAGAAAAGAAGTGCTACAAGAAACACTCCCGCACTACATCATCTCAGGTCACAAGAACAATGACAAGTAAAAAACAGTTAAACAGAAATCACTTTATATTACATAGAAATGTACGCTTTATCATTTTTTATAATTTCTATTATTGTAAAATTCGGGAAAGTTTGGTCGTAGTGCTTAGATCACGTACTCCTTTAAGAATATATAGGATAGTAGTATAATAATATACACTACTGGTCGTATATATTCTATAGGGAGAAGGTGAATAGGAACCGCAACAGACAAAAATAGAAATAGTAAAAAACATTCAGAAATGTAGGGTTTATCAAAGGTATTCACTAGGAAAGTATCTATGGAAAATATTTTTTTTTAAACTGCAATTTCCAAAAATATTGTCACTGTAAAAATATCTGATCAAGTAAGTTATAAAGGTCAGTAAACTGTATTTCAGATGGTTTACTCCTGGCGGCGAGAAATCTCCAATTCCTGTTGTGTGGAAATATCACACTCTTACAATATACACAGTGTCACTGATGGCACACAAAAAGGAAAATGAAAATGAAGTCATCAATACAAAACAAGATCAATAACGAAATACTTTCCAGCGATGAGTATGTTGAGAGCTTCTTTTCTCCGGGACTTCGAAATCTTTCAGCTTCGCGCCAACGGGTCATAAAGTGCTCTGAGATCACAATGACTGTTAATATTATAATATACATATTCACAGTATATGATCCCAAGAAAGAAACAGAGTAAGAACGAGAAGGTGCTGACGTTAAATATAAATCTTTAGTCTTGACGTTGACGGGTCATAAACTCCACTGAGGTCAGTATAAATGTTCATATTACAATATACATACTCACACTATATGATCTCAAGGGAGAAATAGACTAAAAACCAGAAGCTGCTGACGTTACATATAAATCTTTAGTCTTCGCGCCAACGGGTCACAAACTCCTCTGAGATCATAATGTGTGGTTATTATAATATACATACTCACACTATATGATGTCAAGGGGGAAATAGACTACAAACTAGAAGCTGCTGACGTTACATATAAATCTTTAGTCTTCGCGCCGACGGGTCACCAACACTTCTGAGGTCAAGTGCAGTGTCAATATTATAATATACAAAGTCACACTATATGAGCTCAAAGGAGCCAGAACAGGAACAATGTTTGCTGTATTCTGTCTGTTTCTGAAAACAAGCTGCTGACGTTACATATAAATGGCAAAAACAACCAATAACACTTTTTCTAAATACAAGTGTTTAAAGATTGACAAATAGCTACGTATTATAAATATCTAGTATTGCATAATCAAACAACTTACAACTCAGGATTATGTTTTGTGGCCGCAAAAGAAGAATCCGACTGTAGAAAAGAGCACCTGCATCACTGAATGGAGACGCGTAAATAACTCGCAAAAACGAAACTAATCTATCAACGGGTGTGGTTTATATACTTTTTGGTTATTGAGTAGTCTATGGAAGGAAGATGCGGCTCCGCACATTTAGATGTCACGTTTTACAGTTGACACGTGCTCACGTTTTAACTGTTTCACTTGTGCACGTGTTGGGAAAAGTTACAAAATGTGAAGCGGAAAAGTTTCGATTTCGAACCTAACACGTATAAGGTCCTTAATATGTACATACGTTGGAGAGCTTAAAAACTGTTACCCGGAAAACCGTGTCATTTCCATTCTCATGAGTAAATACATTTATTGATTGCCGTAATTCTAAATAGAAGACATAAAAAAAAGATCTATCAGAATAGAAGAAAAAAAACGTGATAATATTTCTCATCACTATGGTTTTAAATTAAAAAAATGTGAGCATTTGTAAAGCGTACAGCTAACCCTGGAAAGGTGTGCTGGTGCTCGGGGGCGTCGGAAAGATTAAGCAAGGTGTTGCCCACAGTGACATAGTGGTGGGCTAACGTGCCGCTGGAGCCGGGAATCGAACTGTGAACGCTGTTATTCGAAGTCAGGTATCATAGCTGCTCCGTCACACTTTTTCCACACTTATATGTTAATTAGTGCTAATTAAGTTTTAAACATTGTTAAATTATAACTTATAACAGACTACCGTTACAGTTAGTTTTTCACTACAAAAAGTATGCACGTCTTTTTTAAATTTAGTTAAAAACAATATAGGTTTTAGGGACATTGTAGTTAGAAATTAGCATTTAAAAACCTTTGAAATTCACTGAAAAACCATAAGTTTCAGGGACGTTATAGTTAGTAAATTAGCATTTAAAAAACCATTGAAATTCACTGAAAAAACCATAGGTTTTACAGACGTTATAGTTAGAAATTAGCATTTAAAAACCTTTGAAATTCACTGAAAAAACCATAGGTTTTAGGGACAGTTATAGTTAGTTGGACATTTCACTCGTACAAAACCATAGAAATTCCACTGTTATAGTTAGTTCAGCTAACTATAACTCGCGCCCCCGCAATGCACTGCTGATGACGTCACATATTACATCACTCATGACATGGTCAGTGACATCACTGATGACATCACTGATGACATCACTGATGACATCATCCATGTGATAATTTGATGCATCTTCTCACACCCTAATATAACTTTTGATACACCCACTGTAAATTACAGACTGCCATTCTCAAAACCATAGACACTCCAACACCAATAACTACATACACACTCATTGATTCTTAGGTCTACACACACATCCACTCACTCACCTGTAAAGTCACTCATACTTACGGTCACTCAGTACAGGACTATCATATGCACTCATACACCTAGATAGACACTCACACACCGCCACTCATCCATAGAGGTACTCACACACCTAGTCAGTCATGCAAATAATTAATCACACTGCCATTTACTCACCTATACAGTTATACACACACCAGCTCACTTACTCATACAAATACTAGCACATTCTTACGCTCTTATACAATCACTGATACAAGTACACACTCATCCATACAGCCACTCTCACAATCACACACTCTCACTTATACCCATTTATATACTCCAACACACATATATACTGCCTTTCACATATGTAGTTACTCACACATGTACCACAGAGATATACATTCACTCACTAACACACCCATACACACACTCACCCACCCATACAGTCCATCACAGATGCACTCTTGAAACCATGCACCCAGTGAATCACCCACTCATACATCTATGCGCAGTCACACACACCCCACCCACACAAACACTCAGGCACCCATACAGATACTCAGACAACCAATCAATAGCTCATATAGACACTCATGTAGCTATTTACAAACCCATGCAGCCACTTACACAGCAACAGACAGACGGATAAAGACATTCACACAGTTTAGTCACTAACCCATGCATTTAGTAAGATACGTTTAATCACTCACTTATAGAGTCAGTCACGCACCTACTAAATCATCCATCCAGACACTTATACACCCACTCATTCTTCAATACACCTTGGCATACATATTAAACATATTTAAACTTTATAGAAACACACAGTCACTGCATGATGTCATCAGTGATGTCATTTGAGATGTCATCAGTGATGTCACTGACCATGTCATGAGTGATGTAATATGTGACGTCATCAGCAGTGCATTGCGGGGCGCGAGTTATAGTTAGCTGAACTAACTATAACGGGGGAATTTCACGGGTTTTGTACGAGTGAAATGTCCAACTAACTATAACTGTCCCTAAAACCTATAGTTTTTTCAGTGAATATATATATACATATATCTTGTTAAGATACATACATGTAGAGTTAAGTATATTACATACTTGCCTGTCGATATTTTGGTCCTTGATATTTTGGTTCTGATTTTCTGGTAGCTTGAGATTTCACACTCGATATTCGATACATACAGCTGAAGGGCCAAGTACAAGGCACAGCATTTGTCTGATGAGCCTGCTGTGGCACTTCCACGTTCCTGGTTAGCCAAATACCAAGGCCACTGAGTCTTGATTCCTTCTCATGCCTCTCCTTTCCCCTGTCCTACAATTTCTGCCCCTTTATCTCCCTTTTGTGTTTTGTTTTTCATCCCTTTTTCTCTGTTTTTCTTTCTCTTCCTCCTTATACCTCCCTTTGGCTTCTCACTCTCTTGCTCTGTGTCAAAAAATGATGAAGAATAGTAAGTCCTGGTCCCCAAAAAACACCTGTAACAACAGTCATATAATAAGCACTGATGGCATTCCCTCTTCAATGAAAGTACAGATCACACATATATGCATGTTAAAAGGTGGCGCTGAGAACTCATGCGTCCACTCCGGGGATCTGTGTTTAACTTTATGGTCACAGTTTGAAATCCCAGTAAGGTAGCCTTTCATCCTTCTGAGAAAGATAAAATGAGTACCAACGAGATGGATAACAATAAATATCTGTTATTTGTCAGTAGCACCAACAGACCTCTTCACGGGTGAACCCGTGCTCTACAAATACACCTGCTATATTATAAATATCATTAATTTATGTTAACTTCGGTATGATTCAGCTTAACTGGAAACAATTCATTGAAACACAGCTCAGCTCCTCTGCCAAACACCCCTAGCTGCCAATCTCCGGCAATGCAGAATGACCTCTACAGCTCAGGCTTCTGATTAATGTTTAATATACATACTGGTGCGTTTGTGCATCCACAGCAAGCACTGCCGAATATTCCCATTTTTCTCCCCCATCCTCCTCATAATGCGATAATGCTGCCGCTTGAAATGAACACTGCGAAGCCCTTCACATGAACACTCCTTTCCATAGGTGTAACTTCTACAGAAATGACAATGAAAACATTCACATTCACGAAAGGGAAGAAAATTATCACAGCAATCATGTCTAGCAGCAAAGGTGATGCCATGATGAATCACTGTCGTTGACACAAGCCATCATGTTTGGTGACATGTCGTTTCGAGCACCATTTCAATCTTCCTTGTCAGGTGCTCTGATTGTACACGCATGGTGTGCTGCTGAAACAGGCACATTCTCAGAGTCTGTAATCTCGTGGAGAATATGCTGAGTGCAGCAAAAACTCATCGAGTTGTTAATGCACTGCTTTTCATCCTTGTCACGAATCTCAGCCATCAGACAACATGCTGTGCTCCGTGACCAGCGCCTCTTTCTATCGACCCTTCCTTTAGTCAATACCTACGCCCATTTGGAAGATCATATGTGAAGGTGATTACTAAATACCCAGCTTCAAGGCCGGAGTTCTTTCACACCCTTGCCCAAAAAAATTAATTGCATTGGGTGCGTTTACAAGGTGAATGACAAGATCATTGTTTCAAAAATATAGAGTTGCAAGAATATCGTGTCAAAAAAGGAACAGAATTTAAAAGGCAAAAATATTGTTGTTATGTATATAATATTGTTTTAAATATTGTTGCACATAATATTGTGTGCTTTAAAATGTATGTATTAAATATCATTTTAATTAATTTAATATAAAGGATTTATTATATAAATTTTAGGTGTTACTATTGTTATAATAGTTGTTTTTTTAGCATAGTTTTAAGTTATATTGTGTCATTATTTTTTTTTTACATTTAATTAGTAATTTATCATTTAGAGTTCAAATCTATTTATTCGAGAAAGAGTTTTAACATATATACCCAGCTACAACAGCAACTCTGTGGGCAATAATGGTAGATGGGGAATGTAGTGAGGGAAAAAAGTAAAAATGTAGAAGCATGCTGTGGGCGGAAAAGAAAGGAGAGGAGAGATAAACAGGGAAAGCAAAAACGTTCCCATCCAGGGCTTAAGCTGAGTAGATTATAGGAGTGTCCCAGTCAATCAAGAACACATAGGGCCTGATTACGAGGTTCGGCAGTGTACTGCCGAACCTGTGGTGGAGGTGCCGTGGCTGTCGGGAACCGCAGCACCAGTGGTCGGTCCGCCATATTACAAATACGGCGGTTGGACCTTTTTGGGACTGCCACAACCACCAGGAATCAGCAATCCCTGGTGGAGGTGCGGCGGTGTAAGGCCTCAATATGCGGTCCGCCAAGCATATTATGAGTTTCCTCACTGCCAGCAGTCTCATGGCGGTGTTCACGCCATGAAACTGCTAGCGGTGAAGGAACTAAGGGGGCCCTACAGGGCCCCTTGGTGCCTCAGGCCATGGGGATGCATGCAGGGGGGCACATGGTGTGTCCCCCTGTCTGCATGCATCCCCAGGTCCTGCATGACATGGACTTAACAGTCCATGCCGTGCAGGAACTTGCTTTGGCATTCCTATTGCGGTGCCTTTTTTTTAAAAAAAGCACCGCCATAGGAACGCCAAAGGACCGCCCGCCAGACAACGAGAAAACTCTTAATCTGGCGGGTGGGCGGCGGTCTAGTTTAGCGGTGTGGGAGCGGGGCGGTGGCATGCTGCCCTGCTCCTGCATTGCCAAACTTGTAATCAGGCTCATAGCCTCATCCACGGGCCTTCAGTCATTTTATGGAGTCAGAGGGAATCGGAGAGTCTTAGTCTGTTCTGAGGCATTGGCTTTCACATGGGTGAGCCTTAAAACATACTGGTATACAGGACATGTAAGTTTTTTAAATTCTTGTGACAGAAACGATATGCATGGACTCAACATCTTGCTGAATGAGCTTTCTTTATTTTCTAAAGTTTCTGTAATCCTCTCCATGCTGAGGAGATCCCAAAGTCTGTGCAACCAGGCAATATGATTGGCGTTTGTATCTATCCCCCAGTTGGCCATGATGACTTGCTTTGCCTTACAGAGTACAACGGTAATAGCTTTGCCTCTGTCTGTATGTAGGTGGTAGAATAGGCTGTTTGGGAGCCCGAGGAACATGTAACTGGGAAACAGTGATATGTCAGTGTTGATGATTTGGTTTAAGTCAGAAAGCACCTTTTGTCATCATCTCTTGAACTTGGGGCATCTCCACAGAAGGTGTGTTAGTGTGCCAGGGACCCCACAGTTATGACAACAGTCTCCAGAGGATAAGGTCTTCCACTTTATCAGAAGGGTAATACCATTATAGTGTGGTTTCTAGTAGTGGCTCTTTATCTACCACGCTGAATGTGAAGGTACAAGTTCAGTAACAAATCTCTACCAATTCTTTTTCCGAGAGGGTACGTTCCAATTCAGTTTCCCATCACCTCTGGGCCTAGGTTTTTTGTGTGTGGGTCGTCCGGTTGAGAAGTTGTAATTTCTAACTTAGAAGAGGGTTGTTGGGTGTGTAGGTGATTAGGGTAGGTAGTTATTTAAATTATTGTTTATTTTTTAAGCTAATTTTATTTTATAGTTACATTTTTATTGCTTTGTTCAGTTGCGCAATGAAATAAACAAAATGAAATGAAAGAACTCAGGCCAAAATGCCAAAACGGTTTACAAAAAACATAATCAATAGTCAACCAAGCACAGGAACCATGATAATCAGCGAGTATCAGCATCAAGTCAGTCATGACCCTACCACACACCCCAGATCTTCTCATGCCTCATAGATAGGCTGCTCCTGTTACGCACACCAGTCAACACCACATCACCACTCAGCCAACGTGGGAGGGATTGGGGACCTCCATTTCAAGCAATCTCTTGCTTAGTCCCCAATGTCACCACCCCAGTAAAGGTGCGCACCATCCTAGGGCAACCCACATCCTCCAACAGTCCCAGCAGCGCCACTCTGGGGGTAAGAACGAGGCTGTGGCCCCAAATGATACAAATCTCCCTCTCGAACCCATCCCAGAAGGGGACGATGCCCGGGCAGGACCACACTACACGATAGAAGTCTGCAACCAGCAAGGAATATCTGGTGCAATGGGCTTGGGAGGTCCTACCTGCCCGATGAAGCTGCAGGGCGGTCATATTGGTCATATACAGGTAATTGAATTGAACCAGAGGCGAGTGGAAATCGCCAGTTCTCGGGGTGCCAATTGTGCCTCGCACCAGTCTGTACCCTCAAGCTCTGCCACCCAGGCCTCCCCCTCTTGAGCTTGTAGGGTTTTGCGACTCTTGTCAGTGCAGTCTGTGATCCAGGTGAAGTTCTTGACCGCCTGTTCTAGGTTGGTTGCATGGTGTGGGTGAGAGGTGTTGAGGGCGTCAGGCCATTGGTTCTCTGAGACTTTTTTCCAGCTGCGGTGTGAAATGCTGGGCAGCTTGGGGGTGATGTGGGGGATCCTGAGATGGTGAAGTGGATGATAACGTGGTCTGTCCAGGTGAGATCAGTGACATGGCTGTACTTGACTCTGTCACTGGCTGTGAAGATCGAGTTGAGTGTGTGCCCTGCGATGTGTGTGAGGTTGGTGACAAGTTGGATAAGGCCGCTGTTGCTCATGCTTTAGAGGAGGTTTGTGGGGTTGGTATCGTTGGGGTCATCGAGGTGAAAATTGAGGTCGCTGAGGAAATGTCACTTTTAAAATCGATGATGAGCACAGCAATGAATTCAAGAATGGCATTGCAGAAACTGGGGCGAGGTCCTGGAGGTCTTCTGCAAGGGTGCCTCTGAAGGTGGTTTTCCTGTCAGTTCGGAGTTGGAAGTTGAGCTGTTCCATGATTGGGGGATGTTGTCTGCGGTGGCGGTGCTGTGGATGGTTTCCTTGTGGATAATGGCGATTCCACCTCCGTGCTTGCTGATGTGGTCTCAGTGTGCTATCTTGTATCCGTCGGGCGTTGCTGAGGCAATGTCGGACATGTATGCAGGGTCGAACCAGGTCTCGGTGAGGAAGATGACTCCAGGGTGAAGGAGGTGCTGGTGTCTCAAATCTTAGTGGTGTGCTTGCAGAGAGATCGTGCGCTGAGCAGGAGGCAGTGGAGATGGTCTGGGGTGGTTATGCTAGGTGTGGTAGTGGTCACCGTTCTTGCTGGTGGTTCAGGGTTGCAGGAGAAGGGGCAGTGCCAGCAGGTAAAAGGTCCTACCATGGATCGGGGAGAGGTGTGGCAGCAGTTGTTGCGGAGTCCTGGGTCCAGGGCTTTGAGCTTTGCGACAGTGTAGCTTCGGGTTGTGGTAAAGCCAGGGTTCCTGGCACAGGGCATGATACAGGCGTGGAGGGGCTTGCCTGTGGCATGTCTTTGGCATGTTGGCGGTGCACCCTCTGTGAACCCCTGCTGCGCAACCATGCTGCGGCCTCCATAAGTAGTCCTGTGAGGTGGGTGTGTTGCTGGGGGGAGGGGCTGCCAGGAGGTGGGAAGCAGGAGGGAAGAGCAGGATATATCGGCTCATGCAGCACAAAAGAACAGCAAAAGAACAACAATAATGAAGCAAACACAGATACAGTTAGAGTCCACAATAAACTGTTACAGCAGTAGAAACACAATTGACCAGAGTGTTAAGAAATGGACTATGAGGCTGAGTCACAAAAAATTCACAACGAGTGATACCATAGCAACGGGGGAGTTGGCATGCAGACCACAAGGTCAAGAGCATGCTCACTGGAGCCGCGCTGCCCATCTCCTCCCTCCCATCTCCCAGGATGGCCCATCAAGTCCCTCACACCTAAGGCACCTTTGTGTGCAGCTGCCTAGAGGGAATACACAAAGCCAGGCTGTCACCCAACTTAGACTGGACAGAGACAGACAGGAAGCACCAAATGGCCAAAGTAAGAAAGCGCCAACTTTCTAAAAGTGGCATTTTCAGAGCTGCAATTTAAAATCCAACTTCATCATAAGTCGTGATTTTATATGGTGAGTCCAGCGACACCAACCTTGAAAAGTCTATCTCTTCACAATTGAGAATTATACTTAAAAAGGTAATACGGTAATCGCAATGATATCCTTTGGGAGAGATAGGCCTTGCAGTAGTGAAAAACAAATGTGAGTGTTTTTCACTACCAAAGCATATAAAACATAAAAGTGCATGCCCTACCTTTTAAAAAAAAATACATCCTGTCCTCTGGGTTGTCCAGGGCCTACCTTTTGGGTGCCATATATCTATAAAAAGATAAGATTTAGACCTGGCAAGAGGTTTATCTTGCGAGGTGGAAATGGCGGTGAAAACTGCACATGCAGGCTCTGCAATGGGAGGCCTGAGCCATGGTTAGACGGCTACTTAAGTGGGTAGCAGAATGAGTGCTGCAGACCTACTCATAGCATTTTATTTACAGGCCCTGGGCACAAGTAGAACCCTTTACTAGGGACTTATAAGTACACTAAATATGCCAATTGTGGATGAGCCAGTTTTAGCATGTTTAGGGGAGAAAGCACAAGCACTTTAGCACTGGTTAGCAGTGGTAAACTGCACAGAGTCCTAAAGCCAGCAATAACAAAGTCAGAAAAATTGGAAGAGGTAGGCAAAAAGTTGGGAGGAAGAGCACCCTAAGGCTATCAGGTCTAACAAGAGCCATCATTTTAAAGAGGTCTACTTTCACTAGGCCGTGCAGTGGCAGGGCACCCAACCTCTGCAAGTCCTGCTTCATTTTATTAACCAGTGGGGTCAAACTGAGACTCCAGGTCAAGTCTGCAAGGCACAAAACATGAATACCTAAGTATTCGAAGGACAGGTGGCATGGGGGATCGTGACTGCCACAAGAAGGTACTCGCATTACAGCAATGGGGGCCAACAGGGATTTGGCCTCATTAACTCGAAGGCCAGACACCTCCACATAAATCTGGAGGATTTCCAGGCATCTCGGGTCTTTGGCCTGGGGGTCTGCAAGGAACAGCAAGAGATCTTCCACATACAGTGTGATATGCTCCTCAGGGCCACCATCCTAGCGCCATCCCTGGATACGATACAGCAGATGAGGCGTGCAAGGGGCTCAATCACCAAGGCAAACAAAAAAGGAGAGAGGGGGAAGCCCTACAGGTGCCTTGATGAATAGGGAAGGAAGACAACAAGACACTGTCGAACCGAACCCTAGCAGCAGGGCAAACATATAAGAGACCCATTTAGGCACCAAAGCAGGGTCTCAATCCCACCCGCACCAGCACTACTTTCAAAAAGGACCACCCCACTTTGTTAAAAGCCTTCTCAAAATCTACCAGAAATACAGCAGAGGGGCAGTCAAGGCGATGCGCCTGGGCGAGGGCCACCTGGATCCTACAGATACAGTGTTGTGTGTGCCCCGGGCAAGCATAAAGCTGCATTTATCTGAATTGGACCATATAGGGCAGAGTACGACAGAGTCAGTTTACTAGGACCATGGTAACCACTTTCACTTCAGATTTCAGGAGAGATATAGGCCGGAAGGAAGAGCACCGGTCAAGTGGTTGGCCAGGCTTAGGAATCAACACAATCATGGCCTCATCCAGGACTGTGGGGAACATGCCGAGGTCCACCGCCTCTTTATTCATTGCAAGCAGGTGGGGAGCCAAAGACTGCAGAACCTCTGGTAGTTCTCAACCAGAAACCCATCCGGGCCGGGAGTTTTTCTTGATGATAGCTCAGAGAGTGCTTTCCCAATCTCTTCCACCCTGAGTGGCTGGTCAAGGTCAGCACCTAATGGTGGGGGAATCCAGCAGGATATCCTGCAACACAGGGTGCATCATCTCCCAGGGAGAATGAGGTCTATTCGCTTATAGCAACCCATAGTAAGCCGCAAAGGCCTCTGTAATGTCAAGAGCCAGATCGTGTACTTGTCCCACAGTATCCCTGATCGAAGGCACCACCCTAGAGGTGGCATCCCTAGTGGCCATCCAGTAGAGCAGCCGACCCGATTTATCACCATGTTTGTATATCCTATGTGTGGATGCCCTTCAGCACTGTCTCACCTCCTTGAGCAAAATCTGACACAGGCGGACCCCCGCCAGTACCATTCAGTGGTCTAGCTCAGCGAAAAGCAGCCACAATGCCAGTTGTTCTAGGGAGAGGATCGAAGCCTCTAGGTCCCTCGTCTGCTCCAGCCTCTGGGCTTCTTGGTGCCAAACATACCCCTTAACCAGGCCTAGAAAGGCAGGTTTACTAGCTGGCCACATAGTACCATCTGACTCCACCATGCCCCCATTGAGCCTGAAGTAGTAGTGAATCTCCTCTTCAATAAATTCAGCACATGCAGAATCCGTAAAATGCCTGACGTTAATCCACCACATAGGAGGTAACACAGTGGTAGCCTGACCAATTTGGAATGAGAGAGGGGCCTGATCCGATATACCCCAGGGAGGACCTCAATATCTGAGAGGTGGATAACGTCAATCACAGGGAGCCGGACCAAGTCAATGCGTGGCATGGTTTTTTGCACTGCGGAGGTATGGGTAAAGGATGAGTTGTAGGGGTGCCATGTACGTCACGCATCGCAGAGTTCCAGGGAGTCCACTCAGGCCATCAACTGATGGGAACGCGGCTGACGATCTGGACGTGAGGGGCCAGAGTTGTCTAGTTCAGGGTTACGAACTGCATTAAAGTCGCCCCCCCACCAAAGTAACACCATGCGGATGCGTCAAAAGAAGGGCCCTAAGAGATTGCTAAATGCCCTGAAACTGAGGCTGTGAGATGGGTAAACAAACATAATATCGAGTTGTAAATGTCGACTTGCACTAATATCGAGTGCAAAATATTGTAATACAAAAATATCGACTGTCAGAATATCGTTGTCAAGAATATCGAGTTTAAGGTAAGTAATATCGTTTTTAAAAATATCGAAGTCATTAATACCTTTTGCAAAAATATCGTTGTTAAAAATATTGTTGTTTTAGTTAGTGTTATGTATTTTAGTGTGTATTTTAAATGTATGTGTTCTATTTTTTTGTGTAAGTATTGCATTTGTTTTTTAATATATGTGTTAAATTTTTATAAGTAATTATTTTTTTTTAAGAAGATTTTGCGTTTCAGTTCCGTAGCGGGTTGTGGGTTTAAAGGGGAATAGGGTGGGAACTAATTTAATTATAATTAATTAATTAATATTTATGTATTTAATATTTTATATTGTTAATTGTGGAAATTAATGTATTATTAATTATTTATTAATTGGTTGTTACTAATTATTAATTGATTGTTAATTATGTTAATTGTGTCATTCTTTTAGGAGCGGGTTGTGGGTTTATAGGGGAGTAGCGTGGGAAGTAATTTAATTATAATTAATCAATTAATATTTTTTATAAAATATTTATTTAATGTTGTTTTATAGTGTTAATTGTGTGAATTAATTTATTAATAATTGTTTTTAATTTGCTTGTTAATTGTTATTAATTGAGTAATTAATTGTTAAATAATTATGTTAATTGTGTCGTGCTTTACGACATTGGTGGTGTCATTTATAGGGGAATATGGTGGGAGGTAAATTATTTTTAATTAATTAATTAATTGTTTGTTAATTAATGCTAATTAATTTGCTGGAGTGGGAATAGTAAATTATTCCCTCCGCTATCCAACACTTTCCCTACTGTTGCACTTGCTGGAGTGGGAATAGTAAATTATTCCCCTCAGCTATCCAACACTTTCCCTACTGTTGCACTTGCTGGAGTGGGAATAGTAATTTTTACCCCTCCGCTATCCAACTCTTTTCCTACTGTTGCACTCTCTGGAGTGGGAATAGTAATTTTATCCCCTCCGCTATCCAACACTTTCCCTACTGTTGCACTAGCTGGAGTGGGAATATTAATTTTATCAGTGTAAACCAAGGAGAGAGTGAGGAAGTGTTGGGGTGCGTCCCTATGCCCAGTTTTTGAACTAGTTAAACAATGTGGACGGACCCACTGTAAGGTAAACTTACAAAACTCACTGTTGCGGTAAGCTGTGTCAAAAAACCATTAGGTTTTCTTAAAAGACCCCTCACACACCAACCTAGTTGGTGTCATGCTTCATCATTGGGGTCCCAACCGGGTGGCCGAATGTCCCCCGGTTCTCCTGCGGGTTTTCATCTTGATAAAAGTTTGACTATAGATGAGACCCCTCCCGGGCCCCGAACCTCTGCCGAAAACTAAAGTCTAGTGTTTTTTATTTTAATTGAGTGTCCGTAAGTATACCGACACCATCAAGCACTACCACACACCTTAGCGCGTGTGTTGGTCAATTGTATTCACGTGGCGTGATTTTTGCCACTCACACTTCACTCACCCGGTCCTGACGAAAGCCCATTCAAATGTTTTTCCGGGGCTGAAACATGTAGACCAGAACTTGACAACCTAGGAGCAATTCCCTCCACTGGTTGCGCCATTTGTTTTTAACCATATCCTGGGCCGTCATTAATAAACATAACAGGCAAGGATTCCCAGAGATATTTTTAACTCACACTATTTCACACAAATACACCACACCCGCTCCGCTGTAATCAGGCGTTGTAGCACAACCGGGGGGCATTCGGCCACCCGGTTGGGACCCCAATGATGAAGCATGACACCAACTAGGTTGGTGTGTGAGGGGTCTTTTAAGAAAACCTAATGGTTTTTTGACACAGCTTACCGCAACAGTGAGTTTTGTAAGTTTACCTTACAGTGGGTCCGTCCACATTGTTTAACTAATAGTAATTTTATCCCCTTCGCTATCCAACACTTTCCCTACTGTTGCACTCTCTGGAGTGGGAATAGTAAATTTGATTCCCTATGCTATCCAACATTTTACCTACTGTTACAATTGCTGGAGTGGGAATAGTAAATTATTCTCCTCCCCTATCCAACACTTTCCCTACTGTTGCACCCCCTGGAGTGGGAATAGTAATTTTTTCCTTTACGCTATCCAACACTTTCCCTACTGTTGCTATCCCTGGAGTGGGAATAGTAACTTTTACCCCTATGCAATCCAACACTTTCCCTGCTGTTGCACTCCCTGGAGTGGGAATAGTAAATTATTCCCCTCCGCTATCCAAAAGTTTCCCTACTGTTGCACTTGCTGGAGTGGGAATAGTAAATTATTCCCCTTTGCTATCCAACACTTTACCGACTGTTGCACTTGCTGGAGTGGGAATAGTAATTGTTACCCCTACGCTATCCAACACTTTCCCTAATGTTGCTCTCGCTGGAGTGGGAATAGTAATTTTACCCCCTCCGCTATCCAACACTTTCCCTACTGTTGCACTCCCTGGAGTGGGAATAGTAAATTATTCCCCTCCGCTATCCAACACTTTCCCTACTGTTGTACTTGTTGGAGTGGGAATAGTAAATTATTCCCCTCCGCTATCCAACACTTTCCCTACTCTTGCACTCCCTAGAGTGGGAATAGTAATTTTTACTCCTTCGCTATCCAACACTTTCCCTACTGTTGCACTCGCTGGAGTGGGAATAGTAATTTTATCCCCTCCACTATCCAACACTTTCCCTGCTGTTGCACTCCCTGGAGTGGGAATAGTAATTTTTACCCCTACGCTATCCAACACTTTCCCTACTGTTGCTATCCCTGGAGTGGGAATAGTAATGTTTACCCCTATGCTATCCAACACTTTCCCTACTGTTGCACTCCCTGGAGTGGGTATAGTAAATTATTCCCCTCCGCTATCCAACACTTTCCCTACTGTTGTACTTGCTGGAGTGGGAATAGTAAATTATTCCCCTCCGCTATCCAACACTTTCCCTACTGTTTTACTTGCTGGAGTGGGAATAGTAAATTATTCCCCTCCGCTATCCAACACTTTCACTACTGTTGCACTCGGAGTGGGAATAGTAAATTATTCCCCTCCGCTATCCTACACTTTGTTGTATTCCTCTTAGGGTATCCATAAACGGGCTTTTAAGTATCATGTCCTTATATAGGCACAATTCGCCCTGCCCTTATATAGGCATAAAATCCCAGCCCTTATTTAGGCATTAAACCGTGCACTCCAAATACAGGCATGGTCTCTGACATCCGTCCACCCTAACGTCACAACGAGTTCATGAAGAACAGACCCTTAGGCTGCGGGAGTTTCCCTAGTCCAGGACTATTGATTTCTTCAAGGACTCATATATTATGCATGAACCATTATTCCTTAGGGGTTCATTCATGACGTCTTTCGCTGTCCAACACACGTCAATGCTAACATTCTTAGGTGCTCTCAGGTATAAATATACCTTCCATAGCCCCTGTAAACCAGAGGAGACCTCGACTTCAGAGGAGCCCGTTTCCCGGCCTGACGCACTGAGAAGACGCTGCCATTCCCTGCACGCAGAGAGCCCAGCTTCCAGCTTCCAGTGATCTGACTTCCCTTGCGGGGTGTTGGAGTTCGAGTCTGGCAAAGAGATTCCTACCTCTCTCATTCTTCAGGTATGGAGCTGACTAGAACCTAGAGGGACTCTTGGCATACTAGGCATACTAGACTTAACATACTCTTAGTATACCATAGTAAGGAATACTTCACCTACTTCTTCCCTCTTCCTACACCTAGGTTAGGTACATTGGGGTAGAATTAGCTTAGCAACGCATCGTATGAGTACTCGCATTTTTAGTCTGTGTTATTTATGTAACAGCATATGTACTAAAAGATAATGCTAACGCAGTATTATTTATTTCTACTGCTCACACTGTACATTATTTATCTTGCATACTGTCTTGTGATCGTAACAGCACATTTTACTTACACCAGAAACAAGACTGTTCAATAAATCCTTTATTGAAACGCCCGTCTATTTCTTTCTGTGTAACTTGGAGAAAACTAAGCATGCACGACTGAGCTGAGTGAAATAGTTATCTATTGTTTCCACGACTCTGGGACACGTTCTGATTCTAAAGGGAAACACAGTGGTCATGTTTTGCGGCTGCCAGAAACTACTCCCTTCTTGTTGTCAAGGAGTTTCTAGTGGCCTCTGAGCTAGCTGGCACAAGTAATTAAGTTTAATATACTCGATAGGGACATACCGACCTTAGTCCTATGTCAAACCTATAGGATATATTATTCCAATGCGCAGAGCCTATTAGGGAAATAGGAGCTACACTACATGGCGCCCAACGGTTTGGTTAGGCAGTTATTCAACGTTAGATACTGAGTAACTCAGCCGTGCTTTTTCTCTCAAGACCCCTACCCATATACTCCAAAAGACGTCTGGAGTGGGCAGGGTTAAGTATCCAACAAAGGCTACATAGGGAAGCACCCTATATATTAGCTGTTTGGTTTGCTCAACGTTGAAGGATACAGTGTTCCACAATATTGTGCACTTTATCTTTGTTTCCTTGAAACTTGTTTTTCATTTTGCAAAAAACAAAATGACTGAAGACGCCGGAGACGGTGTAACTGCGGCTGATCCAGCCCTAGCAGGAGTTTTTAACTTTACCGGTTTAAATGAAACCGAGGAGGGTGTTATAGACATCCCTCAAAACTTAAGAAGAGCCATCACTCTAAAACTTATAAAACATGGCCTACCACCAAGAGGCGGTAGAGCAGTTTTTGTGATAGAGAGCACATGAATCCTTTCAGACAGAGGTATTCTATTCATGGGTAATATTTCCTGAATCCAATTCAGTGACACACATGTTTCACTTCTACAAGGAAGATGAACCACCAGAGGAATACAGTCCTTTCGAGGATATAGAAATTCCATTAACATACCAGGAGCATCAGCTCTGGTTTAAAGGCGCCCTAAAACATCACAAAAACAATGCCAGGCTCGGTCCACTAGGTAGACCAGGAGCAACATGGCCGATTTTAGCCAGCTACACACCTCATCCTGACATTGAAGAGATGTCAGATGAGGAGTTACGTACTCAACTCACAGAGTTAATAAAAATTTACAGACAATTGGTCCAATATGTCATGCAGACTTTTACAGTCCGACCACCATTGACATATCCAAATCCAACTCCCCAAACAGGGGAATACACTAAAAATTACACCACAGACTCTATACGCAGTCATGGGTAAAATGCCCACAAAAAGTGAACAAATTCCATTTTGGATAGCTCAAAAAATTACTCAAATCGAAGCAGTATTTCCAAATACTAGCCCACATGAGAAACACAGAATCCTAACAATCAGTTTACCGATGGGGATCACACCACAACTGGAAGACTGCACCACTTGGGGCTCAGTCTTTGCTGCCATCTATACCAAAACACATGGTATTCCATCAATTGCGGTAATACCTGATGTCCTAAAACAAATTCAAAATAAATACGGGGCAGAGCCTGCTCTAAATTTAGGTATGAAATTACTGAAAAATTTCGACCAGGTCTCAACAATAATATTATCTAACATTAAAGGGGAGGCAGCAGCAGTGGCGATCCGCCAAAAATTGAGGGAATTCGATGTTACAGAACATCAAACTGAGCTACCCAGAATTATAGAACAATCTTATGCAGAATTAGGCAGAGATAGTTTGGGTGGAAGACCACTGAAACCAAAACTATCTGAAAGTCCTGAGAAGGACTCATAAAACAAACTCCTACATCTTCTAAAAAGAAGTGGGAGTCTACTAAACAAAAATCAAACGAGAAATGTTCCCAAGCCCGAGGTAGGTCTCCTCAAAAGGAGCCCTCTGAAAGGAGGTATAACCTCAGGAATAGGGATAATTTGAGAAAACCTGATAGGTATCAAGATACTGATACACGTTCCTCTCGTCCCTTTCAGATCTCATCACAGACTTCGGAAAGAAGAGGACGATCAGAACACAAAGAAGAACGCGTGAAATCGAAAGACGACAAACACGCTTCAAAAACAAAAACAAATCCTCAATTCTCCAAAAAGAAGGTAGCAGGTTTGAAGATCAGACATGCCGAGAATACTGAGAACACAACTCAAGAACGGAGAATGGGCTCAGACCATGCTGGACAGTGCAGCAGAAGTCACAATAGTTCGCCAGACCGTGAAGGAACTTCTGGAGATAGTGGACTTGAATGAGTACATTACAGTCGAGACTGTAGACACCAGGGTTAGTACTCCACAAAAGTTATATGAAATAACACTCCGGATGGAGGGAGACAAACCTAGACAGGTGAAAGCACTTTTTTGGGAAAGACTATCAAGGGGCTATGACATACTTCTAGCAGAAAAGGACTGGCCACCACAATTTGTCAGGGAGTGCCCACACGGCGAGGACATAATTATGCCTGCCTTCTCCAACCATATTCCTATACATCAAAAATATACATATGCCAGGAAATGGGCAGTGGCCCAGGCCCCAGCATTATATAAAAATCATGTAGGATGGGATGAGGACTCACCTCACCATAAAATACATCTGAAACATGAACCAACTGCACAAAGGCAGTACCCAATAAAGCAAGAAGCTAAAAACAGGTCAGGGAGATCTTAGATCAACTTGAATACCAAGGGGTGATTGAAACATGCACCTCCTCAATGAACAATCCTTTGTTTCCTGTCTCCAAACCAGACAATACATATCGTCTAGTTTTGGATTACAGACACCTAAACACTTGTTCTAAAACTTTTGCAGTGCAAAATGCACATAGCACAGCATTAATGAATAACATTGTGCGTAAAAAATATAAAACAACATTAGACATCTCAAATGGTTTCTTTTGTCAAAACATAGCACCTGAAAGCAGGTACTTAACAGCATTCTCCATAATGGGGACCCAGCGTCACTTTTGTCGACTCCCACAAGGGTTCAAAAATAGCCCAGGTTTATTCTCAGCGAGGGTAACGGAGTTACTACAAATTTATGACAATGAGGCATTGTCCTATGTCGATGACATATATCTGACAGACGATGACCTGGACAAACACTTGAACAGTGTGAGCACCATTATACTGGGTTTCGCCTCTGAGGGCTACAAGTTCAACTTTAAAAAGTCCCGAATTGCCCATCTCAATGTCCTATTTCTAGGATATGAGCTTTCAAGTGAAGGCAAGAGCTTGGCAGCTAACTTTCTAGAAAAGTGTGCGCTGCTCCAACCTCCAAAAACGCAAAAAAACTTACAATCCATCCTGGGTTTCCTAAATTTTGGAAGAACTTACATACTAAATTATGCAGAAAGGGTTAAACCTCTCTACGCATTAATCAAACCTGATTTTTCAATCAAAAACTGGACACAGGAACACACAGAAATCTTGCGTTCACTCCAGGCTAACATGTTAGCAACAAAACACTTACAAACACGTGTAAGTCAACGAAATTTGGTGATCCGAATAATTTCGGGTCAATGTGGATTCACCTACTTAACCTTCAATGAGGGTGACAAAATACCAATCGCATACAAATCCTATTTGTACACACAAGCGGAAATGCGCTTCAGTTCAACTGAAAAAATTCTGACAGCAGTTCAAACCGCTGTAGCAAAAGAAAGAGCCTTAGCCCAAGGGAAACGCATTATTGTCGTAACCCCAGTACCTGCTTTAGAAGCGGTCACAAAGCAAGCATTCCAAATGCTAAAGCATTACATCCAAGATGGATACAATGGGTTAATTCTCTTGCTGCAACAGATGTTGAATATGTTTTTGATCCAGATTTAAAAACACAAGCATTCCTACAATATGAACAAGAATGTCCTCTGCCTACTGAAATTCTGCCTCTTGATCAGTACGAATTTATAATTTACACTGACGGATCCGCACAACCCGCAATAGGGGGTAAGCAAGCTTACAGTGCAGCGTGTGCAATCGTTAAAGGTCGCATGCGAGATGGCATCTTCAGACCTATGGTCACAAAAACACAATCTCTAGGGGATTGTACAGCTCAGCGAGCTGAACTACAAGCATTCAAACTGGCACTTGAAAGTACAGATCGAGAATTCCCCACACTAATAGTGTGCGATTCGTTTTACTGTGTTCAGTCGTATAATGAATATATACAAAACTGGCTTGAAAATGGTTTCAAAGATGCGAAAGGTGGCACAATAAAGCACAAATTGCTTTGGGAACAAGTAGTTCAGTTGAAAAACGAACTACCAAAGGCTCACGTGATACACACACTGAGTCATCAACGTGATGGCGTTCACGTTGCAGGGAATTAATTGGCTGACGAAGCCGCAAAGGGGGCTGTGCAAACGGCTTCCGTAGCTGTGATCACTCGTTCAAAAACAAAAATAGACGGTGAGATAATGTTGGCTGTCAATGCATCAAGCAAAGGCAGCAGTGCAGCGTTACCAAGAAAGTTTCCACTCAAGTACTCTTATGTAATTGATGCGAACAACGTTCCTTTTTCTCGAATCCCTGGAGTGGGGGATAGGGTAATACCAAACATGGAACGTAGAGCAGCCTTGATTTATGAAACGCATTTGGAGGAGGGTCTGTCACATCAAGGGATCTCTAAAACAATTTTGACATTAAAAGAGATGTACTGGTGGCCTGGGATGAATACAGAAATTCACATATTCATCAACAACTGCTTAGACTGTAAATTACAGCGAGAGAGCCACCAGACACCATGCTGCGAATGCGGCAGCCCAGTACAGACACCATTGTTAGACAGCATTAGACTATCTACGCGCCTGCGTCCTACTGGACAAAGGCATTCCCGCAAATACTGAATCGAGGTTCCTATGGTTATGGCCTCAGCGCTCGGCTGACGCTCGAACTGTTATAAAAGATTTGCGAGTCTTTATCGGCACATACGCAATAGGCACGCTACATTCTGACCAGGGTCCTGCGTTTAGCTCTAGGGCTTACAAAGAAACCATGGCCAGTCTGGGCGTTGCATTGCGGTACTCCTCTCCATTCCATCCTGAGGGAAATTCGGTTGTGGAAAGGAAAAACTGGGACATAAAGCAGTCTATAACAGCTAGGGTATTAGGTTCGGGTGATGGGTGGGTCAAACACCTTAGTGGCGTACAGCGCGCAATGAACAACCTGCCAAGAAGTTCTCTAGGGGGGGTCACTCCATATGAGATCCTATTTGGGACAATAATGTGGGTACCAGACCTAGAACACGTAGGCACAGTGGTGGAAAATAAACCCTTTGATATCAAAGATCGTTTGGCTGTTTTACAGGACTTAAACAAATTAAGAACGAAACAAAGCAACGTATTCCTACAGTCAAACACCACTGGGGATCAACCGGCTGTCCCAGCAAGGCCTGTCTGGATTCCACAAGTTGGGGATCTAGTCAGAGAAAAAATTGCGGTCAAAAAGGAATTTGGACCTTCTTACAGACAACCAGTACCTGTCCTAGCAGTTCAAGGAACAAGAACAGTACTTCTGCCGCCCCTTGCTGGAAGAAAGGAGAAAAGATTTGTGTCCATCGACCTGATCAAACCACAGTATGTGGCCAATACTAAACAGTAGGCCTCGTGGACTCCGACCTAGTAGCAGACACACTCCTCTCGCTACTATCCAAGAGGTTCAGACTGAAAGACTGATAACAATCGAGAATTCAGCTGTAACAGACGGAGGACTATGCAACAACGCTATGGAACTCATCCCTCTTGAACACCAAGTAACAGTTCGTCCAAATACACCTGTCTATACCAACGTGGCAAGTGATGAACTGGTTCCAGTGATTTCTACGAATCCTGTTGCAATTCCAACAATTGACAGAACTGCTTCTGGCTACTTCATTAACTTTGATACGTTCTCAGAAGATCCGAGTGAACCTGAAACGACGCCAGTGTCATTGAAATTCAAGCAGCAAGTACAAGACTTTCTTCACTTTCTGAAAAAGACTTATTTGGTTTCTCCATGGATTGAACTCTGGATTACATCTGGACTTTTTGTTTTCCTGCTCTGGCTAGCTTTGGCAACAACTGTAAGCATGCTTATAAGTGGCAGATACATCCATGTGAACACTGAAGGAAAAGACGTAAACGTACTTTTGAAACCTCATAAATCTTCCCATCGTGAAGCAAGAGACTTATCATCAGTGAACATCACAGCTGTTCCTATACTTGATGGTATAGTGTGGGACAAAACAGATTATGATATCTTCGGCCCGAATGAACAATTGAACATTCCACATTTGTTTAAAATTTCACTAAGTGATCTAATTACGTCCAGTACCTATTCTGATGATTGGGACTTTGAGACTGTGACTGACATAATGTTTGACCTAGAAAAATCTGCTGCATTTTCTAAACATGAATATTTAGAGGGTTCATCAGACTATGAACAAATGTATTGTTATAACCACTATGGTCATCATTATTTGCATAAATCTGCATATCCAAGAAATGTGTTTATGTTTAACCAATGGGAACATTGTCCTACACCACCTAAAGGTAGTTCAAAAACATTTGCTAGTAAGTTTCCATATTTTTCAGGATACAATACATCTGAACCAGAAATGTTTTACTATAAAAATGTAAACAAGACAGGACTGAAAATTATGTTAACAAATCCAAAACAGATTTATTCTGCATTTTTTAATGCCCAACTGTTTAGACAGGGTTTCGACTTTTGGAAAGACACAATTGACACAAAAACTGTGTGGGGTACTAAAGATTGGCAAGTGCAGGGGATAGAAGCTTTATTTAGAGCCTGCATCATCCCAGAACAAATAATGTTTTTGAATGAAACTGTCCAACAAACATCTTGTCTTGGATTAGCCAAGATAAAAGAGATGAACACACCTTCTGTACCAACACCTGCCAGTGAAAATAAGACAAAGGCAGTGGTGACAGTTGACAATATACTACAACTCAACAGATCTAATCCTGATTGGAAAAAATGGTTGATCTGGCCCACAGACACGAATAACTGTCAGGAAAGATTCCTGAATAAAACTCAGGGCTTTACTATTCATAGGCCAGACCCAAGATACGTCCAAAGACAACATCCGGGGGTAGTAACAACATACAGTGTAGGTAAATTATGCCTCGATTGGCTGCATAAGTCTACACTACAGGATGTGAAACAACACTTAACCTTACTTAAAAAGGACGCAGATCTTAGGGATTTCTTGCTTGGACCAAGAAAACCGCTTCAAAAACGTTTCATATATGCCGGCATTTATGCTGCTTATAATGAAGCTTGGAAGGTATCACAGATAGAGGCCGCAGAACGAATACGTGAACTTGATCGTATTAATTTAGAGAAAACACTCTCTGTGGTCGACAATGGGTTAACAACTTTGTCCTCCAGAATATATTCATTGGATGGCATTGTATCCTCTGCTATCGACATACTAGAACAAGATTTGGCGATGTTACAACAAGGCCAATCTCAATTACGTTCTATTATGTTATTAAGCTGGACGCTGCAATCTTTGCGAGCGGGCTATGTGCCTTGGCGTTTCATCAACACAACGGCTCTGTTTGCAGAATACAATCTCACTGATAAACAGATCGAACTGGCACAAAGAGGAGCAAAGTATACAGTGCTGAGCATTGAAAAATTGGAAAAGTTACCATTCACTGTGGCAGAAAAACCAGCTACAGAATGGCTTATTCATGGCAAAATAACATTACCTGTGGGTACTTTTCAGTTTCAGTATTGCCTCAGACAAATGCAAGCAGGCAAATATGAAAGGTTGGGTAAGGAATACATTAAGACATCGTGGGATTTACCGTATACATATAGATGTTGGAGTGGGGATCGTGAAGTGTTTTTGAGCGGTTCAAACTGTAAACTTGCACTGAGTGGTTCACTTATATGTCAAGACATTTCCTTGCATGGGGCTTGTAATGGTTCAGTGGAAAATTTGTCTTGCCATCAGCAGGGTACTCCAGCTGCTGTGATTAATCCGACGTTTGGACAACTTTCTAATGGGAGTTACCTCATGTTGAATGATCAGAGCTGCTGCGGAATGCTGCCAGGCATCCCATATCTAGTAACAGTCAACTCCAGGGTCACTTGCTGTATGCAAGTATTGTTTCCCCCAATAGACACAGTCAGGGAGTCGCCTCTATGGCCTTCGCTGAACGTCTCTTTTATAAGATTTGATACTCTAAGCAGAATGAAAACCATGCTTTTACAGCAAACAGTGCCTTTGACCTCGGCCAAAGAAACCTATGATCTACAAGTTGCAAGGACTTCGGCTGAGATACAGACTTTAATACGTACAAACTGCCCTATACATTTCGTGGAAATGATATCATGTGTCTTTAACATGTCTGATACAACCGGAATTGTACATGTATTTAAGAGCATCTGCTCAGGTCTGTTAGCACCTTTCCAGGCAATACTCGGAATCATCCCGAACTTTGCACATTCGATGTTTGGTGGCATACCATTAATTCTAGCACTTGTTGCCGGAATTCTATTTCTCTTCCTGCTATTGCGCTATGGCCAGCCTATTCGCGGACATCACTCCAAGCGAAATGGAGAAAGCTCTCCTTGAACGAAAGTGCAGTGAGCAAATAGTAAAGCTTTTTGGCATGACTTGTCTACGGGACCTTAATACAACTTGGTTCCTGTCATTCAGACCAATCTGGCAAGATTGCATCTTACCTGTTCTACGATGCCTGCTATGCGGTGAAGAATGCGTGATGGACACATGTCTAACATTTCCATCAACAACGCCAACGGATGTCGATACTCTGCTGGACCCGATAACGGCCCATGCTCTGTGTTGTCCCCAGAGGCTTCCTATCCTGATGTCAGCATTCATTGAGATCTCACAGACGCTTCCGGCTGCTGCTGAGGTACGAGAAAGATCTACAGGCACACAGGTAACAACGGACGTGAACATTGCAGCGGCAACCTATGCTGGAAGCAATGCTTCCCATCTCTGTGCAATTAATCTACTACACCAGGTGTTCCAACTGACACCAACAACAGTGGATGATGTTTTGTCTATTGAAATAGATGATCTCATGTTTACACCAGACCCGTGAACTAACTCTGATTCAGCATACTGTGTTCCAGAGATGCAGTGACAATTTGGCCTTCATTTTTTAAACATGTTGGAACTCTACCAAAATTGAACTTTTTCCCCATTTTTTTGAACGAAAATGGCACATCAATCTGCTTAAAGTAGAACTAGCCTTACAATACAGACTTCAAGGTACTTCCACGGACACTTAGTAATCTTGTGTGTCTAAAACAGTTCATTAATTTTTCTGACATGAAATGACTTTGATTTTTGAGAAACTTATTGATCATTTTTTGTCACATGTAAATATTACTGCTTATTTCATTCCAATTGCATTTATTTTTCGAACTTTATGCCTGTAATGAAAAGCAATGCTTCAAATGTACAGTACCTTTTGCATTCTAATAAGTTTTTTAAATGCCTTTTTTAAACGGTTTTATGAAAAATTTTAGAAATATGCGGTACTCCATTTTAATGTTTAGCATTTTAAATGTTTAGCATTTTAGTATTATCGTACACACGAAAGAGGAGTGGGTGTTGTATTCCTCTTAGGGTATCCATAAACGGGCTTTCCAGTATCATGTCCTTATATAGGCACAATTTGCCCTGCCCTTATATAGGCATAAAATCCCAGCCCTTATTTAGGCATTAAACCGTGCACTCCAAATACAGGCATGGTCTCTGACATCCGTCCACCCTAACGTCACAACGAGTTCATGAAGAACAGACCCTTAGGCTGCGGGAGTTTCCCTAGTCCAGGACTATTGATTTCTTCAAGGACTCATATATTATGCATGAACCATTATTCCTTAGGGGGTTCATTCATGACGTCTTTCGCTGTCCAACTCACGTCAATACTAACATTCTTAGGTGCTCTCAGGTATAAATATACCTTCCCTAGCCCCACGTAAACCAGAGGAGACCTCGACTTCAGAGGAGCCCGTTTCCCGGCCTGACGCACTGAGAAGATGCTGCCATTCCCTGCACGCAGAGAGCCCAGCTTCCAGGTTCCAGTGATCTGACTTCCCTTGCGGGGTGTTGGAGTTTGAGTCTGGCAAAGAGATTCCTACCTCTCTCATTCTTCAGGTATGGAGCTGACTAGAACCTAGAGGGACTCTTGGCATACTAGGCATACTAGATTTAACATACTCTTAGTATACCATAGTAAGGAATACTTCACCTACTTCTTCCCTCTTCCTACACCTAGGTTAGGTTAGGTACATTGGTGTAGAATTAGCTTAGCAACGCATCGTATGAGTACTCGCATTTTTAGTCTGTGTTATTTATGTAACAGCATATGTACTAAAAGATAATGCTAACGCAGTATTATTTATTTCTACTGCTCACACTGTACATTATTTATCTCGCATACTGTCTTGTGATCGTAACAGCACATTTAACTTACACCAGAAACAAGACTGTTCAATAAATCCTTTATTGAAACACCCGTCTATTTCTTTCTGTGTAACTTGGAGAAAACTAAGCATACACGACTGAGCTGAGTGAAATAGTTATCTATTGTTTCCACGACTCTGGGACACGTTCTGATTCTAAAGGGAAACACAGTGGTCATGTCTTGCGGCTGCCAGAAACTACTCCCTTCTTGTTGTCAAGGAGTTTCTAGTGGCCTCTGAGCTAGCTGGCACAAGTAATTAAGTTTAATATACTCGATAGGGACATACCGACCTTAGTCCTATGTCAAACCTATAGGATATATTATTCCAATGCGCAGAGCCTATTAGGGAAATAGGAGCTACACTACAACTTTACCTACTGTTGCACTCCTTGGAGTGGGAATAGTAATTTTATCCCCTTTGCTATGCAACATTTTCTCTACTGTTGCAGTTAATGTAGTGTAAAATGTGGTTTTAAAAAAAATAATAATAATAATATTTTAATTTATTATATATATATTTTATTATTATTTTTATGTTACAGGTGTATGTATATATATATGCATTTATAATTTTTAATATGTTTCTAACATGTTATAATTTATTAAAATAATTATTTATTAATATTAAGTAAATATATATATGTATGTTTAATTTGTTTTTAAATTATATTTATTACTTATAATTGTAAAAAAAAAAAAATTCTAACTATGTTTTTTTAATTATATGTATTATTTAATTTATTTTACATTATCTTTTAAACATTTTTAAAAAACGATATCTTTAACAACGATATTTTTAACAACGATATTTTTTCTCTCGATATTTTTGTACTTACCATTATGTAGATAGGAGGTCGATATTTTAGACAACGATATTTTTGTCACGATATTTTTGTAGGTCGACATTTCTGTTGTCGATATTGTGTCAGTGATCCGTGAGATGTAGACGGACAGGAAGTTGTAGTGCTGGCCCTCCAGCCGACCCTATAGCCCCACATACCTCCCCTGAGGGTCTACGTGGGACGCAGACACCACCAACAGGGATCCCCTATAGCAAAATGGCCATCCCCAGGAGCCCAATATAGCAAAATGGACAGCCCCAGGATCCCCGGGAGAACCCAGCATGATAACTCCTGTCGTAACCAAAGCAACTCAAGAAAGGAATGTGTGTGCCCAGTATGGGAGTCTCCTGAAGCATGAGGACCACCAGCTGGCATTGCCGGACATAACGAAGGACAGCAGACCTCTTAATGCGATCCAGCAGTCCATTGACATTCTAAGATAATACCCTAGCCACCATCATCAAGATGGAAATGCAGTCAGGCCAGTACCAGGAGTGGTGACATCAGAGGGCCCCATGGGGCAAAATCCCAAGGAGGTCAGCAATGTTAGAGACAGGAGCCTCACATGGCCTAGAGTGCCAAAGACTGACTAAGAATTGTGCAGTCAAACTTTTAGGAACAAAAAGGACACCGAAAACCCCCAACTCCCTCCCACGCCATACTTCTACCCTGGAAGCATCTGTTGCCCTAACCCTACACATAACGCTAACAGTCAGTCAGACGGCTAATCGCCTTTACAGCCCTGGAGGTCCTCCATAACAATAGGATCCTGTTGCCTGGCAGCAATCAAAAATACAGTCCCACAAGAGACCTGCAACGAAAAGCAACAAAATAAAACAGGATGAACCAATCCAGGAGCTCAGGAAAGCCCCTCATACACATACACATCCCCCATTTACCCCCCCTGCATCAGTGGAAGTCTAGATCGAGTCCAAGCCCCTACATGGGCTCACAGAGGAACACCAGAGACATCATCATCTCTGAATCCAGAAGATCTGGTGTGCCCATCAAGGCGATGTCTGGGGCAATGCCCACCGGTTTCACACTCCCTGTGTCTGAACCAGAGTAGTCCCACGATCCACGGGGGCATGAGCGAGTCCTCGGGGAGTGAGCACGTTTCCTTCGGGCTGACCTGGGGGGAGACGAAGGACTCCCCCCGCCACAGAGCTAGATACCACGGTCTGTCCGGTTACCGAAGCTCCCACTTCAAAGCCTGTTCCCAGGTATTGAAGAAATAGGTGTCTGAGTTGAAGATAACCTTTAGCCGTGCCGGTAAGAGGAGCATGTATTGCAAGATGAGGGCTTGGAGTTTCTGTTTGATCTCCACAAAAGAGTGCCGGTGCTGCTGGACCACCCGGGTATAGTCAGAAAAGATCATAATCCTCTCGTTTTGAAAGTGAAGATCTGGGTGCGTCTGCACCTCTCGATGGACAGTATCTCTGCCCCAATAATTAAGAAGACACGCAATGAGCAGGTTGGTCGGGCCCCAAGAGGGGGTTGGCGGGCCAGGGACCTAACTGCCCTCTCCACGACTAACCAGGGTGAGAGCTTTTGGGACGGGACCCAAGAACGCAACCACTTTTCTAGAAACCACTTCACATCAGTGGTCTCTGTGCTCTCCAGGAATCCACCAAACTGGACACTGTTCCTCTGGAAGCGATTTTCGGAATCTTCAGCCCCGTTCACGAGAACTGCTGTTGTCGAAAGCAGTTTGGAGACCTAGAGTTTAAGGATGGCCACCTCATCTTTGGTTGGAATTTGGCTGCAGCGAAAGAGGACGGATGCGATGATTGCATGATGCCAAATTTAGAAACACCGTCCGATAACTGGAAAGCTGTTCAGCTTCTAGATTGATCGTATTTTGAATTCAAATCGAGTACCTCACTTCAAAATTGGAGATTTGTATCATCCAAATAAAGCCCAGACTGACCAGCTGGACGTTCTTTATCAATACTTCTATCTACGAGCACTAAAGTATTAATGGTGTCGTAGCAGCAAGTAGATAGGATATGATACAGAAAATTGATGTTTTTATTCATTAGGAGGAATTATATGTTTTTACTTGTCCTGAGGAAGGTGACTGTAACCCTGTAGCCCACTGAAACACGTCAACACTCATTGTTGTTAAATTTGTGGAACCGAGTGTTGTATATTGAAGAAATTCTTAATACTATGCACTGTGTGTTGATTCCTACAAATTAACCTTTGTCAATGACATATGTATATGTCTTTATGTGTTTGTTTCCCCCATTTGTGATAAAAGTTGTTTTTATTTGTTTTTAACTGATTTTAATGGATGTATTTCACAATGACGTATGAATTATTCAATATTAAATTTTGATAAAAGTAATGAACATTAATTGTTGTGTGGGTCACATTAATGACTGGCTTAGAGATCAGTATGACTGATGTATGAGGTATGATCTCCAAGAGAATTTTCTTTTGATAATTGAATCACCTCATCTTCCACCATGGGCACCCTGGTCTGAATATGGCACATTACAATGCGATCTAATACATTGCGTGCCATTACAACGCGGTCGTTACAACGACCGCGTTGTTAGTACGTGATGTATTACATAGCAAGTCTTTACAACAACTTCCACTAGGGGCGCGCCGGACTTAGGAATAGTATTATTTACTATTCCTACTCCAGTGTGCGCAACAGTAGGGAAGGTGTTGGAAATGTATTTCCAATACCTCAGCGCCCCCTAGTGGAATTCGTTGTAAAGACTTGCGATGTCATTACATCGCGTACTAACAACGCGGTAGTTGTAACGACCGCGTTGTAAAGGTATCGCGGTGTAATGACCGCGTTGTAAAGGTGATTTCCCCCCTGGTCTTCGCCTCTGTTACACGGCCGGCAAGATTATGGAGGTCCTGGCAGAATAACGAAACATTGGCACACACCTCACCCATCTTAGTCTCAACTGCCTCTCTCGCGTCTTGAATTGCCTCAAGGATTGTGGCAGGTTCTGAGTGTGTGTGAGGCGGGTGCGGTCGCTTGGCCCACCAATGGCCCCAGATGCGCCATACACCAGCTTGGTAAACTGGTCAGTCCTCGTTTAAGCCGGGGCAGTGGGGGGCAGTCTGTCCTGACCCATCTTCCTACCGAGATGTACTTTTTTCTTAGACAACTCTATATAACCTCGAGTTTCATTTGGACAGACGTGACAATACCCTATGGACCGATTAGACCGGGTCCTTTTTGATAGAGTGTGTGATTTATGTTTCATGTGTGTTGAGTCTGTGTTTAATGTCTTTTTCCTCTGATCAATAGCGGGACACATCACCATCAAACTGCACTACGAATTAACGATAAGGAGTAAATGTTCACTCATTTCACTTCCTTTTAGGTCACTACCGTATCACGATGGATGGTGCTTTTTCGTCTCGCCTTTTAACATATATGTGTGATGCCGTTTTTTCTTCCAGATAACGATGACAGATACCTATTTAGGTATTGTATATGTGCATTAAGTATTCGCATGCACTGTTCATTTATTCTCACCAACACAATTTTATAGAGAGGATTAGGTTAAAACACATCACATACTAAGTGAGTGTAGAAGGGATCTGTTAAGTCCTGAAGAAGAAGCCAGGGGGGCTTCGAAACATGTTGACTTTGGAGGCATAGCTCATTGAGGCAAATACACCTCCGTCCCCACTTTTTAACAATACCAGCTCAAAGGTATATTAAAAATGTATTTTCTAAACCGCCGAGCCAGGTATTTTTTAACCTCACTTTTCTATTCACCCCTGACCCTTCCACTCACATTCCTACACGACACAGTCTTTTCATGACAACAGTGCTCCCGCGTAACCGTAGGTTGTAGCACGCCCCGTCCCGTAGAGGGGCGGGAAGACCCCCATGATGAAGCATGACACCAAGGGCCCTTTTGGTGTGTGAGGGGTATTTAAAAACACTGTGGGGTCGATTCCGATTCGGGCCGGAAATTTCTCCGACCGAGCCGGACCCGGAGAGATTTCCGACCGAATCGGACCTGTGCAGTCCGACCGAACGAGTACGATGCGTCCGTATGTTATCGGACTCGAGTCGGTCGGACTCCCATTGAAGTCAATGGGAGCCGGTCGTACAACGCGTACGCAGGCTCCCATTGACTCAATGGGTGCGAGTCGGACAAGGGCGCCCCCTACAGCGGGTACGCGGCGAAGCGATTCGCGCCGTACACGCACAGGTAGGGGGGACCCATGGGTCCCCCCTGTGTGCGACTCGCGCGGCTACGCGTACAGGGGGTCCGACACGGACCCCCAAAGTACGGCTCCGACAGCTCTTACGAGCCGGAGTGCGCGGCTCGGTCGGACTGCTCGCGGCGCGCATCGTACTTACCCGGCCGGGAAACGTCTCCATTGCGCGGTGCGAGTCGAGTCCGAGCGAGTCGGTCGGAGCGGTTCGAGCCGGGAGCGAGTCGGTCGGAGCGGTCGGGACGCCCGGACGAGTCGGTCGGCGATTTCGCATCGTACTCGCTCGGCCGGACCCGCGTACGGTTCGGTCGGGAAACAGGGCTCCGAATCGGATCCGGTAAAGCCGAATCCGATTCGGAGCCCTACCGGCCGAGATCGGAATCGGCCCCTGTGTGTTTTTCCCACCATTGTAGGAAACATACTTAATCTGGGAGGACATGGTATTTGAAACTATCTGAGGGTGGATCTTTGTGGCTAAATGATTATTGACTTAAGGAGGACGTATCCACCTCCACTGCTTGTGATAAGCAGTACCTCTTTGCTCCCCCGTTTTGTTCTTTTTGATTTATAGACAGCGTACAGCTGTGGGAGTTTTTTGTTTCTTTCAGGAATTCCTGGTTGGTTACCCCAATTGGAGTACCATTAGTTGTATTAGTTTAGTGGAATTTTGATATTTCACAGACACACCACTGATCGTTTACACACACACTCACCATCCACCATACACACTACTGACAACAACATCTTGACATGATGGAGAATACTGGTCTAACCTTCGCTGAGGAGGAGGTGGATAGAATTCTAGCAGCCATCAACCCATTTGAAGGATTGAGCAGCACTGATCCTGGCCCTAACAACGCAGACTGGGACGAGTTGGCCAACCTTAGGAGAACACAGATTAAAACAGCTCTACATGGCCTACTAATGACTGAGTACCTAAGGGCCAATGCGGCCCCACAGGGTTTAATTGTCCGCAACGAACCATACATTTTTCAACAAGACAAGGTGTTCAAACGTGACTGGTCGCTAATATCGTGGCATTGCACTCGTGATTGGCTGGTCCTAATAATCAAAACAGCCACTAGACTCACCCAAGAGCTGAAAATCGAGATCCAGCAATTGGAGGTACAACTTAAGACCTACATACCCCCTAATGTTTTAAAGAAACGCCTGGAGGAACTGAATCAAGAAATAACTGATTATGAAATGACATTAAAGCAGAGTAAGTTCAACAAACTGAAAAAAGATACCTTACGCTTTAGTCATGAGCGGGTATACCCGTATATACGGGATGATTATATACAAAAGAACCAAGATCAGAGTTCCGATGGCGAATCCTCACACACAGGATCTGACAACTCTAACTCCAGTAAAGGGAGTGGCCGGCGCAACAACCGAGGAGGAGGTAACCAATATCAGCGACCATATAACCCAAGAAGGAGAGGATGGGGTAATTACCAAGGACCACCGACGTTCCCACCGTACCCTTACGGTCCACCACCCATGGGGGGCCCATATCATCACTGGATACCCCCTCCACAGGATTATGACTACAACTATTATGGTCCGCCGCCTTTTTTAGTATCACGCCAGGGCCCACAGAGAGGCAGGAACCGGAGAGGCAACAATGTCCATTGGTCCACCGCGGACGACGAGACACCACGGGTCTCTACAAGGAGCATGACCGGCGCAACGAGTGCCCAACCGTCAACCAGCAAGAGGTCAATTTAGTGGTGAATCTCACAGATTACCAACTAACATCGACACAAGGTCGAGTCCTAGAGAGAGGACTGGGATTCGTACCCACGAACCGGATGGACAAATTCAAAACATGTGCGGAGATGAAAGAATTCATCCGCAAACTGAAATTGAAGGCTTTCTTTAAAGATAAAGAGAAACCAGAGGGAGAAGACAAGGACACAGGCCTACGGGTAAAATCGACCTTTGTTCCCCCGGATTCTACACTACCTGTGGAATTACTAGCATTTGAAAAGGCTGTGATGGAGGAAATGCAGAATATGTCTGTATCGAGTAATACCACCTTCCAGAATACCTCAAAGGAAGAGAAAGAAGCGATACGTCAACTATCACTCAATGCGGACATTATCATAAAACCGGCGGACAAAGGCGGGGCCATCGTTATACAGACGGCCACCGCCTATAATAATGAATGCAGGAAACTCCTCGATGACCACAGGAACTACGAGATCATCCGCGCCAATCCCACGGAATCCATTAGAATTCAGATAGCCACCATGGTAGAGGAGGCGGGGGCCCACAATTGGATATCTAAAAAAGAGGCGGAATTCCTTACAAAGAAATCACCTAGGGTACCATACTTCTACACTATACCCAAGATTCACAAGAATCTTGGGCAACCACCAGGGCGCCCAATTGTTTCGGGATTAGACTCCATTTTGGAACCTTTGTCAAAATTCGCAGACGCGTTTCTCCGCCCTATGGTCCAAGCAACAGATACCTACCTGAACGATACCAAGGAGGTACTACAACTACTCAAAGATATTGAGTTTGACCCTGATAAGAACCTCCTCATAGGACTCGATGTGGAGAGCCTTTATATGAGCCTCCCCCATGATGAGACATTGTCCATTATTGAGGAAGTATTGTTCTCCACTGAATGGGAATACCAAACACCACGAAATGTGGTAATGGAGTGCGTTTCACTAGCACTCATGAGAAACTACTTCATGTACGAGGATACCTACTATCTACAGAAGCACGGGACCAGCATGGGGAGCACTTTTGCTCCCAGTTTAGCTGGTCTCTACGTGCATCACCTTGAGTCCAAGAAAATTTTGAACACCAACAACCCCTTCTATCGGAATATAAGGATTTGGAAACGATATATTGATGATATACTAGTGATTTGGGAAGGGGACATTGCATCCACCGAAGCTTTTGTGACATGGCTGAATGAACAGAACAACTTTCTGAAATTTACCAATACCACCTCAAGAAACAACTTGGTATTTCTGGATCTCAACATTTATCCAGATGAGGGGATTTTGAAAACTACAACACACTTCAAACCGACAGCAAAGAACTGTCTACTGCTGTATAATAGCTTCCATCCCCGCCATCTGAGAGAGAATCTTCCCTACGGACAATTTCTCCGCCTACGGAGGAATTGTACGGAATTACGTGATTACAGGAGTCAGGCATCTGACCTACAAACAAAACTCTTAAAACGTAATTACCCTAAAAAGGTTGTTGATAAAGCTATGAAGAGGGCTAGAAACAACAATAGGGAGTCACTGTTGGAGGACAGGGTGGCAGTCAAACAGGAGGAACGACCTATCTGTGTCACCACTTTCAACACCCATTCAAATCAGATCGCCAAGATTGTTAATAAACACTGGAGACTCCTTAACAGTTGTCGACTGAACTTCCCAAAACCTATGTTTGCCCACAAAAGGGGGAGGAACCTGAAGGACATGCTTGTCCATACCAGACCAAGGGAACCTGCACCGATAAGATTGATGGGCCCACTATTGTCACCAGTACTGGGTCATCATCCATGTGGCAATTGCAGCACATGCCACCTGACCTGCAAGAGTAGGTTTTTGAAATTCAGGAATGAAAGCGAATGGGAGCAAAGAGGCTTCACGAATTGCAACAGCAAGAACATTGTTTATATGATCACCTGCCCATGTGGCCTGGAATACATAGGAATGACCACGAGACCTATTAAAGTTTGCATTGGGGAGCATAGGAGCAACATTCGTTGCAAAAAGAGCACAACTAAGATGTCGACCCACTACCTAACCCACGTGCACGGAATGGGAGACTTGAAGTGGACCGTGATTGAACAACTAAATAGCGAGAATGGCTTATTTGAGAAAGAACAACGTTGGGTGTTCCGTCTTGGAACACACATCGACGGGCTGAATGATGAAATACCATGGAATCAGCTCACGTAAGAAGTGCCCTTAATCTGGAATATACGTTATCTTCACTCCTAGAACAGGACCCATGTGCCTACCAACCCATCAAGGCTCGCGATAGACATTACCATGGTCTTTATTGACCATGTAGGTTCTCTAGTACTTATGGAGGTATGTACACACCGCTCTCCCGTTTTTTGTGAGGGGGGCCCTCTGACACCTACTTTTTACCTAAAACCCCCCTTTTTTGAACCCCCAGTTTCTGTTTACACACTATATTATCAGCGAAACCTTCTCAACCCCCTGAGTTCATTCCATAAACTCAAAGCTAGGGGTTGAGAGTAAGTTCTTTTTGGTAGGACTTTTCCTTAATTTAAAAAGCCCGCCTTGTCTTCTAACACCAATGTATAAAGACTCCGATTTATGTACCTATATGAAGGTCTTCTGATTGATGCACCCGTTTTTAATTTAATATCTTACAGGAACACTACTCATGTTAGGATCTAATAATTAATGGGCACATTATAATATATCGTTTAAATGCCGGTTCTTTATATATGTATCTTAACAACTATTAGCAAGAAGGTTGGCAGACTAGTGCTAGCTTTTCCTTAAGCCTCTTCCTGATATGGAGACGCTACTATACGTAGCAGCGCAGCGTAAAACGCACGTCACCGTAACACCTCTCTTGAGACTTCAGAGGTTAGCGCTCTATACTACGAAGCATTTAGGGGCAACACAGGCATTATCAATTACGCCCTCAATCTAGGGCGGGAGCAACAATTAGGAGTTGTATTTAAGATCCTCCCCGCATGAACTCCATTGTCCAGCGGAGCCGCGGGGAGGCCAGACACGGCGGGGCAGTGTCCCAGGAGCAGTGAGTACGGCACAGCCGGGGGTCAGACCTGCTGTCGAGTGTTTGTTTCAGGACGAGACAATCACTTCAGAAACAAATTTACCTATCTATTTCTTCTAGGTTGCTACTATAGGCACCCCTCCCACCCGTTACAGGCTCATGGGTCGCTTTTACTTTTGAAAACAAGTAGGTTATCTTTTTCCTACCGAGATGTACTTTTTTCTTAGACAACTCTATATAACCTCGAGTTTTATTTGGACAGACGTGACAATACCCTATGGACCGATTAGACCGGGTCCTTTTTGATAGAGTGTGTGATTTATGTTTCATGTGTGTTGAGTCTGTGTTTAATGTCTTTTTCCTCTGATCAATAGCGGGACACATCACCATCAAACTGCACTACGAATTAACGATAAGGAGTAAATGTTCACTCATTTCACTTCCTTTTAGGTCACTACCGTATCACGATGGATGGTGCTTTTTCGTCTCGCCTTTTAACATATATGTGTGATGCCGTTTTTTCTTCCAGATAACGATGACAGATACCTATTTAGGTATCGTATATGTGCATTAAGTATTCGCATGCACTGTTCATTTATTCTCACCAACACAATTTTATAGAGAGGATTAGGTTAAAACACATCACATACTAAGTGAGTGTAGAAGGGATCTGTTAAGTCCTGAAGAAGAAGCCAGGGGGGCTTCGAAACATGTTGACTTTGGAGGCATAGCTCATTGAGGCAAATACACCTCCGTCCCCACTTTTTTAACAATACCAGCTCAAAGGTATATTAAAAATTTATTTTCTAAACCGCCGAGCCAGGTATTTTTTAACCTCACTTTTCTATTCACCCCTGACCCTTCCACTCACATTCCTACACGACACAGTCTTTTCATGACAACAGTGCTCCCGCGTAACCGTAGGTTGTAGCATGCCCCGTCCCGTAGAGGGGCGGGAAGACCCCCATGATGAAGCATGACACCAAGGGCCCTTTTGGTGTGTGAGGGGTATTTAAAAACACTGTGTGTTTTTCCCACCATTGTAGGAAACATACTTAATCTGGGAGGACATGGTATTTGAAACTATCTGAGGGTGGATCTTTGTGGCTAAATGATTATTGACTTAAGGAGGACGTATCCACCTCCACTGCTTTTGATAAGCAGTACCTCTTTGCTCCCCCGTTTTGTTCTTTCTGACCCATCTCCACCAAGACATCTCCAACTAGATGAGAATCAGGTTGCATTTCACCACCTGGGGCCCACTTACCTCGAAGGGCAGCACGAGCAGCCAGGGCAGCAGCAGCCACTTAAGGCAGCTAAAAGCTAGCCATGAGAGGACCAGGCGGAGCAGAGAAGTTCATCGCCAGCCAGGATTAATTTGTTTAAATTAGGTTTAAGATAGTAAATATGACTTATTTGAAGTCCAACACTTTTGCTGGTGTTGTTTATATTTGATTGTTTACATTATTTCTTCAATATTTATTTATAAATAATTGTAAATTTGTATTTACAGTTCATTTTCTATATAGTACGTTACATTTTTTAATTATGTATGGTGTATATTTTTGTTAACATATGTTCGTTCATTTCATTTTTTCAAGTTATTATTTATTTTATTAATGCATTTTTTTGTTAAGCTGCTTAAATATGGATTTTATATTCCTCAAAGTATACATATATACATATATATGAACAAAAACAATCCTGGTCCACCTCTTTCTTGATGGAACCTTCCAGGTACAGACCAACAGATGTAGAAAGTTGTTAATTCGTAGTGCTTTATTTAAAATTGATGGCTCATAGTCTACTTCAGGCTAATGCCTGACATGACGCGTTTCAACTGTTACAATCTCAGTCTTGATCACATGACGCTCCGCCCCATGTTCATCATTTAAATAGTGAACAACACCCTCTAGTGTCTAAAACCAATGTGCAATGTTCATAGATATAGATGACAGAGTGTTGATGCATGCTCTAAAAACATATAATAATGGTATCTTTAATACATATATATCACTCGTATAGAAAGTGAAATTATAAAAGGGTATATAATTGATTTCATAAAAATTAATTAGTTTTAAATACATATGTTCATTTAGTCAATTTAACCCTTTTTAATTCTGGTCGCCTCTAATGGCGTGTGCAAGTTGCTTTATTGATTTGGATATGTGTGACAAATCACTAAATATATCTTGTTCTAAAGTGCAAGCGCTCACTTATTGATTATACAAAAAATTGTATTATTAATGTCTACACATCATAATAGGCAACTCATCTTATCCATATAATTCATTGTATGTTCTAAAGTGCTAGTGCTATATGTATTGTCAATGGTGAAACCTCTATTAGTAGCATGTATTTTCACCACAGAACAATCTATAAAGGTTGAAGTATATCTTATATGTTTTATTTTTTTGAAATTATTAAAGTGCAAATGCTTTAAACTTAGCCCATAACCCTAAAGTGGTGTGAATGAAAGTACTACACAGATGTCCACATCAGTGGAACTACACATTTGATGATTGCAAAGCTGCCCAGGAGGTCATAACTGAACATCATCAGTGATCATAAAGTGCTAGTGCATTTACAAGTATAAGGATGTCAAACAATATTCATCATATTTAGCAATCTCTTAATGATAATGAATAACAAAGGATATATTGACTGTTGATAGGGTAATGAAATCTCCTCATATGTCTTCATTTAAGTAAGTGATGTATTGGACTTAATACATACTCTATTCTGTTCTCTTCTCATGTATAGGGGTCGTTGGGTCTTATAGTATCACAGGTTGGATGTTAAAGGAAATTGTGTAGGTCCTCACTTGTATTTAATCCATTAGGCATTTTAGTATCCAGTTCTAGAATGAACTGCAACTCTAGCTGTCATAGGCGTTTTCTCTATTGCCTCCACGTCTAGAGGGTGGAACTGCCGCTATAACAAAGTATTTGAGCTCATTGAGATTATTATGGTGTACTAATTTTAAATGTCGGGCCACAGGGTAATTAGGATCTGAATTTACTACTGCCCTCTGATGTTGTAATATTCTATTGAACACTTGAAGTTTAGTACTACCTAAATACTTGAGCCCGCACGTGCATTCTAAGATGTAAACTACATAATCTGTGCGGCATGTATAGTGGCCATTTATTTGGATGGGTGTTGAACTGAACGCTGTTTTATATTCAGTAGTGGTTACTCCGAACTTAAAATCTCGGCATGAACTACACTTAAAGAACCCTATTCTATTAGACAGCCAAGTTTGTGCTGGAATAAATTCTGGACTGCTCTTCACTAATGTATCCCTCATCGATGGTGCTCATCTGAATGTGATTGACGGTTGTTCTGGGAGGATTTGATTTAATGTTACGTCAGTTAAGACTATTGGCCAATGAGAATTAATGATGTGCCTAATTTGTTTTTCTTGCCTACTAAATGTGGTAATCATTCTAATTTCCTGTGTGTTCTCCCCTATTTTACTGGTGAGGGGTGTGGGCATTTTAGTGGCATCTACTTTAGGTGTTAAGCATTCCTCTCTGGTAAGGGCTTTCTGTAATTCAATAGGTTTGTATCCTCATGCAGCGAAATATTGGACTGCTTGTTGTTGGCATTGTACAAGATCTGCATTGGAACTGCAGATTCGGTGTATTCTTAAAAATTCCCCGTAGGGAATACTGCGGATTAAGTGTCTAGGATGTGCACTATTGGCATGGAGAATCGAATTTCCAGCCGTTACTTTAAGATGGAGTTTAGTGTGTATCACTTTGTTGCTTAAATACACCTGCACATCCAAAAATTCTACACTTTGACTGCTGATTTGTGCCGTGAATTGCAAGTTCAATTTGTTGTTATTGATAGAGGAAACAAATGTTACAGCTTGTGCCTTAGTGCCCTTCCATATTACACATACATCATCGATGTATCTCCACCAATGTTGAACATGTGTATCCCACATGATCTTATGTTGTACCTTGAGGACATGCTCCTCCCACCAGCCCACATGTAAACATGCGTAGGTAGGGGAGAAGCATGCCCTCGTAGCCACACCTCTCAATTGTTGGTATACATCCCTATTAAATAGGAAATAGTTATTGTTTAAACACAGCTCAATCATAGAAATGATCATACAATTATGTTCATACAAATGTATGGATCTTTGATCAAGATAGTATTTTACAGCTGCGATCCCATCTTTGTGGTGAATACTTGTATAGAGAGATGTTATGTCTGTCACTATGAACAGATAGTCTTGGCCCCATTCTGTTTCCTTTATTTTCCTCAAGAAGTCACCGATATCTTTAATGAAAGATGGTAACTTGATTGCAAACTCTTGTAGAAAAAAGTCCACGTATTTAGACATGGATTCAAGTAAACTCTTCTTGGCAGAAATAATCGGCCTTCCCGGAATTGGTGTGGTATTTTTGTGGACTTTCGGTATAAAGTAAAGGACAGGCGTAATGGGGTATTCATTTTTCAAAAAAGTTCATTTCGTTTTTTGTTAGTAGCCCTGTTCGCTTCCATTGTGCTAGATGTTGGAATATTATATCTTTCACTTTACGAAGATCTTGTATTGAAGCTTTTCTATAACACTCCATGTTGTTTAAGTGTCGATCCTCCAGGTATTGTTGTCTCGGCCATAGGACGATGTTACCGCCCTTATCCGCCCTGTTGAATATAATTTCTTTGTTGTTCCCTAGTTTCTTCATCAGGTTGTGATATTGTATATGTTGATATTTTCTATGGCGTACTTGCCGTTTGGAGTTTTCATTAAGTTTCTTTAATTCATTTACAACTCTGTCGCCGAAAACGTTGATAGCATCCTTCGGCATCATGGGAATAAATGTAGATACTGGGCGGAAAGGACTGAGTGCCGCTCTATTGGTATTTATCCTGGCCATAGACAAGTTGTTATTTCTCATACCGTTACAACGCAAGTCGGAAAAACGACTTGCGATAAGGGGGAAGAAGGTGTTTGATTTAAAATCCAACACCTTCCCTAGTGTCCGCACAGACTGGAGTTGGAATAGTGAATTATACTATTCCAACATCCAGCGCCCCCTACATCAAGTCGTTGTTCTGACTTGCATTGTAACGGTATGCAAAATAACAACGCGGTCGTTGTAACGACCGCGTTGTTATGGCATGCGTTGTAAACGCATGCGAAAAAAAGGTATATATTCCCTGTTGGGTAAACAGCGTTTAGTTCGCAAGCGGAACAACACATGTCATAACAACGCGCTCGTTACAACGACCGCGTTATTTCGCATACCGTTACAACGCAAGTTGGAAAAACGACTTGCGATAAGGGGGAAGAAGGTGTTGGATTTAACATCCAACACCTTCCCTAGTGTCCGCACAGACTGGAGTTGGAATAGTAAATTATACTATTCCAACATCCAGCGCCCCCTACAGCAAGTCGTTGTTCCGACTTGCGCTGTAATGGTATGTGAAATAACAACGCAGTCATTGTAAGGACCGCGTTGTTATGGCATGCGTTGTAAACGCATGCGAAAAAAAGGTATATAATCGTCCTGTTGTGTTGAGTTTGAGGAATCGTTATTGTCATTCGCTAGGTAGTGTAGTAGCCTTAGTGTAGTGATATCGGTTGCCTGTAAATTGATATCAGTTTCCTTTGGGGTTATATTGTCCGTGGTGTTACCCGTAGAGTTTTTTAGTTAATGGGATTTTATACGTTTTAATTTTCGAATACATTTATACACATCAACTCGTGATTGGTTGTATTTGAAGTTACTCTCCGGACAATAAGTAAGTCCCAAGGATAATAGTTGTAACTCAGCAGCAGTTAGAACAGTGTCCGTTAGATTAATTACGGTGGTGTCTTGAGGCTCATTTAGCGTCTCCACTTTTTGGCCTGTGCCCCTCTGTTTGTGTTGCTGTTTAGATTTCCTCCGCCTCTCCCTCCTGCGTTGGTTCCTCCTGCTCCTTGTTTCAATTGAGGGTTCCGTGGACGTAGGGTTTGGCGCCGATCTTGTCTTAAAAAATTAAGTTCTTCTGCTGGTGTGAGGTTGATTGGTATTGTTTCTGGACAAGCTGTTGTCAGTTCCCTACCGACTTTGGAATCACTGTTAATTGGGATAGAACTTGCTTCTGATTCTGACATTGGAGTGTTATTGCCTTCCTGTGTTGTTTTTTTAACATTGGGTAATTTGGATGTTAATGCTTGTCTTTTGAATGTATCAAATTTCTTTGAAAACGTGAATAACCTTCCTGTTTCATAATCATTTTTGTCGCGTGCAAATTTGTAGATTTTTCTTGCTTTTATTGTTTCTTCATGTTTTTTTATCCGTTCTGCAATTTCTGCGCGACCTTTAGATATTAAATCCTTATGTTCTGATCCTTTGAGTAATCGATTGATTCTTTCTATTTCTCTAAGAGTTGTGTCTCTGTCTATCTCAGCGTATTTGATGAGGATTAGTACCATGTTCATTGAAGCATGTAAGTTGTTTTCCGCCCACTCTTTTAGCATTAGGGGGTTGGGGTTCTCAAACGTGGGCGCTATAACACTCTTAACCCCCTAGGTGCTCTGTTTACATCTCTATATTTTTCCAGTGACTTCTTTTCCCACCATTTGGTGAGTTCAGTTTTGAGGAGTTTTTCTAGCGTTTTTAATAGACTTTTCACATCATTATTCATTGCTTTGTTAGTTTGGCTATCCTGCTCTCTTAGAATCACTGGGAGGTTCAGGAATAACACTTCAGCTGCAGCTTTGCGTTCTCGCAGCGTGTCGATAGTAGACATTATGAAATTTGCCTTGATATGCACTTCGCTGTAAGGCGCTTACCCACTTTTTAAGCCACCTTAATTATCGATACGTCAAATCTCTCCACCCGCTATAAATCTTGATTTGGATGTCAGCCGGCTTACCAGACAAAATCGTCCGTTCCCTCAGGTCCTCCGACCACTCGGGCGCCGCCGATTCTTCGCTGGAGCTGCCGTATTCTGACTCTGTGTTCCGTGATTAGCAGGGGGCGGACTCGACTTGTACTCCTGCCGAGTCAGTTGCTTTGCTTCCGCGATGCCGACTACACGTCGGTTCACCGCTAACAGAGAGAGGGTCCGTAATTCCGGAGACAGCCTTATTCCGGAGACTTTGAATGAACAAAAACAATCCTGGTCCACTGCTTTCTTGATGGAACCTTCCATGTACAGACCACCAGACGTAGAAAGTTGTTAATTTGTAGTGCTTTATTTAAAATTGATGGCTCATAGTCTACTTCAGGCTAATGCCTGACATGACGCGTTTCGACCGTTACAATCTCGGTCTTGATCACATGACGCGCCGCCCCATGTTCATCATTTAAATAGTGAACAACACCCTCTAGTATCTAAAACCAATGTGCAATGTTCATAGATATAGATGACAGACTGTTGGTGCATGCTCTAAAAACATATAATAATGGTATCTTTAATACATATATATCACTCGTATAGAAAGTGAAATTATAAAAGGGCATATAATTGATTTCATAAAAATTAATTGGTTTTAAATACATATGTTCATTTAGTCAATGTAACCCTTTTTAATTCTGGTCGCCTCTAATGGCGCGTGCAAGTTGCTTTATTGTGTTGGATATGTGTGACAAATCACTAAATATATCTTGTTCTAAAGTGCAAGCGCTCACTTATTGATTATACAAAAAATTGTATTATTAATGTCTACACATCATAATAGGCAACTCATCTTATCCATATAATTCATTGTATGTTCTAAAGTGCAAGTGCTGTGTATTGTCAATGACGAAACCTCTATTAGTAGCATGTATTTTAACCACAGAACAATCTATAAAGGTTGAAGTATATCTTATATGTTTCATTTTTTTGAAATTATTAAAGTGCAAATGCTTTGAACTTACCCCATAACCCTAAAGTGCTGTAAATGAAAGTACTACACAGTTGTTCACATCAGTGGAACTACAGATTTGATTGCAAAGCTGTCCATAACTGAACATCATCAGTGATCATAAAGTGCTCGTCCATTTATAAGTATAAGGATGTCAAACAATATTCAACATATTTAGCAATCTCTTAATGATAATGAATAACAAAGGATATATTGACTGTTGATAGGGTAATGAAATCTCCTCTTATGTCTTCATTTAAGCAAGTGATGTATTGGACTTAATACATACTCTATTCTGTTCTCTTCTCATGTATAGGGGTCGTTGGGTCTTATAGTATCACAGATTGGATGTTAAAGGAAATTGTGTAGGTCTTCACTTGTATATATACATGTGGGGGTGTGTATATATATATATATATATATATATATATATATACATATATATATATTTATATGTATATGTATTGTTCACATATTTACTTCGCAGAATTAATTAAAACTATTCGTATATTATTTGTAATTTCTGAATCAGGTTTTTTATATGTTCAGTTATAAATATGTGTGTATATATATATGTATGTATATATATGTATGTATATATACATATATATATATATATATATATATATATATATAAATATATATATATATATAATTATATATATAATTTGCATTACTAATTAAAAGTATTCATTTTTAATTATACTATTTTGTATTTTAATATTTGGCAGAAATTATATATAATGATATAAATATTAATTGTTTAATATATTTACCTTTTTTTATACAATATTCTGTTCCAGAATATTTATGACTTCATATTTTGATAGTTTACATACAACGTAGGTAAACTTATTATTTTGACTCAATATTCTGGTGTCGCAATACTGTTATTCTTGCTATACAGTCATACAATCTGTTACCACTTGTGCCGCAATCAAAATCTAGGGCAAACCAATATATTTAAAGGAACCTGGGTGATAAAATATATTACAGAAAAAGGATTTCTTCGGCATTCTTTTGAGTTGATTCCACAACTTGAGGAGCTGATTTTTTGGGGGGCATTTTTATATAGCTTGAAATTGGTCCCTTGGTAAAAGCATATTAGAGTACTTTACACGAGAAGCAGAATATGTTGGGCATTCTTTTTAAAAATGGGTAGATTAAGGAATTTGCCCAGAATCATAGGATGTTGAGAAGAGGCTGGATTTCATTAGGCCATATCTCCTCCCTTATTTTTGCCCAAGTACAATTAAAGTAACAGTGATTCGAGGCTATACTTTGAAAAAAATGCCAGCAAATGATTTTCAAGCGGAGTAATGGTACAAAAATAACCGTGTTTGGTGTTATGATAATAGAGAACACAGATATTTAAATGTTAGATACATCTATAGTGCAACATGATTATTGGAAACCAAAGTTGACAATCTCAAGGTGCACAGGCTGTCTAGCTGCAAAAGACATATTGTGGGCCTACCAAGAACACACAGGAGCTTGCAGCCCACCTATTGCTTATCATAGGTTGGCTTTACTGTCACTTTTACTTGCTTGCTTTCTATTGGATCTCTTTACTTGTTTCAGACTATACAATTTGTGTTTGTCCCCCCAGAGAGCATAGTCTCTTCGCTATCTCTTCGATTGGCTGGCTTCTATTCTTCCGCTGTTCGCTTTCAGGGAACCACTTTTTTCTTGTTTTTTTTGGCACTTCTTGATTGTACATGTGTTTTCCAGCTGTCCCCCTCATATGTTTTTCTCCAACATCTATCTGTTTTTTTCTCTCCCATGTGCTTCTTTCCCCCACCTGACTCATGTTGCTCTTTCTCACCTGTGTGCTTCTCCCCCACATAGTGCTCTATTTTGCACGTTCTCTTGCTCCTGTTGCTTCTTCCCCTCCTTCTGTCTTGCTTTTGCCCCTTGTACATGTGTTTCTCCCCTGCACGCCCTCCCCAAACGGCTCTCCACCAATCCGTTTATTTTAAAAGAACAGTTTTGATCTACTGTTTTTTTATTTTCTGATCCATCTTGGATCAGTAAAGTAAAAAATAAGCCTGCGTCCATCCGTAGCCATGTGCAAAAGTGTTGCACGTATGCGTGTGATACAAAATGACACTGTTGCTGCATCATTGCGCCTTTTTTAACTATGTTGAACAACAGCCACAATGCTGAACAGCATGGCTGAAAAACCATTGACAAAGCCAATCGATCGGAGAAAACTATTGATTTTGCCAATGCTTGTTGGTTTTAAACATAATCGAAATGCATGTGTTGATGGCATTTTAACCCGTAAGTATAGGATAATTCTTATAATAAAATTAACACTTCTTTCAGAGGTAGCAGTGACTAGACGCTATTACTAGAGGAGGACATTGTAACAGATATTAATTACTGAGTGAGGTGGGGGACATGCTGTGCATCTGAGATATTTTTTCAAACTCCTGTTACTGTATTTATTGTGGTGAGGCTATTTGTCATGGATTGATAAATAAAGTATAATAATTCTATTTTCAGAACAGAATCCAGCCCTGGTGCTACAGCTGTTGTCAAGAGGGATCTGATGGCTATAAAGAGAGGCCGGTCAGGCTTAAAGATTACATGGACTCAGGTCCCACCTGCAAGAATTAGGCAGGGGGGGGGTGACAAGCAGCACTTTGTTTGCAAGTTGAAACAAAGTGAGTGGTGTAAACACAATGATAGCATTTAAACGCTTCACTATATTCCAGCAGAATGGATTCATTTGTTCTACCAGAGGACAGAAATCGGTTTGATGAGTATGAAGAGAACGGTGGTTCTATGTTTGTAGGCAATGCAAGGGGTATACTGAGTGAGCAGAAACAGCAACCTCTGGATAGGTGCCATAAAGACAGAAAAGCTAGAGTTTACAAAGGTACAGCAATGTTAAGTTGGAAGAAAGACCTCGTGAGGTGGTACAGCAAAAGTGGTCCAAACATCCAGGCAGGCTGGCTAGATCACTGCGAGATATAGAGATGGCAACAGTACATTGCTCTCTTTCTACATTTGTGCTCTTCTAATACATATGCGTTCATATATAAGTGAGCAATGGAGCGATGACAAGGGATGTCTCGTGGTAAGCCTTGCAGGGCTCAACCAGTAAGAAAGAGAAGGGTTTAATAGCTTAAAGGGTAATGGAATTGTTTAGCGGTTGGATTGGGGTCTAGTTTTACCAATAAATGTATTTGCTGTTTGTTAAGAGTGGTATCCATGGTAACAATCCAGGAAACCTTCGTGGAGGGTAAACTCTAGTCTGCCTCAACTATTGCAGCCTGTTATTAAGCAGGCTTCTCCAATGAGCAGCTCGTGAGCTACTGGTAGCTCTCCAGTACCTGTGAGTAGCTTTCCTCTAACAGCCCAGTGTAATAACTTAGAAGCTTTTGCTTGGTTGAATTAATATCTGTATACCAAAATTGAGAATATGTACTCGAGATTAGATTGTGTGTATTTTCAAAACTCATATGTTGATGTTTGCAGGAAAATGGCTAAATTTCCAAAATATATTTAAAGCTCATACTTGAATGATAAAATCATGAGGCATAGGTAAGACTTATTGCTAATATAATTACATTGGTACCAGAGGAATTTCAACTATGATTGTTCTTTATTGCCTATGCAGAGGCATTCAAAATTAATAAAGTATTTTTTACATTACTGCTGGCAACCCTACATGATGCACTAAGGCTAGTAATCTTGCATATGGTGGTCACTAATGTAATATTGTCTGACGTGGTCACTATTACAACACTAATAATATTTGTAGCTCAGGGTGATTTTCGTTTAACTTAAGTAGCTCTTATCACTGAAAAGGTTGGAGACCCCTGAACTAAAGAATGTGTGTGTAAGTCCCTTGCGGTATCCCATGGCAGACGATAGTCATCCATACATGGCAAAGGGGTTTCATCCAGGTATAGCAGTACGTTTTCCTCGGGTGCCGGAAAAGGAGTTCATCTGCCTGCTGGACAAAGTAACAGATGTTTTCCCAGGTGCAGCTGAAGGTACTTGCCTCTATAGAGGCATGCCAGATTTTTTTGTGCAGCTTAGGTCAACAACTTTGGGGAGGGCCCACATAAGACCACCTGTTTCTAAGTTTTAAAAGCATGTCCTACAGGGAAAGTGAAGACACATGAGATACAGCATTTGGTGCCATCTTGTGGTATTAGCTACCTCGTTCTTAATAAAAGGCAGTTGTAGGGAATTGTGTTACTGGTTGAAAGCGGTGAACCCTACTCAAGCAGCAACCACATTTCTTGTCAGTTGAAACACAAGCAAACCCCGAAATAATCTGTGCTCAAGCCTCTGGTAGCTTGCCACAAAAGCAGTCAGGCTTAACACAGAAGAAGTGTGTAAAGTATTTATGCAGCACACAAACACTAATAAAGTGAAAACACAACAGAAGAAAAATCCCACAACTATTTAGAAAAAAATACAAACATAGGAGAAGGCAAGAAATGTAGGGGAAATCCACCATAAGGCTGACAGGTCTAACAGCAGTCTTTTTTTAAATGCATAAATAACTGTTACGACAGAAATGCCAATACTGGTACGCAAGTTTTACCTTGCAACTGGTGCATTGAAATAAAACAATGCCACCACAAAACCTCTTTTTCCGTTTGACTTAATCAAAATTTATTGTAAACTTCACATAAATGAATCACCAACAAAGTTCATTCAATTTAAAAGTTTTGAAAACGACCAAGCTCCCCTTACCCACACACTTTCTTATGATACATCTTTTCACCCATCCACACTTCTCTTTTGCAAACCCTTCATGCACCTGATGACATTAGGGAATGTTGACTCATGATTGAGATGCTATGATTGCTTTTGCAGGAGTCTACTAGTGACTGGGCTTTAAGAACACAGCAGGGATCGGCTGATCTCGCAGCTCAGAATAAGGTAAGGTAATACCAGTAAGAGGAGGTAATTTGAGATAGGGGTGTACATGTACAATATGGTCAATAACTAAGACACAGATTATTTGTATTTTCCAGCTTTTGGGTCCTGAAGAGAACCCCGTATGCGAAGGGGTTTGAAACGCGTCGACCTTTTTTGTGGGGCCAATCAAGTATACAAATTGATGTTAAAAAATTGAAAGCTTTGTATTTTGAGATTTTTTGTCTGGTTGGTCATTGTGTATATTTGATTTTGTCTTGTATTTGTATAAATTTGTTATATTGAGATATGGGTATGGGTGTGCTGGTATGTGAGGGAAGTGCAATGTATGTGTGATTGAACAGAAGTGATTGGCAGAGAGGGGTGCATGAAGGGTTTGCAAAAGAGAAGTGTGGATGGGTGAAAGGATGTATCATAAGAAAGTGTGTGGGTAAGGGGGGCTTGGTCGTTTTCAAAACTTTTAAATTGAATGGACTTTGTTGGTGATTCATTTATGTGAAGTTTACAATAAATTTTGATTAAGTCAAACGGAAAAAGAGGTTTTGTGGTGGCATTGTTTTATTTCAATGCACCAGTTGCAAGGTAAGACTTGCGTACCAGTATTGGCATTTCTGTCGTTTTTGTTGGAATCAGGCTCAGCCGTGCTGGTCAAGAGCCACAACCCCCCTTTGTTTTTTGGTTAAATAACTGTTACAGCATGGCTCAGGGCCCTCAGAGACAGTGGTGTCCTGGACCCACACTTTTGCAGTTTAAGCACGGGTGCAGTCTTGTATTCACACTCAGTGGCGGCCGCCACAAGCAAAGGGTTGTTGGGCGGGTGGAGGGAACATGGGAGGGGTTGCGGCACGCAGGGGGATTAGTAATAATATTTTTAATTAAAAAGAAAAATCTTACCTTAAGCCGCCAGCCACCTTTCGCGTCGCATTGAGCCTCCTCTCCTCTTCCAGGTCCCAGCATCCCGTGGGACAGACTCCCATCCAATGACTGTGCTGCAGAGGAGCGCAGGGAATGGCCTGAGTAGACTGAAAAGATGCTCTGCGCAGGCCATGGAGTCTGTGGGGTTTCTCCAGCCCAGCCTGGAGAAACTGAAGTGCCCATGTGTGTTTTGGTAGGCCTGAGACAGCCGGCCAAAACACATATGCGCACATAGCACTCCTCTTACCCCTCCCATGCCTCGGCCCTACCCCTCCCGACAGTGCTGGCTCAGAGCCGGCAATGAAAAATAAAATGATGCTGGAACATCATTTTATTTTTCATTTGCTGGCTCTGAGCCAGGCAGTGGGGCGATGATCCTCCGCCATTGCGGAGGAGCTGTCGCTGTTCACACTTATATTTATTTATGAGCCTGTCCTGTCTTCAGCTCTGCAGACAAAAGCTCTTAAAAACAAAGTAAGAGAAAACCATAACAGATGTCACGGATGCAAAGCCATTCATAGTAAAGAAGGCCAAGATGGTGAAATGATAAGAAAAAGAAAGGGAAAAGAGCTAGAGAGAAGGCTGCTAGGAAGAGTGAAAGGAATAACATGAAAATAAGAAAGAAACTGACAAAAAGGAAGGGGAAATGGATGAAAAGATAGATGCAAGGGTGAAAGGATGGATGGATAGATGGGGAAAAAACATTTGCATCCATTTATGAAAGAAACAATGGCTGGAATGATGAAAGGCTGGATCAATGGGTGGGTGGGTGGATGAATTGAACTCTGGATGGAAGAGTGAACGAACTGACATGTGAATTCATGAAAGGAGGGTGAAATGATGGATGGATAAAAAGAATGGCTGTATGGATGGGAAAAACGGATGAATGGGTAGATGAGTGGCTGTGTGAGTGGAAGGATAGAAGGGTGGATGGGAGAGTGTAATGATTAAAGGGTCGATAGCCAGAACGGTAAAGGAAGGATGGATGGAATGGTGAAAGGATGAGTAGAACGAACCATGAAAAGATAGATAGATGAAAGGATGCATGAAAGACTTAAAGAATGGAGAGATAGATGGACAGAAGGTGGGGTGAAGGGACCTCATTTAGGGTGGGTGGGGCTTACTCTTCTGACTCATCCTATGGCATTCAAGGAAGCCATAGTGAGGGTATTCTAATTTTCTGGCTACTTCCAGCTCAAAAAGCCTGGAGAACACATCGCCTCTGCCCCCCTTTGACAGCCTTGTTTCTGTGCAGGGTGCGACATATGAAAGTATTTTAGGTCATAGTCGCATTTGTATGCACTCGGGAAACAAATGCTGATCATCTGTATGCAGACAGCACAAGGAAAGATCATTGCCCCAGGCACAGGGTGCAGGGTGGCAGGTGAGTGAATGTGTTGTAGATTGTTTGGGGCATGCTGCTCTGAAGGGTGAGAGAGAGAGAGAGTGTGTTAGATGTGAAATGTGAAATGTGTGAAGTAGAATGTGGCATGAGAAGTTTCAATGCATGGGGTAATTGGATGCAGGTTGACTGTTGTGCACGGCATGCACTGCTTGCAAAGTTGTCTCTGCCTACTGTCACATAGCAGTCTGCCTGTGTTCATTCATATGAAGATGGTTGGAGAATAGGAAGCACCTATTATGTAGATTGACTGCAGGGGCCCACACCTGAGACAATAGCAGAAACTTAGCAAATGGGTTGTAGCTGTTGAAGACATAAAATCTGAATTTTTAGATCATAGAGAGGGCGTTTGTATGTAAAATTATAGTATACAAAAAATATTGCTTGCCATAAATATTGTGTCTTAAACATAATTTACCAAATTATCATCACTTTGGGATCAGTTTTCTATTATTTTTACATCCTATGAAGTGATATTTTGTTAACAATATTTATGACACAATACATGAGATGATATTCTTGCAACCTGTACAATAATCGAATCCAACTCCATATAGAGGGACTTGTACTAGTAGTGTGCCTGTTGGTATTTGGATTCCACTTAACTGACCAGGTGTTACTCATACTAATGTTTCCCTGTACTGGCCGCAATGTCCACAGATCTAGTATCAGAAAGTGGCTCTGAGACAGTGGCAAATTTAGAGAGCTGGTCAACTTCAATCTAAATATAAATTCTGTTCACTGCTGTGCAACTGCCACCACCCTAGACCTCTCACTGTGTTGCATCCTACTCCGTCTCAGAGTCCCCCATTTACTCCGTCACAGAGTCCCCCCATTTTTGCATCCACCACCGTCCCGGTGCCCAAACGTACCAGAACCCTCCTTTGCAACCCCACATTCTCAATTGTCACAGAGCTCTTCCATGTCTCACGAGCTCTTACCGCTTCTACCACTCTCTATCCTCCTTAAGTCAACATGTCCTTTACCCCACACCTACACCATCTATCATTAACGGCTACCAGGAAGGCTCTTCTGGTCAAGCATTTTTCCTGCTGCGCTACTGAACACCCTTCATCCTGTGCTGCTTCAGAACCCTTCCCTGTCTGTTCTGAATAATTGACATCCTTGGAGTCAGTCCTGGATCACTTCCTCTGCTATCCGACACTGCTCTTTGCCTCCAGTCACCGTTGTCTGTTGTAGGAACCTTTTCAGTTGTTACAGGGCAATCAGCAGTTATTGAGCTCCAATGAGGACATGGGAGGCCTTTGACCACTGGTGTCTTGGGGCTCCATTGTTACTGTGGGACCCAGTGTAGAGCACCAAGCACAGCCTGAGAGCACTTGACCGGAAGGGTTCTGAAATCAAACGGTCTGAGCCTTACTCAGGAAAGAGGAGTGGGGTTGGAACACAGCCTTCAATGAAACATGTATCAATAAATTATTATTCAACCACTGCTTTGACTTATTAAAAAAAAAAAGGACATTTAACACAACACACAACTCAATACTCTACCTAAAAGTTATAGGGAAACAACAATACACATAACAACATCTGGAATGTAGGGGAACCAGCCCTTCCTCATCTAGCTGTTCCTGAGGTACGGATGTCTTAGGGATACAGTCAATGTAGACGGGAACACATTGCTCCTGGTGGATGGGTGTGTTGACTTCTCCTGGTACCCCTTGGGCTCACAATCAACCCTTACATGTGTTTATGGACCGGATGTTTATTAAATAAAATGTGATCCGAAGTCTAGTTACTGACAGTGTCTGTGGATGAGGGCAACGTTGCTTCCAATGGTGTGCATCCGAACATGAGCCGCGAGTAGGGACTGCTGAACCTGCCCCAGCCCTGCAGTTGGGGAAGGAAGGAGGGGCTGCTTTGGCACAGGTAAAAAAGGCAGTATCCAGATAGGGACAGAGCAGCCTCTTTTGTGGATGTTCCTCTGGCTCAAACACAAACCCACTGCCCAATGAGGCGCCCATCCCTGGTTGCAGTGCTGATCAAAATCAGAGGGAGAGGAAACTGCAGAGTGCAGTTATAATCCCAGTGTAAACTCAAACCTTTCTCATCACTTTCTGGCTTCATGGTGCAACCGCTGACCATGGTAGCAATGCTTGTGAGAGGCAAGTCGTCTCGTGGACTCAGAGGTTTGAATTGTCCTGGGTAGATCACAGGAGGGATCTTGCTGGATAGGTTCTCAGACACCAGCACAGATTTAGGCAACTAGTGATCTTGTTCCAGATCACACTGCAGGGGTGGATGCAGGGGCACTAGGTCTCATCAAGTGACCTGGCAGTACAACTAATTCCAGGAGTTGCAGTTGGGCAGGTTCAGTGCTTTCTACATAGCTTGTCATGGCCTCCAATTCTAGGCAGCTGGTCATTTGTGCAATGTTATGTTAACTGGGATTTGTAGAGCGCATAATCACCGGCAGGTCTCTAAGCGCTTCAAGAGAGTGGCTAAATCCCACCAACAGTCACAAGTACAACACTCAGAGGGGCTTTATGCTATGTCCAGAGCCTCCCTAAACAGAAGAGTCTTGAGTCATTTCCTGAAAGGGAGGAGTGCGGGTTCCTTACATAGATTCTCGGGTAGCCGATTCCAAAGTTGAGGAATCAAAACAGAAAAGGCTCTGCCGCCTTTAGATGTACTTTTAAACCGCGGACAGGCCAGAAGGCCTGCCTCGGATGACGGGAGTGTACGTCCCGGCACATAGTTCCCTAGGCGCTCCTTGATATATACTGGGGCCTGGCCATGAATGGCTTTATGGGTGATGCAAAGGCCTTTGAACCTTACTCTCTGTTTAATGGGGAGCCAGTGCAGCTGCTGCAGTAGGGGGGTAGCGTGTGCCCGTCTTGGGAGCCTGAAGATTAGCCTAGCTGCATCGTTCATGGTCACTTGTAGTTTACTGATCAGTTTCTCAGGGAGACCGATGTATAAGGCATTGCCGTAGTCCAGCCTTGACACAATCATTGCCGACCCGACCATCTGTAGTGTGGCAAATGAGAGGAGAGGGGCTAGTTTCCGCAGTTGACTCAGTAGGCCCACACAGGTTCCGACCACGGTGGAAACTTGGTTTGTCATGGAGAGATTGGCATCAATTTTGATGCCTAAGCTTTTTACAACCGGGACTGGCGTAGGGGTGGAACCAAGCTCTTGTGGCCAGAAAAGGTCATTCCAGGGGTTGTTTTTGGTGGGGATGGGGAGGACCTCGGTTTTATCGGGATTAATTTTCAGCGAACTAGCTGTCATCCAGTTGACCGTGTATCTAAGTATGTTTTGCACACGTGCGTGGGCCTGGGAAGAATTATCGATCTGAAGGATTAATTGTGTGTTGTCCACATAGTTAAACACTTGGCAGTCCATGCGGACCAACGCGGCCACAAGTGGCTGGAAGTAGATGTTGAAAAGGAGAGGGGACATCGCTGAGCCTTGGGGGACACCACAGGTAAGTGGGCCAATATTAGACACCTGCTCGCCCAGTTGGACCCTTTGGGACCGACCTGACAGGAAGGACGCAATCCATTGGTGTGCCAGCCCATGGATACCCAAATCGGAGATCTGGCCCAAAAGTTGTGCGTGATTGACCGTATTGAACGCCGCTGACAGGTCTAATAGGATCAGGGCGCTTGGCTTCCTGTTGTCGGCCATAAATCTGAGTTCGTCCAGCACTGACAGCATCACCAATTCTGTGCTATGGTGGGCCCTGAAGCCGACCTGCCGTACCTGGAGTAGCTGTTGTTCCTCAATGAACAGCGATAGTGTACCTTCAGGACTCCTTCAGGACTCCTCCTCAAGTCAGTGGGCTTCTTCTCTCAAGCAGGGCTCAAGGCAGCTGTCCCTGTTAGGTTATAGAATTTTCAGGCTTTTGTTCTGAAACTGTGTGAAAGGGAGGTGGCAGTCAGGGAACTAAACCCTGAAACACAGAGATATGTATCGATCTCTGCTGTAAAGGGCCATTGACACTAGCTGACCAGAAATCTTGGCACACTGACTTGTGGTTTCTGAAAGATGCCTGCCAGGAGAATCCAAAATAAAAGGCACACAAGAGGGAGACGATCCCCCGCTCAGCTACCACTCAACCTGTTCAGGGTAGCAATTCTAAGGAAGAATAGAGCAGGAAGGGGGCAAGGGCTGTCCCTGCACTTCCAAAGGACCCTCGGTCTCCTATCTTTCAAACCCAAGAGTCTGGTTCATTACAGAGGATCTCAGGAATGCTTTGTAGAAGTCCTGCAGTTCACATTGCTGTAATGCAGACTGTCTCTAACCTCTGTTCTATGCCCCACTTACACACAAGAAACAACATATATTACTAGGCTGCCAAAGTCAGGAAGAGCATACATACTGTATGCTCATCCTTCTATGCAAACCTAAGATCAGCTTAAAAGTGATTTCCATGTCCCACATGGATGGAGTGCAGGGCCAGGTTACAAGGGACTGACAGACACATTTAGGTAAGTTGACAATTCTCCCTCTGCAGTGCCAGGTAAAAAGTTTGTCCTGCATACACAATAATTTGCTGCCACCTGTGTCAGTCCGCCTCAGCCCAGTGACATGATGGTAGTCATACTCAGTTACAGAGGTTGCATATGACTACAAGTTTTAGTTTGGACCTAAACAACTTGGACTGGGGGACCTACTCAGCACAGAATTGTGAAAATTGAGAGCTCTGCAGAGAACAGTTATGATAGTGTGGGTGTTGAGAGGTGCATGCGGTAGGCTTGAGGTGCATTGTGGATGCAATGCTGACAAGGTGTAGGCCTGTACTGAAGTAGCAGTTTTACTGAACATCAGGACCAGGGTACATTACACAGCTCTCACCATATCAAGTTCCATGCATGAGTGGTTGACGCAGCCAACTTTTAATTGAATTGTGGTACTTAAATTCCTATAATGTGATAAACATAACTATAAACTTCTGAATGAAAAGAGAAAACCTGGACTGGATGAGCTACTCGCACATGGAACTAAGGAACTTCAAAGCCCTAACAGTCCCTCTAAAGACAGTCACAGAATCATCACACCTTCTGCTGTTATACAAACTAAGGGCCTTATTTCAAGTTTGGTAGTCCTCCTGCAGCACCGCCACCACTGCAATTGCAGGAGGACTGCCAAGCCCGTAGTTCGCCCGCCGGATTATGAGTTTAATCCAGGGTGGTCGGGCGGGCAGTGGTGCATCGATCTCACGGTGATGGCTGTGTTAGGCTTACAGGAGAGCCTTTACAGCAGACCGCTGTGGTGACAGCACCTGCAGCATGTTCTGCACGATGTGGCATGCACCATGTCGTGCATGCCACACCATGCAGGAAAGGGGGTGCAATTCCAAGGGGGCACAACATGTGCCCCCATATGCATCCTCTGGCCCAGAAGTGGCAGGGGTCCTGTTAGGACCCCTATAGTTGCATCTCCACCACCCTTTTCATGGTGGGTCCACGGCCATGAAATGGTTGGTGCAAAAGCAACTCGAAATATGCTCTGCGGTGCTGCAGCGGCACCACCAGCATATTCCTGCCCCTTACCGCTGCACCACCACCGCAGGATCCTGGATCCCAGCGAACGCGCTGGTCCTGTGGTGGTCCGACCGCCACACTCAAAATACTGCAGTACGCATCAGGGCCAGCTTTAGGATGGTGCAACCGGTGCAGACGCACCTGGGGCTGACTTTGGTGGTGGTGCTTTGTTTTAAAAATAACTTACAGGTTTAAAAGCATGAGAGCTGACTTGTGGGTCCAGCAGTATTCAGGCAACAATAAAAATGTAAAAATAACTGGTGATTAATGTTACTGCTGGTGAGAGATCGGAATTTTGACTAGTGGCAGTTCTGACTCATCATAAATTAGTATAGAGGGATAATGTGCCTGCTGCAAAGAACATGTACCATGCAGAGCATAAAAATGAGTGAGTATACTATGAGTAGCGCTTTTTAAAAATAAGTATGTCCGAGAGGTGCGAGAGATGAGGGGCACTGTTGGAGAATGGCAGTGAGGGAATTTGTGGAGAAGGTGGTTATGGGGTGGGGGGGAAAAAGACTGTTGCACTGGGCGCCCCCGTGCTAAATTCGGCCCTGGTACGCATTTTACCACATAGTCCACCACCTGGAATGAAGGATTGCAGCCGCTGAAATTTCATTGCTGCGCTGATTCACTGCATGTCAACTGGTGAGTGGGAGGGGGCTGGTTGGGGCCTTCATTGAGCAAGACCACTGACTCATTGTCAGTGAAATTGCTCCCCCTCCCTCGCAGCACCACCATTAAGTGAGGCCTGCCCCTGCACTTGCCCTCTCGTGTGTGCTGGTGTTCGAGGCCCTCCTCCACCCGCAGGATCACCTGCGCCTCATCCCTGGTGGTCCAGTGGACCCCTGTTCTCCTTTGCCTCGCTCCGCTCTCCTTTCCGTTTTTTTCACTCGTTTTTGCTTCTCCCTCGGTCTTTTTCTGTTCTGCACTTTTTCTGCCTTCTCTCATTTTTCCACTTATTTCCTTATTCCCTTAGCCTCCCTGGTGGTCCAGTGGACCTCTGTTCTCCTTTGTCTCGCTCCGCTATCCGGTCCGTTTTTCACTCGTTTTTCACCCCTTTTCAAATCGTTTCTGCACTTTTCTGCTTTCTGTGCTTTCCCTGCTCTCTGCCTTATTTCACTCTTTACTCCTTTTTTCCCCTCTTATTCCTCCTTTCCCACCCGTTTTCCCCGCCGCTGCTGCCCCCGCGGCCCCTCCCCCCCTGCACGACCAGCGCGACCAATCCTGCTCCCCTCCTCGCTCCCGCCTCCCAGCTGTCCAGCCCTCCCTGACCCTTACTTAATGGCGGCCGCTGCAGGATAGGCGAGCAAGACCACTGACTCATTGTCAGTGAAATTGCTCCCCCTCCCTCGCAGCACCACCATTAAGTGAGGCCTGCCCCTGCACTTGCACTCTCGTGTGTGCTGGTGTTCGAGGCCCTCCTCCACCCGCAGGATCACCTGCGCCTCATCCCTGGTGGTCCAGTGGACCCCTGTTCTCCTGTGCCTCGCTCCGCTCTCCTTTCCGTTTTTTTCACTCGTTTTTGCTTTTCCCTCTGTCTTTTTCTGTTCTGCACTTTTTCTGCCTTCTCTCATTTTTCCACTTATTTCCTTATTCCCTTAGCCTCCCTGGTGGTCCAGTGGACCTCTGTTCTCCTTTGTCTCGCTCCGCTGCCCGGTCCATTTTTCACTCGTTTTTCACCATTTTTCAAATCGTTTCTGCACTTTTCTGCTTTCTGTGCTTTCCCTCCTCTCTGCCTTATTTCACTCTTTTTCTCCTTTTTTCCCCTCTTATTCCTCCTTTCCCGCCCTTTTTCCCCGCCGCTGCTGCCCCCGCAGCCCCTCCTTCCCAGCACGACCAGCGCAACCAATCCTGCACCCCTCCCGGCTCCCGCCTCCCAGCTGTCCAGCCCTTCCCGACCCCTACTTAATGGCGGCCGCTGCGGGGACAGGCGAGCAAGACCACTGACTCATTGTCAGTGAAATTGCTCCCCCTCCCTCGCAGCACCACCATTAAGTGAGGCCTGCCCCTGCACTTGCACTCTCGTGTGTGCTGGTGTTCAAGGCCCTCCTCCACCCGCAGGATCACCTGTGCCTCATCCCTGGTGGTCCAGTGGACCCATGTTCTCCTTTGCCTCGCTCCGCTCTCCTTTCCATTTTTTTCACTCGTTTTTGCTTCTCCCTCTGTCTTTTTCTGTTCTGCACTTTTTCTGCCTTCTCTCATTTTTCCACTTATTTCCTTATTCCCTTAGCCTCCCTGGTGGTCCAGTGGACCTCTGTTCTCCTTTGTCTCGCTCCGCTGTCCGGTCCATTTTTCACTCGTTTTTCACCATTTTTCAAATCGTTTCTGCACTTTTCTGCTTTCTGTGCTTTCCCTGCTCTCTGCCTTATTTCACTCTTTTTCTCCTTTTTTCCCCTCTTATTCCTCCTTTCCCGCCCGTTTTTCCCCGCTGCTGCTCCCCCCGCTGCTGCTCCCCCCAGCACGACCAGCGCGACCAATCCTGCTCCCCTCCCCGCTCCCGCCTCCCAGCTGTCCAGCCCTCCCCGACCCCTACTTAATGGCGGCTGCTGCGCGGCCGAGCCGCTGGCGCGCTGAAGGCGACCTGACCGCGACCAGCGCCAGGAACCCTGGATCTCCGCACCACCAACGCTACGACCCGGCGGCACTCCACGCCCTCAACCCAGGCACCAACAACAACTGCAAGCTAGCGTCACCGGCCGACACCCACGGACCCTTCAGCTGTCACCGCTGCCGGCACACCTGCAGCACCGCCAAGACCACTGACCCAGCGCAACCCACCCGCAAGAACACACCAGAACCGAAGACCCTGCAATGCATCCTCCTCAATGTCCGATCCCTCCACAAACACGCCACCGAAATCTGGGACCTCCTCGACAGCACCACCCCGGACGTAGCGTTCCTCACCGAAACATGGACCAACACCTCCTCGGGACCGGACATCGCCATCGCCATCCCCCAAGGATACAAGATCTCCAGGAAGGACCGCCCCAACCGCCCGGGAGGAGGAATCGCCATTGTCCACAAATCCACTCTCCGCCTGAACACACTCCCCGACGAGCCCACAGACCTGATGGAACACCTTCACTTCAAGATACTGGCCAGCCCCACCACCACCCTCCGAGGAACCCTCATCTACCAACACCCTGGACCCCGCGGACCTTTTGCCGAATCCATCATGGACATCATCTCCCCGCAGGCCATCGCATCCACCAACTACACCCTGCTGGGAGACCTCAACTTCCACCTCGACAACCAATGGGTCCCCAGCACCACATCCCTCCTGGACAACCTCCACAACATTGGACTCTGCCAGATCGTGACCGAACCCATGCACTCAGCAGGACACACCCTTGACCCCCTCTTCACAACAGGAAACTCCATCACCTTCAGCCACATCACCGAACTCCCATGGACTGACCATCGATGCGTCCACTTCACCTTCAGAACACCCACCATCCACAGACACCAGCACCTGCTCCCATGAAGAAATTGGACCAGAATCACCGACGACCAGCTAACCTCATCACTCAGCAACTCCACCCCGACCGTCGCGGAAAACGACAACCCCAACGCCGCAGCCCGAACCCTGCACAGATGGATCACCGACAGCGCCAACACCTTAGCCCCCCTCAAGAAAAACAACAACACCCACGCCAAGAAAGTTAGATGGTTTACCACCGAACTTCGAGAGTCCAGACTTACTTGCCGCCGCCTCGAAAAGGACTGGAGGAACACCAAATCCACAGAAGCCCACAACAACTTCAGAGCCGCCACCAAAGTCCACGACCAACTCATCAGAAAAACAAGGAAAAAAGCGATCGAAGACAGAATCTCCACCCACGCACACAACAGCAAAGAACTCTTCAACATCATCAAGGAGTTCGCCCAACCTACCAGCGAGTCCACCGACATCCCACCCTCACAAGACCTCTGCGACAAACTCAGCACCTTTTTCCACCACAAAATCAAGAGCATCTACGACAACTTTGATGAAGACAACCAACACACTGAACCCTCACCAACCACCCCCGACACCATGAAGCCAACGATCGACAACTGGACAGCCCTCACCACCGAAGACACACTGAAGATGATGAACTCAATCCACTCTGGGGCCCCCATGGACCCCTGCCCCCACCACATTTTCAACAGAGCCGCCAACACCATCGCACCCATGCTCCGCCACACCATCAACCACTCCCTGGCAACCGCATCGTTCCCCGACGACTGGAAACACGCCGAGATCAACCCCCTCTTCAAGAAACCCTTGGCGGACCCCACCGACCTCAAAAACTACAGACCCATCTCCCTGCTCCCCTTCCCAGCGAAAGTCATCGAGAAAGCCATCAACAGCCAACTCGCCACATTCATCGAAGAGCACAACATCCTCAACTCCTCCCAATCCGGCTTCAGAAAAAACCACAGCACGGAAACCGCCCTCCTAGCCGCAACAGACGACATCCGCACCCTACTGGACAAAGGAGAAACAGCAGCCCTCATCCTCCTCGACCTCTCAGCGGCGTTCGACACAGTCTCTCACCGCACCCTAATACGCAGACTCCACGACGCAGGGATTCAAGACAAGGCCCTCGACTGGATCCGCTCCTTCCTCTCCGGCAGAACGCAGCGGGTCAGACTCCCCCCTTTCCTCTCGGACCCTACACCAACCACCTGCGGAGTCCCCCAGGGGTCATCCCTCATCCCTACGCTCTTCAAAGTCTACATGGCTCCGCTCGACCCCATCGTCAGAACCTACGGAATCAACATTGTGTCATACGCAGACGACTCATCCTCTCCCTATCCAACGAACCCAACACCGCCAGACACAATTTTTGAGAGGGCATGGAAGCCGTCGCAAATTGGATGAAAAACAGCTGCCTTCAACTAAACACCAACAAAACAGAAGTACTCATCATGGGTCCACACCCCGACGCCTGGAACGACACCTGGTGGCCCCCTGCCCTCGGAAGTCCGCCCACCCCCACGGACCACGCACACAACCTGGGAATCATCCTGGACTCCGAACTCAAAATGGACTGCCAGATCAACGCCGTCTCATCCTCCTACTTCCACACCCTCCGCCTCCTATGCAAGACCTTCAAATAGATCCCCCTCGAACACAGAAAGACCGTCACTCATGCCCTGGTCACCAGCAGACTCGACTACGGCAACGCACTCTATGCCGGAATAAACAAAAACCTCACACGCAAGCTACAGAACATCCAGAACGCCGCCGCAAGACTGGTCCTCAACCTGCCAAGACACATCGCCGCCACAGACGACATCAGGATCCTGCTGGACAACGGCGAGACGGCGGCCCTCATCCTCCTGGACCTCTCCGCCGCCTTCGACACTGTTTGCCACCGCACACTACGCACACGCCTCCACGACGCAGGGATCCGAGACAAGGCCCTGGATTGGACCACCTCCTTCCTTTCCGGCAGAACCCAGAGCGTCCGCTTTCCCCCATTCCGATCCAAAGCCTCTGAGATCATCTGCGGCGTACCCCAGGGATCTTCCCTCAGCCCGACACTGTTCAACATCTACATGGCTCCACTCGCACGCATCGCCCGACAGCACGACCTCAACATAATCTCCTACGCCGACGACACTCAACTGATCCTCTCCCTCACCAAGGACCCCCTCGCGGCCAAATCCAACCTCCACGAAGGAATGAAAGCCGTCGCCGACTGGATGAAGTGCAGCCGACTTAAGCTGAACACATACAAGATGGAGATCCTCATCCTCGGCTCCAACCCATCAGCCTGGGACGACTCCTGGTGGCCCTCGTCACTAGGGGCACCCCCGACACCAACCGACCACGCACGCAACCTGGGAGTCATCCTCGACTCAACGCTCACCATGACCAAGCAAGTCAACGCAGTCTCCTCCTCCTGCTTCAACACCCTCCGCATGCTCCGCAAGATCTACAGGTGGATCCCGACAGACACGAGAAGAACAGTCACCCAGGCCCTCGTCAGCAGCAGACTCGACTACGGAAACGCCCTCTACGCAGGAGCCCCGACCAAGCTCATCAAACTACTGCAAAGAATCCAAAACGCCTCTGCACGCCTGATCCTCGACATTCCACGCCACAGCCACATCACCCCCCACCTGAAAAACCTGAACTGGCTCCCCGTCGACAAGAGAATCTCCTTCAAACTCCTGATCCACGCACACAAGGCACTCCACAAAACCGGCCCAGCCTACCTCAACAGTCGACTCTCCTTCTACGTTCCCAACCGTCAACTCCGCTCCGCCGACCTCTCCCTGGCCACCGTCCCGCGCATCCGGAGAACCACCACCGGAGGAAGATCCTTCTCTCACCGTGCCGCCAAGATCTGGAACACCCTTCCCTCAACCTACGACAGACCCAAGACCTTCTGACCTTCAGGAGACGACTCAAGACCTGGCTATTCGACCAGTAGCGGCAACACCCCCCCTCCTCTCCCTCAGCGCCTTGAGACCCTCGCGGGTAAGTAGTGCGCTTTACAAATCTTGTGATTGATTGATTGCCACATCTCCCAGCACCTGCACACACTCCACTGGCTCCCCATCGAAGCTAGAGTCACCTTCAAGATGCTCACCCACGCTCACAAGGCACTCCACGACATCGGACCAGCATACCTGAACAGCTGACTCAAATTCCACTCACCCCAAAGGACCCTACGATCAGCCCAGCTCTCCTACGCTGTGGTCCCCCGCACCAGAAAGAATAGATCAGGCGGCCGCTCCTTCTCCTTCCTCACGGCCAGAGCCTGGAACGCCCTCCCTCTCCACCTCAGACAGACAACATCTCTCCCCATCTTCACAAGAAACCTCAAAACCTGGCTCTTCGACAGACCCCCGCCTTGATGGACTGAAACCTGCGAAACCCCCCTCCCCCAGCGCCTTGAGACCCTCACGGGTGAGTAGTAGCGCTTAACAAACGCGTGATTGATTGATTGTGCGGTAACTTGTGAGATTCCTCCATAGGTACTGACTTACGTAAGCAGGTTTGGAAGGCCAAGGTGGCGTCTTGGTTCCTCGTCAAAAGGTTCCCACTACATTAATGAAAGGCAATTTGCAGCTGCGTCACCTGCGTTTACAAAAATCCATTGACAGCCGGAGATGGCTATTGTGCTTGGAGAAACAAAAGTAAAGTTCATCCACGGTGTGTTTGTCTGCTATTTGCTGCTGCTTCTAGTGTTTTTTTTTTGTTAATTTAATTTGTGTGAAAGGTGGTGTGCATCTAAGCACTGAGATTAGTCTTGTTAGTTCACGATGGGTATTTTCCCCAGTAATAGAAAGCGATTCTTCACTGTCACCGCTCCTCTACACACTGCATGCAGATTCAGCATCATTATGGGAGTTAACTGATCTGCCCTGCCGCATTTATTTGTATTGCTAGCAAGTTGCCTTTGGGATCCCGCTGCAGTTTAGGGTCAAATTAAGCATAATGAGAAGGTAGTCTTGGATTCTTGGAGGGGGGACTGCGAAATTATGCGGCCGTTTTCACGTCATTAACACCGCTCTTTTAGTGCAGACTCGCCAGAACGCATGCAAAGCACCCGTCCATTAATAACTGTAGAATTTATATTTTACGCATGTAGGCGAATAAGGTGGAAGCCGCAGAGCACGCTGCACAACAACCCGTTGTTCTCCCCTTGCCCAGCCCTGCCTTCCCTGGTGACTTGTGCTGGGTATCCAAGCCTCATAAGAACAAAGGCATAAACAGTGCTTTAAAAGGAGAGTTACTGTGCGGTACTGAGTGCCTGCAGTAGTGCAGCGAGGAAACCATGCAAGCAAGCACAAGCATTTCCAATGCAGTAGGTCTCGCATTTGCGAGAGTTTAAGCTATTGGCATTGTAAATGACAATGCCTTTTATTTATCTGTTTTGCTAATTAGCACATAAATAAAAGGCATTGTCATTTACAATGCCAATAGCTCAAACTCTTGTAAATGCGAGACCTATTCAAAGAAGGGGCTGCCATTGTCCCAGGCTGCTTGGAAAGTGAAAGCTCGCCTGCAGCAGGAGAAACTCATTAAAGAAAATAGTGCTTACAGACTAAAAAAGACGTGCCATGTACCAACCGAAGTAAAAAGGGTCAGTCCTCATGGGAGGTTACAAATGAAGACAAGGTGGTACTAAGGAGGGACTAACAAGCCTATTAACGAATCAGAAGCCAGCATTTACGAAGGACAATGACACAAGCCAATGATAAATATGGGCAGAGTGGGCGGGGCATCTATTCCATACTCCAAAACAGCATGCCTCAGAGCAGCGCATTCGCTGCCCAGGCTCGACCTAAAAACGGACCCTTTGACTTCTGCTGTTATCTTTGTGTCCAGGAATTATCAGGGCTCTGGGCCCGGGTGCCACTGACCCTGCTGCTTCAAAGGAAACTACGCCCCTGAGTGCCTGCACTGCTTAAATTTGAAAGGAAGAGTACCCGCATTTCTCACCACCGCTGCAGTACATTTAACGGGAGAGTACCGGCACTTCTCAGGACCACACAGGTGCTGTTAATACTGAGTACCTGCACTTCTATATTTCCATTGGCACTGTGCATAAGACTACATTGAGTGGGAGGACAGGTTCAGTGTTGGACTGGCTTTTCAGGTGGTTTGGCAGTCAGACGGACCAGCTGTACCGGTCCAGTGTATTTGCCGTTTTTTGGTCCCATGGGCAGTGAATGGTCCAGTGAAAACAGTCTATACACTGGCCCTTTCAAACTGGCGCCACTGTCAGGGCCAGAATGCCCAAAAGGCCAGTCGAACACTGGACTGGCAGCCAGAACAAGAAAGCGGCATGCTGAATTGTAATAATTAGATTAATGGCAAGTAATTAAGGCATTGCCTCCTTTCTAATCTTTCATGTTAGAGGATTTGGCCTAATGGCTAGAGTGGCCGACCTTTGAGTTGGTGAACCAGGTTCAAGTCTGGGGGGAGGCTCAAGCATTGTGTGATTCTGGGCAAATCACTTAATATCCCTGTATCTAACAAGCATTGGTAATGCATCGGTTTCGCCTATGTGATGAATAAAGAGCTGTTTTCAACAATCATCTTCTGGGCGAAAGAAAGAGCTCCCTGACAGATAACACAGGAGTGGAGACGATGTGGCGCGGCCAGAGCTGCTGGTTCGAAAGCTGGGGATCACAGTTCGAGTCTCGGCAGCGCCGCGCAACATCCTGTGAGTCTGTGCAAATCACTTAATCTCTCTGGGTGATATATTGTCATATAAATGTGCTGCAAGAGTAAAAGGCAAAACTTTATGAAAATATAGTTCCACCAAAGCAGATGTTAACAGTATTTCGGCACCGGAAAACTGATAAGAGAAGCAGAATGCTACAGCCAATAGAAATGGAGGAAAGGAAAATGGCACGCACAGGAACCAATGAGAAGCCAAGAAAGAGAGAAGGCTGTATGTAGGTCCCTTTAAAGTTTATATTAAAAACAATAGATTTCTCAAGCACAGCGCAAATGCTGTGCAGGCGAAACCTAAAAATGAATCTGTCCATCTGTAGTGCAACTCGTGCTCATGTAAAGCGCTCTGATACCTTCGGGTCGAGTCCGCTCTATATAAAACTGGAAAAAAAACCTTCAGCAGATAACCCAGTCTATTACAATAGACGTCGTCACATACTGCAAAAGAGTCGGGCATTGGGAAGCAGCTTCATACACAAACTTTACACCAACAATTACACCGAAAAGACAGAGGACAGACATCCGATTAAATCCAAAACCCTGCGATCACCCACCTCAAATCTGTGGTATAAGTTGAATAAGTAATAGGCATATCACATAGAAGCTTAGTGAGCTCCTCTAAGGAGACACAGTAAGGCTTTGCCCAGGAAGCAGGCATACTTCTCGTGGCCTATGTTATGTTATGGGAACTTATAAAAGTGCATGGCGACCCGGAGGCATCTCAGTGCTGACTGAACAACAGGGACTGAAGGCGCAAGCTCCTTGAGGGGTTAGTTCACGGAGCTTGCGCCTACCTTTCTGTGTTGCTCAATCAGCATTGGGATGCCTCTGTGTCGCCATGCCAGTGGGCAATCCACCTAAGTCATGCCATAAGTGATTGACATAACCAACTGGCATCACTGTGTTGAGTGTCACAACCAATTTGTGCCAAGTTTCGTTTTGCGTGTTAACCTTTCCCTGGCTGAGCTGAAGTTTACAAACAGGCTGTCAGAGAGGCAAATCTCTATTACCACAGACAAATAGTTCAGCTCCACCCATGTCACATCCAAAATATGCACCAACATCACCTCATCTTTTGAAGACACTGCAGTGGGAAACAAAGGAAATAGAACAATCTCCAAGACCCTGTGTAAATGCAAAATGTTAAATAAAATCTGCACACACTGCAATCCAAAGTTTGCAAGCATTATTAAAAAGAGCAAAGCAGCCTGTGAATCCCAGAGTAATTCGAAAAGAGCCCCCCTAGCACCCTGTGAACATATAAGCTATCAAAGCAGAGACAAGTCCAATTGAGATCATGTGATGAGACTGAAATAAAGACATTGCACTGGCGCAGGATCTAAAGTCATGGGAGAGTGTACAGGAGACCTTCAAACTGGTGGAGAAATGAAACCTGCCACTGGTAAGCAAGCTATTCACAAATATCTTGCCTACAATGCCAGGCATGAGAGTGAGGCAATATGCGTCAGAGACCAGCACACCCTTGATACCATTGGTTATCACTGAGCAGAAAGTTTACTGACACTGTCACATTTACTCTAAGGCAATATTTTAAATTTCACAATCACGACCTTTGGCACAGAACCAGGACCGAGCCAACTTTAGGACTAATCTATCTGGCTATAACCACAAATAGAGTCTTGGACATCATGGATCCCAACACCTGAAGAACCCAGTCAATGTAATAGCCACCAAAAACAGTGTTGTTAGAGAGGGGAATTTCAGAGAGAATGCAGAGATAGGTGCTCATGTTCAGACTGCAGTGTGGCAAGCACTAACATCACATGCCAGATGGAATCTCCTAGGAAACAATCAAATTGCTTCACCCTCCTTGGGGTTCTATGGAAAGATCTGATCACACACTCTTGAATTAGAAGTAGTGGAAATGACCAGCCTCAGTTCCTATTTTACCTGGAGGAATTGAAAAGCTAAATGGGCTTCCCAGGCACATGGTCTATAAACTCATGTTTTGCACCATGATCTGAAAGATGCCCATTAGTGGTCATATGTCTTAAATGTTGAAGCTCTTTGTGATGCCCGGACCACCAATGCCACACTCTTGGACATCTCCTAACACAATGGTGTAAGCTTGCCTCCACCTTCATTGGCTTCCCATCCCCTTAAATCAGCAGAAGAGGGATGTTATCCATGCTGGCAGAAAGGTCTAATTACTGCTGGTAGAAATATAACAGTGGATCTACAGGAAGGCACCATCCTATGAAATGACCACTCTCAATGTTAAACGAGGGAGCACTGTAGCTTAGCTCCTTATTGTCTCTGTTGCCTGTCACAGCCAGGAGGAGTCATCGTAAGCTCAAGCTTTCATGAACACCAACTCATGAAATGCTTAACCTGTAGAATACTACTAGTCCATCTCCTGATCAGGGGAGACAATATAATCATAACGTGCCTAGCCCACACACCACGATTTCACTAAGGGCCTAGAATCAATCAGCAGTACTAGCATCCAAGAAGAACAGGTACATCTCCTATTTCAGCTACATATATACAATATCACTATGCACCCTCGGCCTTATCCTAAGCCAATGCAGAATGCTACTGTTGAGGCCCCGGCTGTGACCCTTGAGTCTGGGAGCGTAGACATCTTGCAGGAATCAGTCCATCTATATCTGGAAGAAAGAACCAGTTAATCAGAGATTCTATGAGGGTACCAGCTGGGTCTACTAATCGTTTATTCAGAAGCTAAATGACACCATAGCGTCTGCACCTTCAGTGTGTGCTTTTCCACCTGGGATCAAGCTGAAGGCAGGGTTACTTAGTTTTCTGAGTAAGAGTGGCCTGTAACCCTTTGTCAAGAAACTGGCCCACAGGAAATGTTGGTACCTTTTTTAAAGAAGCTAAGGCTGACCTCAAGCAAAAGGGTGTAACTGTGAACTGGAAATGCAACTCTCAAATACAAAAATAAAGGAACCTATGGTGAGCTTTGTGAATGGTAATATGAACATGGCCATCCTCCTGATTTAAAGAAGCCAAGAATGTTGCCAAGAAAAGGACCTCTTGCCCCAAAATGTCCTGCAACTCCTTCCATCCTGCAAGTATTTTGGCAGGATTTATGGTCCATGGAAGTAATACTCTTTATTTTCATCATTTCATGTATGTATGTACGTATGTATGTATCTATGTATGTATGTATGCATTTATAGGGTATTTATATAATGTGAAGCCAGCCAAAAGGCAGCAGAGTCCTGCACATGTTCAAATACAAGCTTAAAGTTGGCAAGTAATAGCAGAGGAAGCTGAGTAGTTAATGCATTGAGATGTAATGTTCTTTAGTGAGGTGAGTCTTCAACTCTTTCCTAAACTGGAGCAGCGTCGGAGCAGTTCTGACAGATGACTTCATTTAATGTAAAAACATACACTTTCTAATTTTAAAAATCCATTTAAACAATTACCAAACAGAAAAAGTAAAATAATAATGCATTGCCTTTTAAAACACTCAGAAAAAAGCATTATTAACAAATTTACAGTGTCATCATGGCACTTGAACAACAATGTTGATTTATCATTAGTGTTATCACACATTTGGAGACCACAGAAGCCTTCAGTCAAAAATCCTCATGATCAATTAACTTCATAAAAATCTTAAATGAACAATTTCAACGTTTGCATGGCATCGCAGTTTCCAAGTTCATTAACACCACCATTCAAGCATGGAGACCATTAGAGTCACCCGTGCCAAATTAACATACTAACGTTTTAATTGCTAATTACACGCTTTCCACAAATGAATACATTTAAACAGTATGTGCTTCATGGTTTCTGGCTCAGGCTTGTATAAGCAACAAATCCACTCTCCCGCTGGAATTCCATCTTATGCCTCCTCAATATATTCCACTGGGGCCAATTCTCTGGTTGGCTAAGTGGTTTGTGATAATGAGAGCCCCTGTCTAAAACTGTAATAAGGTTTTAATAGAGGAAACACTGGGCTTGATTTGGTTTCTCTTCGATAATGAGATAGGTGGTATCTATCTTTATCTTTCTGATTTGAGGAAAATGTAGTAAGCACGTATTTCTAATGTATGTGTGATGGGTATGGCTACGTGTGGAAGTCCTAATTATGAATGTGTTGAAAAGGAATGCACCACCCTCTCCACTGAGGATGAAGTGACGTGTGAAGAAAAAATTGCAACCAAGGAAGGGTGGAGCAAGCAGCGTCCTTCTTATAGGATAAGAGCCATGCACTGTCAAACCACCTCAGCCCTACTGTGCAATATAAAATAACTAAGGGGCTTATTATGGTGGATGGTCAGACTGCCAACCGTTATTGCGGCGGTCAGAAGACTCCCCGGCAAGCAGTCGGGGGTCTGACTGCCGCATTTCGATGCAACTGCCAGGCTGGCTATCGGAAAGTGCTCATTTACATGGTGGCTTGTGCTGCAGCCCAAGAAAAGAGCCGCAGCACAAGCCACAGTATAAATGAGCACCTTGTGCACTTCCATGCACTGCGTACCATGCACTTTCTGCTGGAGGCATGACACACGGTGCATGAAGGTGCATGAGGGATACGATCCCGACCGCTGCCTGACGGGATCTCAGATTCTGTTGGAGGCTGCGGTCTTCTCCCCTAGTGCTGAGGATCTGACCGCCTGCATTATAATGAGGCGGTCGGACCGAAGGGCTGTCAGTTGTTCGGGCCGCCACTGACGGCCTGTCGGTGGCGGTCCGACCGACATCATAATCAGGCCCTAAGTTCCAACCAAATCCTCTACAGCCAGACCTTCAGCCTGGGCCTCTCCCTGGATGCTAGCACTATCAGAGGACAATCGGTGCTTAATTTAAGGCAGTGGTTTCCGGGTGCTCGGCACCGGTACTTAATTGTGAACACCAGCACTTATGACAGCCTGTCACATGGTAGCACTATCTGTGTAATTTAGAAATAAGCAGAACAACAGTGGTTTATTAATTCAATGAACATTAAAAACTATCAATTTCTTATAGCTTTAAGGGCCTGGAATAGTCAGAATGTTCACACTTAAAGGAGTGTTTTGGTTAATAACTGCGTAGGTATTGTCATTGGCACTGCTGGCAGGCGCAATGGGTGGTTAAAGAGGCAGTGGCCTCCTGACGAGGGCCCTGGCACAAATTTTATTATAAACTAAGCACTGACAGAGACCCTCTTCGGCTCTGACTCCATTGCAATCCAAGGCATACCTAATATCCCTCACAACACTGATGATGACAAGGAGGCGGACAATCTCCTCCCCCCTAATTACACTGACACTGTACTTGGAAAACAAAATGTATTAACTGAAATTTTCAACTAGGATCAAATTCATATGAGCCACTGTTTCATTTTAACCTGGCCCTTCATGACACTCTCGTGGCAATTTGCTATAAGCGATATTCAGCCACTCCAGTCGACCAACCTTTGGTCAGATAGCACTAACCAGCCCCTGGCGACATTGACTTTTTAATGAGACTCCCAAAGCCTGCAAGCCTTGTGGTGCAGGCATCCACAAGCAAAGTTAATCTGCCTGTTTTTCCTTTGAATCCACCCAGATAGAGAGTAGAAGCATATCAATGCCTTTGGCAAGTTAAAGCTTTCCTTGTCTACCTTGGCTGTGGTGTGCCTTCTGGGTAGGCCCAGTTGAAATTTCTGTTACGCTGGGATAATCTTGCTTTTATGCGCTATTCGCAGCAAAAAAATTAGCAGGAACAATGCAAACAACCAGAAAGCGAGGAACTGCTGTTTGCAGCGCTAGGGTTTTTTTGTCATTTTTTTAAGCACAAAATATGTCCTTGCATCAAAAATAAAGTACCAAATGCCAATTTTGGTTTTCACACAATTATGTGTAATTTTGCATTATTTTCCTGAAATTTTGCATTATTTCACGAACTAAAATTAAGCGAATATCGCACACCCCACTTCTGGGCAGGTTCACCCATGGCTTATGGGACATTGCCAACAATATCTTACTGGCCCTACTGGAGGACCTCAAGAAATCACAGTCAGAAATAATCCATGATGGACAGAATGAAACGAAATACTTGCTGCAGGCAAACCTGGACACCACTAACTGGACAGGACATGCATTAGAAGGAATACCTGCATGGGATCAACCAGGTTTTCAGGGGATGTCTAAGCGTCCCTATGGACATGCCTTCCAATGAATCTAGACTGTTCAGTTGGAAGGCTGACTTTGTGCTTGAATGATTCAAAGACAGTTGCACACAGCTTCAACTTTGAGTTAGACAATTCCACCAGCTGTACAGGAAGTTTAGGGGTTATTGCAGAGGCCTAGCTTACCGGCAGCACCAAACTTCCCAGTTGATGCAACAGCAAACTCAGCCCTTTTGGGTACAGGTCATGGTGGCAGCTGAGGCCATTCACTCCTGCAGAAGCAACAATCCTCCAACTTATCTTCCCCTGTTGCAGCATCCCCAACCCGCTATTTGTCGTGTTAGTCCCATGATTGGCTGGTGGGGATATGGTATTTCTTCAACGGATGAAAATCCATCAAATCAGACCTGTTGGACTTGGCCCTTTTTGCAGGGCTATGCCCAAACCTTTTGCTTCTTCCTCCTATTTTTTTCCTAACCTGTGTTTGTTGGCTATAGGACTCTGGGCACTTTACCACTGCTATTCAGTGCTAAAGTGCATATGCTCTCTGTGTAAATTGTTATCATGATTGGCATATTTGATTTACTGGTAAGCCCCTAGTAAAGTGCACTAAGTGTGCCCTGGCCTGTAAATCAAATGCTACTAGTGGGCCTGCAGCACTGATTGTGCCAACCACAGGAGTAGCTCTGAAAAGGTAACTCAGGCCTGCCACTGCAGTGTCTGTGCGCAGTTGTTAACTGCCATGTCGACTTGGCAGATGCACCCACTTGCCAGGCCCTAACCTTCCCTTTTTCTACATTTTGGGCACCCCTATGGTAGGCCCAGGGTACCCCCCTGGGCACGGTGCAGTGTATGTGAAAGGTAGGACATGTACTGGTGTCTGTGACATGTCCTGATAGTGAAATACTGCCAATTTCATTTTTCACTATTGAAAGGCTATCTTGCCCAATTGGATAGAATGGGAAATGCTTTGTAACATCTTACAAGCATAAGTTCCCATTGGGATAAGATAGAGAAATAAAGTTTAGGCTCTCCGAACTCTAAATTTAATAACACATATTTTAGTAAAGATGGTGTTTAAATTGTGTGTTTGAAAATGCCACTTTTAGAAAGTAGTCATTTTCCTGTTTAACCATTCTGTGTGCCTCTGCCTGTTTGTGTATTGACTGTCTGGTTCTGGAGTGACAGGGGCTGGGGGTGTGCATTCTCTCAGACAGCCACCTCGGGGGGGTTGATTTGTGTCCTGCTTTACCTGAATGAGTCAGGGCTGGGCTGAATAGGCCTGGTCTGCATTTAGAGTGGTGGGAGGAGATTTTCCTTGCACCTGAATAGGGCCTGTCCCCCTTGCACAGTGCTGTCTCCACCCCCTGTGGTTATACTGCACCAGTGAGGACAGAACTGGTTTGGACTGGGCTCAGAGACCCTTGCACAAAGAGAACAAAGACATTTTGGGGTATAAGTATTAGACCTAAAACCCCTGAACTTTAGATTACTTCTGGACTCAAGAGGAACCTTTGGCAAGGAGAAAAGCTGAAGAGCTGTGAGGAGGAGTACTGCCCCTTTGCTGTGTGCTGTGTGGGGTTGGCCTGCAGTTGCTGTTTCTGCCAAGGAGAGGACAAAGACTGGAACTTTGTTGTGAACCTGCTTGAAGAAGATCTCCAAGAGCCTGAAGTGTGCTGGCCTCCTGTTCTGAAGTCTCAGGGACACAAAGACTTCACCCCCAGCTCCCCTGAACCCTCTTGCTGAGAGTTCTGACCTGCCAGGAGGTGCCTATTCCAGTTTTGGGCCTCTGGAGGTTGTTCCTGCTGTTGGGAGCTGGAAGAAACCTAAGAGAAGCAAGAAAACCTGTTTCCGACGCCGTCAGCGATGCCGCTGTGACTCCGCGACCTGTACCGAGGCCCGGGGCACCGCTTGTGAAGGGAACGACGCACTGCCCGGCCTGCACCGCAGCTCCGACGCCCTTCGATGCCCGCCGACGCCTGCAGTTATCGGCCGTGCCCCACGCCAGCGCTCGTACCGACTCTGTCATCGCCAGCGCCTGCATCCTGTTATCACAGCGCTGATAACCGCCGAGGGTGACTCCACGAACTCGCCGATTTCGCATCGTCATTGGAAACGACGCCTCACCACCGACGCTACTGCCTTCCCGTGTCCTGGACACGACACATCACCTCCTCGCGGACACGACACCTCACCTCCCCCTTGGCAGCCAGGGAGCCGGTCTCGACCTCAGCACCAACGCCTCACTTCCACAACGCAGTGCATCGTCACACACTTTGTTTCCAAGGTACTGTTTGTTTGGGGGTCTGTGTGACTCCTTGCCCGACGCCGCGCTCCTCACGGTCGGTGCCGTACTTCAGATTTATTGCTGTCACGACAATGCAATAGCCCCAGGTGGAGCTATTTGTTTTCTACAAGCTTTATTTTTGCAATAACCTTACTAAAGTCATATTTTTAATTGTGTATGTTGGATTTTTTGTCGTTTTAGTCTTGTTGAGTTTAGATAAAGATACTTTATTTTTCTAAACTGGTGTGGTGTCCATTTGTGGTGTTATCACTGTATTACTGTGTGTTTTGAGTACAAATACTTTACACATTGCCTTTGGGATAAGTCTGCCTGCTCGTGCCAAGCTACCAAGGGGGTGAGCAGGGGTTATCTAAAGTATGTATCCCCCTTACCCTGACTAGAAGCAAGGGTCCCTATTTGGACAAAGGTACCTACCTCTACCAACTACAGACTCCCATTTCTAACATGACCATTAGGGTGTTATATATTGTTCAAATGAGTTAGGTCCTCCCATTCATTTCGTACCTACCTTTTATTTCCTTGGCACCAGAGCTATTTTTGGCAGACCACAATGCTATCTTGATACAAGAAGCCAATCTCTTTCTAACCAAAGACACCATCAAGTGGGTGCCGGACTTAGAGAAGCACAAAGGATACTATTAGTGCTACTTCTTCATTTCAAAGAAAGCCTGAGGCCTCAGGCCTGTACTGGAACTCTGGCTATTGAATTTCTTTCTGAAGAAGGACAAATTCAAAATGCTTATTGTGGCTCAGATCCTCTCTGCTCTTGGTCATGGGAATGTATATAGGCCCCGGGAAAACACTCATATACCTGAAAGGCAAGGTAATAGCTGTGTAGCTTTATGCTTGGTTTGTTCATACATCCACATTAGATGACTTGAACCCGTCAGCTGAAGGACCCGTATTGGCATATCCATTCCAAATGGCACTGGGCATATTCATCCAGTAGGAAATGCCCTTGCTAGATCTGTTCACCACAGTTGAGAATGAACAGTGTCAAATCTTCTACACTCTGGAAAGTCCTTTAAAAAGGTAACTAGCTGACACATTCCATCCACGATGGACCATGGATCTCCTGTACCCGTTCCCACCTATACCTCTCCAACCTCGAGTTCTGAGGAAAGTCAGGAGAGATCAGTGCCAACCCACATTGGGTCAGGAGAGTGTGCTACCCAGAACTCCTGAGTCAGAGCATTTACCTTCTGATCCAGCTTTCCCTTTGGGAGGACCCCTTCTCTCAGAAACATGGGTGGGTCCTATACCTGAACCTCCACAATGTATACCTCCAAGCATGGAGATTGACCAGCAACAGTTGAATTGAATTCTTTTGATTTGCCACCTGAAGTTGTAGATGTCATTCTTGTAGCCAGATGCCTGCCCACAAAGTCTATGTATGCCGGGCGCTAGGTAAAGTGTGCATCCTGGTGTGAGGCAGGGCCGGACTGGCCATAGCGGGCACCGGGCGTTTCCCCGGTAGGCCACTAGGGTGGGGGCCGGATTTGGGCCCCTGGGGGGCCGTTTTTGTTACCGGGGGTCGGCAATATCGGCCCCCAACAACAAAATCGGCCGAAACCGGCCCTAGCAAACTGCTCGGCCGCACTCCCCCTCATCCCAGGGGGGGGCCTGCTGAGCAGTTTGCCAGGGCCGGTTTCTGTTCCCAGTCCGGCCCTGGTGTGAGGTATGTTATCTAGACCCTCTGCCGGCCAAACTCTCTGATTTGTTGTTGTATGTTTTGACACTGGCCCAGCCCAGCCTTGCAGTGGGCACAGTTGAGGATTACTTGTTGACCCTTTCGATCTTTTTATGTTTACCTGATCAACCCTCTCTATTTAAATCACCAGTTGTGATATTTATTCTGTAGTGTTTGACCCATATATTTCCTTTAGAACCATTTGCCAATCTTCATGCCTCAGTAGGACCTGAATCTCATCCTGACATTCCTTTTTAGCAGGCGAATTGAGTGCAAGCACAGTAGCTCGTTATGGCTTCTGATGATCAAGACAACCTTTCTTGTCACATAACTTCTGTGTGCCACATGACTGAGCTACAGGTCATCAACATGTAACCTCACTACACAACTTTTTTCCTCAACAAATTGGAACTGCAGCTGCCTACCTGCCAAAAGTGGTATGCAAATTTCCATGTCTGCCAAGCAGTCATCCTGCCTACTTTTGATTGCTGTAGAACACCCCTCAAAAGTAGTGATATATCCGGCAGGACCCTGAGAGAGTTTTGAGTTTCTACATTGACCGTGTGAGAGAGCATTGTTTGGATGATCACATTTTATGGGGTTCACTGGAACAAATAAAGGCAAGGATATGCAAAAGAGGAGTCTGCCAGTTGAATCTGCCAAGCACTGGTGTAGAAAGAACCCCAGAAAGCCTGTGGGCTCATTCCACCATGGCCAAGACTGTACATTCCCTTCAGCATTGGCGGTACCCACTTCAGCATTGACATTGGTGATGGGGCTGCCCGGTTCGCTACATCTGCCAAGCTATGACAGGGGTGTAGGTGTACAAATTCTTGAGAGTGCTGACAATCAGGTTTGATGGGAGGGTAATTTTGCTTTTCCTTATCCAAGTTCACTACTCAGACTCCATAACTTTGGGAGATGCTGCTGTGATATCTATTTCAAAGGTGAGGAATCACCTGTTAGAAGTGTCCATCAGAAGAACAAGTTGCTTACCTTCTGTAACACTCTTTGCAGTGGATACTCTATGTAACCACATATTCCTCCCAGCCCTCTTACTTCCCCATGCTGCAGAGTGCACTATTGAATATCATAATTCAGTTTAAAGTTAGATTTTGGCACACTGTCACCTGTAATTTGTTCAAAATGTTCTGTGACTGAGGGCGTGGATAACAAAAGATTGAGGAACTGAAATGAGGACACTGGTGTAGCGCTTATATGATATGTAAAGTGGTTTTAATAGGGCACAGTGGTATTTACTGCTCCATTTGCTCTCCTGCCACATACCACATTTATTTTTGATAGCGGTCGGCAGTTCTGGCGGCCATTATGAAAGTGCCATCCTGTTGGGGTCTTTTTGAGTGGTGCAGTCACTTGTGGATCCTCCTTTTACGAGCTACATGCCCTATTTAAGGGAGGGCATTGAGGCGCAGTGCAGCAGCTTTTAAACTACAGAAGAGTGACATTTTAAAGTGCATTTGGGGGGAGTTTTGCCAGTTTAAGGTGGGGACTGATATTTAAGGTGGTTTTAATGGTGCAAAATGGTGTTTACTGATCTGTTTGCTCTCCTGCCACTTATCGCATTTGCTTTTGGTGGCTGTTGGCAGTTCAGGTGGGCATTTTGAAAGTGCTGTCCTGCTGGGGTCTTTTTGAGCAGTTTAGTTGATCATGGATCCTCCACTTATGAGCTACATGTTGTATTAACGGAGTGCACAGCACGGGTGCACAGCGGATTTTAAACTAGAGAGGAATCACATTTTCACTCGCATTTTAGGGGAGTTTGCATGTGTTTAGGTAGGGCACTGATCTTTTAAATGGTTTTAATACTGCAAAGTGGTGTTTACAGATCTATTTGCTCTTCTGCAACTTCCTGCATTGGTTTTTGGTAGTGGTTGGCAGTTTAGGTGGCCATTTTGAAAGTGCCTTCCTGGTGGGGTGTTATTGAGCGATCTAGTCCTTCATAGATCCTCCTTTTATAAGCTACATAACCTATTTAAGGGAGGGCATAGCACCGACACGCTGGTGGCATGCAAAAGGTGCGCCAAAGTCAAGCCCATCTGCCCCCGTCCACACCCAACCGGGCCCGGTGGCCAGGAACCCTGGTCCAACACCCCCAGGTAAGATTTTATACTTGAGAGAACATTTATTCTGTCCGATAATCAACCTAGCCGCAGGGCTAGTTTAGACCTCTTGCCGGTACTAAGCGATGTAATCAGTGTAGTTATTATCCCATAGAGTCATGGGTCTGACGCCTCCCTCCGGCTGCATTGCCTGGAAAGGAACAAGTAAGTAACTTATCGCCTCTTTAGGTTTAATTGCCGCTTCATGGCGCAACATCACTCAGATGTCTTTCATATTGTAGTGGATCATAAGCTTGACATAGTATTCCTCACAGAAACCTGGCTCCATGAGCAGCCCATGCCTGATATTGCATTAGCCCTTCCCACAGGCTTCTGTATAACCAGGCAGGATTGAATCGGGAAAATAAGCTGTGGGTTAGCCATTATTTTCAGATCTGGTTTCTCCTACCAAATTACTAACCTTCCTAGTTTAGATTGTGAATATGCTTTCTTTTCCTTAGTCATGACTAATAAATTTACCCTTTCTGATTATCTCATTTAAAGCACGACTGGTCAAGGCACTTTCTCCTTATATTCTTAAATGTGCCAATTTTTCTATCCTTGGTGATATCAATATTAACTATCATAACACAAGGGGGTATATTCACAAGAACGTGTGATAACTACCGCAAGAGTAGCGTAACGCAACTTTCAATATCGCAGCCTAGCGCGGGAAAATAACCCCGTGTCAACGTGGAATTCACAACAAGGCGGTAGCATGCGTTAGTCTGCCGAAACCGCGGACAATGTCCGCGATACAACCACCACGATGGAGATAAAAACACAAACCACAACACCAAAAAACACGCGATGGGCCAAAGTGCGATTAGGATATCAGCGACAAGCAGCGCCAGGCCTGCAACACACACCTGGCAGGCGTCAAAAATCCCAATAAAAGTATAAAATACACCCACACACAAACTGACCAACACCCAAGCACCATGGAGGCAGCCAGAGCAGGCGCAGAGGACGAGCGCAACCCCACAAGCACCCCGGACGACCAGCCTGGGACCTCGGGGACGGGGAAGGGCAAGGACAAGAAGACCAGGAAGACCAAGTTCAGGCCGCAGGCGAACAGGATCATAGTCACAGAGATGATGGAACACCATCAACAACTCTTCGTCACCTCCAACGTGTCATTGGGCACCAAAAATGGAATATGGCGGGACATCGTCGACAAGGTGAATGCCGTCGGAGAGCACAAGCGGACAATGGACGAGGTCAAGAGGCGATGGAATGACATCAAGCGGAAGACCAAGGAGAAACTCAGAGCCAACCAGAAGGCAGCAACGCAGACCGGAGGTGGGGGCCCAGCGTACAGCTGGAGCTGGATGACATGGAGGAGCTGGTGTCGACAGTCATCAGTATGGATACTGTGGCCGGAGTCGGCTGACCGGACACTGCTCGACAGGACACAACACAACCGCAACAGGGTGAGTGACCACCAGGTACTGGGGGGACGGGGGGAGATGGCCACAATGGCACACATGCACAAGCAAGCAGGGCACAGTGCACACCCACAATGACCCTGGGTCCTCGCCCAGACCCACAGACTGTCACAATGTACAATGCCATGCTGTCTGAATGTCAACCTGTACCATGCGGCTACATACATGTGGACACATTGTAATACACCATCTCCCCTTCACATTGCAGGGGCATCGTCAACACCTCCTGCAGAGCAGTCACAGCCACTCTTCACTGATGACGAGTAGGAGGACAACACCAGCATCGACACCCAACCCATCCAAGACATCATTGACCTCATCCGCCAGCAACCTCCAGGATCAGGGCAGCCCAGCTACATCAATGGGACCCCACCCACCACCCAAACCACCCAGCAGGAGGCACCCACAGCCCCAGCACTCTCCCAAGACCCCCAGGAACAACAAATGGCCTTCCAACGCCGTGTGCTGGAGGGCCAGAGGGAGACGGCCGAGCAGGTGCGGGTGGGGTTCAACCTCATGGCTACCAAACTGGACGCCATCCTTGGGTGTCTATGTCCGCCCCATGGTCTCCAACGAGCCCTGACTGACATCGCTGGAGTCATGACGCAGAGGGAGGAATACCTGTCCGCTCAGAGTGGCCCCAGTGATGCCAGCCGTGAGCTGGCACACATGCGGAGGCTCATGGAGGACATGGTGCGGATGGAGGCAGAAAGGATGGCAGCCACCGCTGCACATCAGCGAAATGTAGCTGGGATCTACCAGGCCCTGCATGTCTTCATCATGGCATTGCTGCCACAAGGCGTGGCGATGATGAATGCTGCTGCCCCCACACCATCCACATCTCCGCTCCCTGGTGTGTCAGTGCCTCCCAGTGCGGCAGGCGTATCCACTCAGGCACCTGATGTGTCACTGCCACACAGTGCGGCCGACAATCCTCCTCCGGCCCCTGATGTGTCAGTGGCACACAGTGCCGCAGCAGGTACTGCAACACCCACAGGTGGGGCAGAGCACACATCCGGGGACGAGGACGTGGATGGGATTTAGATCAGAAGGAGGTACTAGCATTCATTTCCGCCACCTTGCCTGTTTCTGCTTGGTGCCGCACATGGCCTCAAGACCTACCACTGACCCCCGATACACTCCGATGCACTCACCTTGGACAGCGACATGGACTGCCACATCCTGTTTGACGACCATTGACACGGCGGACAGACTGCGGACTGTACCCTTCCCCTTCCGCAGTACAGGTCATCCCCGGATGTACACTGGCTGGCCCTCCATGGGCCCATATTGTGTAGTGTGCTCGGCATTGCCCTGTACCGATCCAGCTGCATGACTGCACTGGATGTGCAAATAAACATCCAGTGACGCACTGCTGTGTAATGTCTTACGTCATTCATGTATGGATGTGTGGATGAATGTGGGGACAGTGCCTTCCCTTGCGTCAATGATGTTCATCCTGTGGGATGCCAGTCAGAGGGTGCAACATTGCATTTTGTGTACCGGGTCCCGTGAACACTACAACAGAGACACACGCATCAGTCACTTCCTTGTCCGGACATGGACTGGACCACGCCCAGATCCCACGAGTCATTGTTGCAAGCCCTGCGCTGGTCCGGTGTACGGCAGGCCAGACCACTCCGCTTACGCCCCGAGGGGGGGCCCTCATTGCTACCCGTCGCAGCTGTACTCGCTGGTGGTGTGCAGGTCACTGGTCTAGTTGTCAGCATGTCACAGCCACTCCCTGAGGGCAGGTTTTCACACACACCACACCCATCCGGCAGAGGCGTCACAGGCCATGTGACTCCGCCAACATAAGGGGACGTCACATTCCCCTCTTCCGGTGGTGACTGGATGACGGACACTCCACGGATCGCACTCATATAGGGCCCATGAGTTGTTGCGCACAGGGTTTGTGGCATCCGAGGCCTTGAGTACGGCACAGGCCTACCACCACGTGGCGCAGACTGGGGTTGCACAGGGTTAGTGGCATCTGAGGCCTTGAGTACGGCACGGGCCTACCACCACGTGGCGCAGACTGGGGTTGCACAGGGTTAGTGGCACACGGGGCCTTGCGGACGGCACAGGCACCCCGCCACGGGACGGTGACTTTGGGTGCACTGAGTCAGTGGCACCTTGAGCTGCTGAGCGGGTGTGCAGCCTGCGATGATGCCCCGACCCGGCGGTCCGGACAGCTCAGTTTTGTGTGCCCTGCTGGACCGCAGTGTAGGCCAGAGCCAGCGGGCAGCGCGGGCCTACCGCCACGTGGCGTCGCTTCCGGGATCCCAGAGTTGGTGGCACCCATTGGGCTGAGCTGGTGTGCAGCCTGCGATGGTGCCGGGTGCACTGGTATGTCCTCTGCCATGGAGTAATCAAGACCCAGCACCAAACGTGAGACCTGGTGGCCTGCGGAGCAGGGCTGCATGATGTGGAGGGTGCCATGTCCGCGGGCCCCGGGCTTGTGGCTTGCAGCGGCACGTGGTGGGACCTCCTGTCTACGCGCCGGTGGCGGAAGGTGAGCATTGAGGCCTGGGTGTGCATGGGCGGGCATGCTCCGATGGGCGGCGGGAGGGGTTGGGGTGCCTCTGCCTGGGTGTGCATGGGCAGGCAGGCAATGTTGTCTTGTGCAAGTGTGTGTACTGTGCCAGTCATGTATCTGGGCTCTGTTTCAGCTGACGGCTCTGACTCAGATGTGTGACCTGGTGTCCTGCTATGCATACCGGCACGTGGTTGGGGACACACCGGTGGCAGCAGGTGAGCAGTGTGGCCTGGGTGCGCAGGGGCGGCACGTTCTCTCTCTCTCTCCCTCTCTTCCTCTCTCTCTCCTCTTCTCTCTCTCTCCCTCTCTTCCTCTCTCTCTCTCTCCCTCTCTTCCTCTCTCTCTCCTCTTCTCTCTCTCCCTCTCTCCCTCTCTCTCTCCTCTTCTCTCTCTCTCTCTCTCTCTCTCCCTCCCTCTCATCCTCTCTCTCTCCTTCGCTCTCTCTCTGTCCTCTGATGTGCGCAGGACACACCTTCTCATCATGTTTTTTGTCTTTCAGGCTGTGACCTACGTATTGTCCCGAGGGGAGCGGCCATGTGTCTTCATTTCATTTTGTTGTTCATTTTAATAAAGTTTCATTTGTTGCTTCGAAAGTGAATGTGTGCTGCTCATTTCTATGACAACACATGCATGTCACCAGTTGTGATTGTGCGGCATCAAGCGGAATATTTTGTACATGTTTAGGTGTGGCTGATGTGGCATGTCTTTGGTCGGGGGGGTGCCAGGGAGGGGTGGTCCTGGGGGTGGTGGCGGTGGGTGTTGTGGCACTCTTGGGTGTCCGGGCCGCATGATGGGTGGCTCCATGGCATCTGTTGCCCTTCCGATCAGGGCTTGACTGGCCATAGCGGGCACCGGGCGTTTCCCCGGTAGGCCGCTAGGGTGGGGGCCGGTTTTGGGCCCCTGGTGGGCCGTTTTTGTTACCGGGGGACGGCAATATCGGCCCCCTGTACCAAAATCGGCCGAAACTGGCCCTCGCAAACTGCTTGGCTGCACTCCCCCTCACCCCAGGGGGGGACGGCTGAGCAGTTTGCAAGGGCCGGTTTCTGTTCCCAGTCCGGCCCTGCTTCCGATGTAGCCCTGGGCTGTGCTCCCTTTTGGTTTGCAGGCTGCCGTCCGACTTTACACCAGGTCAGAGCAGGTGTAGATTTCCTGGTGCTAACGCGCCTTATCGCCTGTTTTGTGTTTTTATCGCCGATGTGGCTGGTCGTTGTGAATGTTGAGGTGTGATGTTGTCGCGCCTTTTGGCACGGGAACGCCCACTCTGCATCTCATTAGCGATAGTTGCGCGGGTCCTCTGTGGCGATGTTTTTTGCGGCTGCTATCGCGGGTAAACTGGTGCTGTGGGCTGGTAACACCGGCTTGTGAATGGGGAGGTACATTTATCACGACTTTGGCTGCGATAAAGTGCCGTTAATTCGGCGATAGCTCCTTGTGAATATGCCCCAAAGTGCAATAAAACCTAATTGGCTATTTTAAAGCTCTGGGGCAACAAATTTTAATCAATGGATCTACCCACGAAGCAGGACATCTTCTAGGCACAGTATTTACCAATCTATCTGGTGCTCTTGCAGAATTATCATTGCCTCACAGCTGGTCAGATGATTTTGCAATTCCTGTTTTAATCAAGGGGCTCGTGTTGGAAGAAAGGCGACGTGCTCCTGTGACCCTCTCTAGATGCTGGGCTAAGTTCGAACCCACAGACTTTTGCCTTTGCCTTCAAAATACAATGCTGAAGTTAGAGGGATCTGTGGACTCCCACACTAGTACGGTAGGTCATTGGATTTGATCCAATTCTGATTTAGTACTTCGCCGGCAATCCAGCAATAAAGTCTACTCCCGATCCCCTCCCCCATGGTTTACAGATGCTATCTTAGCCCAAAGAAGGATTGCAAACTATTGGAGTACATTTGGCGCAAGCGCTATTTAGTAGAAGATAAACTAAGGCTGAAGGAAACTACTAGAATCTACCATAAGGCCTGTAGATCTGCACTCGCTGCTTATTACTAGAAAAAAAATTCTACAGCTAGCAACTCCTCTAAAGAAATTCTTCAGATGGTAAAATCATTATTCGATCCTTCTAATGTATCACCTCGACCCTCTCTCCCTCTCAAAATGATAGCAATGAAATGATGGAACTTTCTGTAATAAGGTAACAACAATCTATTCCATCTTTGATCGCTCCGCCATTCCAGATAATGTAACTATTGCAACCAGTATCCCTAAAGAGAGATTGAATTTAAGCACAACATGCAGGAATGGCATTCCTACCATTGGGAATGTGCACTGTGCAAAGAAGAGGGCTTGAGCTTCATTCAATCTATAACTGCTGCTTTAATTCCAGAGCATTGATCAAATGACCAAAGGCTGCTGACAACAAAAAGCGTCCTGAATCGCACCATTTTGCAGTGTTGTGATGTCTACCCACCATATAACACTTCTGGATAATAAAAATGCCATTTCAGGTGCTTGGTGGTATTTCTTCACTTTCCTATTAGCGAAACCTGTACAATCAATAAGGCGCGCTCCTGAGCACAATGGCTCAACCTCTGCAGCCTCATAGGCCGAGCCTCTCAGCCTCAGCGCTTTTCATTGGTGCGCTGGATGGTCGCTAGGCTGTGGCTCCCATGTCTGTTCATGCTCAGGTGGAGCTGGTTCAAACCTGCAGGTAAGAGGGAGAAGGCACAGGCGAGTTGCAGAACTGCCAGCAAGCAGCCTTGCAGACTGAGCTCATCCTGCAGGACAATGGTGCAGCAGCACACTAGCCTGGCCAACAGTGCACACCACGAACCTGAGCGCTTGCTGTATTACCTGCCTACCAAGTCCTTGCTCCAGTGCCCATGCAGTCATCATTTAAATATGCTTGGTTATTGCCCCCATACTCCAGTCACTGCTCCCATGTGCATTATACTCTACAAAATGTTCATTTGTAGCAACCTTGCAACTGCCCGTGATGCTTAATTTAGTAGCTGTCGGTCTGTCACTGCCCATAATACCATAGCTAGTGTCCGCGACATTTCTGCCCCTGCTATTGTGCTGGATACTCATTATGCCCGCTATTGGTTTATGAGTTTAATAAACGTAGCACTTCGAAATATTAAAAATCCATCCGCCCCCATTTCAGTGCCCACAGTCCAGTGCGCTCCCACTCCAAGCGCTAGACGTGAGAGGCACTCCATGCAAAGGCACCACCATTAGATGGAACATGGATGGCAGACAAGGGGTGTCACAGCCGACGTGAAGTGGGCAGGGTGACATTTGATTCATGGAACCAAATATACCAACCAAGAAGCCGGGAGGGAAATACATGACTGTGTTAGTTAAAAGAAAAAACAGCCACCACTTGTAAGATAGAGCACCCAGTGACGGTCCCGCGCGTGAAAGCGGTTAAGCGGGTATAGCGCCACGTTGTATCGATTTCCACTCTGATCCCCACTGGTCTGCATCAGAGACTTTCAGATAAGGCCTGTAAGTCACCCCCCATCCTCCCCCAGAGCAGTAGCAGCTCCTAGGCTCAGGTATAAACTGGCCGATCAATACTCTGCCATTTAGTGGACCTCTGTGGAATTCCACTGAGTTTTCCAGTGACTCCACAGAATTCCGTGGAGTGAAACTCCCGGATCTCCGCCCAGGTCTACTTTTTTTCACCCTTTGGAGATCACAAACTTTCTAGCTTTATCAAAGGCTATTAAGTCAGGTTCTCCTTCAGAACTTCTACCTCTGGATGATCGTAGCACAGTGAGAACTACACTCTCCCTGATCTTAATTGATCTGTTGCACACTTCCCAAGCTTGTGGCAAGCTCCATGTGGCATGGAAGTATGCAATGGTACTACCACTGATAAAAAAAGACAATTTGAGGTATCTGATTGGGCCAACTATCACCCTATTTCTCTACTGTGTCTCTATACCAAGATCCTTGAGAAGCATTTTAATGCCCAGTTCTCTGCATTTCTAGTGGCCCATAATGTACTGCATCCTCCCCAATCTGGATTTTGACTGGAGTACAGTACTGAAACAGCTCTGCTAGGCATCACTGAACATCTTAGGCAGGAGTTGTACAGAGGGGAACTGCAGCTCTGATTGTCCTGGATGTAAGTGCCGCATTAGACACTGTTTCACATCGTGTGCTCCTCAAGCGATTAGCAGATGTTGGGGTCAAAGGACTTGCTTTATCCTTGTTTGAGTTGTTTCTGGAAGATCGTTCATTCCAGTTTATTGTAAAATCTTAAGAATCTTCAGTGTATAGAATACCTCATGAGTTCCCCATGACTCCTCTTTGAGCCCAACTCTATTGAACACATATGTTTGCCCATTGGTAGATATAGTGGAAAATCATTGCTTCTCACTCTACTCCTATATGGATAATATGCAAATCGTTATATCACTTTCTGCGATGGACAATAGCACCACACCCAATATGGTTCACAGTCCTACGGAAGTGGCGAACTGGATGTGGCTCAATTGCCAGAAATTAAATAGAAGCATGATGCAAATGCTAATTCTGGGTAATTAACCCCAGCTGTAGGGCCCTCATTGTTGGCCAGATGAGTTAGGTATTTGCCCCACCCCTAAGCAGGCAAATAAGGATTTAGGTTTTTGGTTGGATGACAAACTGACCATGGATCAGCAAATTGCTAAGGTAGTGGCATGCTGTTCCAACTGGCTCAGGTGTCTAAGAACAAATCTATGGTTCCTACGTTTGCATACCCAAAAAACTACTATGCAGTCTTTTATAACCTCTAGACTGAATTATGAACAATATGTTATATCTGGGTTCTACTAACTTCTGGTTAAAGTGCCTGCAAAATAAGCAGAATGTGGCAGCCTGTTAACTATGCCATATTCCTTGTAGTGCTCAGTCTCTCAACATCTTCGCCGACTGCTCTGGTTTCCAATAGCAGATTGCATAAAGTACAAGACATTCTGCTATGTGTATAAAGCCATGCATCAGTGTTGCCGGATGAAAGAAAAAGACGACACAGCTTCTGTGGCAATATAGTACAGAGTTTAATATAAAGCATGCAATATTAAAGTTAGCGCCGGGACACCTCTGTTTGAGGTAGCTGTCGCGCTTTACAAGTGTCTGTATTATTATTATTATGAAGGTCAGTCTAAGCTCCTTGGACCTGGAATCTGAGCTTCAACTTACAATGTGGCGGCCAGTTTCTTTTATATATTTATGATTACAAATATGTCATACATTTGCATAGTTAATCAGACATTTACTTAAGCACAACGTTATGCTTCTATACCACCATTTGTACTACCGGTTGTCCTTGACTTGTCTCTTTGAAACCTAGCAATGCTCTACTCCATACATGCTTACTGCTGTACAAGTCCAATCTCCCACCTGTACCTTTGTGCTTCTTGACATATTTTCTCAGAGATTTGTTCTCGCAATGCGGGCCTGTAACTTTCCATTTCTGCTGTGTCTAATTATATTTCTCTATTCTACTAAAACTCATGTCTACTTCCTTCCCCCGGGTCCTGACTCTATTTGTGTTTTCTGTTCTACTAGCTTAGGCATGTATTTCTCCTTTAATATGTACATCTGTACAAGATCGTCTGCTAATGCTTGCATTGACATGAGTGGGTGTTCTTAATTTTCTACATTTATTATAACATACCCCCTTTAGTTCATTTTTCAACTATTTCCTCACATTCCCTTTTGCTTGGAGTTATCAATGTATAAAACACTATAAATGGTATCAGTTCCTTGAAATAGAAAAAGAAAAAGAGAGGGCGCTCAGCAGCCTTAGTCGGTTGCGAGTGGGAATGTTTGTCTCCGAAACTAGGAATGAGTATGCAAGAGTGGGGAGTGGTACTCCTGTGTGTCTCGTGCCCTCACACACCCTTGCGAGTGTAAAGCATCATCATTGGGCACTGCTCCTCGTGGGGGTGGCGCTGCAGTCCTTCACGGGCCCTACTAGAGGGCTCTTTGGTGGAGATCTTTTAGGAGTTGCCGCACTTGTGCATGTGGGTATGTGGGCCAAGTGATGGCTGTGAGTGAAACTAAAATAACCCGTTGGTACCCTAATAGGGTCCTCTGGGCTAAGCTAAAATCTAGACGGGGATAGAGATGCACTTTAGGCAAAAATTTGGAGGGGAAAAAAACAATTATATTCCCGCTGCTCTCAACCCGTAATTCAGTGTAAAGGTGTTATTAAAAGTGAGAGATGGTCGACATGTTTCGCGCTGTCAACAGGTCCCTAATGGATCCCTACGCGCTTCATCAGGACCGTGAATCAATGTGGAAGGAATGGGAATCAGGGAAAGACACCCTATATTCCCACCATACCTACAATGAGGTCAAAATCAACGTATTACGTTTGAGACACGTCTTGTTCGTATGCTCTGGACCAAACTTAATGGAGACAAGAGGGGGGAAAACAAAGTAGACAACAGGGGGCGAAAAAACTGTAATTGTATTCAGTTACTCTACTCAGCGTATATAAGTAACTCAGAGATACAATGTAGTTGAGGGTCTCGTGGTGGGTGACACACTATTGTGTCGCCGTGAAGTTATTAAAATATCAATGTGCTCTCAGGCATATCCTGCTCCTGTATTACAGCGGACAGGAGTGTCACTCAGGGACTGGACCCGGCAAGAGGCGGTACTGCAAGACGAATACCCCTCACACATAAAACGGAAACACTCAGAAACATAACACTGGCCATTTCAAGTCAAAACGAGGCTCGTGGTGTGCGAGAACATAGATGTGCTTATTTAACGTTCCTACTTTGTCATTACCTAGTTCGTTATGAAAGTACTATAGCATGTACCCAAAAGTTCGAACAATGGTGGATTTTAAGTGAACTCTCAAACTCTGGGCTATCGCCACAGTTGGAGGTGCGGGCACCCAACTATCCGGTGGCCACATGTGGTCTAGTATGCATGGACGTGGTTATCGCCTCGCTCTGTGAGTACAATAATGTGGTGCGCTGCGCGCGTGTAAAACCTAGATAGCCAGTCATACTTGAACGTGGTTATCGCCTCGCTCTGTGAGTGCAATAACACGGTGTGATAAGCGTGTGTGAAACCTAGATAGCCGGTTGAGGCACTTGATTACCTAACACATTTATTCAAAATAAATGAAACACACAATAAACGGAACCCTAATGACAACTAACTATAAAAAACCCACCAATAGGAACAGTCTCCTCATGTACCAGAGCCACCACCCTAAAGCATTAAGGGACAATCTTCCAGTGGGCCAGTTTTTACGTCTCCGCAGGAACTGCAACACACTCATCGAATTCGAAAACCAAGCCAGAACATTAACTGAGAACCTGACAGCATGACAGTATCCTAAAAAAATCATAAAACAAGCACATAAAAGAGCCAAGAACAACCACAGGGAAGCTCTTTTAGAAACCAGAGAGAAGACTAAGACAGACACCTTAACCTGTGTAACCACGTTCACACCTAATTCAAACAGAATTCAGAAGATCGTGAAGAAGCACTGGAAGATTTTGGAGACAGGTGCCTTCAATCCAGGACCTAAACCTCTATTCGCATTTAAACGCACACAGAACTTAAAAGATATTCTTGTGCATACACGTCCCAAAAACACCATTCGACAACAACCTACTCTATGGATGTTACCCCCAGTGGTGGGACACTACCCTTGCGGTTCATGCTCGGTCTGCCCACAAACAAAACCATCCAAAGAACTAGACTTGGGATTGACAAGACCATGGCAGCAGAGACGTCACACTAACTGCAACTCGAAGAACTGTGTATATCTGGTCACATGCCCTTGTGGCTCCAAGTACGTAGGCATGACAATCAGACCAGTTAAAGTCCGAATCAGAGAACACAAGAGTACCATCCGGTGCAAGAGGACCACAACCAGACTACAAAGTCACTTTTTGGAGAAGAATCACCCCCTGAGAGCTTACAATGGACCGTGATCGAGTCCAACCCTAACTGGACACCATCCGCTTTGTTCAGACAGGAACAACGTTGGGTTTTAGATTACAGAGCAATGTGGGAGGGTTGAACGATGACATACCTTGGGCAGAATTGATATCTTAAACCCTTTGTAACCAAATTCCCCCCCAATCCCCCCTTCCCCCCAACCGAGTAGTAGCTAGCTCAGTAATCATGTGACCAGACACCCCGCCCTACATCTAGCAGGGTTTGCTACTGGTTACATTTCCGTTAATTACAGGAGGGATTAGTAAAACCTGCTCCACAACTAATACACACGTGCTGCCCTAATACTTGGTACCCTAGCTAAATGATGCTAGCAATGGGCATCCCACATCATCTACCTTCCGAGCTGACCAATATATTAACCATCACGTGTCTTACTATAATTAAGAACTCCTAAGATGGCCGCTACCGTCTTCTGACTCCCTACACAACCTACTATACAGTAGTCAAGAAGCACACGCCCCCTATGAGCGTTTAGAAACACCGTATTTGAACATAAATACTACACAGGGCAGGCATCCCAACATACATCAATGAGTATTGATTTGGTAAACAATGATATTTTCCGAGATGGCCGCTGCCCGTTTACTACACTCCGATACACTTGTACCAATACAGACTAGGTATAAATTGGACCTTTCAAGATGGCCGCAGTAGTTTTCTGCCTTCCTATACCACCTGATACAGAACGGCTATGACGTATACACTTTCCCGCGAAAACAGATGATTGGTCCTGCTATAATTAGCAGGGACTTCCGACGCTCAAGCACCGGCGTACTTGTTGGGCTGACAGGTCTTCAGGTCCAGGAAGGAGGGTGAATAAGTACGTTTTCCCGCTGCTGCCAACGACATCCTTCCACATTGATTCACGGTCCTGATGAAGCGCGTAAGGATCCATTAGGGACCCGTTGACAGCGCGAAACATGTCGACCATCTCTCACTTTTAATAACACCTTTACACTGAATTACGGCTTGAGAGCAGCGGGAATATAATTGTTTTTTTCCCCTCCAAATTTTTGCCTAAAGTGCATCTCTATCCCCGTCTAGATTTTAGCTTAGCCCAGAGGACCCTCCAATAAACCTATCAGGGTACCAACGGGTTATTTTAGTTTCACTCACACCCATCACTTGGCCCACATACCCACATGCACAAGTGCGGCAACTCCTAAAAGATCTCCACCAAAGAGCCCTCTAGTAGGGCCCGTGAGGGACTGCAACGCCACCCCCACGAGGAGCAGTGCCCAATGATGATGCTTTACACTCGCAAGGGTGTGTGAGGGCACGAGACACACAGGAGTACCACTCCTCACTCTTGCATACTCATTCCTAGTTTCGGAGACAAACATTCCCACTCGCAACCGACTAAGGCTGCTGAGCGCCCTCTCTTTTTCTTTTTCAAGGAACTGATACCATTTATAGTGTTTTACGTTGTCCTTAGGAGCACTGGTACAGGACCTATTTCTAACAGCTCCTTGTCCCTCCCTCTCTTGAATTGTGGTTATTATTGTTATCAATGTATATACATTCTCCTCAACGTCCTACATTTTATTGACCACCCTATTCGTGAACTAACCTCCTAACTAACCCACTTACAACATTGTATCACTATCTGGATGACACAGAACATCAATAACAATATCACAAGAACTGACAAGAAGGCCTTAAATAGTCCAGACATGCAGGATGGTAAGCAAGTAAACTACCCTGATAACCATTCATTGGCGGCACCTCCACCATCTACCATCTTCTTTTGCAAGGTTAGCAGAGCATGTATGGCCTCTGTGAGTGCCCCATTTTCGGCGCCTTTGGCTGGGATATAGGTGCAACAGGCCATTTGAATCTTGGCACATACTCCCCCTTCCATACCCGTCATTAAGTCCAGCACATATCTATGCTGCATAATCATTACTCTCATCTCTTGCAACTCCTTGTTGATTGCATTGTAGCCGCCTTCAGTGGCAGTGATGGCCTTCAATAACTCCCAGCGGGTTATCCGGAGCCAACGGACAGTTGTTTTTACTTGGATGAACGGAAAGATGATTCTGAATAAGATTTGTGCATCATCACACAGCTTGTGCTCTTGAGGGACATCTTCCCAGGCTGTAGTACCTTAATACTCTGCAACTCTCTTTCTCCAATGATGGTGCAGCAAGTTGTTGGAAGGCTTATGGGATGGTCATGCAGTTCGGAGATATCGACTCCTGGAATCACCAGGGAGGGAGCATGCACAGTGACCAAAAAACAGAGTCCTTGCCATCTTAAAGGAAGTTGCGTATACAGCCACTCACCACAATTCCAGTCGAAATCCGTTAGGCTGTAGGTGCCCCATTGCATGTCTGCATTATATCTTGTGACATTGTAATTGATGTTCTTTCCCACCGGGACCATTTCATTTCCCCTAAAACACAAAGAGAAAAGGCTAGGTTTTCTACCTGCTTGAAGAGTTGTAGGCATTTCAACCTAGGTTAGTGTAGATATATTCTCATGCCACACTGCCTGACACCTTCGTCGTGTGCTATTATCAGTCTGGTTCCCCTTCCGTACAGACAGGGCCCTGCACCCAAATATAGCGATATGGTGCCAATGACCATGAACTTATATTGATCCACTTACTCAGAAATATGGCCTTTCCTGACAATCGTGGGGCCGGGTTGTAGCAGAGTAATTCTTGCAGAAAAGCGTAGGTCGGACTACCCCAAAAAATCCCTGCTGCAATATCTTAGCACTCCAAGTTTTATCCTTGTACATCATAATCCCTGTCTTAGCCATTGCATCTACCTTCACTACTTGCTCTTTGCGGTTTGTTAGGACATTCATTACATCTGTTAACTCTTTCTCATATTGTGTGGTGTTTACTAGGAATGTTCCCTGCCTGACCTGCAGTGGTTGCATCTGTGCTAGTATTCTACAAAGGAAAAGATGTCACAGACACATGGTAATGTTTGGAGCAACCTCGTTGGACGACTGTAACCTATCTCAGTCGTGGTGTGTGGAATTGAAGCGCAAATAAAGCAAGAGAATTAGAATTCAGCTTACCTATCTCCGTCATATGCTGATACCACATATTATCTAATAAGCCAGCATGAATAATATGGGATGTATTTTCCTGTTTGGGTACTGCTCTCTGCAAGGGCGTAACACTATTGCATAATCCCATACATGAAGTAAAATACCATTTGAATGTAGCCACCACCATAAGAAGACATAAAAAGAAAAACAAAACAGCAATACATAACTGTCCGCTCGTAGAGTAGACAAAATACTTCACTTGCGATTTGAAGGGAGAATTTGTTACTCTTGTGTCTCTCTTTCCCCCTCTTGTTATCCTTCTGTCTATGAAAGTGTCTGAGGCAAGGCAGGGTCTAGTCGCACATCCTTCATATGTATCCACGGTTTCCTGCCATCCTCTTTTACTGCATTGGGGCGCTCATTGTCAGTGAGAAGAGGCCACTGTACTTGGGTTCCTTCCATTGTCAAACGTAATTCTGCACATAGACTTTCTGGCCAACGGTTATCGGACTGGTCTGCTGTACTGAGATGTTCTTCTATCTTCGCAATACCTGAAAAGAAGACCTTGACAGATTCCATTAACTCAGACAAATAACAACTCATTTCATCCGCTAAAACTTCAGCTGTCTTAGGGGCATCTGTCTTTTACCTTGCTATGGTTAAAGGGGTCGGCATGGGACGTCCTGTCACTATTTGATATGGTGTTAAATGGTGATTGCTTCCTAGATGATTTCTGAGGGCATACAAAGCCAGTGGCAGGCAGTACAGCCATTTCTTTTGCAGAGTAGCACATGGTTTGCCTATTTTATTCTTGAGGAGACCGTTCAGGCACTCCACTATTCCATTAATTTGGGGGTAATAAACAGATATCAGTTTAAGTTTTGTGCCCAAGGCGGTGAAAATGTGTTAAAAGATTGCATTGACAAAATGAGGTCCATTATCAGAGTGGATCGCTTCTGCCACCCCCCACCTTGGTATCACCGCTCTTATCAGAAAATTGGCTACTGTTTTAGCCTCATTATGTGCACAGGGTCCTGCCTCAATCTCATGAGAATGGACAAACTACTATAAGCTACATGTAATTGTTGAATTTCTTCATCATGTCGACAAAATCTAATTCTAGATTTTTAAATGTACCAGTTGGTCATGGTATTGTTGAGGTGATCACCTTTAAGGTCGGCTTGGGGCTATACTGTTGACATATGGCGCACTCTGCAATGCACAAAGTGATCATTTCAGATAGTTGGGGAATAAACCAATCTGCCTGTTATGCCGCAAGAAGATACTGTTTTGTGGTGGATGCTGGGAGGTGTAGTTGCTCTAGAACCATGCACAACAGAGCTTGTGGCCTTACTGGCTTGCCTGTACATTCTTGCCTGTAAATGAAATCTGTTGGTGAATGCAACCTCGCTGTTCCCATAACTCCATTTTGTGAGGTAATGCCTGTTCTTGCAATTCGCACAAATGTAATTTAGCTGTCTCTGTATATGGGGGTGGTAGTTCCGTAGCATCGTTTTGCCTGCTTGTCATCGTACCTAATGTGTGTTCATCACGTTGATTATACTTTGGCAACTCTTTATCTGCTTCTTTTGCTGCCCAATCTGCCAGAGCATTACTCCTAGAGATGAAGTCTTGCTGATTGGTGTGCACTGCACATGTTGTCACCGATACCTTAGATGGAAGGGTTAAAGCTTTTATTAATTGTGCTAATAAATCTTTATGCATCACAGGGGATCCATCAGATTCAAGAAATCCCCTCCTTTCCCATCTGTGAATGCTAGCATATACAGTGGTGGTAACATATTCTGAATAAATGGTGACCTCTCGTCCCTAAGCTTGCTGCAGTGCTGCAATGATGGCCACTAATTCTGCCGCCTCTGCTAAAAAATTAGAAGGAAGTGGCATCTAGCTAATAATTTGTAATACATCAGATGATCCCTGTTGTTCAGCTCTTACAACTGCTGCTTCTGAATGTCCAACCCAAGTTTCCTGATCTATAAAAGAGGACACATCAACAAAGAACAACATGCTCCCTGGGATGGGGTCTTCTTCTACCTTACGTTCTTCATCTGGTATGTAATTAGCACAGTCATGTACTTGCTCATTGTCAGAAACTGGGTGCGCAAAGAATGTTGCAGGATTAATGGTGTGACAACAAACCACTTGTAAAGATGGTACTGAACGCATTACTTCATACCCAGATGCCCTCTGAGTTGTGAGGGTGCTCTTGCTTCTTTGTAAAATAGCAAATTCTGCATAATCTACATACAGTGTTAAAGGTGATCCCATCACTATTGGAGTGCTTTTCTGGACTTCAAATGCTGCCGTAGCCAATGAATGCTCACATGGGTAGTGACCTTTCATTACAGGGTCTAGCAGCCCACTGTAGTAGGTAATTGGTTTGTGTCCTATGGATGTCTTTTGAGTCTGTACGGCCATCATTGTCATTCCATTACAATGACAAAAGAGGTAGAATGGTTTACTGTAGTTAGGCGTACCTAACACTGGAGCATTTGTGATTGCATTCTTCAGCTCCCAAAATGCTGTCTCTCTTTCATCAGTCCAGTTTATTTTGTTCCCATTCCCATGGGACTCTTTTAGAGCACTCAAAAGTGGTGCAGTCATGGTGGCATAGTCAAATACCCACTGTCTTATATAATTGACTGCTGCATTTGTTTTGTAGTGGTGGGCTTTAGCATATTTCTGGTGCTCTCTGCTCTGTCAGGTGTCACCCTCCTCCCATCTTTGGATATTATCTGCCCCAAATAATGAACTACTGTCTGTACATATTGCAACTTGTCTTTGTCCACTTTGTATCCTTTTTCTGCAAGCATGCAAAGGACACAAATAGTATCGTCCCTGCATATGTCTTCAGTGGAGCTATACACCAAAATGTCGTCCACATACTGTAAAAGGGTGCTTTTGCATTTCACATTCGCTAAATCCTTTTTCACTGTCCTGTTAAAGATCCTTGGGGACTCACAATAGCTCTGTGGGAGCCTTCTATAGGGATACTGAGTTTATCTGTACGTAAACCCTGTTAGATATTGACTATCTGGGTGCAGACGATGCTGAAAAATGCATTTTTCAAATCAATTACTGAAATATAGGTGACCTCCATTGGAATGCTTGTTAGTATGACTGATGGGTCTGGTACCACCAGAAATTCTGGTATTACAATATCATTCGGGGGCAAAAATCTTGAATCATCCTCCAAGCTCCCCCTTTAGCCTTTTTTATCGGGTAAACCGGTGTCTTACAGGGTGATGCTCTCTCATATATCACTCCCTGCTCAAATAACGCCTGTATTGTGGGAAAGATGCCTTCTTCTGCTTCTTTGGATAAAGGATACTGAAATACCCTGGGCAGTAGCGCCCCGGGTTTCAATGTTATTTTCACAGGCTCAGCTCCTTTAATTAGTCCCACATAAAGTGGTCCCTTCATCCACAAACTCTCTGGTACCTTTGCCAAATCTTTTTCTCTTATTATACTGTCTCATGCATGTTTCAGCACTATCCTGTACTGTTTCAATTGCCGGACTATCATAAAAAAAAATGTCATCTGATATATCTCTCAATTTGACCTCTGGATCTGTAAATACTACTGATGTCCACTTTGCTGGTCTCCTGTCAAAAGCTATCAATAATGCATAATGTGGCTTTATTTCAAGGGCCATTATTTCTAACACCATGTCAGGCTCTTCTATTGGATCCACAGGCCTTTCAGCTCTAAACAATAGTTCTTTTGGTGTCTGCATTGCCTTCCCCAGTAGCGCTGGTGTATGCACTATCAAACATATATGCCTCGCAGAAAGGCCTCTGTATCCACAGGAATTGCTCTGACCTGTTGTCCCAAGTCCTCAAGAACTATGAGTGACTTCATCCAACTTGGTGTAAAACCAGGAGTGTAACATACCATCAACACATCTCTCAAAAAAGAGATGATCATATTCAGCTTACTCATCAGGTCTCTTCCAGGAAGATTGTCCGGTGCCCCTGGGGAATATAAAAATGATCCTTCAATCTGCGTGTCTCCTATTGTCATGTTCACTGACTCTGTAAAGGGAACCCTTCTGACAGCCCCATAAAAAACTTGTTTGTCCATTGACTTGTGAGAAAGTGGTAGTGTTCCTTCCTTTATACAGGATTTAGTGGCCCCAGTATCAATTAAAAACCTATAGGGGCGACCTTCTACGGCTACCGTCACAGTGGGTTCCTCATATGATCTATGGGTTACCAATAGTTTTGAACACATAATGGGTGTCTGTGGGCTTTCTTATTGTGTATAGCTGTTGGTTGATGTCCCTCCGGACATTTGGGGTTGTGCAGAAAAGGGATTACCTCCTTGTACTGTCACTCCTTCCATCTGGACCTGTGTTGGCTCTCCAGTAGTATTTCTAATGACCTGGGGCATATTCAATAGCATTTACCCCTATTGTGCGGGGAATTGAACCTGAGGGAGCTGCGGGGGTTGTTGTGGAGCCCATTGCATCTGTTGTGGCCCCATCTGGCCTGTCTGGGTATGTCTGCCAGAGCGCATCCCAGACATTTTTGAAGGACGACCCATCAAATGTGTATTTATCAATGGTATTTGAGGGAATCCTGCCCTGGTAAAAACAGTATTTACGTTGTCTCCCACCAGAGAACTTCACAAGCTTTTAACATTGCCCAAGGCGAGGTTCACTCCAGTAGTGTGTTACTCAGAGCATCCTATCCATTTTCCCACTCCATCAGACAGCGGAGGTAGTTCCCTTTTTAAATTCTCTTTATCCATTTGTGGCCATGGTACGTATGTGGGCAGTTGTCCCCCCTTGAAAATGAGGGGTAACTGAGTTATTGGTCGAGGATTTACGGGTCTTGGACCTAACCTCAGATCTGGTCTATTACTTTGAATCGCTTCAGTTGGTTTGTCTAAAGCATACTCCTCCCAAACCGCGAGGCACTCTTGCATATAGGGAAAATTCCAATCTAGATTGCCCTGTCCCTGTCGTATATAGTCAGTTCCTAAATCAATAGGTTGAAAAGATCCGTCTTGTGGCCGTTGCTTCTTCCACTCATTTTTAGTCCATTTTGCCAATTCATCTGAGAAGAGTTGACAATATTAACTGCCCTCGTATCCTAGTACCTCTATGGGTGTTAGATCTGACAGACTCTTTTTTATGATTGACTTCTTCCACGTTTCTGTGGTGTCTCTTACTGCCATAACTAACCCCGGCGGAGGACGCGGGTGAAAATTCTATGATCTCCGGTTAGTGTCCTGTTGATTTGCATCCCTGCCAAGCCTGTCTTCCCATTCTCTATCTTCCTCTACCCCCCTACACCTTGTAACTCATTTGGGGGTTCATGATATTGTGACATCTCTATGTCCCCATCCCATCCCACTTCCTCTCTTATCCATTCCTCAGTTGCCTCTCTCAAAGTCTCTGCAGAAGTGTTTCCCAGACTGAGAACATGCCTGTAGTCCATTGTCCTTGAAGAGAAGCTGGGCTTCTAGAGCATTCTGCCTGTCTAACAGTGTGCTGCAATTCATTTATGAGTCTGTCTCTTTGGTCCAGTTCTATATCGGTCCAAGGAGTTGAAGGAGCCCTGTTTCCCCGTGATTTTTGTCTCTCCTCTTTAGGTGGAACTCTAAGGGGATCTTGGTACCCGGCAGCTGGCAGAGTGGGGTAAAGACGATAAGGCAGGGGCTGCTCTGGGGACTGTGCCCCTTCGGGTCCTGTTGGTTTCATGTTTGTGTTTGTATCGTGGAATACCCGCCATAATGACAGGGTGGCTTCCCTTTTCTGTCTTTTCTTTCTAATATACTTAGAGCAAATGTAATTTAATATGTGTTCAATTATGTCTCTGTCGAATGTCCCTTCCTTTGGTCATGACCCCGGCCTGGCTCTTGGGGCCTTTGTGCCATTGTTTACAGTACTTTTCTATTTTCTTCTCCTATGAAGGGAAAGTTTTTATCGTGTTCCAGAGGGGTCTCCATGGTCCCCTAAGGATGTGAGCGTTTCCTATGTGTATGTAATAAAAGTATTGCTTTTACTCCTTTTTTCGTTTGCCCACTATCTTATGCCCCTTTTAGACTTGTCTCCTTCAATAATATATTTATGCTCTATGAATATCGCTAACCTATAGCAGTGGCCGACACGTATTGATCTTATGTAGTGGTACCTGACTTCACATATACTACTGTGAGGCCAAAGTGGTAAACATTAAGCACACTTATTGCTAATCTGTATAACACTTCTTCCAGGGTTATATCTGGATCACGTGCATTTATGGGGGGGGGGGGAGTCTAAGAGGATTTGTGCCTGATGCAATACATGTTAGAATATTATCATGAATATAGGCGACTATTTGAGGTGCTCAAGGATGTGGTATCCCATTCATAATTCAAACTCCTGGATAGTAAATATCTGTAAAGAATGCATCAAGAAGGGCCTCTAATATGATTGGTGACTCTGTTATTATATGAATTCCAGTGGTATTACATGGACACAGGGTTTCTCCATAGGCCCATAGAAATACACATTTTAATTTAATTTCATCTGTTACCTGCCACGGTGGATTATCAGTCTCACGCATAGGGAATTAATATTAATTTTATGGGCTTGCCTTGGGGAATTTATTTTGATTTCACATGTTTTTATCTGAGATAATATTTCCTCACTCCCAGGACACCTTAGGGGTTTGTATAGCAATGGCAAAAATATCCCAAAGATCTTGCTGCCTTTCTTCCACGCTTATACCAGACTGTATGACAATCGGCAGGAAATACTGCCACTTCTCTATGATTTGCCCCGTGTGATTATGCAATAATGTTCTCTTTATGTCGTCCTCCTTATTCATGGAGGGGTATCCACTTGCAACTAATGCGCTTTTCGGATTCGCAACCAAGGGTCTTGCCTTGCTCAGGGCAAAGTCAATTGACACCAGCAGTTCGCTGTCCCATTACCCAACCGTCAGACTCTCCAACTGATGCCTCAGCCTCAGTTGCTCTTGTTTAAAGACACCTTCCAGATATCTTAAATATGGGAATTTGGAAGCTGTGCGTTTGACTTATTCAGAGTAAGGTGTGCCGTCGCTGATCCTATGACCGTCTCTTTACCACGTCAGACTTCACACACTTGTTACCCTGTCCCATCTCACTATTTCTACACTAGCCCTCCGGATCTAACCGGGATACCTGTGGGCATTCCCCGAAGGAATGTCCCTTCCAAAAGTTTCCTTCTGGGTAATGCACTTTTCCCTACTAGATCTCTTCAAATGAGTGTCTCTTCAAGGAGCTGTCTCCTGGGTATTGCACTACTGCCTTCTAGATCACTCCCCGAAGGAGTGCCTCTTCCAGGAGCTGTATCCTGGGTAATGCAATATTGCCTTCTAGGTCACTCCCTGATGGAGCATCTCTTCCCTTCTATTTCAAAGGGAAATTTGCACTAGCTAGTCTTCTAGTGTGTACCGGGAATCACCACATTTCATTTCATTGCATCCCAAATAAAGAAAAAGAAAAACCCCTGCGTGCATTTCTATGCTGTGGTTGCCAAAGAATCCTGCAATTTAAAGTTTTAAGTTACGAAGTTTGATCTCTCCTCCCCGTTTTGACGGCAATCTGGGACTCTTACCTGCCCATCTTTTGAATAGGCAGACTTCAGTATAACACTCTGTATCTGCTTACCTGATAATTGCACAGTTTCTATTCAATTGAGGGCAGGCAACATCTCCCTCAGGCGCAGTGTGGGACAGTCGAGATGAACTCCTGGGTCTGTCTCTGTCAAATGTTGCTGGATGAAAGAAAAAGACGACACAGCTTCTGTGGCAATATAGTACAGAGTTTAATATAAAGCACGCAGAAGGTCAGTCAGCTCCATGGAACTGGAATCGGAGCTTCAACTTACAATGTGGCGGCCAGTTTCTTTTATACAGTTAAGATTACAAATACATCATACATTTGCATAGTTAGTCAGGCATTTACTTAAGTACAACATTATATCAAAAAGTGATACTTCCTGCAAAAGCAACTAATCACGTGTTTATGGAATGCGACTCATGCACACATGTTATTCGTTACGTTTCTATACCACCACTTGTACTACCAGTTGTCCTTGGCTTGTCTCTTTGAAGCCTAGCAATGCTGTACTCCCTACATGTCCATGGACGTCGATTCATCAAAATGCATGGGGTAGCGGAAATTACATCACGTCATGTGACCCCTGCCTGATGTCACAGGAAGTGACATCACACAAACTTTGACCTGATGATATCACAGGAAGTGGTATCACCTGCCCTTTAACCCACCCTGATGATGTCACAGGAAGTGACATCACACTAACTTTGACCTGGTGACATCACAGGAAGTCACATTACCTGGCCTTTGGGCCCTCATGAAATCAAAGGAAGAGACATTGCATGACCTTTGAATTGGTGCTATCGCAGGAAGTGAAACATCTAACTTTTGGTTACTTACATCACACACAGAGGCTGGAAAAGTTCCACAGTTACAAAATAGCTACCCTATAAACTGAAATACTTCACATCCTATTGAAAATGCAGCTGCATACATTGTTTCAGGTAGTATCTTCAGATATACAATTAAGATAATGTAGCATTGGTTAAGAACCTATGAAATATGTACAACAATGGAGAATACACGTCAAGTTGCAATCAGCCATTATCAAAATCAAATAACTTAGAAAAATGAGAGGTTGATGGGCCTATAATGTTCAAAACAAGTTCCCTTTATCATTTGTTTTAGAAACTAGGATTACCATGTAATTAAATCTAAGTCTTGGAGCCTAGATAACAATGCTATTTAATGCAGTTCGAGCTCTCCTAGCAAGCATCCTTTCCATGACATGGTATACATACTTCTAAACCTGTGGAGCCATTAAACCTTCCTAAGTTTACTATCATTAATTTCTTCTACAGAAAACATGCACATCACTAGTACAGTACACTTGTATTGTTCATTATATCTGCATTAGCATTTTAAAGAGTGTTACAAACATTTGGACAGATTTTACTCACATGGACGAAGATGCTGGCTGTCATGTTGATACTGCATTACTGATAAGAAGAGATCTTGCACATCCTGAACTAATGTATTCAAAGTTGTTCTCATATGTGATGAACAAAAAAAAAGGAAGGTGGCTGAAATAATGTGTTTGCTTACAATCACACAATTTGGCCAAGCAGAGAAACTGGCACTAATCCCATATTTTCAATTTCACACTGTGAAATTCGGTCACTTGATGGTATCTCTTTGTAATATCACATTTTAACACTTTGTTATTAACTTTTGGAGAACATTGAAACCCACATTTTATGTTTTGGAGTTATACATAGCGCGAACCTTATCTCAGGACATGAGTGCTTCCCAATACACAGACACAAAATTACAAAATAGATCTCTCTAGCAAGATAGTTAATATATTAGCTAACTTGAAAATTACTGGGTACACAAGGACTCGCAGACTCAGGCTCCTAGGCATACCAACCACCTTCGATGTCCCTCAACCTCTCCCCTCACAAGGTCTCAGAGTGGGGAAGTGAAGCAGAAAATGAATGAGTGGGAGAAGAGGATGCCACGAGGCTCTCTGAGACACACATGAATCTTCACTTAGTCGAAAATGACAACACTGCCGAAGCCAGGATCTCACTACGATCAACGCGCACTCTGAAACGTCCCCTGTTTCCCTTGGGACAGTCTATGCCAGGGGACACTCCCACCACACTTCTGCATCCAAGAGGGGTGATCACCATTCACAGGCAGGGCATTCCCTCAACATTATTTATTTGATATAGCGCAGAAAAGGCCCGAAGGCATCAGAGAACTTTATAACAGTGGCAGGATTCAAGGGTTACTGCACGTTACAGTAATTACACTCTGACGTTTACATCAGTGGATGCGAGCAGGAGTTACCACATGAGACAGTTACAGCAGTTGGTCAAAGGTTGGACACAGTTAAAGCATCAATTTAGATGGTGGGGTCACATAACTAAGGTAGTTGAAATCCTGGTGGAGGGAGTACTTCTATATTTGAGGGTGCACGCCACCTCTCACCTGTGCCTCTGATTTCTTTTGTACAGGAGGACTACCTTTTCTTGCTTCTCTGAAATAGGTCCTGTGTCTGTGCCTCAGCAATGTGGCTTTAAAGTATCTCTGTTGCACCTCCAGGTCTCACCTCCCTTCCCAATTATGAGAGAATCAGAAGGTGAGCATTTCTTCAAAGTCACTGAGAAGGTGGCCATTTCTTCCAGGTCATACCTTTCAATACATGCTTAGCTATCAGCTGCTAATGAGAGGAAATGGTATGGGAGGGCTACCTAGTCCCTGCCACCCTCCCCAACCATAAGGGGAAAGGAGGTTTAATAGCGGCAAATGAAGGGGGAGACCAGGAGTTTTGATTAATTAGCTGAGTCCTCTGCCCCAACATCTCTTCACACCAGCACGCCAGCATGAAATAAAGAAAGAAGTTAAGACTTTGGCATGCCTTGTCACCCCTAAAGGGCAGGATCAGGGGGTGGGTGCAGAAAGAGGAGGAATAAGAAGAAGCAAAATCCCTGACCTTGGCTTTTGTTACTTCCTTTTTTCTCACCTCACAAACCTCAGCTTAAAGCAGAGGTCTTCAAACTGTGGGGCGCGACCCCCAGGGGGGTCGTGGAGTCCTAGGAAGGGGGTCGCAGATTCCCCAGCTTCACTTGTCCCTGTAAAAATACAGCCGTCCTGGGACGACTAATTGAGATCGTTGTCAGCTGCTTGCCTGAATGAAAGGCAAATGCGCCTTATCTGGAAATCTGCAAGTGTAAAGGATTCTTGGGGGCAGTTCTGGCTCTTTGTGAAGGCAAAGATGCGTGGTTTTTTTAGTGGAAGTGCAAAGAGTTAACTACTGGGCTGGGAAGTTCTTGCTTTTAATTTTAACTGCATTTACACAGCCCTTTGTGCCCCTAAACAGGTGTTGAAGGGACAGTTATGTAAAAAAAGAAAACTGCATTACATACGCTCTGGTATTATTAAAACCTACATTTTGAAAGCACCATTTTATTGTAAAACTATGCGCACGTTTTGCAGCATTCTATCTTACCCTGTGTGTAATGCAAGTATAAAAAATTGACTTACATATTCACAGTGCTTTCCGTCACAGGCTGTGACTTCGTAGCACTAAAAATACACATCACTAATCTCCACTGCACCAATCAAGTTTTAATCCTGTGGCTCCCTGGATACACACAACCTTCTGCAGTGCATTGACTAATAGAGGTTTCATAATGTCCTACAGTGCATTTCCCACTGAGCAATAACTTTTTTAAATTTATTTTTCATTTACGCTGCCCATTATTTTATATGGAGATACCTGAAGGTGAAAGACCTAAAAACGTACAGAATATTTTGGGCTTATTTATGAGAGGCTTGCATCGCCAAAGCATCACTTTTTTTATGCTCCGGTGGCGCAAGCGTCTCAACCATACCTATGAGGTGGCGCAAAGTCACCCTGTATGGCTTTGCAGGGCCTCACAGATATGGAGTAAGACATAGCAGCGCAAGTCACTGCATTGCCTTGCTCTGCGTCAAGGAGGTGTTCCGTGGGCTTTGAGTGGGGTTCCCACGCAGCACTCATGGATTTTGATGCTGCCCCATATTTACAAAATCACGTAAACCTGGGGCAGCTCCAAAAACTGACGCCTCTCCAGTGGAGGCGTAACGAGGAGAAATGTTTTAATTTCTCCTCATTTTTTCCTCTTTTTATGTGTGCTGCATTCTGCAGCTCTCATAGAAAGAGGAAAACGCCCCTCAGGATTGTTTTGGTGAAGGAAGGTGCCTCTTCCCGTACAAAAACAATTCTGCCTACGTTGGTGCTAGGCAGCAATTTGTGAAGGGAAAAGGACTGGAATGCACCGTATTTCATAATTACAGTGCATTCCTGCCCTTTTACATTGGCATAGGGCAGCGCCGCAAGAAGACTTGCAGCGCTGCCCTACACCAATTCCTCATAAATGAGGCCCTTTGTTTTAGCTACACCTTTGGCTACACCCCTACGCTCAATGACCTTTAGTTTGCTAAACACTGTTTAATATAATTTCCCCACCGTAAAAATTATTTGCTGTGGTAATTGGGGGCTGTTAGAAATGGGGGTCTCTAGTTGGCAATGGTTTTCACCTTTGTCCAAGTAGGGACCCTTCCTTCTAGTCAGGGTAAGAGGGATACACTACTGAAATAACCCCTGCTCACCCCCTTGGTAGCTTGGCACGAGCAGTCAGGCTTATTTCAGAGGCAGTGTGTAAAGGATTTGCACATAACCAACAGCAATACACTGAAGACACTACAAAAGGACACCACACCAGTTTAGAAAAATATCCAATACTTTATATATTCAAAACAAGACTAAAACGATAAAAATCCAACATACAGTACTTAAAAATATGTACTTTGCTGGGAGCTGGCGTCGGTCGGTCTGGACTGCGGTGTGGGACGGGGCAGTGTGTCGCAAGACTTACGAGCAGTGCCCCCAACCCACGGTGCGGTCACGGTTGTCGAAGTCAGTGACGGCATCGGTGAGACCAGGGCGGCGAAGTGAAGCGAGGCGGTGCGGAGTGCGGTGCCCACAGGTCACGGTGCAAGCAGCAGCTCGGCGGCTGTCATCAGTGAGACCAGGGTTGTGGTGCGAGATGCAGCGGTGCCCTCTGCGGTGCCTTCTGGGCACAGAGCCAGCAGCAGAGTCAGGGACGGAGTCGGTTGCTTTCCCCCTCTGTGGCAACTGAAACCACGGTTCCAGAGGCGGTACTCAGAGGTCAGTGAAGTCTTTGCGGTCCCTGAGACTTCAGAACAGGAGGCAACAAGTAAAGAAAGTTCAGTCCAGTCCTTTCACTGCCCAAGGCAGAAGCAGCAACTGCAGGCCAAACTAACAAAGCAACAACACAGCAAAGATGCAGTACTCCTCTTGGCAGTTCTTCCAGCTCTTCTTCTTGGCAGGTTCCTTGATTCCAGCGAGTTCTAAAGTTCTAGGTCTGGACCCCAATATTTATACTCAGTTTCTCTTTGTGCTTTTGGGCAGAGAGTGCCTGTGCCCAGCCCAAACCAGTTCCATCTTTTCTGGCCCAGCTTCCTGGCAGGAGGTGGAGACAGCATTGTCCAAGGCAGACCAGGCCCATTCAGGTGCAAGGAAATCTCCTCCCAATACTATAAATACAGCCCAGGTCTATTCAGCCCAGCCCTGACTCATCCAGGAAAGGCAGGACACACCTTGACCCCCCCAGTGGCTGTCTGATGAGAATGCACATCCCCAGCCCCTGTCACTCAAAAGCCAGACAGTCAATCCACAAACCCAGCAGAGGCACACAGGATGGCTAAGCAAGAAAATACCTACTTTCTAAAAGTGGTATTTTCAAACACAAAACATAAAAATCATCTTTACTAAAAGATGCATTTTTATATTCTGAGTTCAGGCATGCTAAACCCCATTTCTCTATCTTGTCCCAATGGGAAGATATGCTTATAAGATGTTATAAGTAAACTCCCATTCTATCCTATGGGACAGATAGCCTTTCCATAGTGAAAAACGAAACACACTGTAATTCACTACCAGGACATGTCTCACACACACCAGTACATGTCCTACCTTTAATATACACGGCACCCTGCCCACAGGGGTACCTTGGGCCTACCTTAGGAGTGACTTACATGTAGGAAAAGTGAAGATTAGGGCTTGGCAAGTGTGTGCACTTGCCAGGTCGACATGGCAGTTACAAACCGCGCAGACACTGAAGTGGCAGGTCTGATAACCCTTTTCAGGGCTGCATGGGTGAGTGGCACAATCAGTACTACAATCCAACCAGCAGCATTTGATTTACAGGCCCTGGCACCCTCAGTGCACTATACTAGGGACTTACTAGTAAGTCAAACATGCCAATCATGGAAACACCAATCCATAATACAATTTACAATAGGAGCACTTACACTTTAACACTGAAAAGCAGTGAGAGAGTGTGCAGAGACACTGAACCAGCAAAAACAGAGCCAAAGCTAGGAGGTCAGAAAGGAAAAAAACAGGGGAAACATGCCAAAAGATGCCAGGTCTAACAGGGGCATTTATGGTTGTCGATAGATATTGATGATGAGGAGAACCAGTTTCTAGAAAATTTTGTCAGAAGGGGTCCTTATGCCTAAAAAGGTTTGACAAGGGGGTCTCGACATCAAAAAGTTTGAAGACCACTGGCTTAAAGCCTGCCTCCCAACCTTCAACTCAGACTCCCCAGTAGTGGACAGCAAACAGGCCAAGTCATAAGGACTAGAAATGGTTGGGAGAAACCACAAACTCACATCCACAAACGGGTGCTTGAGTACTGGAAATAACACACATTTTCCACCTTCTCATTAGCTGCCACCTCACTTACAAAGATTCCCCTCACAGTGTCCTAGCGTCCAAACAGTGGCACGACGTTATTTAAAAAGCCCCAGTCCAATGTCAGAATATGTTATGTAGTAATTTCTGGGGTGCCTATCTTGCTTATATTCTATACTGCTGCAGTGCTGACAAATGGCTAGGTATAAGTCATAATGCAAATAAGTTCAGAAGGCTCCATATATACTTGAACAACACAGGCAAGTGATCAAAAATGGAAGTACACGATAAAGTAGTAAAGCAAATAAACTCAGAAAACAGCGTCCTTATCATAAGCAACTGAATTTCTTTCATACCTTTACATTGCCATCACACTTGTTACAGTAACCTTTTATGCAAACTTTAGAGCACACAAGTAAAAGAATAAAAATTAAATCAGATAAATCCTATTTAGGTTGTGTACACAATGATGCAGTGAGGTCTTTGCATCTGCACACTCGCAAATCTCATCCCAGAGTCTGCTATTTGCAACTGGCTTTTAAATCCAACAAGGCAGCTCATTTGTTCCCATGCTTTTTATCAGCAATGTAATCTACGATTTTTATTGGTGCCAGTAGCTTCTCGCCAACCCCCTTCTGGGATTTCAAAACCCAAACTCATCTTCCATTTGATAATGATCCTGACTTGGTTCAAACTGTCCGGTACCACTTCTTTCATGAAGTGGGAGTCCACCACGAGCTTTTCTGGGTGAATCTTATCATACAGCTTCAAGACATACAAACCTCTTTCAGTAATGCTCCCAGGGTCAACGGGGGCAGGGCTCCATACTGACAGTGACTGAGGAGCATGGGGCTCTGGTTGAAGAGGTGGCCTGGGGCACACGAAGGGCGCTTGCACTGCGGACAGAGTACCCGAGGGCACTCAACACCATGGCATACACCTCGTCCTACATACAACAAATCATAAGGGATACCTGCCGTCTTCCTTGAAGTGGGAGAAAGGGCGCTGAACACTGACTCACTCCCTCATAAATCGCACAGTACCAGGAGCCTATTCCAGTTCTGCCTCTGCCGCCCTCCTCCACAGTGTGCCCATTGCCCTTTAACCCCTGGCTAGGCTCCTCTCTTACCTCCATGTGGCACCCTGCACCCAGCTCACACACAACCCTCTCGGTCCTCTCCGTCCCTCGCTAGGAGCTCTGCGTCCAGTACTGATGTTGCTGATGCATGACTGGGAGACCAATCAAAGTACACTGCTGTCATGCAGTGAGATCAGAAATACAGGTTTCTAGACAGAATTTATAGTGCACATGTGTACAATCATAGGCATGCCCACACAAGACAATAGAGCTGGCCAAGGGGTCACAAGCAGCCGCGGCCTGTGCAGGTAAGAGCAATGGGGCTGGGTGGGGGGATTTCGACAGACGATGATGAGGGAAAATTAAATAAATAATTTTCCCTCATCATCGTCCGTCGAAATTCCCCCCACCCAGCCCCACCGCTCTTACCTGCACGGGCCGCGGCTGGTCGCAAGCAAAGTGGCAGGGGTCGAAAACAGGGGGCATAGGGGTCACAGTTACGACCCCTGGCGACCCCTAATTGATGTCCATGTACATGTCTTCTGCTCTACAAGGCCTAATCTCCCACCTATCCTGTGCATCTGTGCTACTTTATCTACATATTTTCTCAGAGATGTGTTCTCGCAAAGGCGGCCTGTAATTTTCCATTTCTGCTGTGTCTAAGTATACTTCTCTATTCTATTGAAGCTCATGTCTACTTCCCTCCCTCTGGGTCCTGACTCTATTTGCGTTTTCTATTCTACCAGCTTAAGCCTGTATTTCTCCTTTAATTCTTTCCTACTTTAAGCTAATGCTTGCATTGACATGAGTGGGCCTTCTTCATTTTCTACATTTATTGTAAGATCAAGCTGATCCTTTATTGGTACTTCGCCCACTTCCCTCCCCAGTTTATATTCCTCCCCCGGTCAGCAGCACTGTGACAGGGCACAGGTAGAACCCATCATCCTACGACACCGCTTACCACATACCATTTATGGATGTCCTGATGCATTCTATGTACCACTGTCTGGTGTTGGTCTGTCGTTGTTTAACTGCATGATGAGGTTCTACTAAATGTAGCTGAAAACAACTTGCCCCGTCGCAACTGTTGTATATGTTACAAATCAAATAAAAGTATATATATATTTTTTTTAAATCAGGCTGATTCTTTATACTTGTGATCTTTGGTTCGTCCCTATCTCCCTAAGCGAAGCTTGGGTTGGCTAACTCCAATCTGCCCATTATTCCAAAAGTAGGACTGGAAAGACAGCGAGGGTGGTCTTTTGCTTTCTGAAGCAGAAGTTATGAAAGTCCCTGCCATTCAGTCTCCATCTATGCAACTCTTATGCGATGTTCAGGAAGTGTTGCTCAAGACCTGTTCTTCTAGATCTTAATTCTGCTCTACTCTTTTTTTTCTCCGCTAGCACTGGGAAACCCCGTTGCAGAAGCCATGAGCTTTATAAATCTGAAATTAATTATATGTGGCATTGGTTCATCATTTCTGGGGTGGTATGATGTCACAATGGAGTCATATGTTGCCACATACTAGTGCACAGGGAGTATTGCTGAAAAAACTCCAGATCCATTCAGGCGCTTGGAAATATTCTAAAGGTGAGGAATCTGTGGTTAGATAGAGTATATGCCAGAAAGAGTGTTACCAAAGGTAAGTAACTTGTTCTTTTCACACTTTTTCTTCACACTTTCACCTGTAATCAGGCACAGTATAGAAGCATTCACTCACCCATTAGGGCTCACCTCTCCATCGTCTTCCATTGTTCCCTAAGCTGTTTCTTCAAATCACTCTTGTCCCAAACTCTGTTTACTTTCAATCAGTTTCAGCTTACTTCTGACACATTTACCGTTGGAATGAAAATTTCTGCATGGCTTGAAAAGGCTGTGCAGTCCTACTAGCTTCTCATTTTATGGAGTTGCGAATGTTTTCCACACTAAAATTTAGAATCTGTGAGTTCATTGGAATTTCTCCACATTTTTACTGTACTGTTTATGAGCAGACCTAGACTCTTCTCACAAAGGGTTGAAAAAAGTGACAAAATCAATTTTGATTAGGTCTGATGGCCACCAAATGTTGTTCCATGTTTTGCTGCTGTTTCCTAAGATCAGTACTTCCATCTTGTCTGTGTTCTGCAGCAGGCAGTTCTTCTTCATCCAGTTGGTGACATTTGTCATGCATCTGTGGAAGTGTCAAATGTGGCCTTTTGTTTCCTCAGGATCTGTGCGATGCTCTCAAGGACCCACCTTCTGGTACCACTGACTTGGTATGCTATTACAGCACCAAGGATCAGAGTGGCCAGGAGGGGGGAAGGGTGTGGGAAAGGAACAGCGGGGAAGGAGACCTGTAAAACAAAAGTATACACAAAACAAAATAAAAAACACCTTTGTAGGTTTCTGCGCGTCTACTGATTTCTAAAACTCTTACAGTAGAAAATCAATGATTAATGCTTTATACTATGGTGAGTTTCTTGGATAAGCTCAATAGGAAGCATAACATTCATATAAAGCTTGTCACCAGATAAATATGATAGTAGTTTTCTCAATACCCTCTAATACTTGGCAAGTAATAACGTCATTGCCTAATACAACTGAATTTAATGGCAGGTTTATCTGTTTATTTATATCGTAGTCTAGCGTAAATGAAAACAATAAAATATTCAAGTATGTCATCTCGAGCCCGAGAGTTCTTTTTGGGAGATAAACAAAGGAATATGTAAAACGGAGAAAACAAAACATGCAGCTTACCCCCTCAGAGCACGACCTGCTCTGAAAACACGAGATCGCCAGCCAGCGAAAAAGAACTGCCAAAAAGAGAATCGTTTAAGAAGGATTAATATGTAACTCACTGCGGGAGCCAAGTCCGGAATTCAGGAAGGCAGCGGAAGCTGAGTCGGAAGGAAAAGAAGCTGACCAGAATACCAGGAATCAGTGTGGAAACCCAATCTCAAAAGAGAATGCTCGAGAAATAGATCTGCCTCCAGGTGCGATCCCAAATGAAGGCTGCCCAACCGCGGACTCAGGAACTCGGTGGAAAGCAGAGCTCCTGCTCAGCTCGGAGGCAAAGAAATAGTGAGCAGCGGTTGATGGACAGGGCCTGCAAAATGCAGTTTGCCACAACAGGAATGCATAACCCTGTGGGGACAAGAAGCAGGTGGCAATGCACTGCGCGGTTTGGTGGGGGCGGGCCCTAGAACGTACAATGCCATAAGGATGACAGGAAATTTGTTCTTCTGGTGGTGGGGTCATCGGTGAGTGAGAGGATGAGTTGGGTGTCGTCTGTGTAGTAAATTATGTTCAGAACGTGGGATCTGACGATGTTGGCCAGCAGGGTCATATATGCATTGAAGAGCATGGGGCTGCGGGATGAGCCCTGGGGGACACCGCAGGGCTGGGAGGTGGATCCTCTAGGCTCTTCCGGTGAGGAAGGAGATGATCCATCTGAGTGCATCTCCTTGAATGCCGATGTAGTGGAGTCTTTCGATCAGCATGTGGTGGGATACGGTGTCAAAGGCTGTCGAGAGGTCGAGGAGGATCAAAGCTGCTGTTTCTCCTCGGTCTAGGAGGGCTTGGATGTCATCAGTGGCTGAGATCAGGGTGGCTGCGGTGCTATGATTGCTGCCAAAGCTGGATTGGGAGGTGTCAAGAAGCTGGTTCTGCTCCAGGTGTGTCATGAGTTGATTGTTGATGATCTTTTCACGTATATTTGCTGGGAATGGGAGCAGGGAGATTGGCTGGTAGTTTTTTTGTTCACTGGAGTCAGCAGAGGATTTTTTTGAGTAGTGGTCTGACTTCAGCATATTTCCAGGAGTCAGGAAATGTTGCGGTGGTGATAGAGGTTGAGTAGGATGGTGAGATCATGGCCGATCCTTTGGTTTCTGAGGTTGAAGATGTGGTGCGGGCATGGGTCTGTGGAAGATCCCAAATGGATGGATTTCATGGTGGAAGTAGAGTTCTGGGTGGAGAGAATGTTCCAGGTGGTCTGTGTGGTGTTCGTGTTGTTACGGTGGTGACATATCTGCAGGCCCAGACTGGGAACCAAAACCAGCCCTGGCAAAGTGCTCGGCTGGCCCCCCAGGGGGTTGGGGGTGCGGCCGAGCTGTTTGCCAGAGCCGGTTTCAGCCGATTTTGTTACAGGGACCGATATTGCAGCTATGCTGCAAAAACGGCCCTGTAACAAAAACGGCCCCCACCCTGGCGGCCCACCGGGGAAATGCCCGGTGCCCGCAAAGGCCCTGCATATCTGTAGAGGAAGTCCGTAGGTGTTGGTTGGGTTTTGAAGTTTCTGTCTATGGTTGCAATCTTGTGGAAGAAGTGGGTGAGGTTATCGCACAGCTCCTCAGAGGGTATGATGTTTTCGCAGGAAATCGGGCTGGAAAATCCCTTAACGATGTTGAAAAGTTCCTTGGTGTTGTTGGCTCTGGTTTTGATGTGTGTGACAAGGGCTGTCTTCTTTGTTGCCCTCAGCAGGTGTTGGTAGAGGTTGAGAGAGGTCTTGAAGGCTGCCCTGTCGGAGGTGTCATTGCTGGCATGCCACCTCCTCTCCAACTGTTTGCTGTCCTGTTTCACTGTTCTGAGTTGTTGGGTGTACCAGCTGGCCTTTTTGGAGGATTTTTCTCTGGATGTTGCTCTTGATGGGGACAATGCTCTTTTCACAATTGGTGATCGGTCCATGTGAGTTCTGTGACATGGCTGTATTTAACTTGCTGGAGGTGAAAATTGTGTCCAGCTTGTGTCCTGTGGTGTAAGTAGGGTCGTGGACGATCTGGGTCAATCTGAGGCTGCTCATACTGGCGAGGAGGTGTGCAGTGTTTTTGTCATTAGCTAGGGGCACAATGAGGTCTGCGATGGTGTTGCAGAAGCTGGAGCACGGGCCTTGGGGTCGGCATGCGAGGGTGCCTCTGATGGTTGTCTTGTCATCCATGTGGAGCTTGAAGTTGAGATGTTCCACGGGCGTGGTGATGTTGTCAGTGGTGATGGTGTGAGGGTGTTGATGAGGTCCAACAATTCAGTGGAACTCTTGCATAGTGAGCGTGTGTTGAGAAGAGTGCATGTGAGTTGGTGTTTTTGTTCAGTTGGTGTCTGTGGTGTGTTTAGGGTGGGGCTGGTCGGTGGACTGGTGTGTGTGCAGTGACAGGTAAAGTGGCAGTGCAGGTGAAAGGCCCTACCGTGGAGCATGTGTCGGCGTAGTGGTAGTGTTTGTTGCGGCGTCTTGGGTAGAAGGTGTAGAGCTCAGCAATGGTGTATCTTTGGGGTTGGGGGCGCCTAGGGGTCGTGGCGCTGGGTGCGGTACAGGCACAGGCGGGTGCAGATGGGCTTGCCTTTGGCACACCAGCGTCGCACCCACTGTGCGCAGTCGTGCTACAGCCTGCATTAAGTAGGCCCTGGGGTGGGCGGGGCTTCTATTGGCAGGAAGAATGGTGAGTGTGAAAACCCGGTCGGAATAACCCCAGCAGGAAAACCTGGGCAGCTGCAATGTCAATGGATCTGTCTGGAACAAGCAGGAACTGGAGGCCACAGGCAAGTGGCAAGCTAGGTGCCCAGGTGCCTCTTTGAAACATTTTTAACTATTGGATGAGGATGCCCTTTCGTTAGTGTAGGTTTCTGATGCTAAAATTAGACCAATTGCTCTGCACTCTCTTTCTGTGTTGCTGGATGTCTTCTGGCAACAGTGGCCTGTCTGTAAGTGCTCTCTATAGATAGAATTCACATCAAAACCTTGAATAGTCAAAATTGGTCTAGCCTTCGACTCTAACGTATGGAAAAACAAGCGGAGAAAGAAGGAATATTCACTCCTTCCTAATTGTTAGACTTTGAAACGTGTAAAAACACAACTACAGTTGGCTCTAGTGTCCCACCAGTGCCCCAAAAATGGGATAAATACCAGCAAGACTTGACCCAGGGGTTTTCATATCATCTCAACATTGAGTAGACCTAAGTGTCCATAATGATAAAACACTCTAACTTGCGCTGAACCTTTGCTGGTGATTTCATTCCCTCAGCCTGGGGCTGAACCTGAACATCAAGACAGCCTTGCTTCTGTGATCTACGTAAGATGTAAAGCTGAACTAACATTTTAGGACAGAAGCTACCCCTGACATCTGTAAGGCCCAGCGGCTGAAGATTTCTTTGGAGTACAACTCTGGAAACCAAGACCACACAGGAGTCCCATAAGAACTCTGCAGCCCAGAAGCACGACAAAATCAAAGTGCTTAGTCAAGCATGACCTGGGACGAGTGTCTGCAACTGTTTTCTGCATCAACCTTGGTGAGGGTGTACCTTCCTGTACATGCACCATACCCTATGGTTGTTTGTATCAGCCCTTCATCAGTCGAAGAGGGACATGAAGATTTTAGACATTCAAACTTCTTTTGTAGGGTTTGAGCTAGTTGTCCTGATTCCAGAACCATTTGAACTGCCTTCCTAGCCCTAGCAGAGGTATCAAGCTTAAAAGGTGAAATTGGTCCCTTACACTAAAACTTAAAGATTCCCAAAGTCCCCAGAGATCACCTGTGAGCAGTGCCTTAGGATGACAAAGGGGCAATGTTAGAGAAAACCTTGTACCTAGTGAGATAAATGCATGGGTCGTGTTGCAGCCCCAATAGGTTCTAGCACCCTCTGGCAGTTTTCCCATATCATAATGGTAACTGTTCTAGTTACTTCCTGCAAATAAAAGTAACCTTTCAATGAGAAGATGTAGCGTTGATTGAACATTGAATTTATTGAGTGTTATTTGCAGTGTTACCTTGCAGCTGAGTTTCTAACCCCTACCACATCTTACAGTAAGCCTAGGCTACTCTACTTTGCTACGCCGTGAACGACAGGGCCCTGCAGGGAGTACAGTTAGTGTTCAATAACAATGGTGACTCTTGACCCCCGAGGCAAGTGACAGCACCGCACAGAATAATGTCCAGTAATCAGACTGTCTGAGGACTCCAAAAAACTACACTCACCTAGTCAGCTTTGTTTCTCTCCGCTCCATTACATTGAACTCGTGTTGGTTTTCTCTGTCTCTCTCAACTACTCTCACAGCATCCTTTCCATCACTTTAACGTATTTATCTCCATTTCACTCTCTCCCCTCTTGCCTATTTGCAGCCTGCTCTGCCTCGGTTTCTTTTATTCTCCGTATTTCATGCCATTCCTTGCTTATTTGCCATGCTCCCATTATGCTTGCCACCCACCCTGTCTTTTGATCATTCGCTATCCCCCTGCTTTTGCTTTCCTCCATCTGTCACTTTACCCACTCTCTTGCTTGCATACCCATATGCTTTCTTACAGGCTCCTCCCCTTCTTCTCCTACCCCCCTATTGCAGTCCCTCATATCTAATGTCCCGATTTCGCCGTTGGTGGGGCCCCTCCCGCACGAGCCGCCGTCATCCACAGAGCTTCCCATTAGTCAGTATTACAGGCTGATGTCTCCCTGGGGATGGCCGCCATGCTTGGCTCACTACGACTAGGCCCTGCCTCCGTACAGGCAGGGGGGCGGGCACGCGCACCCCGCAGAGAAAATAACGCTTCATTATATATACATTCCAGAGTAAATGCAAAGTTTGTTAGGTCTGCTCGTTTACCATTCTGCCAGTGAACGCCGTGTCCTCATTACGGCCCCCTCTCTGCACCTTCAGTATGAATTCTGGTGAGTAATTAGTTCGCATTTCTTCCCGCGCTCCCTGGATGGAGCCATTAAAGGATGATAAATGCCGGCTCATGGCGGGAGACGCAGCTCATTAGAGAGAGGAAAAAAAGCAAATAATAACCAGGGCCAATGTTTGTTTGTGCAATTTCTCACGTCTTGTATTATTCTAATATCCCAGAGAGGGAAAAAAGACAAAAAAGCTCAAACATACTGCTGCTGGTCCAGGGTGCTGCGACAAAAAGGCTAATCCCTCTCCAGACTCAAGTGTGCTTATCAGTCGGTTGTGGTAGGGTTAGGATGAGACTGCCACTTTCGGCCCATCTGTTACTGTCTTCTGAGATAGGCAAAGTGAGTGACCGCCTCCTTGGAAGAATCTAGAAGGGGCACAGGCAGAAGATCCTGGGAGGGGTACAGGCAGACCCACGGATCGCCTCCCTCAGAACCCGTGCTTGAAATGGAAAAATCGAAGTGCAGGCAGCCTGTACCAGAGTACCTGCTTGTTTCTGAGAATTGCCGATACTCTCCAATTAAACATATTATGTCTCTCTTGAAAAGTGCTGGTACTCTGCCTCTCAAAATAAAAAAGTGCCGGTACGCCGTACCGGACAGTACCGGCCCATTTAAAGCACTGCTCAGAACCACCTGACGTTAGCACGAGTGGCATTCAACATATTCAGTTTCCATAAAGACAGAAATATTTCGGTAAAGATCAATAACTATTTGTAGTTGTTTAAAACGTAAACCTCTAATAATTGTAATTTCAGCTGCATCTAGCATTGGGTATGGGGGCCGGCATTAGATGAAAAACCACATAAACTTGGCAGAGGAAAAGGCTACTTGCTGTTCAGTTTCTAATTGCACATTGGCGGCATGGAAAGAATTCTAAACTTTGATGGACCAAGGAGTCTTCCCTGACAGGAGTCACCAGCACTATGTCCAGCACCCAGAAATAAAACGATGCTGTAAATCTTAAGTTACTAAACTTTTTCTTGGTTTGCCCGAACTAAAGACAGCAAATTATACTCAGAGATCTACAAGCTACACGTGGGACATAATAACTAAAGATGGACATGCAAGGTGTTCATCTCTTGATCTCTATACCTTGGGTCATCAGAAGGGGTTTCAACTTATTTAGAACTGGTTCTTCCTCTGGGACTTCATCTCTATTCCCTTTGGGATGTTTAGCCCCGTTGAGCTTCACAACAGTTCCCATATCATTCAATGGCTGGATTCACATGACAGACATACAGAAGAACATTTATCTGGAAGACTTCTTGGTGATGAGTTAAGGCAAGGGTTCTGCATTTTCCATGGGACCAAAGATAGGGATCTGACCACAGTTCATAAAGGTGGTTTTCTCAGGCTTCCAGATGTCCTCACTACATATAATGCTAAAGCTTCCAGGTTTAAGTGAGAAAGGTAAAGATGTTAAGAAAGTGCTGTTCTGTCAAAGGATTCCACTAGGAACCAAATCATGCCAAACAGTCATGGGAGCATAAGGTAGGGTTGAAGGAAGAAGAGAGGGAGAGTAGGAAATACCTCTAATGCAATCATACTCCCATGACATTTCGATTGCTCTCTGTGGATCCCTTTGGCCCAGTACTCTACTAATAAACATAAAATGCAAGGAAACGGCTGAGATCAGCATACACTCAACCATACCACCATAACATATACCTAAAGCCATCAGCCCTCCCTTAGCCAATACTCCACGACTACAAATAGAAAACGTGCAACTAGCATATATGCGTGGGAGGGAATTGAAACACTACCTACACAAGCGTATGGATCTTCTCTCCAACAATCCATACAAGGGAGAGAGCTGATGGCCCACAGTCGAGCATCAGGTAAACTAATAAAATATAAGTAAAACATCACTTCAAATCCTCGACAGCAAGATCTTAAACAAAATATTATTATGAACAGAAATCGTTACATCCACTGCCCTATGACATACTAAAATATAAAATGTGAAACATCACACAAACATTTTCTCAGTTCACACCTGTAGCCACCGAAAATGCCTGTAACTGAGAATCTCCTTAAAAGAGTGAAAAAATAAAAACAACACATGTCTCTACGTCTCATATAGTACTAGCACAGAGGTAAGCAGATTTTACAAGCTCAGACAGCAATAAGGATTACCATTCAACTATGTGCTGTATACATATATATACACACAATATATATAAATATATATATATGTGTGTGTGTGTGTTTCTATATATATATATTACCTACTGGCGGTTGCCAGGAGGTAGCTATAGTTTCATTAGGAAAAGCATTTTTTGATTTGCCAATATCTTTGGCGTTGTTTGACTAATCTTCGCAAAATATTCAAAACTAATGGCCCACTCACTTCAGCTGCTGTGTTCAAAGTTTTGGGGTGATCCGTCAAGCGGGAGCCGAGATAAAGCGCGGGTCCCAAAACGCTTTTCCTACATGTTAATTTCCTTAGGAAACTGTTGACTCAGCTACAGCCTGAACTGCTGAACGGAATTACACCAAATTTGGCACAAAGGTAGCTCTTGGTCCAGAGTGCACTCTTTTTGTTAAATGGTGTAAATCCGTTCAGTAGTTCCTGAGAAATTTAAACATTTATCAGATATACAAATATGGCCGTGGAGGATCCGCAAACCCTCCAGATCTCGAGCCTGCGATCTGATTGGCTGCCAACAGTTCCAACCACGAAGTGTTGGCAGCCCTCTTGTGACTCGGTTGAACCGAGTCACAATGAAAAAGGTTCAAAAACATAAAAAATCAAGAAAAGGGGGCAGGGTAGACACACCCTGACTCCCTAGGCCTGCTGAGAGGGTCCCACAGGGACCCCCAGGGCCATAAAAAGCATTTTTCAAAAAAGATTTTGGCGGGATTCGCATTGGATCCGCAAATCCGGCAGAACATTTAAAAAAAACGAAGCGCGGGCTGCCACAATTCGTCTTTTTTAACCCCTGGGTGGGCCAGGTCTCTGGAGCAATGACAAATGAGATGCGGGGTCCCGCACAGGCCCCCACATGCCCCCGTGAACCGCCACCTCCGCGGAGCTTATAGATTATATGCAGGGGGCTACGCGCCCCCCCGCAGCCCCGGGGACCGCCACCTCCCCGGGTCTCTGTTCGTGAAATGCGGGATGGCCACAAGGCACCCCTGTAGCCCCGGGGACTGCCACCTCCTCGGGGCTTAGTTTATAATGAAAGAGCAGGAAAACTGCTCTTGCTTCCATGAAGCGAAGCAGAATTGCTTTTGGGCAGAGGGAGCTGCATGTTTGCAGCTCCCTCTGCCCAAAAGCAATGCCTGCTCCCGCAGGAGGTGGGGAGCCGGCATGGACCGCGGGGGCCTTGAGGCTCCCCGCGGTCCCCAATGATGTGACTATGCCCCAGTGGATGGGGTCCCCGTTGCCGAAAATGGCACGGGTAGGAGAGCCACGCAGGCCCCCCTACCTATTTTTATTTATTTAAAAAAAGAAAGGATATGGCCATGCCCCGGGGGATGGGGTCCCCGTGGCAATATTGGCCTCAGGAGGGGTCCTCGCGCCCCCCTCCAAAAACAAAAAAAAGAAAGAAAGGGCAGGCCCTGGACGATGGGGTCCCCGGGCCCAAAACTAGCCCAGGGAAGGGGGGTCACGTGCCCCCTTCCTTAAAAATAATATATATATATATATATATATATATATATATATATATATATATATATATATAAAAATGGCCCAGCCCAGAGGTGTGGGGTCCCCGGGGCAGAAAGTGGCCTTAGGAGGGGGGCCGGGCGGCCCCCCTCCTGTTTTTTTTTTTAAATGGGTCAGGCCCTGGGGGATGGGTTCCAAGGGCCCAAAAAGGGTTAAAGGACAGGGGGCCACACAGCCCTCCTTCCTAAAATAGGAAAAAAAACAAAGCCGGCAACTTGCCGGAGGCTCCACCCCCCTCTCTGCACTACTCTGCAAAAGTGCCTCCCGGCACGCTCTTGGTTGGGGGATGAAGTCCCCTTTGCTGCTGAGGGTCCTTAGGGGCCAAATAGCCCACCTGTGACCTCCAGCAAGCCCCACACAGTGGGATTACTGAGAGGTGGTTGTAGGCCACGCCCCTTTTTCCACCACTCTGCAAACGCGCCTCTCAGCGCACTGCTGGTGGGGCGATGAGGTCCCTTTCCGTCCTGAGGGCCTCAGCACTAAAGTGGACTTCATCCCCCAAGCAGCAGTGCACCAGGAGGCATGTTTGCAGAGTGGTGGAGAAAGGGGACATGGCCTGCGACCACCTCTCAGCAATCCCACTGTGTGGTGCTTAATGGAGGTAACAGGTAGGCTTGTTGGCCCCTTAGGACCCCCAACAGCGAAGGGGACTTCATCTCCCAACCAAGAGCGTGCCTGGAGGCGCGTTTGCAGAGTGGTGGACAAAGGGGGCATGACCTGCTATCAGAACTCTGCAATCCTGCTGTGTGGGACTTACTGGAGGTAATAGGAGGGGTAGTTGGCCCCCAGGGACGTCCTTGGGGGCCAACTACTCCTCCTGTGACCTCCAGTAAGTCCCACACAGTGGGATTGCTAAGAGGTCTTTGGAGGCCATGCCCCCCCTTTCTCCACCATTCTGCAAACGCGCCTCCTGGCGCACTGCTGATTGGGAGATGAAGCCCACTTTACTTCTGAGGGGCCTTGGGGGCCAAGAAGCCCTCCTGGTACCTCCTGTAAGTCCTACTCAGCGTAATTCCTGAGCGCTGGTTGGAGGCCCAGCCCCCTTTCTCCACCACTCTGAAACGCGATTGCTAGTTAAAAAAAAAACATAGAAATAAAAAAACACAGGTTTCAGGGACGTTATAGTTCGAAATTAGCATTTAAAAAACCTTAGAAATTCACTGAAAAAAACCACAGGTTTCAGGGACTTTATAGTTAGAAATTAACATTTAAAAAACCTTAGAAATTCACTGAAAAAAACACAGGTTTCAGGGACGTTATAGTTAGAAATTAGCATTTAAAAAAACCTTAGAAATTCACGGGAAAAAAACAAAGCTTACAGGGACTTTATAGTTAGGCTGCCATTTCACTCGTACAAAACCCGAGAAATTCAGCCATTACAGTTAGCTGAGCTAACTATAACTCGCACCCCCGCAATGCACTGCTTATGACCTCACATATTACATCACTCATGGCATGGTCAGTGAATTCGTGCTCAGTATCCAAAAGTCAATTTACCATGTACTTGCATGTACTACTGCCACATAAGGGAAAAGGTTAATACATGCCCAGGTACCAATATTTCACATAACACTTGCCTCAATATGCCAAGAATTACATCTATTACTATAGGGACAATAAGATATTAACTGTGGCATTGGGAATAACCATGCCATAAATGACTTTAGCTGGTCAAGAATTACCATCAGTATACAAAAGTAAGGGCATTATTATGAATACGGCGGTCTACAGGACTGCCCTACTCTCAGTGGCGGTCCAACCACTGCCACCACTTCGGGTCTGCCCACAGTATCCAGAGTGTGGCAGTTGGACTGCCACAAGTCCGCCGCGTCCGCCGGGGATCCAGGATCCCACGGGGGTTGCGCAGCAGAAGGGGGCAGCAATATGCTCGCGGTGCTGCTGCGGCACGGCCTTGAATATTAAGAGTTGCCTGTCCACCGCCTTTTTCATGGCAGTGAGCCCGTTATGAAAAGAGTGGCAAAGAGGCATCTTCCGCATATGGGCCTGGGGGTGCATGCAGGTGAGCACATGTTGTGCCCCCTGGAACGGCACTTCAGTTCCTGCATGGTGTGGCATGCATGCCACACTGTGCAGGAATGTGCTGCAGTCGCTGTTACAGTGGCGTCTGCAGTTAAGGTTCATCTATGAGCCTTATACAGCTGCCTGCCGTGAGGCTGCCGCAGCACCACCCGCCCACTTATGGATTACAGTTGTAATCTGGCAGGTGCGTGCTTGACAGACTTGGTGGTCCTCCTGTTGGTGCGGCGGGCTAACTGGAGGACCGCCAAACTCGTAATAAGGCCCTTAGTGTTTCAAAGAGTGTGGGCACCATACTGCCCAGTGGCGTGATGGCACCATATTTCCCAGTGGCTCCAAATTCCAAGAATTAACATGACGCTAGGGACAAAATACAAAGTCATGATACAACATATAGGCACAGTTGGGTACTCAGGGCAGGGGAACACGCCCATATACCATGCAGGAGACGTTTCCCATCGAACACAAGGGTGTTCGGACAAAATATTGAATTAAAAATATCATGTAACATATATATTGTGTCAAGAATAGCGTGACACATAAATACAATTGTCTTTAATATCGTTGTCAAAATATCGTTTTAGGTGTTGTATTTAATATCGATGTTATTAATATCGATATAGTTAATATCCTTCTTGGCAAGAACTTATTTTAGTGATAAATAGTGTGTAATATATTGTATTTTTTTATATGTTTTTTCTATTTATAATAATTGTTTATACTTTTTTAAGTAATTTCTTTTATAAAAATTGTTTTTTGTAATTTAGTTTTTTTGTTTTTATATTTCGTATAATCATATTTTTTAGGAGTGGAGTGTTGGGTTTATATGAGTGAAGGGTGGAAAGTGTTTAAAAAATAATGTATTAGTGTATATATTTTAATGTTTATTTTGAAATTAAAAAAAACATTGGAGCAGGATATTGGGATTATAGGGGATAAGTCTGGGAAGTATTTTATACATTTAAGTATTATTGTGTATTTTTTATTCTAATTAAAAAAAAATAGAACAAAATTAAACATTTTAGGAGCACGATGTTGGGTTTACAGGGGATAAGGCTGGGGAGTATTTAAAAAAAATTTATTAGTGTTTATTTTTGGATGTATATCTATTAAATTTAACAAATTACATTTAGAAATGTTTGGAGTGGCATGTTAGATTAATATTGGATAAGGGTGTAGTTTTAAAAAAAAAAATAATAAAGAAATTATTTTATAATTTTAATTTTTTGAAAATCTTAGATTACTTATAAAAACATATTAACATTTTAAAACATCTAATTTCTTTTTATAAATTATTGTTAATTATAAATAAATCAAATACATTTATTTTCAAGTAGTGTTATGTGATATTTGAAGAGAAAGTATTAATATTAGTTTAGAAAAAAGAAATGTATTATTTTACATTTTTTGACATTTTTTAAAAATTATAATAAAATTGTTTTTGAATGATGTAAAAATGGAAAAAGTTATTGAATAATTTTAATATTATAGTAAATTTGAAAAAAGTTTTGGTAGGAAAAATTATGCACATATTTTGATAAATATTTTGTGAATAGGAACAATATTAATACTTTTTAGACTTTGCGATGTTTTTATGTAAATGTATTCATTTAAAAAAAAGTATGTTAAATATTTTTTAACGTTTTTAAACTATATTATTTATAATTCTCAATAAAATACATTTTGATTATGTTTTCAAACATTGCACTGTGTTAAATATGTTCATATATAAATATTTTATCCAATTTTGTATGAAATATATTAGAAAAGTTTTATGGATATTAAACATTTAAAATGATGATGTTGGACCTAATTTGGAACAAATATGTTTTTATTACATGTTTATATAGATGTTTGTTCAGCTTGTTGATATTGTGGAGGTAATAGTAAATGTTAACTTTATTGTGTGCTATATTTTGGGTGTCTTCTTTTGTAATAGTGTAGGTATGCAAATTTTTGTCTATTTGGTGTCCAACATCTTTATTGTTATAGGTTATACTGGAGTAGGAATGGTGAATGTTCCCTCTTTAGTGTCCAGCACCTTCTCTGAGTTAAGTTACATTGGAGTGGGAATATTAAATGTTGCCCCTTTAGTGTCGAACACCTTTCCTGACTTATTTTATCTTGGAGAGAGAATAGTATATTTAACTCTTTTAGTGTCCTAAACCTTCCCTCAGATAAGTTTTATTGCAGTGGAAAAGGTGAATGTAGCAATTTTTGAGTCCCACACCTTCCCTAACTTAAGGCCTAATTACGGGTTTGGCGGGCTGACTGCCCGAGAACCGAATCCACGTCGTCAATGCTACCACTGCACCAGCGATCTACCGTCCGCCGTATCACAAGTTGTGCTGTCTGAAATTTCGACCGCGGCCACTGCAGTCTACCCGGGAGGACCGCTGTGGTCTGCAATGTCGGTGGTGCATGTAACAACGCCACCAGGTCAGCATCCACCTGCCGAGCATATTTACAACTAAACAGCCATTTGCTATTGTGTTACCTATCTACTTTCCGAACATGCAATACTCAAAGTATCTGAAATGTTGGTTTGTCTGTGGCAATATATATAGTTACATATAAGACCACATGGTGGTGAACAAGGCAGGGGATCCTGCCGAAACACGTTACAGCCCTGTAATGTAACAATAAAACTTATCTGAATTACTGGAACTGCAGTGTCAGTGTCTGGCTTGAAGATTTTGTGTGCCGGAGGTGTTTGGAGATAAGACCACATGTATCCAACTCCACGACATGCCACATGTTGCAATGCTGTCTGTAAGTGCATTACCATCAAAATGTCAATCCAGGACCCATGATATGTGAGAAAATGTAACCATATGGTCCTTCCCAAATGCATTTTGCCAACAGCTCTGGTATACTGATCGTTTGTCAAGTGTTGCTAAAGTGAGATTGAAGTGACTAAACTACCATGAGGCCTTGTCTCTCCAACTCTAACAAAGATGCTAGACTCCTTTTGCCCCTTCTCACTTGTCTGCCATGTTACAACTGATCTACACAGTTTACCATTTTGCAAGTCTTGCTAAAGTGAGATTGAATTGACTACAACTACCATGAGGCCTTGTCACTCCAAATCTAACCACAATGCTATACTCCTTTTGCCCCTTCTCACTTGTCTGCCATGTCACTACTGAGCTACACTGTTCATGGGCTGTGCAATGTACAAACAATGCTCCACTCAGATATACGTCTGAATACTTTGCTCCTGGACCCATCAACTCAAACTATAGATGGCATGAGTGACACCATAACAATGGTTTACCCCTATTATATGTCAGCCATGAAGGAAACTCAGCTGATTAGCAGTGCCAGGTGACCCCTGGACTCTGCACTTCTCACATGATGAACAATGCTAAATAGACAACCAAGCTGGGTGTTTGCCTGTATTAGACACAACAAGGCCTTGGAATGGATAAATACACATGTTATGATGACATTGTGTGTGTAGCAGAGTTTTAGAGATGTCATGTCTATCCCTAAAGCCAAAATGCCACATATCTGCACAGCTAATGAGCTATGAATTCTACTACATCTATTGAATGACTACAAATGTCTAGTAACCAGCGTCACCTTCACGCAAATAGATTATAATACTAATCTCTATCTATTTTGTGCCTTTCTAGGTCCCAATTTACCTTCACACAAACAACGTGGATGTAGATACCTCACTTACACCATTAACAATGTGCTCTATATCTCAATACGTCGATTCACCACTGCACCTGCACAGAGGTTGGGCACCAAACAAAGTTCCTCCCCACCCCAGGATGAAGCCCTCAGTGATGACAACGGTCCTGAAGAAATGGATGTGGATGATGGTCCTGGCCCATCTGGTCAGTGGGGCTACTGTGCCTACTACAACACCTCCCACCATCGCTGCAATATCACAGCCAACCACTGTCCCCCAACCTGTGCACCTAGCACAGTCAGTGTCATCCTGTGCCCCCCCTGTCCTGGGTTCTCATTCAGCTAACACCACCCCAGTCACAGAGGAACCAGGATCCAGTGAAAGGGTGCAGTCTGTGCCAAGGGCACAGGGCCATGCGCATAGGTGTAGGGTAACTGTGGGCCCTCAGAAAGAGCCCACTGAGACCATGGACACCCAGGCTGCCATCATCCAAGTCCTGAGAGTCTTCCAAGACTCACAAAGTGTCATTGACTGAAATCCGGGAAATGAAGGAGCTGCAGACAGACACATACTGGGAGGTTGCTGCCATCCACACTGAGGTGGCCGGCGTCCACACCAAGGTGGCCGGCATCAACACCGAGGTGGCCAGCATCAACACCGAGGTGGTCAGTATCCACATCGAGGTGGTTGGCATCCGCACCATGGTGGCCTCCCTGGTTGGGGTGCTGTGGGACATAAACAGCACCCTCTGCAGGGCTTATCCACCTGTAGCTACCCCTTCTTGTGGTCCAAGTACATCCACACCATCTACGTCTGCCGCAGCCACAGGAAGGAAGGCCCTGTCAGAGGAGCCCACACCTACACGTGCCCCTGTCTCAGCGGCTCCAGATGACCCCTCTGTCAGAGGGAGGGGACGTCCACACAAAAATCCAGGAGCTCAGGATGGTAAGACATCCACCACCACCAGTAAGAGACCTCAGCTCTAATGTCCTCCTGTGTATGCTACACATTCACTTTGTTGGACTATTCTTGCCCACTTTTTCATATCTGATGGGAGGAGTATGTTGGACTTTGACTCCTGACCATTTGGACTCCACTACAATGGTTTCATCCACCATGACTGAAGACTTCACTTTTTGATTGCACTGTTGAATTTTAAGTTAACTTCTTTATCTAATCCTTGTTCATTTCATTAAAAACACACGTCACCAAAGCATTGTCTCCTGTTGTAATTCTCGTATATAACAATGGGAATGTACTACCAGGTGAACTTTGCAATGTCAAAACAAGAGACTTCTGGAAGCATGGATATGTGGTATGTAAACAATTTTCAACCCAGGATCACTACTATGTTACAACAACAAATACATACAAGGTCTGGGCTGAGAACATCTTTATTCCATTATTCAAATCATACGCTGACATGATGTCAGAAACATGGAAAATAAGACATGACTCAGTTATTCTGTGTCAGTGATCACATAATCAGTTGCAGACTTTCACAACATGGAAGAAGGGGATACATCTGACAATATCTTACACAATAGGCAATAATCAATTAGGTGTACATCATCAACTGGAGCCATATTGCCTACCTCACTAAAGCAACCCTACATCAAACAAAGAAATAAACAGACACATGTCAGTACAAGAGTTTCTGACCACAGGGCCATTTCAATCCAGTGTTGGCTGTATCTGGTGGAATGTCACAAACAATTGTCAGTGGTGTGCTACAAGCACTTTGGACTACAATGAGGAGACACATCAACAGCTACATTCAGTTCATACACAATGAGGAATTAGCCAATGTGAAGACAGAATAGCATGAATTGGGCACAACACAACATTGTGTTGGATTACATGATGGCACACATATTGCATTAGGACCAACACACCACAAGGAACAAGTCCAATGTAAGCCAGGTAACTTCTATTCTATCACTGTGCAAGCTGTCTTGGTACATGCTTTGTACACCCAAACTCCGTGTCAGACATTCCCAGGACCAATCCATGTCCACTTTGTACGTCTGAACAACATCATATACCTGCTAATGTCACAGCTCTGAGATATCCAAATGAAGATACTATGGTGAAGGTACCTAAAACAGGCCAAGACAGAGATATTAGCCAAGAAAACATACATATGACATACATCACATTGTCCACTTCTAGAGAAACACAGTGCAAAACAACATTTACAGCTGAACAAAGCTACACTTACAATAAAAACACCTTTTCCCATGTATTTTCCAGATCCATATATTCCTAGTATGTAGCATTAACATCGTTTTCACAACATCACTACAAGAGTTACAAGACTAGTCAAAGTACTCACATCTCACACCATACTTATACTCAAGAGAAGTAGTTCTGGATGAGATCCTGACGCAATTCAGCTCTTTCCTCTTCACCACTATCATCATCTTCATTTGCTATTTGAGGGTCTTCACCCAGTGGGTCTTCTTGGCCAGCATCCTCTGCAATGTAAGTTATGTTCTGTCGCAGGGCAATGTTGTGGAGCATGCAGCAGGCCATTGTGATCTTATACACCTTCCCGGGTGAGTAGTCCAGTCCATATATCTGAATCTGGCTTTCAGGAGCCCAAAAGCCCGCCCCCCTGGCTGCCGTTTACTTCCATGGGCCTCATCAAAGTGGACTTCCCCTGACGTTGTAGGATTCCTCAGCGGTGCCAACAACCATGGCGGCTGGGATATGCTAAGTCTCCTAGATGGAAGGTAGACAGAAGGGCAACATTTAGTTACACACTTTTAGATCATACTACCTGACATTTCCCACACAAAGTTAGGGCAGATCACACTTACCTACGAGCCAGGCCCTCTCCAGTAGTAGTTGTGACAGCTGGGGTATGGTGCTGTTCCGCAGTACAAAGTAATCATGTGCAGATCCTGGGAACCAGGCCGAGACGTTTGAGATGTACAAATCCGGTAAGCAGACAATTTGCATGTTAATAGAATGGAGTGTCCAACAGCGGCTGCCTGAGCTTCAGACGGAAGTAGAATAAATGATCAGAGAGCTGACTTTAACCAATGCCATCGCGAGTTACTGTCTCAGGGCTGGAGGAAGGATGTCCGGCTGAGAAAGGCGAATGAGGGGATATAAACAGGATACTGACCTCCAACCACTGGTCATCCACTTGAGGATTCCTTGCTCCTCGAAACAGAAAAAACATCTGAATGGAATTCCTCCAAGCTTCGCGAGGTTTGACAAAGGAGGAGTCTCGGAGGGGCTCAAAAAAGGTTTGCAAGCCAGCACCGGGGGCAACAGACTTTATCTCCCAGTCTCCCCCGCTCATCGCTGACGGATCATCACATGACTGGAGGGCGCATAAAACAAACGGCGAGCTCCCGCTGCGCGGGACGTGCCCTGGCAAAGCCCGGCTGCGTCCTTGCCCGTCATTGGCAGGAAGAGGCAGGGCCACCACCCGTGGGCCATGCATTTGCAACTGATTTTGGACTACTGCTGGGAGCCCTGTGAGTTATTTTAAAACTTTTGGTATACTTTGTTATCATTACTAAGACCGAGACTGTATGCTTCCTTCTTTCTTCCGTTCTGGGAGTAAAAAAAAAATGGCTGCCGGCAGCAACAACACAACTACCAAGTAGACTCTTTCACAAACTTTCACAAACTTGAGACTTTTTGGAGGGCTGTATTGTTCTCAATTGATTAAGCACAGTATCCTTCATAAATTCGTGGGTAATTGGTGGGCGCAATGGGTAAAAGAAAAGCGACAAATAGTCAATCCCCCCAAGAGAAAAAAGCTTTAGAGGCCCCTTCTTTAACATTGATGAAATATCTCACGGGGGTGATGGGGGCAATAGAGAAGCAAATCTTGACTGTGGTTGAATCGTTAAATTCAGGCGGGCTGGGATTAGTACCCTCAACGAACATGGTGGAAGCGACAGAGGGGACAGATGGGATAACATTAATAGAGCCCCCTAAGGCAACACACGACCGCAATGGATGTGTTTAAAACATGACGGACCATATTATTGTCAGTGATCTGGTGTGTGATATCCAGCCACCGGCGAAACGCCCTAGAAACCCTGAGGTTGCTTCTAAAGAGAAAGCAGTGAGTAAAAATACAAAGCATGTTACAACACCAGCTACTACAACCATTGGGCCTACAGGAAAATCCGGCTGGAAATAGCAACCTAAAAACCCACAATTAGATGCCACCAAATTACTGACATATAAAAAAAGCAACAATGGTTCTGTCGGGTAAGAACAATTGCTTATACGCTCCAGAATAAATCATAAAAAGAATTTGATAGGTGCAACATTTGCACATGAGAGTGAGCTGGAACACAAAAAGGCCAACAATTTATGCAGAGTTGTAAGAATTTACTCTTTCACTGAATCAAATTTTTCATGCGGCTGTCAACATTTCAGTAAAAACAAGGTGATGATAAATGAAGTGAAAAAAGTGCTCAAGTGACATGGGTGACTGAGTGCCACATACACATTGGTGAAATCAGGACATATATTCTATGTACAAATTATACAAAGGAGTAATTCTTCGATACGGCCAGTATATTGATCAGTCAAGTGTCTCTGGTAGAGTGCGAGATTGATTTGCAGTTTAGACCCAGAGAACCCGGTGAGACTGGACTGATATGGAGCGTCGACGTTTCGACCCTGACGTAAGCGTGACTAAAAAAGCGTCATGGCGGGTCTTTTTCAGGACAGGACAACAACAGGACAGCCTAAAATGAAATGAATCCAAATGTGTCAGTTATGTTCCAGCTCGGGGCATCTAAAATGCGACAGTGGTACCCGAGTTAAGATACTCACCAATTTAGTTTTAACAGGGTCAGTCAATGAACCAAAAAGTTGCGAGAAGCGGCTGTAGTCAACGTCAAGCGCCTGAAACAATTTAGGGTGAGTGATTAGATCACTGACTTTGGAGGGAGGCCAGAGTGTCAAAGGTTATATGAAAGGCCTTACCTAAATTTCTAATGAGTAGGAAGACGGCTGGTGGCACCCAATGGTTGCCTTTAGGATCTGAAACTGAAAAGTAAGGGATTTGATTATAGAAAGTGGTCATTTAGAGTGAATAGGCCAACATCCATGGCCAGATCGGCCAGGCCTTACCTGATTTAGAATGGTTTGTTGCAGTGATGAATCTGCAAACTGGGGCGGAACTGCATATAAAGCAAATAATTGCGTGTCAGGTAATGTGTCGTTTTGCAAAACCACCGTAAAGATTACACGCATTAGAAGTTTGAAATGTTACCTCTCGTAATTATTGGGAGCATTCCATTGACCGATGGAGACGCATGGTCACAGTCCCTGATAAGTGAAAAGTAAAATCAGGCATGAGTCTACAGTGTTACACCTAACACCGCGGGAAAGCAGCAGTATCATTAGCTCCGTTAATTGGAAATTACTGGCATGTAAGTATAGAGTGCATCCGCTTACCTGTAAGCTCGGAGCGCTTTGATCTCTCTGTCAGCAGTCGCGAGTTGGTCTGCTCGAGTGCCGGTAAAAAAGGAAAAGGTAAGCCGGTACGTCTTACGTCGGAGCGGCGTACGGCGGCATGCACGGTTTCCCGCAGCAGCTAGATATAGCTGTTTTACATTCAGCTGTAAAGTATAACTTCTCACTCTTTAAGGAACCTTTATTCATTCTTTATAAAGGAATTGAATGGTCTCGTGATTAACCCTGGGCAAAGCACTACGCTACGCTCGCATAGTTTGCGAAGTTTGCGCTACTTCGCACAACGCGAATTGCACGTAGCACAGTGCAAACACGCGTAGCGTAGCGTAGCGTAGTGCAGCGGTCATTTTGCTTGCTCGCGGTCCTCAACGTCAAGTTGGCGACCGCGAGCAAGCAAAAGACATCCCGGCAAGACTTTTTCCTCGTTCGCGATCAGCAACATCAAGTTGCCGATCGCAAGCGTGGAAAATAAACCTCCCGGCGAGATTCTCAACGCGGGAGGTCAGGTTTCTCATTGCGAGTGGTCGCGTGATGCTCGCGACCGCTCGCGATGAGAAACTACCAGTCCGCGTTGAGAAAGCTGCCGCTCGAGTAAAAATCTACTCGAGCGGCAGTAAAAGACAGCTCGCATTGTGCAAGATGCCGCTTTCAATGATTGCACAGTGCGGACAAGCATCCGGCACTGTGCAATCATTGCGAACAGTGCACTACGCAGTTCGCGTAGTGCTACGCGTAGCTCGCGTAGTGCGAACTGCACTTTGCGTAGCTTCGCGTAGCGCTACTTCGCGAACTACGCCCAGGCTTACTCGTGATCTTCATAGATTTAATCCGGAATTGTAGTTTTCACAACATGTCGATAATTTTATTGGTGGAATTCAGTGATACACCTAATGGTTCTCATCCTAATTTGCAGAAATTAACATTGGAAGGGTTCTCCAGGGAGGGACTGTATGAATCCATGTATGTATGCTCATGCTTATTAGAAAGGACCCTCTATATCCAGGATTCAAAAAATTACAAGCACGTTTCTCAAAGAGGATAAGGGTAACATTACACATTTGAATACATGAAAGGAGTTTTACATACATTGTAACATTATTAAACACAAAAGGAATGAAGAGACGATGCTTCGAGATGATAAACAGTATCAAGATAAAGATATTGTTCAACGTTACGCATTGTAACACACATAGAGAAATTTCCACGAATTGTGACGATGAAAAAGACGATGTTTTGAAAAGACAATGTTGTATGATGAATGAACAACATAAAAACCGATATAGGTACTGACATGTTAATATTGAAATACAAACAGAGTGTGACAACAAAAAGCGTTACTAGCGCTCGACTAGAAATAATCTGCGCGAATGTAAACGCGTTAAGCTGGATAAACCTCTTGCGCATGATGTTTGGAGACTACAGCTGCTTGCTCAGGGGGCTGGAAGGGGAGCCAATATCCCTGGGGAGACCAGTATCAATTATATAATAATTGGCTGGTCTGTCTAACGGTTTCTGCCATCTCGTTCAGCCCGTTACTAACTGTGTCCAGAGAGCGTATCCATCTACACTCCTTAAGGTTTAGGGTTATGCCAATGTTACCTCCTCTAGGGTGTGGGTAGATTTTCTCCAAAACCCACCACTTGAGAGTGTCTGGCGAGTGATTATTGCTGCTGAAATGCTCAACCAGGGGCGCACCCTGCACCTTGCACTTGATTCTACTGAAGTGCTGTAATATTCTAGTCTTCACCTTTTGAGTAGTTTGCCCCACATACACTTTGTCGCACTGGCACCTGATGGCATATATTACATTTGTGCTATTGCAATTTGTGTGCTGCGAGGTATTGTATGTCCTACTCTTGTATGTGAATGAGGTACCTTCAACGGTCAGGGGGCAGGCCTTGCAATTTCCACATTTGTAGTGTCCCTGAAGTGGTGGCAAGTTCAACTGACTCCAGATGTCTGGTGGTTGCAGAGTTTCTAAGTAGGCTTTAACGACAAAGTCCTTCACATTCTTTCCCCTCTTGAAAGCAAAAATCGGATCCTCTGTTGTTCCGAGTTCGCTTGTCACCAGGTTCCAGTATTTCTTCAAGATCTTCTTAATCTCGTTACTCCTTGGATTGTAGGTAGTTACGCAGACAAGGTTGTCCTTCCCTGGTTCTTTTGGTTTAACCTCCAAGAGGGTGTCTCGAGGACAGTACCAAGCTCGTTTTGTGGCACGCTTGAGTAGTCCCATAGGGTACCCCCTTTCCTTTAATCGTTGTGTTAGAGTCTCGGTTTCTTTAAAAAATCAGCTCTGTAGGTACAATTTCTTCTTAACCTCAGAAATTGCCCATATGGCAAATTGTCCCTGAGGCTTCTGGGGTGATGCGAGTCATACTTAAGTAGTGTATTGCGTTCAGCCGGTTTTCTATATAAGGAAGTGAACATCATTCCGTCTTCAATTTTGAACGTGAGGTCCAAGAAATTGATGGCTTCGTTACTGTAGGCCATGGTGAACTGGATATCGGTAGATCTACTGTTCAACCAATCCCTGAAAGCACTCTGATTAATATCTGTGCCAGTCCAAATCATTATCACATCATCAATATATCTCTTCCACATGGCGATGTTATCTATGAAAGGATTATTGAGATTGTAGAGATGTTCCTCTTCGTAAGAATCCATGAAAAGATTGGCCAAGCTTGGAGCAAATCCGGCTCCCATCGCCACACCTTTGCATTGATAAAAATACTGATTTTGGAAGACAAAATAGTTCTTTGACATAGCAATCTCCAACATGGTTACCAAAAAATAATGGGCACCCAATGTGGCATCGGTCATTTCTCCATTCTGTCTCTGGTTACTTCATAAGCTTTGTCTTGTGGAATGCTGGTACAAGGATGATACGTAAAGGGTCACCAGGAGTTGTGTGGTGGTGTCGAAGGGTTGACCCTCTACCAGCTGAATGATGTGCATGCTATCCCTTACAAATGACTTAGTTTCAACCACCCAAGGCTAGAGGAAGTTGTCAATATACTGATTAAGAGGTTCAAGGATCGAGCCATAACCCGAGACGATGGGTCTCCCGGGTAGTTTATCCATTCACTTATGGACCTTTGGTAGCGTGTAGATTGTAGGGATTCTTGGATCCTTTTTGTTTAAGAATTCATGCTCTGGTCCACTCAGGAAAAATTCCGTTATCCCCATCTGAGTGAGGTCCTTGATCAATTTTCTGATTTCTGAAGTTGTATCTCTTGGTATTGGGGTCTAACTTTCCCGCAAACTGAGTTGTTGTGATATCTCTTCTATGTAATCCGCTGTGTTCTGAACAACTACAGCACCCCCCTTGTCTGCTGCCTTGATAACAATTGTGTTATTGGCTCTGAGGGTATCAGCCCTAGAACGAGCTGAGAAAGTAATAGCTGAGTTTAACACAGTAACACTCAACAGAAAATTAGATAAACTTGCAAAAGACATAAGAAATTACGATAAGAAGGTGACATATCCTTACCTAGCTGACGAATACTACCAGTAGGATAGCCAGGGATTTTTTACAAACAGGAGCAGACAGGGCCCTAGGAGATTTGCCACCTTCTCGGACTCTTCCTTTGGCAGTGGTTCTGATAGTGAATCTGACAGACACTCCACAAGGCCAAAGATACCAAGAAGCCCAGAATTTTTTAGGGGACAGCAATCGACCACCCAACAGAGGGAGGGGAGAAGAACAGAACTGGGACAGACCGAGGGGTTGGAACAGGTGCAATTTCAACCAGAGAGGCAATTCCCGAGTCAGATTTTACCCACAAGAATCACAGGGACAGATTCAAACATGCCGCCAGACTTACAGATGGTAACCGACATGACTAGCACTCTACAAACATTAGTGATCATTCCTCCCGTTCATACAATTGGGGACCCAATGACTCCCACCATCCCTGACAATGCACCACCATTAGTCAATAACTCCATGTCATTGACAACTGAGAGCAATCCCACCCCTGATCCAATCATAAATCTCTCTAATCACAGTCTCTCTACTGCAGAGAAACATGTTCTCTCCAAGGGACTTACTTTCATTCCTACAGCCCCTCCTGACTCATTCAACATCAAACTAGAGTTGCAGAGATTTTTTAGAAAGATCAGACTAAAATACGATTTCGCAAACAAAGAATACACCCCTTCCTCTTCAGCGACCACATTCAAACCACCCTCCAAATTTACTCCGCCAGCTCATCTAATGAGCCAGAAGATCCTGGCCTACGAGCAAATTGTCCTCAAAGAAACTATGGATCTCCTTGGCAATAGAAGATACATTAAGTATAATGTGACGAAGGAAGAGAGAATGGAGCTTGATAACCTCAGAGCCAATAACACAACTGTTATCAAGGCAGCATACAAGGGGGGTGCTGTATTTGTTCAGAACACCGCGGATTACATAGAAGAGATATCACAACAACTCAGTGTGCGGGAAAGTTACACCCCAATACCAAGAGATCCAACTCCAGAAATCAGAAAATTGATCAAGGACCTCACTCAGATGGGGATAACGGAAGGTTTCCTGAGTGGACTGGAACATGAATTCCTAAACAAAAAGGATCCGAGAATCCCTACAATCTACACGCTACTCAAGGTCCATAAGTGTATGGATAAACCACCCGGGAGACCCATCGTCTCGGGTTGTGGCTCGATTCTTGAACCTCTTAATCAGTATATTGACAACTTCCTCTAGCCTTGGGTGGTTGAAACTAAGTCATTTGTAAGGGATAGCATGCACATCATTCAGCTGGTAGAGGGTCAACCCTTCAACACCACCACACAACTCATGGTGACCCTTGACGTATCATCCTTGTACACCAGCATTCCACAAGACAAAGCTTTGGAAGTAACCAGAGACACAATGGAGAAACGACCGATGCCACATTGGGTGCCCACTAATTTTTTGGTAGCCATGTTGGGGATTTTTATGTCAAAGAACTATTTTGTCTTCCAAAATCAGTATTTTTATCAATGCAAAGGTGTGGCGATGGGAGCCGGATCCGCTCCAAGCTTGGCCAATCTTTTCATGGATTCTTGTGAAGAGGAACATCTCTACAATCTCAATAATCCTTTCATAGATAACATCGCCATGTGGAAGAGATATATTGATGATGTGATAATGATTTGGACTGGCACAGAAATGAATCAGATTGCTTTCAGGCATTAGTTGAACGGTAGATCTATCGATATCCAGTTCACCATGGCATACAGTAACAAAGCCATCAATTTCTTGGACCTCACTTTCAAAATTGAAGACGGAATGATGTTCACTTCCTTGTATAGAAACTGACTGAACGCAATACGCTACTTAAGTATGACTCGCATCACCGCAGAAGCCTCAGGGACAATTTGCCATATGGGCAATTTCTGAGGTTAAGAAGAAATTGTACCTACAGAGCTGATTTTTTCAAAGAAACCGAGACTCTAACACAACGATTAAAGGAAAGGGGGTACCCTATGGGACTACTCAAGGGTGCCAGAAAACGAGCTTGGTACTGTCCTCGAGACACCCTCTTGGAGGTTAAACCAAAAGAACCAGGGAAGGACAACCTTGTCTGCGTAACCACCTACAATCCAAGGAGTAACGAGATTAAGAAGATCTTGAAGAAATACTGGAACCTGGTAACAAGCGAACTCAGAACCACAGAGGATCCGATTTTTGCTTTCAAGAGGGGCAAGAATGTGAAGGACTTTTTCGTTAAAGCCTACTTAGAAACTTCGCGACCACCACACATCAGGAGCCAGTTGAACTTGCCACCACTTCAGGGACACTACAAATGTGGAAATTGCAAAGCCTGCCCCCTGACCGTTGAAGGTACCTCATTCACAAACAAGAGTAGGACATACAATACCTCGCAGCACACAAATTGCAATAGCACAAATGTAATACATGCCATCAGGTGCCAGTGTGACAAGGTGTATGTGGGGCAAATATCTCCAAACATCATGCACAAGCGTTTCATCCTGCTTAACGCATTTACATTTGCGCAGATTATTTCTAGTCGAGAGCTAGATAACGCTTTCTGTTGTCACACTCTGTTTGTATTTCAATATTAACCTGTCAGTACCTATATCGGTTTTTATGTTGTTCATTCATCATACAACATTGTCTTTTCAAAACATCGTCTTTTTCATCATGTCACAATTTGTGGAAATTTCTCTATGTGTGTTACAATGCGTAACGTTGAACAATATCTTTGTCTTGATACTGTTTATCATCTCAAAGCATCGTCTCTTCATTCTTTTTGTGTTTAATAATGTTACAATGTATGTAAAACTCCTTTCATTTATTCGAATGTGTATTGTTACCCTTATCCTCTTTGAGAAACGCGCTTGTGATTTTTTGAATCCTGGATATAGAGGGTCCTTTCTAATAAGCATGAGCATACATACATGGATTCATACAGTCCCTCCCTGGAGAACCCGTCCAATGTTAATTTCTGCAAATTAGGATGAGAACCATTAGGTGTATCACTGAATTCCACCAATAAAATTATCGACATGTTGTGAAAACTACAATTCCGGATTAAATCTATGAAGATCACATGACCATTCAATTCCTTTATAAAGAATGAATAAAGGTTCCTTAAAGAGTGAGAAGTTATACTTTACAGCTGAATGTAAAACAGCTATATCTAGCTGCTGCGGAAAACCGTGCACGCCGCCGTACGCCGCTCCAAAGTAAGACGTACCAGCTTTCCTTTTCTTTATTTACCGGCACTCGAGCAGACCAACTCGAGACTGCTGACAGAGACCGAAGCGCTCCGAGCTTACAGGTAAGCGGATGCGCTCTATACTTACACGTCAGTAATTTCCGATTAACGGAGCTAATGATGCTTCTGCTTTCCCGCGGTGTTACGTGTAACACTGTAGACTCATGCCTGATTTTACCTTTCACTTATCAGGGACTGTGACCATGCATCTCCACCGAGCGATGGAATGCTCCCAATAATTACGAGAGGTAACATTTCAAACTTCTAATGCGTGTAATCTTTACGGTGGTTTTGCAAAACAACACATTACCTGACACGCAATTATTTGCTTTATATGCAGTTCCGCCCCAGTTTGCAGATTCATCACTGCAACAAACCATTCTAAATCAGGTAAGGCCTTGCCGATCTGGCAATGGATGTTGGCCTATTCACTCTAAATGACCACTTTCTATAATCAAATCCCTTACTTTTCAGTTTCAGATCCTAAAGGCAACCATTGGGTGCCACCAGCCATCTTCCTACTCATTAGAAATTTAGATAAGGCCTTTCATATAACCTTCCACACTCTGGCCTCCCTCCGAAGTCAGTGATCTAATCACTCACCCTAAATTGTTTCAGGCGCCTGACGTTGACTACAGCCACGTCTCGCAACGTTTTGGTTCATTGACTGACCCCGTTAAAACTAAATTGGTGAGTATCTTAACTCGGGTACCACTGTCGCATTTTAGAAGGCACGAGCTGGAACATACCTGACACATTTGGATTAATTTCATTTTAGGCTGTCCTGTTGTTGTCCTGTCCTGAAGAAGACCCTCCATGACGCTGTTTTAGTCACGCTTATGTCAGGGTCGAAACGTCGACGTTCCATATCGGTCCAGTCTCACCGGGTTCTCTGGGTCTAAACTGCAAAACAATCTTGCACTCTACCAGAGACACTTGACTGATCAATATACTGGCCGTATCGAAGAATTACTCCTTTGTATAATTTGTACATAGAATATATGTCCTGATTTCACCAATGTGTATATGGCACTCAGTTACCCATGTCACTTGAGCACTTTTTTCACTTCATTTATCATCACCTTGTTTTTACTGAAATGTTGACAGCCGCATGAAAAATTTCATTCAGAGCAAGAGTAAATTCTTACGACTCTGCATAAATTGTTGGCCTCTTGTGTTCCAGCTCACTCTCATGTGCAAATGTTGCACCTATCTTCAAATTCTTTTTATGATTTATTCTGGAGCGTATAAGAAATTGTTCTTACCCGACGGAACCATTGTAGCTTTTTTATATAGATACCCAGGTTCTGAGGGACACAGGGTTACCCTATTGTTATCATACACCAAATTACTGACAACAGTAGAAGAACTGGGTGGATTTTTATGGGATGCACTAGACACCTTAATAACCAGAGTAGCTTCGGTTGAGGAGCTATTAAAAAAAATCCCTTGAGAATTGGCCAGCCTCGTTATGCAGACAAGCCCGCTAGCACCTCATAAGCAAAAGGGGGCAATCGAGCCTAGCCATATACCGATATCCACGAACCCTCAGGCAGTCCCCAGGTTAGACATGCACATTAAAGAATCATATAGTAAGAAGTGCCAAATTAAGGTTACGCCAAGGTCGCAAGTAGAAAGCATGCTGCCCACTATACATTCCACAAAACCCGTCATGGCCCAGGGGGATTTGGATGGAAATAAGAGGGTAAGCACGCGACCTTTTAATATCCCACCTCTAAATAATAATAATCAGCCGAAACCTCCTGAGCATCAAAATAGACACCTGCCCATTTGGGATCACCTGGATCTCCCTCCAGCAGCTACTCCCTACACTGTAGTGCTTGCAAACGTACCGAGATTAACGGATCAGGAAAAAGAATCTTGGGATACCTTAAGAAATAAGGCACTGCACTGGATAGGTATGAAAACAGGCCTAACCCAGCTACTCTTTTCAGATTTTAATGTGGTAAGAAGAGTTAGCTGGATCGGCAGAGAACCTAAAACCTTGCAAGGTGACTGTGTGGTATTATCATTCAAATCACCGTCCTTGGTAGAGAACATTCTTAAAAGACTGGGTAGTCAAACAATTACCAGTAATAGTATTAACCTTTTACAGTTAGGCTTTTTCTATCATCCGCAAGTAAATTTTAGCACAAGATCCAGAAATAGGTATGGGGAGATAGGTGAAAACATACAATATGCCTAAAGTAGATTGACTGGATAGGACTGACACTTGGGGAGTTTTATCCAATGCACATTTGCTAGATACAGGCCTAGATCCACAAGAGAGTAGATTTGAGACAGAGATAATTTCACACAAGGGTATAATTCCAGAAATACCATCTAGAATGTCTTCTCCTCATCATATAGTTTCTAACACCTCAAAGTGCAAGCCTGCTGATAGAACAGAGAGAGAAATAGATTTAAACTGGCACCCTAGACTGGCTGGTCCCAGCAAAAAAGCTGAAGAATAGAAAGAAACCCTCAGCCCCTTGGTATAATGAGGAGTTAAAACTGATGCGAAAAAATGTAAACAAGCTGAGAGGAAATGGAGAAGGTTGTATGAGGAGTCAGACAAAAAGAGCTGAAACTGCTGCAGGCCTTGTATAAGGAAACTATCTCTAGGTCTAAATCAGAGTACTATGCTAAAACCATCCTGCAGGCGCCTAATAGTATAAAAATGCTCTTTAATATTATAAAGGACCTATCCAATCCAGCTTGTATGGGGAATAAAGTGGACGCAACGCAGAAACTCTGCGATGATATTGCTGCCCATTTTGAGGACAAGATTAATAAGATTGTTGGGGGTTTAAACACCAATAATCACAGCGGTCTGGATGAGAAAAAGGAACCATCTCAGACATTTGAAGAGCAACAGGCAGAGGCATCCTATGACTGTCAGTCACCCGTTTTAGAGTGCTTTCAAACTCTTACGGAGGCTACATTTAACAGCATTGCCCAAAGTGTTTCCTCGGGTTCCCCTCTAGATCCTCTTCCACACGGGATATGGAAAGAGTTTCAGTTGGAGCTATTCCCCTGGCTGCGACAGATTTGCTGTCAGTCATTGGATAAAGGAATTGTTCCTGTAGTCTGGAAGCAGGCAGTGGTGACTCCTCTGCTTAAGAAACCGTCTCTGGATCCTAAAAGCCCAATGAGTTTCAGACCGATATCTCTCCTACCATATCCGGTAAAAATCCTAGAGAGGGCAGTTAGTAAATCCCTGTCCTCATACCTAGAAGAAAACCATCTGCTAGATAAGGACCAGTTTGGGTTTCGACCAGGGCATGGAACTGAAACAGCTCTGGTGACTGTATTAGACAACCTGAGAATGCGTGCCGACAATGGTAACTCCTCTGTACTAGTGTTACTCGATATGTCGGCCGCATTCGATACGGTGAACCATAAGATACTGATTGAAAGATTAGAGAATATAGGAGTGAGAGGACGTGCACTGAAGTGGCTGCAGTCATACTTGACGGGCAGACAACAGGTAGTGACCATCTCTCCGTTTACATCTTCGAAAACACCTGTGCGTCACGGGGTGCCACAGGGCTCGGCAATAAGCCCCATTCTTTTCAACATCTATCTTCGCCCCTTGATCCCCATTATTAAATCCTTTGGAATAGAACTAGTTAATTATGCGGACGACACACAATTGGTGTTTTCTATGGAAGGAAATCAAGCGGTATCCATAGAAACATTTCAGGAGTGCATGTGTCAAACCTCCAATTGGCTTAGGACAAACTCCCTACAATTTAATGAAGGAAAGACGGAGGTTGTATACTGTTCCTCTGCTAAAATGATGCGGCCTCTGCCATCTGAATTCAGACTTACCCCTCGGACAAACCACTGGTCCAAGTAAGAACAGTACGCAATCTGGGGGTTCTCATGGATGACAACCTCCAGATGGACTCGCAAGCTAATAAAACAGTCAGTACTTGTCTCTCATTGTTAAGAGGATTACGCCAGATTCTCCCACTACTGCCTAGTGCTACTAGACCCTTAGTAGTGAGGAGTATAATTTTAAGTAGACTGGACTACTGCAACTCTCTGTATTTGGGAGCACCGCACTCAGTGCTATTGAAGTTGCAGAGGATTCAGTCCATAGCAGCCAAACTGGCATTAAATAGGCAGCGTAGGTCTTCGACGACGGCAGCACTAAAGGACCTCCATTGGCTACCCATCAGGGAGAGAATTCAATTTAAATCTCTCTGTATCGTGTTCAGGGCAGTGCATGGTCTGGGTCCAATTTCTATGCAGGAGAAACTCACCTGGTACAATCCTGGGAGAGAACTTCGTTCTTCCAGTGCAAGTCTGGTAACCACCACTAGATTTAAGAAGACCAGGATGGGTGGCAGAGCATTTGGCATAGCTGCCTCACGACTCTGGAATGAACTCCCCTGCATATTAGACAAACTGACTCGCTGCTCTTATTTAGAAAAAGCTTAAAGACTTGGCTTTTCCCTAGGGATGAGTAATATGAATTTGAATTAGCGTACAGGCTATCTATTCTGCCTAGTGACAACTTGGTAAGTCGCAGCGCCAGGATACCCGTAGGGTGACAGTTTTTTGCGCTATATAAATCTACGATACAATACAATACAACCCTCGACCTATCACTCCGTTACCCCCTCTAACGGTAGCTGGAAATAATTTGAATGCCAGTAATAGTAAAGATGACCAAGCAAGAGTATTGTTCTGGAATGTCACAGGACTACAGAAGAAAATAATAGACCCCATCTTGCTAGGCCTGGTAGAGACATTTAATAATCTATGTCTCCAGGAGACTTGGGCTGTGGACCCTATGCATATTAATGGGTATAAGACCTATCATACCGCAGCAATACCATCAATACATGGAAGAGCAAAAGGAGGAATAATTACGTACATGTCTAATTATATGAACACGGATAGGATAACTCTGGCAATCTCTAATACCCAGTACCAACTAATTATTATTGAAACAGGCAAACATCACCGTATAGCTGTGATTAATTTTTATAATAATGCTTTGCCTGACCAAATTTTGGGGGTTCTTGGTAAAATGAACGCTGACCTTCAGAATGCACTACATCGATCCGTAAAAGATACTTTGGTACTTTGGGTTGGAGATTTTAATATTGAGTTGTGCACCCTTAAAGGGGGAAAAAACTGTGGTATAGTATCTGACGATAATGAGCCTTATACCCACTTCCCACACTCACACTATGGGGATTATTTAAATGAGATCCTGTCTAGATTTGACTTAGGTTTTGCAAATTAATTATGTACCCCTTCGGTGCCTTTCGACTTTACCTTTAATGGGAGAGGTGTGAAATCAATTATCGATTACGTAATCATTTTAAATAGACATCTAACTAGTCTCAAAGGTTTTAAAACTCACAAAAATGCTTTAAGTGATCATTTTCCCCAGAGTGTAGCCATTCAAATGCCAACCAAGGCGATAAGTACAAGGGACACGACCACACACCTAGTGCAAGATATAGCCCTCAATAAAATTAACTGTTATGCCTTACGGTGGACGAAGGTAGATCATTAGAATTCACTAGGAAAATATTGAGTAAACATCGAGCAGCCTTTACAGTCTGTCTCGATGAGGCAGCCGACTATATGGAAATTCTAGAAGCCTTTGCACAAATTACTAGAGGAGTTAAGGAGGGCCTTACAACAAAAATTAAAAAAGGACCACAAGAAACCCCAAGGTTGGTTTAACGGTAGATGCACGAAAGCATACACTAAGCTGAAACACGCTTTACATAAGACACCTAGAGACAGTGATAGATGTCAGAATGTAGACGGGAATATAAACAGGCCTTGAAAGAGTGCAAGGAGGATGTAAAGAGGGAAGCATGAATAGCATTGCACTAAGCACTGACAGTCAGAGATAATACGGCCTTCTGGAGGGCAGTTAATGCTCCATTCCTGATTCCTGATATCTCAGGATGCCCCCACAATAGAAATCGCCATTGGCGAAGATGAATGGGTAAAACATTTTACAGACATCTATAAAGCCACACAAGACAAGTCAGTTGCTGACCAAACCCAGCTAGTGCGGGCTTCAACCGACATAAGGGAGCACTCAATGAACCTCCACATAACTTTAGATGAGGTAATCACTGCAATTAAGTCTAGTAAAGGAGGTAAGGCACCAGGACCGGACGGTGTGCCTGTAGACCTATTTAAAGCCAATTTGCAGTTATGGGCCCCATTGTTAACTCAAGTGATAAAAGCTTCTTGCTCCGCAGGGTTCATTACAACATGGTCAGAATCAATTCTGGTCCTGATCTTTAAGAAAGTGGATCGACAAAACCCGGCTTGTTACCGGCCAATATCACTTCTTGATTCCCTGGTGAAGGTGGTAGGGCGTATAGTGCTTAACAGACTCCAGGTATGGGCTGAGGACAACAATATAATATCAGAGTTGCAGTTTAGTTTCCGGGAAGGCCTGGGTACGGTTGAGCAGGGATTAAATCTAAACCAGCTAATCGGAAAGTTTGTAGTGGCCAAGCAGGGCAAATTATACCTGGCCTTTGTTGACCTAACTGCAGCATTTGACTGCGTGGAACACGATAATATGTGGACCATATTGGCCAACATGGGTGTGGAACCCCCACTCTTACATTTTCTGAGACACCTTTACACAAATATGAGAGCTAGGCTACGCTATGGGGTGAAAGGTGAATGTGCGGCTCCATTCGGCGTGGAGAAAGGGGTAAGACAGGGCTGTGTCCTGGCACCATTTTTATTTACGCTCTACACCAATGGTTTAGGACAAGCATTGGTGGAACAGTGCCAGGACTTGCCACAAATTGATAGACGCCCTATACCGGTCCTTCTCTACGCTGATGACGCAGTTTTAATGTCATGCACACAATTGGGGCTACAACGGGTGTTAACTTCCTTCACTGTATTTATGCAAAATCTAGGTCTTCGAGTAAATATACCAAAGACATTTATCATGAAGTGTGGAATAGGAAGCACTAAGTGCAGAGATATATATATAGATAAAAAAAATGATAAATCCCACAAAGACATTTCCCTACTTAGGAATTCTTTTTGATCATAGGGGCACATGGTCCCAAGCAGTTAATGCCAGGAGGCTTGCATTCCTAAAATCAACAGCAGCCCTATCAAACTTTGCACGGAAACTGGGAAAAAGACCCCCCGAGGAATTGCTAAACATTTCTAAAGCAAAATGCGTCACCACAGCTTTATACGGGGCAGGTATATGGGGTTATACTAACGCCCAGCAACTACAGATGGTGGAAAACACTTTTCTAAGATTCCTCCTAGCAGTCCCGGATAGCTCTTCTACTTACATATGTCATGCAGAATTGGGGTTACCATATATAACTGATTTAATAAAAATGGCACAGAATATGGACAAACACGAAAACCGAGCTCAACAAGGATATTATAAGAAATTGTATTAAACTAGATAGGGCCTCCAAAATCCCATGGTTGAAATACATAAAAGAATTTATGCAGGATCTAGGACACCCAGAATATTATAAGAAGCCAAGTTCCACACTCTCTGTCACTAGGAAAGATATTAAAAAAGAGTGTATGACTCTTCTGGAGTCCTGTAGACTCTGTGCAGAAATAGGGAGGCCGACAGTTCTGTCCAATCAACTGTCACTCACTACATATGACATGCAACCATACCTAAAATACATGGAGAATTCTCAGGATAGATTTGTCCTGACCCGTTTTAGGTTTGGTATCTTCCACCGAATAACATCCTTTCCCACAATGATCGATTGGACAAAAATGCTAACTAACTGTCCATGTGACGATGTGTTAGCCCAATCGACAATTCATGTGGTGTTTTTTGTAAATTGTACTCAAAACAAAGGAAGAGATGGATTTTACCAATTTCAAAGATATTGGGTTTTAGACAATGCCGACCTGCATTATTGTTTTTATAATTTTTACAGAATGAGGATTTCACCAGGTCTAGAGCACCATTTTTAAGGAACATAATCGGATGCAGAAAAACTATGATAACATAAATTTTGCAACTTGATTAGATCATTGTATATAATAATCTATCAACACGTGTTTTTATGATATATGAAATGTGTATGATGATGCATGTTGGTCTTTATTGCTTCTGCTTTTATGACTTTTTTGTGAAGAATTGAATAAAGCATATTGAATTGAATTGAAGTCCTTCCTGTTCTGGTAGACTTGCTCACTGTTGTGTGGTGGTACTAAGCCACTATGGGTGCCATCAATAGATCCAATTAAATGTCGGATGTGACCAAAAACCCATAGAAATCTGCCTTCACAGTGGCTAAATCCTGACATCTGGGGAACTGGATGTAGCTGCCCACATGTCTCAAAAGTTCTACTAACACCGCTGTAAGGACCCGACTGAATATAGGTTATGACATTCCACCAGAAATAGCAACAGTGAATTGAAATGAGCCTGTGGCCAAAAAATGCAAAACTGGCATGAGTTTAACTATTGGTAGTATTGATGTAGGATTATTGAGATGAGATAGGAAGCCAGCCTCCAACTGACACCATAGATCCAGGGGGCCTCATTTACAAGAAAGTGCTGCAGCGTGGCACCGCCAGCCCTTTGGCTGCGCTATGCTGCAGCACTTTCAAAGCACAGGGATGCATCATATCTACAAGGATGTGACGGATCCCTTTGCTCTCCCCTGCACTGGCGCACAATTAGCTGCCATGCGCCGAAGCAGGCACCCTTGCATTATGGTGCAAGGATGCCTGTTCACAGGGGTGATTGTTTATGTGCAGGATGGTGTCCCTTCCTGCACATAAACAATCTGAAAAGGTGTTTTAAACTTCTATGTGTGCTGCATTAGCACACATAGATCTTGTAAAATATTATTTTGTCACATGATTGTTTATGTGCAGGATGGGACACCTTTCTGCACATAAACAATCATAAGAGGTAATTACCTCGTTCTATGTGTGCTGCAGCATGAATACATTTCTCCTTGTTGCGCCTCTCTACGCCACCCCTGGGGAGGCGTAGCATTCAGACGAATTTCTAAGTTTACGATTTCTCGTAAATCTGTAAATGTGACAGGTTCTATGGGTGTTGCGTGGGAACAGCCACAGCAACACCCATGGAACGCCCCTTTCGCGCAAAGTGCTGTGTGAAAAGGGGTCGTATTTACAAGGACAGGAAAAGCCACACAGGGTGGCTTTTCCTGTCCTTGTAAATATGGGGCAGCAAAATGCGCCACCCGTGCGTTACAAAAACTGATGCACCGGCGGCGTAAGAGGCTTGTAAATAAGCCCCAGGATTGTTTGCCTATTTAAATGGAGCTGCATGATGATATGTCGTTCTTCCATGGTGTGTAGGTCTGGGAATGGGTGGTAGACTAGAGGCTGGCCTCTCCTTCCTCTCTCAGGGTTACCTATGTAAGGAGTAACACAAAAATGTATCTTGGTCACAGTGTGCAGAGAAACATATGTGAAGAGCAAGGCTAAAGTCATGTGTCTGAACATCAATGCTTCATGAAGCAGTACACCTTTTACATTATCATTGTCAGACCTTGAACATCCGCCTGTCATCCTCAAGCTGGCATTTACAGGTCTGTAACAGAACTGTGCACATCGTCAATTCAAATAATTTAAATTGCCACTATAGTGAGGGTAACATAACATGTATTACTGCCAACTGCGGTGTACAGTGTGCCACACACATTTTGCCTATGTACAGTTTTCGTAACTGCTAACATAGCAGATGCCTTACCTCGCTAATAGGACATGTCGAATGTACACAGCCGGCTGTAGTCGACCGCGCGGTGGGCGGTTGCATGCACAGCGGTCACAGCCATAGCCTAACATTGGGGTTAGTGATGGTCGCGGGCCGATGGCTGTGTGCGCCGACGCTGATGACCACGTACATGTACGCAGCGGTTGGAAAAAAAACTCGCCTCCTGACACTGCTGCTATCGACACCTCCTCCATTTTAGCTGCTGGTTGGCACCTCTGGGAGCAATCATGGCACGGACTGTAGGGTAGAGGGCCCATCCCTTCACTCCAGAGGAGCTGGACACCCTTGTAGATGAGGTGCTTCAGCTTTATGGCTCACCAGAGGAACAGATAGGTAAGTTTCTCAAATACATATTTAACTCCATTTCACTGCTTCCTTTCTATTCCCATAGGCTGCAATGTGCTTCTGAGTGTAAGAGTGTAAACATTATGTTGCTTGCATACATTGTGTGGCCCCTACATAGGGCACACATGTAATGTATTATGGGACCCTGGACTTTGTGGAGAGAAGGGCACCATTGGAATGTGTGATGAGGGTGATTTCCACTTGTGTTAGATGCATATCTCTATGCAGAGCTCAAGTTCATAGTAGCTACAAGTCGTTTTCAAATCACATCATGGTATATGTGCATTGTTATGTATAGGCTTCACAACATGAACCCTGTCTGTACACTGTTAGGTGCATTTGAGAATAATGTTAGCCAAGTGTACCATCCCACCGATCACTCAGCGCACATCAGACTTTGCAAAACAGTTATCTGGGAGATATCTATACCTCACAGACCCCTACAGAGTGCCAAACAACCATATGTTCACATATGGAATGGCCAGAAGTTTGACTTTTCAGTATTTAATTGGTGGAAATGTGAGGTTTATGTGGAATAAGTAGCCTCAGCCTACAGAGAGCAAAGCCTGACATTGATATGTGGGCAGTCTGGGCCACGGCCCAGCCTGGGCCAGAGTTACTGTGGATGGAGAACTGATGCACAGAGGTATGTCCCTGTAGACCTGCTGATCCATGGATGTTCCCAGAAAGAGTTATCTATCACACTAGTAGCCCTGATAGCTGTTAAATGGATAGTATGAGGCATGGTGAGTGAGGTGGCCTCCTGACCTGACATTTCCTTCCTATTGACCCACAGTGTTAATGTGTGTCTGTCAGTAATGACTGTCCCCATACTCACACAGGGCTGTTGACACTTTTATAATAGTGTTGTTTCCACTGTACAGGCATATTGCATATCTGAGACATGAACAGTGTAAATAGTGGGCTATGTTTGAAGAGATTTAGAAATGCGAATCATCTGCTTGATCATCTGCTTGGCTTCAATATTCCCTATCAAAACAACACATGCAATGGAATGTTGATTGTCATCCCTGTTACAGTGCCTCATTTGGCAAAAGGGGTGTCCTGTGATGGATGTTATTAGGATACTCAAATAAGTAGTCCATATGCCTACACAGCCCTCAGAGAGGTAGCTCTCAGTGTCACACATACCAGACCTTACCTTGTGACCTTAGTCTTAGGATGTTGTGTACTGTTGTGCATGGTACTTGCCTCTATAGACCATATGCATCAATGCAATGGCCCTGGCAGGAAATGTGTCTGGACAGTCATACACAGGTAGTTTAACCTTTCAGAAGGTCAAAATGGTGTGTTGTGTGTCATGGTACCTCACATCACCTTCCATGTAGGATGGGCCTGGCCTACATGATGGTAGTGGGCTAGCTCAGGCAGTGTAGATCATGACCAGGTGTGAGGTTAGCCATCAGATGACCACAAAAGTGTGTATCCATGCTTTAGTTGTGCATAGCATGTGACATGGACACATGTAATATGTTGACTCTTGATGAAGGCATGTGCTAGATGTGCATCAAGCTGACAATTCTCCTCAAACCTCCAGTTACAATCTGTTTCTTCATCTATTGGATCCATACAGGTCAATGCCCATTAGAAGGATTCCCTTTGGAAAGCCATCGCCCGGAAGGTGCGGACCCTGGGGTTCTACAACCGGTGAAGTGCCCACTGCAGGAAGAGGTGGGAGGACCTGTGGCGCTGGACTCGGAAGATCACGGAGGTCCAGATGGGGAAGTCCTCCCAACATGGAAGGGGCCCCCCTGATGGCCAGCATACTGGCGGTGGCCTCCCCGGACCTTGCTGGGCAGTTGAGGTCCCAACAGCAGCAGCACTGGGGTGTGTTCAGGCCAGAGTCATACATGTCATATTGCCAACGTTCAGTGTTACAGTCAGGCATTTCACCAACCATATTGGTGATGGCCCTTTTGCCACACACAAGATGAGTCATTGTTAGTGTAAGTGTGCTAGTAGGTGCATGCTGTTGTGCTGTGACTATTGTCTTTCTGACCTGGAAGGCAGCAGAGTCCTGTGCACATCCAGTTCTCTCCTTTTGAGCAGACACCTGGCTGAATGAAGTGAGTAATCATCTCATGTTCTCAGTAAATCTGGGTGACAATTGTACCACACAGGAAACTGGTCTTGCTTGTGTGAGGAGTGATGTACCCTCACTACTGTCTTTCATGTGATGTGGCCCTATTGCATGTGACATGACATAGGGTTCACAGTACATGCAGTGACTGTACAACAGTTCCCATTGGTAAGTACTGATCATACAGTGAAATAAGAGTGCCATCCTCACTGTGCCATCAGTATTGGTGCCTATATGTTCATCTGCAATAGTGTTTCAAAACACTCATTCACTAACTGGCAACATGCATGAGGGAGTAAGATGTGGAACTGTGGGAATCCTTTTATTTATTTATTTATTTTATTTTTATTTTGCACTGCAGCCAGCATTCAATACTGCAATATAGTATGTACAAAACATTACAAATACATCATTGTTAGCTAAACAACATAAATATTAATGTGAACAGCAGAGAATAGAAAAACAAAAAATACATAGAGAAAGCGGGAGAGATATTTTTGTAAAGTATATGAGATATATAGATTTGTGTAGATAGATTTGTGTAATATCAGGTTCTGGGATTTGCCAGTCCCAGAACTATTCCCAATGTAGGTGGACCAGATCCCTTCAAACGTTTTGAGGGATCTAGAACCTCTAACCTTGGCTAGAGCCGCTTCGGGCTCATAAACATGTCACAACATTGCCCACCATTCTGTTACTGTCTGTGGCAAAGAATTGATCCAGGCTCTAGCAATACAAAAGCGAGCACTGACGATAATGATCGAAAGCAATAACCCTGAGTAGCCCACACATACCTGCTTATACAATAAGATGATTTCTCTATTATTTAGTTTAAATTCATACCCTAAGTATTCTGTTAGAAGTGAAAATAAATTAATACAAATATTTTTTTAGCACTGGACAGTCAACAAAAATACGTACTAAATCCGCTGCATAATAGTTGCATTTCGGACAGTATGATTTGTGAGGAACTCGGGACAGAGCCCATTTTGAAATACATTTAGGCGTGTAGTAAAGCAAGATAGTCCTAAATAGATGCAACATGAGACTAACAGAGGTCACTGACCAATGTAGAATCCCTAGGGCCTCCTGTATTTCATTAGCCATAGAGAAGGAGAAGGAGCCTGTTCCATCTTGAAGCTATTTACAGACTCCCATCTTGTGCCTGTGAAATAAACTTCTGATAGAGTAGACTGGTGGAGATTGTAGGTCAGATATAGATAGGCCAAGATTTCAGCTGTTTCTTGTTCGATTTGCAATTTACACCCATATAGTAGGTAATCCCTTACCTGTAAGTACTTAAAAAAAGAATGCTGTGGAAGCCCATATTCCTCTTGCAATGAATCAAACATACGAAGCCTGTGGTAATCATATAGATGGCCAAGATTGCTGATACCCCAACATCCCCATATTTTCCCCACATTGTCATGGAATATGTCTGGAAATATTGGATTGCCCATAAAGGAGTGTAGATGTGGAATGTAGGCAAAAAGTACTTCTTGCAGATTTCCTGCCATATCCGAGCTATATCCCTGACTATCTTGAACCTAACCCTCTTGTAGTAGTTAGGGTCTGTTAATTTGTGAAGTACATATCCGATAACAGGGCCACATGCAAGCTGATATCCCAGTGAGAGCAGCCTAGCTTCACGCCCTATCAGCAGGCTCTGGATCCACTCAGTGAATGATGCCCAGTAGTATAGTTTGAAATTTGGAAGCTTAAATCCCCCTTGCTTGTATGTGAGTTTAATGAAGCGTATAGCACGCCTAGCCCTTCTCTAGCCCCAGATGAAGCTGCCAATTACACTTTTGCTTAAAAAAAGAGTCTGGTATGAGAAGAGGAATAAATAAAGAAACTTAGGCAGTATGTTCATTTTAATAATATAGCACCTTCCTAGTATGTTAAGAGGGAGCTGATACCACTGCCATAATTTAGCTGTCACGAGTTTCAGAAGTGGATTATAGTTAAGAGATATAATATCTTCCACACGACTGCCCAACCATATGTCTAGATATGTAGCTTTATCAGTTACCCCTAAGAGTGGGGAGTGCAGTTGGAAATTAAGGATTATCTGTGTTTCAGACAGATTCAGTTTATATCCAGAGAAGGCTTCAAAAAGCTTGGCATCTCTTGATATGTGTGCTTGGGCGTCTAGCGGTTTGGTAGAGAAGACCACTGTGTCATCAGCATAGGCAGATATCTTAATGTTAATACCGTTTAGGTTAACTGTCTTGATCCCCTTGTAGATGTTCTATAAATGGCTCAATGTATAGAGCAAATAATAGCGGGCAGAGTGGACATCCCTGACGGGTACCCGTATATACTGAAAATAAAGGTGAGGAAATACCGATCAACATAACCTTAGCCACAGGTTTCTTATATAGTGTCTGGACAAGTGCGATAAACCAACCTCCAAGCCCGAATGCCCCCATTGTCAACCAAAGGGAATCCCAGGTTACTCTAATCCAAGCCTTCTCGGCATCTAGCATTATCATACCAATCTGGTCCTTAGCTTTCCCTGCAACATCAAAGGCCGCTATTGCAGTGTTGACATGGGCCGTAGTATCTCTGCCAGGAACAAACCGTGCTGATGGTCTGACACTAAGTCATGCATGAGAGGAGCCAAACAATTTGCCAGAATTTTAGAAAAGACCTTAGCATCTGCATTAATCAATTAAATGGGTCAGTACAAGCCCCTTTCCTCCTGTGACTTTCCCTTTTTAAGGAACACTACAATGTTAGTCATTCCCCAAGATACAGGAGCATTCCCTCCTTCAACCACATATGTAATCAAATTGACGAATTCTGGTGCTAGAATATCCCTAAATACCGTAGAGAATTTCAGGGGGATTGTATCATCACCCGCTGCTTTCCCAGAGGGCAGAGCACTAATAGCATCTTCAATCTCCCTCAAAATGATATCCCCTTGCAGCGCAGACATCTGCTGAGATCAAGCCGGGATAGACAACTCTCTTGCAGATAATCCGTAATACTAGAGTTAATGGGGCCAACTGGCTTGCTTTAAACCCCTTGATAGAAAAGCATAAATTGCTCAGCGATAGATTGAGGTTGCATATATGTCACCCTTCCATGCCCTCAATGCACTTGAGATTGGATCTAGCCTTCTTGTCAGAGATTTGTTGTGCGAGGAGTCAACCCACTTTATCACCATATTTATATTGTGACATTTTATTCCTATAATAACTGGCAGCGCCTGAGCTGCTTCTCGATCAGCCTGAGACATATCGATTGCTCAGCTGGGTCCCTTGCAATTATTGCCTGTGCATGCTGTAATTCTAGGTCTAAACAGTCCTGGTGATATTGACCCGATTCCTCGTGCATGGATCTATTGTTATTCAGAATAAACTGAAGTATCAACCCCCCTGATATGTGCCTTCAAGCAGTCCCAGACAACTGCTGCTGAGGCAGATCCTTTCTTATTTTGTAAAAATGTCCCCAGTGCACGTTTGAGGTTTGAACGATACTCTGATTTTGTGAGAAGGTGACGAGGGAATGAAAATGGACGATAGCCTCCCCTGCCTCTCATTCCAACCTACACAGTAAGCATGATGGGATTATGATCCGATGTGACCTTGGGACATACCTCAATATGTGCGTTCTCCAATGCCACCCATTTGACTAGAATCATGTCGATACGTGAATATTGTTTATGGGGTGATGAATAATAAGTATGCCCTGGTGCAGAAGGAATTAATGTCCTCCATGCATCATCTAGACCATGTAATCGCATAAGTTCCAGTATAGAAGCACTGGTCTTGACCATCCTTACATGCAGCTGTTGGTTTGTAGTGTCGATGCTATAATCAATTATACAGTTAAAATCCCCCATAATAATTAGGTCTCCCGCCCAGTAATTCTGAACATAGATAATCATACATGTCAGGATCGTCCAAGTTTGGGCCATACACTACACATATAGTTAACTTCTGTCCAGCAGTTATTAGCTGGACTATGGCCCACCTTCCCATAAAATCTGCAGAGGTACTAAGCATATTAATTACTACGTTTTTGGATTTCATTATGGCTACCCCACGGATTGACACTGTCTGAGAGGTGAACGTTAAGATATCATACCCCAACTGCTTGAGCATAATCCTATCCTTATATGCCAAATGAGTTTCAGTTAAACCTAGTATATATGGTTTAAACACTTTAAGTCCCTCACAGATTAGTTGATGCTTCCTGGATTGATTCAGTCCAGCAACATTCCAACACATATATTTCAGACTAGACATTACATAGTCTTAGCTTTATTATCTTCTCGCTGGTTCTACCTTGATAAAAGCTCCCTGTTTTTTTTAAAAACAATATTTGAAAACAAAGTTATGAACTACCTGGCTCCTTTGACCCCCTCCCACCCCTCCACCCACCAACAAGAAATGCAAATAGACTGGAAGAGACACTTCTCCTGTGCATTCCCTAACCCCCCAGTGCCCTAATCCCCCTAAGTGTCTGGAAAAAGGAATCATCCACCAGCTTGCTGTCAATGGAATGTCAGTCTTCTGTGAGCACACCATCCATCGCACCGCCACCCGAAAGCCACAGATAAGAGAGAGAAAATATGAAGAAAGAAAAATATGAAATGAAGAAATATTTTCTTTTTAGCAGCAGAAGAGTCTCCCCCACCCCTCCTTTTGGACAGCCCACACCTTATAGTTCTAATCCTAGAGCATGTAACAAGAATAATCAAGTAAGTGGAGGGAACATAGCTTTACCCCTCAACAGAAGCCAGATTGAAGCGTACTGAGTAAGCTAATCTCCTCCAGCATCCCTGCCCCCCAAAATTATGAGGTTGTTACAAATAATGGGTATAACCCAGAAACCGCTGGGACCTGGGTAAATATCGGTACAAAAGAGGTGGACCCAGTGAGAAAAGAATTAATTATAAAGTAACATTCATTAAATTACTCACAAAAAAAAAAAAATCCTTGTTCAATATTATTTAAACATATTGAACACACTGTTATGTTCCAAAACGGCACTTATCCGGAATTTGTACGAAAGCGGCCAGGCGAGCCCGGATTGGTCGTGGTCTGATAAATGCACGCATCCCGGGAGGTCAGCGCTCGTCGGCATGTATTAGCTCTAGAATTACCACAATTATCCAAGTAACAGATGGAGCGATCAAAGGAACCAGCTGTGTGTACTTACACGTGCATGGCTTAATCTTTGAGCGCTGACCTCCCGGGATGCGTGCATTTATCAGACCAAGACCAATCCGGGCTCGCCCGGCCACTTTCGTACAAATTCCGGATATGTGCTGTTTTTTAACATATCAGTGTGTTCAATATAATTAAATAATATTGAACAAGAATTTTTTTTGTGTGTGAGTAATTCAATGAATGTTACTATATACATGATTCTTTTCTCACTGGGTTTACCCCAAAATTATGAGGCATCAGGTTGCCAACAACTCAGTGCCTGTGGGACCTCCAGTTCTGTATGAAAGAATAGTGAATGACCGTCTTGATGACTTTAAGGCGTGCTGGCTCCTGCAAAAAAACCTGTGCCCTGACTGCCTTTAGAGGATTTATAAGCTGGCGTAGCTTTCATCTCCTGTCCATTGTAGCCTTACACAGATCTGACCTTACAAAGATGGAAACAGAATCAACCATTATGGGGGATTTAGGTTGAGCTTTGACAGAAATTGCCTGTCGAAGGAGGAAGTTGCTGATGAAGATAAGCATTGGCAGGGGGTGCAACAACTTTTCCCGGGCCACTTGATTTACAAAGATTGAAAGTCTGCGAGCTGGTGAATCTGAGAGTCCATATCCCAAAATGCCAGATCAGTAAATGCTTGCTGAAATAATTTAACCACAAATGCTCTAGGATCCTCTCCTTATTTCCCCTCGGGTATACCAAACACCCTTAAATTGTTTTGCTGTTGCCGGTTCTCAAGTCGTCAACTTTGCCCTGTATAAACACCATCTGATTCTCCTGGATTTTGATTGATTTGACCATGGCAAAGCTGACCTCTTCCGCCCCTGCTACAAAATGTTGAAGTTCAATCACCTCAGAAGAAAGCAATGCGACTTTACTGGTCACTTTCGATAATACCTGCTGTATTACCTGGCTATCCGCCTTGACTTGCGCATAGAGTTCTTGTGCCTCTGCTCACTGGGCATGCACAAATTGAAGAATTATAGACAGTGAGGGCTCTTTCGCATTGGGGGTATCATTTGGTTTAGAAATGTTAGCTTCCAATGCCGCTGTGGGAGAGGAGCCATCAGAGGGAGAGAGAGAGCTTCTCGGTAAATTGGGAATTCCTGTTATGCTGTTCCGCAGTTCTGGACTAATGATGGTATTTAATTCAAGATTTTTTCCCATAGGTGGATGCAGGCCCTCCCCTGATAATCGCAGGCAGTGCTCAGCAGGGCCAGTATTGGACAGCTGGAAAATTATAGCTTTAACTTTACCATTGGAAGTGACCCATTTACGCAGTGGGCTGTCCTTGGATCTCCATTTGGAGCGTGTTGAAACAGAATTGCTGAAGCCCTGCCCCTCATGGTCCCCACAACATTTTTTTAGACCTCCTCGGCCTTTCACAGCTCTGACTTTATACTGCTTCTTGCCTGGGGATGCTCTTTTTTTGGTATATAGAAACTTCAGGCTTGCTGATAGCTCCAGAGATGCCCTGCTTACATCAGTCGATTGGTCAGATATTGCCAGCCCAAGTGTGTCAGAATGATCCATTGCTATAGCTGGATCCACTATATTCGAGTCTGCTGAGACCTCCTTTCTTGCAGACCCTGAGCATTTACGACCGCCTTGCCTCCCCAGGTCTACCATCATTAGCTCATGCGAGTCCAAATCGCATTGCTTCTTGCTGGTCGTGCATTCCTCCTCTCTAATGCCCCCCGTGCTGAATAATGGGGGTTGCCTAGTTGCTGAGAAAGCAGAGAAAGTGAGTGCCCTGGGGGCCTTGCAACTTTGTAACACTTATCGATGTCAGCGCTCAGCCCTAAGCCGTTACCTTGTTGCTGGTCTTGGTTCACGGCCAAAGAGGCCGTTGCCATTGTATTGCTCCAAGCCCTGACACCAGTGTGGGCTGAGCATTCAGTTAGCCCTGAGCCTGAGGGAAGCGCAGAGCAGACACCCACCTCTTTGCAGCCAGCCTGTACCTCACAAAGCAGGGAATCTACCATCTCGGATGCAGGAGTGGAGGAGGCCAGTCACCCTTCTGGACAGAAGTAGCTTCAGAATTGGCTTCATGACCCGTTAGCCGGGACCCCTATCAGTAACCGGTATGCGGCTGCGTATTTCACCTTGGGCAGCTGCAGCTGCTGGAGCATCCTCCTTAGTGGCGGCGGCTGCTGTAGTGATTGCTGCGCGGCCCTCCTTGTTGTACATTCAGCTGCTGTGGGGCCATGACAAGAACAAGAGCGGAGTTTCGATGACTGGAGACGAGAAATACTTGTATGCCACCAGCACATCAAGTACAGAGGGGGTAGCACACGCTGGAACAGTTCAACTTGTCAGACACATCCAGGTAGACAGGTAAGTGGTACAGCAGTGCACAACAGCTCAGGTTACCCACTCACTGTAGCTGAGTCAATCCGCCATCTTCCTTTTCCTGAAGAATCCTGAAACTGTGGGGATCCGATGTGAGTGTCTAAACTGATCCTTACAGGGCAATCTGAGTATGCAATACCAAAGAGGGGTGTGCCTGCCTATTGGGACTCTGGTGATCCGACATCTTTATGTCATAGTTGTTCAGGGACACTCAAAACCTTCAAAGGTGTATTGGCATGTAGATATATAATCTATGACTGGAGTCATCACCTGTACCAAGCAGGATTGAGGATGTTCATATGACTATATGGTATCATGTGCTGTGTGAATTCAGAGTTTCTATCTCCCAAATGTTTGGAACTCAATGTTTTCAGGGAACTTTATCTGCTAAATGTGATAAATAGATAAACTACATGTGTACAGCTGTCATTTGACTTTTCAGGTAATGGACATATGATGTAGTTTGCAGTGCAAAGTTTCATCAGTGTGCAATGAGGATTTGCATGTGACATGATGTCTGCCACAACAGTAATGATGGTACTTCGGTGTACAACTTGACCTTCCTGACATCCTGGTGTGTCATGAGTAATAGTTAGATTTGTTTTATTCTGGGCCTTGTATGAGCATTGAGTACATCTCACACTTGGATCCATCCTATTTGGTTACTTCTCTTTACAATGGTATGCACCAAGTGCCAAAGTATGCAAGGTGATCAACTACCCTGGTATGGGCATGAGGATGGAGTGTAGAGTATTCCAGCAATGCATTTGGGCCTGTCTGGGGTTATGAAATGAGTGGACCCAACTGTTTGCAGGTCATGTGGCATGCATGCATGTGCTCATGCTCAAGTAGAAGCCTATAGAGTTAACCATGAAGGTGGTATGATATGTGGACTTCCTCAATGTTTTCTGTGGATTTGTGACGGTCAGGTTTGGAAACTCTCTTCCAATAAACCCATGCTCCACATAATTTCAGATACATCCAGGGCAAGCGGAGGGGAAGGGGCCAAAGTCAATGAGGACACAGTTGGTCATGGCGGTTCCGGACGTGATATATTAGACACAGAGGGACCCAGTGAGCAGGAGGGTGCGGGGAGTGCCCCGAAGGGCAACATCCAAAGCTCATCATCATCTTAGTCTTCCTCCAGTGGACACTTCTGAGTGATGGCAGACCCAACTGGGTCAGCTCCACCTTCATCCTTGTCTGCCACCCCCAGTTCCATCACCTTCCTCCCTTTTGTCCCCCCACAAGTTGGCCGTTCCCAATCCCCTAAGAAGGGAGGCTTTGCCTTCGCTCCAGGCACCTCAGCCCCTGCTAGCCCCGCTGCCCTGAGTGAGGAGGCTATTGACCTCCTGAGGAGCATCTCTGTGGGTCAGACTTCAGTGCAGAATGCCATCTAGGAGCAAGGCAACAAGCTGCCACAGGTGGTTGCCTACCTGAAAGGCATTCACATTGCCATGTCTCGCCTACAGAGGTCTTTTCGGGCTCTGGCCTCCTCCTTCATTGCAGCCCTCCACCCATCTCAACCTTTCACCCCCCCTGCCCCTTCCCCATCCACATTCCCTCTTCCCAATCCTATTCCAAGCACACACACACCTAAGCATGCACACACTTCAACAGACACACACACCACATAGAAAGAAAAGACAACCAAGAAACTCAAACATACATGTACACAGCAGAGACATGCCTCCCTCACCACCCTCACCACCCCAGCACACCCCTAGGTACCACAGGAATACATACAGAGCCCTCCACAGACATACCCATACCCATAGACATCGCAGCAACACACACTGACCCTTCCACATACACAACCGTACCCGCAAACATCAGACCAACACACACTGCCCCTCCACAGTCACAACCATACCCACAGACATCACACCAACACACAAAGCCCCTTCACAGGCACAACCATACCCACAGACATCACACTAACACACACTGCCCCTCCACAGACACAACCATACCCACAGATATCACAGCAACACATACTGCCCCTCCACCGACACAACCGTACCCACAGATATCACCTCAACACGCACTGACCCCTCCACAACACCCAGCACATCCACAACACTCCCATCTAAAAAAAACATACGCTCACAGTCACCCAACACATCACAGAGTGCAGACAGCAGACCGTCTCACACTTCCACTCCCTCTTTCTCCCAGACCAAACTCCATACCAAACACCCTACCCATTTTCCCTGTGAATCTGACTTGTTTGCCCTAGCCCTTACCCATGTGAAACCCGAACCCCCCTCCCAAAGTACCAAAAACCCCTCCCACACCCAAACCCATTCCTTCCACTTCCCACTCCAATCCTGAAAAACAGCCTCCCCACCCCCCTGAACCCAGCTCAAAACAGAAAAAGACTAAAATAATCCTAAAACAAAACCCACCCAAAACCACTTAAACTCCAAAACCCCCTCCCAAAGACAAGCCACCCCTCCCTTAACCTCTGCCCCTCCTTCCCAACTACCATCTTCGAGGTGCCTGCTATGTCTAATGGATGCCCCTTAGTGAGAAGGTTCCCTGGCAGTGTCAGTAAGGGCAATTTGGTGGCACAGCCTTGTGCTGTGGCACATGATATGAAAATGGACTGGCCATTGGCCTTTGTTTACCTTGATGTATTTTTCTACTATCATTAAAACCTTCCCTAGTTTGGAAGACATTGGTCCTGCCATTACATTTCTAACAATTTGATGTTAATATATAGTTAGTGATGTGTGAGTACAGTTGTGTTTGTTTGATCCATGATTGCTGATCCAGCTGTTGTGGTTAGTATGATGTGCCCTTGGAGCCAGTGCTAGAGTTAGACAGTACAAGGGGAAATGTTGAATGAATGTCTATGTGGGATGACATCCAAATGGGCCAGACATTGCATTGGGTGACATGTTATGTGGTAAGTATTTCAGCTTGGCCTGACCACTGTCCACATCATTTAGGTTGCACTTCTCCCTATAATGTAGGATGGATATGTGTTTGATGTGTTGAAGCTGAAACGTGTCCATTTTGCAGTGTGTACCTAACATCTACTTCATCTAGTTGTGTGTCATATGCTGTGTTTGCTTTCATAAGTTGCACTGACCCATTGCCTACACATGCATGGCACTTGGTTATGCTAATGGTTGTTCCTGATATATTTCAGTTCCCAGGTCCTGTGCACATGGAGTTTGTCAGACATATGCAAAATGTACTGTGCCCTTGAGTCCCAGCCTTTCAGAGTTTCCCCTGATAGAGGCATAGCTATTCTGCAGAGAGTGTTTCCATCGTGCCCTTAGAATGGTCCTCAGAGTGATTCTATGTATTCCCATTGACTGACATTGCCTTTTTCATGTGGGTGATGGGTAAAAGTCCAATACAGAGTAGTAGCAGAAGAGGTGTGTTTGACTGTACTGACACATCCACCCAGATGTTTATTTGACATCAAAACAGAACCTGGGATGTGTGCAATGTGAGGGTGTCATATGCCAAGACCACTGACTCATTGTCAGTGAAATTGCTCTCCCACCCTCGCAGCTCCACCATTAAGTGAGGCCTGCCCCTGCACTCTCGAGTGTTGGTGATCGAGGCCCTCCTCCACCCGCAGGTTTCCCTGCGCCTCATCCCTGGTGGTCCAGTGGAACTCTGTTTCCTTCCTCTCACTCTGCACTTTCACTCGTTTTCACTCCTTTTTCTACCCTTTTTTATCTTTCAGCTTTCTGCACTTTTCTGCATCTCTGCTCTTTTGTGCCTTATTTCTGCTCATTTTCCCTTCCTCTCGCTCTGCTCTTTCACTCGTTTTCACTCGTTTTTCTACCCTCTTTTAGCTTTCACCTTTCTGCACTTTTCTGCATCTCTGCTCTTTTGTGCCTTATTTCTGCTTATTTTCCCTTTTTTCTTTATCACTTATTTCCTCCCTTAACCTTTCCCCGCCGCTGCTGCCCCCGCGGCCCCTCCCCCCCAGCGCGACCGGCCCAATCCAGCTTCCCTCCCTGCTCCCGCCTCCCAGCTGTCCAGCCCTCCCCGACCCCTACTTAATGGCGGCCGCTGTGGGGACAGGCGAGCAAGACCACTGACTCATTGTCAGTGAAATTGCTCTCCCACCCTCGCAGCTCCACCATTAAGTGAGGCCTGCCCCTGCACTCTCGAGTGTTGGTGATCGAGGCCCTCCTCCACCCGCAGGTTTCCCTGCGCCTCATCCCTGGTGATCCAGTGGACCTCTGTTTCCTTCCTCTCACTCTGCACTTTCACTCGCTTTCACTCGTTTTTCTACCCTTTTTTATCTTTCACCTTTCTGCACTTTTCTGCATCTCTGCTCTTTTGTGCCTTATTTCTGCTCATTTTCCCTTCCTCTCGCTCTGCTCTTTTACTCGTTTTCACTCATTTTTCTACCCTCTTTTAGCTTTCACCTTTCTGCACTTTTCTGCATCTCTGCTCTTTTGTGCCTTATTTCTGCTTATTTTCCCTTTTTTCTTTATCCCTTATTTCCTCCCTTTACCTTTCCCCGCCGCTGCTGCCCACCGCGGCCCCTCCCCCCAGCGCGACCGGCCCAATCCAGCTCCCCTCCCCGCTCCCGCCTCCCAGCTGTCCAGCCCTCCCTGACCCCTACTTAATGGCGGCCGCTGCGGGGACAGGCGAACAAGACCACTGACTCATTGTTAGTGAATATGCTCTCTCACCCTCGCAGCTCCACCATTAAGTGAGGCCTGCCTCTGCCCCTCCACTCTCAAGTGTTGGTGATCGAGGCCCTCCTCCACCCGCAGGTTTCCCTGCGCCTCATCCCTGGTGGTCCAGTGGACCTCTGTTTCCTTCCTCTCACTCTGCACTTTCACTCGTTTTCACTCGTTTTACTACCCTTTTTTATCTTTCACCTTTCTGCACTTTTCTGCATCTCTGCTCTTTTGTGCCTTATTTCTGCTCATTTTCCCTTCCTCTCGCTCTGCTCTTTCACTCGTTTTCACTCATTTTTCTACCCTCTTTTAGCTTTCACCTTTCTGCACTTTTCTGCATCTCTGCTCTTTTGTGCCTTATTTCTGCTTATTTTCCCTTTTTTCTTTATCCCTTATTTCCTCCCTTTACCTTTCCCCGCCGCTGCTGCCCCCGCGGCCCCTCCACCCCAGCGCGACCGGCCCAATCCAGCTCCCCTCCCCGCTCCCGCCTCCCAGCTGTCCAGCCCTCCCCGACCCCTACTTAATGGCAGCTGCTGCGGGGACAGGCGAGCAAGACCACTGACTCATTGTCAGTGAAATTGCTCTCCCACCCTCGCAGCTCCACCATTAAGTGAGGCCTGCCCCTGCACTCTCGAGTGTTGGTGATCGAGGCCCTCCTCCACCCGCAGGTTTCCCTGTGCCTTATCCCTGGTGGTCCAGTGGAGCTCTGTTTCCTTCCTCTCACTCTGCACTTTCACTCGTTTTCACTCGTTTTTCTACCCTTTTTTTATCTTTCACCTTTCTGCACTTTTCTGCATCTCTGCTCATTTGTGCCTTATTTCTGCTCATTTTCCCTTCCTCTCGCTCTGCTCTTACACTTGTTTTCACTTGTTTTTCTACCCTCTTTTAGCTTTCACCTTTCTGCACTTTTCTGCATCTCTGCTCTTTTGTGCCTTATTTCTGCTTATTTTCCCTTTTGTTCTTTATCCCTTATTTCCTCCCTTTACCTTTCCCCGCCGCTGCTGCCCCCGCGGCCCATTCCTCCCTGCGCGACCGGCCCAATCCAGCTCCCCTCCCCGCTCCCGCCTCCCAGCTGTCCAGCCCTCCCCAACCCCTACTTAATGGCGGCCGCTGCATGGACAGGCGAGCAAGACCACTGACTCATTGTCAGTGAAATTGCTCTCCCACCCTTGCAGCTCCACCATTAAGTGAGGCCTGCCCCTGCACTCTCGAGTGTTGGTGATCGAGGCCCTCCTCCACCCGCAGGTGTCCCTGCGCCTCATCCCTGGTGGTCCAGTGGACCTCTGTTTCCTTCCTCTCACTCAGCACTTTCACTCGTTTTCACTCGTTTTTCTACCCTTTTTTATCTTTCACCTTTCTGCACTTTTCTGCATCTCTGCTGTTTTGTGCCTTATTTCTGCTCATTTTCCCTTCCTCTCGCTCTGCTCTTACACTCGTATTCACTCGTTTTTCTACCCTCTTTTAGCTTTCACCTTTCTGCACTTTTCTGCATCTCTGCTCTTTTGTGCCTTATTTCTCCTTATTTTCCCTTTTTTCTTTATCCCTTATTTCCTCCCTTTACCTTTCCCCGCCGCTGCTGCCCCCGCGGCCCCTCCCCCACAGCGCGACCGGCCCAATCCAGCTCCCCTCCCCGCTCCCGCCTCCCAGCTGTCCAGCCCTCCCCGACTCCTACTTAATGGCGGCCGCTGCGGGGACAGGCGAGCAAGACCACTGACTCATTGTCAGTAAAATTGCTCTCCCACCCTCGCAGCTCCACCATTAAGTGAGGCCTGCCCCTGCACTCTCGAGTGTTGGTGATCGAGGCCCTCCTCCACCCGCAGGTTTCCCTGCGCCTCATCCCTGGTGGTCCAGTGGACCTCTGTTTCCTTCCTCTCACTCTGCACTTTCACTCGTTTTTCTACCCTTTTTTATCTTTCACCTTTCTGCACTTTTCTCCATCTCTGCTCTTTTGTGCCTTATTTCTGCTCATTTTCCCTTCCTCTCGCTCTGCTCTTTCACTCATTTTCACTCGCTTTTCTCCCCTCTTTTAGCTTTCACCTTTCTGCACTTTTCTGCATCTCTGCTCTTTTGTGCCTTATTTCTGCTTATTTTCCCTTTTTTCTTTATCCCTTATTTCCTCCCCTTACCTTTCCCCGCCGCTGCTGCCCCCGCGGCCCCTCCCCCTAGCGTGACCGGCCCAATCTTGCTCCCCTCCCCGCTCCCGCCTCCCAGCTGTCCAGCCCTCCCCGACCCCTACTTAATGGTGGACGCTGCGGGGACAGGCGAGCAAGACCACTGACTCATTGTCAGTGAAATTGCTCTTCCACCCTCGCAGCTCCACCATTAAATGAGGCCTGCCCCTGCCCCTGCACTCTCGAGTGTTGGTGATCGAGGCCCTCCTCCACCCGCAGGTTTCCCTGCGCCTCATCCCTGGTGGTCCAGTGGACCTCTGTTTCCTTCCTCTCACTCTGCACTTTCACTTGTTTTCACTCGTTTTTCTACCCTTTTTTATCTTTCACCTTTCTGCACTTTTCTGCATCTCTGCTCTTTTGTGCCTTATTTCTGCTTATTTTCCCTTCCTCTCGCTCTGCTCTTTCACTCGTTTTCACTCGTTTTTCTACCCTCTTTTAGCTTTCACCTTTCTGCACTTTTCTTCATCTCTGCTCTTTTGTGCCTTATTTCTGCTTATTTTCCCTTTTTTCTTTATCCCTTCATTTCCTCCCTTTACCTTTCCCCGCCGCTGCTGCCCCCGCGGCCCCGCCCCCCCAGCGCGACCGGTCCAATCCAGCTCCCCTCCCCACTCCCGCCTCCCAGCTGTCCAGCCGACCCCTACTTAATTGCGGCCGCTGCGCGGCCGCGTGCAGGGGGCGCGCCGCTGGCGTGCCGAAGGGGCGTCAAAGGCAAGCCCGTCTGCGCCCATCTGTGACCCGACCGCGACCAGCACCAGGAACCCTGGACCTCCGCCCGCCAATGCTACGACTCAGCAGCAATCCACGCACTCAACCCAGGCCGCAACAACAACTGCAAGCTAGCATCACCAGCCGACACCCACGGACCCTTCAGCTGTCACCGCTGCCGGCACACCTGCAGCACCGCCAAGAACACAGATCCAGCACAACCCGCCCACAAGAACACAACCAAACCGAAGACCCTGCAATGCATCCTCCTCAACGTCCGATCCCTCCACAAACACGCCACCGAAATCTGGGACCTCCTCGACAGCACCACCCCGGACGTAGCGTTCTTCACCGAAACCTGGACCAACACCACCTCGGGACCGGACTTCGCCATCGCCATCCCCCAAGGATACAAGATCTCCAGGAAGGACCGCCGCACCCACCCAGGAGGAGGAATCGCCATCGTCCACAAATCCAGCCTCCGCCTGAGCACACTCCCCGACGAGCCCACAGAACTGATGGAACACCTTCACTTCAAGATACTGGCCAGCCTCACCACCACCCTCCGAGGAACCCTCATCTACCGACCCCCTGGACCCCTGGACCCTTCGCCAACTCCATCACGGACATTATCTCCCTGCAGGGCATCGCATCCACCAACTCCCTGCTGGGAGACCTCAACTTCCACCTCGACAACCAACTTGACCCCAACACCACATCCCTCCTGGACAACCTCCACAACATTGGACTCCGCCAGATCGTGACCGAGCCCACGAACTCAGCAGGACACACCCTCGACCCCCTCTTCACTACAGGAAACTCCATCACCTTCAGCCACACCCCCGAACTCCCATGGACCGACCATCGTTGCGTCCACTTCACCTTCAGAACACCCACCATCCACAGACACCAGCACCTGCTCCCACGAAGAAACTGGACAAAATCACCGATGACCAGCTCACCTCCTCACTCAACAACTCCACCCCAACCATCGTGGAAAACGACGACCCCAACACCGCAGCCCGAACCCTGCATAGAGGATCTCGGACAGCACCAACACCATAGCCCCCCTCAAGAAAATCAACAATACCCGCACCAAGAAAGCCAGATGGTTTACCACCGAACTTCGAGAGTCCAGACGCACATGCCGCCGCCTCGAAAAGGCCTGGAGGAACACCAAATCCACAGAAGCCCACAACAACTTCAGAGCCGCCACCAACGCCCACCATCAACTCATCAGAGAAATGAGGAAAAAAGCGATTGAAGACAGAATCTCCACCCACGCGCACAAAAGCAAGGAACTCTTCAGCATCATCAAGGAGTTCGCCCAACCCACCAGCGAGTCTACCGACATCCCTCCCTCACAAGACCTCTGCGACAAACTCAGCACCTTTTTCCACCACAAAATCAAGAGCATCTACGACAACTTCGACGAAGACAACCAACACACTGAACCCTCACCAACCACCCCGACACCCGGAAACCAGCGATTGACGACTGGACAGCCCTCACCACCGAAGACACACTGAAGACAATGAAGTCAATCCACTCAGGGGCCCCCAAAGACCCCTGCCCCCACCACATCTTCAACAGAGCCGCCGACACCATCGCATCCATGCTCCACCACACCATCAACCGCTCCCTGGCGACCGCCTCGTTCCCCGACGACTGGAAACACGCTGAGGTCAACCCCATCCTAAAGAAACCCTCAGCGGACCCCACTGACCTCAAAAACCACATACCCATCTCCCTGGCCCCGTTCCCAGCTAGAGTCATCGAGAAAGCCATCAACAGCCAACTCGCCACATTCATTGAAGAACACAACATCCTCAACTCCTCCCAATCCGGCTTCAGAAAAAACCACAGTATGGAAATTGCCCTCCTCGCCGCAACAGACGACATCCGTACCCTACTGGACAAAGGAGAAACAGTAGCCCTCATCCTCCTCGACTTATCAGCGGCGTTCGACACAGTCTCCCACCACACCCTAATATGCAGACTCTACGACGCAGGAATCCAGGACAAGGCCCTCGACTGGATCCGCTCCTTCCTCTCCGGCAGGACGCAGCGGGTCAGACTCCCCCCTTTCCTCTCGGACCCCACACCTACCACCTGCGGAGTCCCCCAGGGCTCCTCCCTCAGCCCGACACTCTTCAACGTCTACATGGCTCCACTCGCCCCCATCATCAGAACCTACGGACTCAACATCATGTCATACGCAGACGACACCCAACTCATCCTCTCCCTATCCAACGAGCACAACACCGCCAGACGCAACTTTCGAGAAGGCATGGAAGCCATCGCCAAATGGATGAAAAACAGCTACCTACAACTAAACACCAACAAAACAGAAGTACTCATCATGGGCCCAAACCCAGATGCCTGGAGCAACACCTGGCGGCCCCCCGCCCTTGGAAACCCGCCAACCCCCACGGACCACGCACACAACCTGGGAATAATCGTGGACTCCGAGCTCAAAATGGACCGCCAGATCAACTCCGTCTCGTCTTCCTGCTGCCACACCCTTCGCCTCCTTCGTAAGACCTTCAAATGGATCCCCCTCGAACACTGAAAGACCGTCACTCATGCCATGGTCACCAGCAGACTCGACTACGGCAACGCACTCTACGCCGGAATAAACAAAAACCTCACCCGCAAGCTACAGAACATCCAGAACGCCGCCGCAAGACTGGTCCTCAACCTGCCAAAACACTGCCACATCTCCCAGCACCTGCGCACACTCCACTGGCTCCCCGTCGAGGCGAGAATCACCTTCAAGATGCTCACCCACGCACACAAGGCCCTCCACGGCACCGGACCAGCATACCTGAAATGCCGACTCAAATTCCACGCATCCCAAAGGACCCTACGATCAGCCCAGCTCTCCTACGCCGTGGTCCCCCGCACCAGAAAGACCAGATCGGGAGGCCGCTCCTTCTCCTTCCTCGCGGCCAAAGCATGGAATGTCCTTCCGCTCCACCTCAGACAGACAACATCGCTCCCCATCTTCGCAATAAACCTCAAAACCTGGCTCTTCGACAGACCCCCTCCTTGATCGAATGGAACCTGCACCCCCCCCCCCACCCCTAGCGCCTTGAGACCCTTACGGGTGAGTAGTCGCGCTTTAACAAACCCCTGATTGATTGATTGATTGATATTCACTATAGCATATTGGTTAGAGTTGGAGTGACAAGGCCTAATGGTAGTTGTAGTCACTTCAATGTCACTTGAGCAACACTTGAGTAATGGTAAGCTGCATGACAAGTGAACTTCAGTAGTGACATGGGAGACAAGTGAGAAGGGGCAAAAGGAGTGTAGCATCTTGGTTAGAGTTGGATTTACAAGGCCTCATGGGAGTTGTAGTCACTTCAATGTCACTTTAGCAACACTTGACAAATGGTAAGCTGCATGACAGGTGAACTTCAGTAGTGCCATTGGAGACACATGAGAAGGGACAAAAGGAGTGTAGCATCTTGGTTAGAGTCACAAGGCCTCATTGTAGTTGTAGTCACTTCAATGTCACTTTAGCAACACTTGACAAATGGTAAGCTGCATGATAAGTGAACTTCAATAGTGACATGGGAGACAAGTTAGAAGGAGCTAAATAAGTGTTGCATCTTGGTTAGAGTTGGAGTGACAAGACCTCATGGTAGTTGTAGTCACTTCAATGTCACTTGAGCAACACTTGAGTAATGGTAAGCTGCATGACAAGTGAACTTCAATAGTGACATGGGAGACAAGTTAGAAGGAGCAAAATGAGTGTTGCATCTTGGTTAGAGTTGGAGTGACAAGACCTCATGGTAGTTGTAGTCACTTCAATGTCACTTTAGCAACACTTGAGTAATGGTAAGCTGCATGGCTTGTGAATATCAGTAATAACATGGGACACAAGTGAGAAAGGGCAAAAGATGTGTGACAGAATAATAGGTGTGCTATTTTTGAGGAGGTGCTGTTGTGGAACACAAAATAATGCACACATCACTATCACTGTATATATTTGCAAATACATGTTCATTTGTGTACAATGTGCCTGTGCAGCATCAATGTTTTGGCCTAGGAGGGCATCCTACAGATGTAGCTTTGATGATTGATGAGAAGCAATCTCAGACAGGGTCCCTGTATATGTGAATGTTACTTAGGGATCCCAACTCTCTTGCCTGGTCCATAATGGGGCATCATGTTTCAGAGGAGTCTACGGCAACAGGTAGTTTTATGACTTACTGCCGATTTTGTCCACGAAGGACTGGGTTTTGAATATGGTCGAGGAGGTAGAGCAGCGGCAGGATGTGTACAATGAGCTCCTTAACACTAGAAGACGAGTAGAGGTGAGTACAGGTGAGTTTCGGCCTTATATCCCTCTCCCTTTCTGGCGTCTCAGATGTGGTGGTTGGACCACCACTGTCACACCAGCTGTAAAGCAACTCGTAATTGGGAGTGCGGTCTCACTCGTGGTCCGAGCCTCCCACAACCTCATAGGCCCACTCCACAGCCGCCGTGCTCGGGGTTGGCTGGCGGTGTCAGCAGTTCGGTAGCGGTCTTCGGAAAGCCAATATGCCCAACTCCTTGTAATAGTGCGGTCGGTCGAGCTCACTGCTGTCAGACTGCCACCGCCGATACGGTGGTCCACAGACCGCCAAACTCGTAATAAGGCCTTTAACTTAGATTGGAGTGGGAATAGTAAATGTTTCCCCTTTAGTGTCCAACACCTTCCCTGACTTATCTTATCTTGGAGTGAGAATAGTATATTTAACCCTTTTATTGTCCACAACCATCCCTCAGATAAGTTTCTTGCTGTGGGAATGGTTAATGCTGCTTCTTTACTGTCCAGCACCTTCTCTGATTTAAGTTAGATTGAAGCGGAAATAGTAAAAGTTACCCCTTTAGTGTCCAACAACTTCCCTGATTTCTTTTATCTTGGAGTGGGAATAGTATATTTAACCTTTTAGTGCCCAAAATCTTCCCTCAGATACATTTTATTGCAGTGGGAATGGTGAATGTTTCCTCTTTAGTGTCCAACAACTTCCCTGAGTTAAGTTAGATTGAAGTAGGAATAGTAAATGTTGCCCCTTTAGTGTCCAACACCTTCCCTTACTTATTTTATTTTGGAGTGGGAATATTTTATTTACCAATTTCAGTGTCTAAAACCTTCCCTCAGATAATTTTTATTGTAGTGGAAATGGTGAATGTTGCCTCTTTAGTGTCCAGCACCTTCCCTCACGTATTTTATTTTGGAGTGGGATTAGTGTATTAAATCCTTTTAGTGTTCTAAACGTTCTTTGAGATAAGTTGTATTGCAGTGGGAGTAGAGAAGTTTAACTATTTAGGGCCTGATAACGCGTTTGGGGGTCTGACTGAATGAGAACCACGTCCGCCAATAGCCCACAGTGCTGGCGGTCCAAAGACCGTCATATTACGTGTTGACCACGGTGCCAGCGGTTTGGACGCAGCCATCTTGCAGCGGTGGTGAGTACTGTTGCCAAATATAAATTAATACGACTGCATATGCGTCGGATGCACACATATGCATGATACATGTGGAAAAATACCATCAACCCATTGCCGTCCAGGCCATATGTGGCCAGTCCTGGCAATGTATATGGTATAAAAAGGACTCACCTGTAGATCATCACAAACGGGGTCGTATTGCTCTGGGTGAAGATCCTTCTGTGAAGGGGAGACCTGGAGAAAGGGATCCACGTCGGAATCTACCTGGAAGAACAAGAAAGGGGTGAGTATGCACCCCAAATCCTTTATGTCGTCACCTTGAAGCAGGCGGTCAGACCGCCGTGGTGAGCTCATGGAAAAGGCAACTCGTAATATGGAGGGGTGCAACTCCCCTGTACCGCCGTATGACGGCTGCCTTTACCCGACTGCGTACCTGGCTGTCTGCTGGCAGTCTCAGTGGTCCAGCCACGGTCTTCGCAAAGGCAATGCTCCCAACTCGTAATATGGCTTTTGGACCGTTGAGCTCTCCATGCTCGGGCCGCCATCGCCGGTACGGCAGGCCATGGTACCGCCGAACACATAATAAGGCCCTTAGTGCTATAGATATGTGTTTACTTTGCTTGCAGTGAACTGAGACTAGTATGTGTTATGTTTGTAGTATCAAATAATTTGTAAAAGTAGTTTTGGCATTGGTATGGTTAAAAAGCATAGCGTTTGCAATTCATTATTATTTTAACATTAATAAGCATTAGAATAACACAATGCAGATATAATTTTTTATTATGTTTTTTTTTAAGAAAAAAAAGCTCATTACAACTTTTTCATATTTTTGATATCTATTTATTAGAAAGAAAATGTTTACATTTTTTATTTAATATATAACACATTTTAATAGTTGTTAAACAAATACAGAACAAATGTTTTTGAATACATTTTCAATAATATACATTTTCATAATTTTTTCAACAGTGTACATTTTAAAATATTTTTCACCAATATTTTTGACATACATTTTTATACTGCTATTTAACATAAATATGTTTAATGTACATTCAATAATTTTATCTATTTTATATTATTATTTAATATATACTTTACAATTTTTGTATTCATTTTTGGAACATTGTTGCACATGTGTTATATTTTTCAACATTTTAATAAACATTTTTATAATATTTCCGCGATTTTTCCATTTGATTCCTATAGGGTGATAGTCTTTTGTTTACTTTTATTAGAGGGACATTTTCCTTCTGCTAAGTAAATTTAGTAGTCTATTGGTGTTATTTTTGGGTCGTTTGTGGAGGAAAGAAGTCGCAGTTGGGTGCTGCTGTTCATTGGCAACGGTAAGTTAATTTTTTCCTATTTGTAAGGTGTTTGTAAGATAGGGGAGAGGTAGGAAGTTTGTGTATATGATATGTGTGGTGTGACTGGTGAGTTTATTGTGTGTTTTATTGTTTTTTTGGATGCTTTTTGGTGTTGCGTAGTTTTTTTATGTGTTTTAGGAAGCAAAGTGTTTTTTAATGTAACTTATGTGTAGTGTATATATTGCTGACTAGTTTTGTGTAGATTAATATTATGTATGTATGTAGTTGGGAATGTAGTATTTTGTGCGGGACGGTATTTTATCTATTTGTTGCAGGTTTATTTTCCTGGATGTTTCCACGGAAAGTCAGACATCCTGTTTTTTTGTTTTTTTTTAAGTAAATCTGATTTAGTTTTTTATAAACTAATTTTTTATGAATATATTTCCTTGTTTTTTTGCATTTTCTGGAGGGAGTGGTTCTTTTTAAAAACAAATTCAGGTTTTTTATGGATCCTACAGACTGTGCATTGCCTTGAGGGATTGTTTTTTTATAAACTACATTTTTGCATTTTTTGGGGGGCTTTTTACTATGATTTTAACTACTTTTTGGTGGATTACTTTTTTGAACTATGCAGAGATGGAGATAGATCTGCAGCATCAAAATCGTTAGTTAATGTTGTTAATTTACTTTGAGTGGGAAATGTTATATCTTTACAATTATGTTATGTTGATATATTTATTATGTTGTTTTGTGGAAAGTATGTGATGTTTTTTTAAAATTATTTGTAGTTATATTGTTAGTTTTATGTATTAAATAATTTAAAATATCTTTTTAAATGATAGTACTAATATTTTTATCATCTCAGTGAGTAATGCAAAAAGTAGATTATTTTTCATTGATATAATAATAATAATATTTTACTAGTTTAAAAAAATATATGTTAAAATTATTTTGGTGTCTTATGTTGTAGTTTCCTAGATAACTGGTAGATTTTATACGTGTTTTAGAGGTTAGATTTGGCTATTACATCTAAGTAGTCTCGTCCTTTGTTGTTTATAAATATTCTTACTTTGGACTGTAGCATTTCATACATCTATCTTGTTTGCTTGCTTTGTTTAGGACAGATTTCTGTAACAGATTGTTCTATTCTAAGTTCTTGGTAGCTTTGCTCTTTTTGTAAGGCTTCTAGTAATTTGTATAGCGTAGGTTGAATTCTAACTAGTGTGGATTGGAAGGCATTATGCCATCCTTACACTGCTTTGTTTGTTTTGCCTCCTGTGCCAAGGTGCTGTCGTAGTTCCACCATGGTATCTGGAATTTTGGCTGGCATCTGTACAGTCTGCCTACCCATGTGTCCTCCAAGTAGTCCATTAGGGGAGTAAGTTTGTCTTCATTATTTTTGTAATAGGGACTTTCTATTAGGATGTTGTAATGGTTGGCTACTTCTTTCACAGGGACATAGGCTAGTGCAATAATTTTTTGGACTTCAAAGGTAAATTGGCTCTTGGTGGCGTATTCCGCACTAAGGGCCTGATTACATCGGCTGCCTGTCAGCCGGACTGCCGATTACACAGTCAGGAGAACACCGCAAAGCCTGCGGTATTCAGACCACTGTATTACGAGTGGACCACTGGGCTGGCAGTCCGAAGTTGATGGTCCCACAGCAGCAGCATGGCTCAGCCATTGAGAAAAGCAGCAGCAAATGAGGCTAACGTGCAGCGCCATATGCAAGTCAGTGCACTGTGTGCCATGCACCATGTCGTGCATGGCACACAGTGCATTGAGAGACGGGCACAACATGTGCCCCCATGCACTACCCCCCCTTGTTCGAAACCACCCGGTGCCCCTGCTTGGGGCACCTTCCTTACCCTTCCGCCATCCTTTTCATAATGGTGTTCCCGTCATGAAAAGGATGTGGAAAATGGAACTCGTAATCCAGACAGCGGTGCCTACCTCAGCACTGCTGCCATTCACAGCCTCCTTCGCCTCCGCGGCACCGTCGAGAACCAAGATCCTGGCAGTTTTGTGTCAGGCTGGTGGTGGTTTGACCACCCAACTTGTAATCAGGCGGTTAGACCGCCTAGGTTGGGGCGGTCAGACTGCCACCAGTGGTACAGCGGTCCTGGGATCGATGTACTCATAATAAGGTCCTTAGTGCAGATTTCTGTAGGTGACGCCATATACTTTGATTAAAATGATAGTAACATCCCTGTATGGTGGTGTGGAGGTATATATTTTTAGTTTAGATTGGGTCATAGCTTGCTCAAAGTCAATAATACTTTTTGGGGAATAGTAGTTGTTTGTCTGTTGCTTAAAGTGGTTTAGCAGTTCCATGTAGGCACTGCCTTGTTCGTTTGGAAGTAGTGCATAGCCAAGGTATATTTGCTTTTTAAAATTCACCACGCATTGTGTATAGTTGATAACTTATTTTATTTAATATTATATGTCTTTATTTTAAGTAAAGAAAGAATATTGTTTGTAAATATAAATATGTGTTGTATTTAAGTGGAATGCAAATATGTGCAATGTATAATGTAGAGGAGTTTTCTTTTTATATATTTTAAATATATTATTATGTTTAAGTAAAATAATATCTTTTATTTATATACTTTAATTATTATTGTGGGATATTTTTTGTTGTTGTTTGCTTGTTTAAATATTGTGTTTTTCGTATTTTTTGCTGCTACTTATTACTTGTTTTAATGACATTTATGTAGTCGATATTGTTGATTTTGATATTTGTGACATTGCCTATGGTTAGTTATGTCACAATATTTTTGTTTTTGATTTTTTTGTTTTAGATGTATGTTAGATTAGATATTTTTGACAATGATATTTATTTGTACGATACTAATGACTTTTTAAATTAAGTATAGGGACTCAATATTTTTGCTAATGATATTAAAGTTTCGATAATTCTGTAAGTCGATATTTGTTGTCTCGATATTATGTCAGTGATCCAACACAAGACTAGCCAATGCTACGAATTATGACCAATTTACTAGGCCCAGTGTTTCACCCACAGTGGGCATCATCCTGGCATAGATGGACCTAAAAGGCTAAGTATCAATATGCCAGGGCAGCTGTGAGCCTGGTGTGGGTACAATGTGCCACGGATAGCCAACAGAATCCCTGGAATTACCACCAATATGCCATGTGTGGAACCAAAGTGCCTAGGATTACAACCAGTATGCAAGGGCCACTAATTCAATGAGAATGGGAACAATCCTGCCATGGATTGTCTCAAAAGTTCAGGAATGTCCTCCAAAATGCCATTGGTGGCTAACAAAACCCCAAGATTTATCATCAATATGCCAGGGCCAGAGTTTCAGCTAGAGTGGACACCACCCTGCCATGGATGATGACAGAATGTCAGGAATTACCACCTATATGCTAAGGGTGGCCCCAAAATGCTTAGAATTGCGTCCAATATTCAAGGGTCAGTATCTCACCTAGAGTTCACACCATATTATCATAGGCAGCCCCAAAGTGCCAAGAATTACCCTGAGTGAGCAATGTGTGGCCCCAACATTTTAAGAATTACCACCAACATGCCAGGCCCACTGATTCACATAGTATGGGCACCAGCCAGGCATGGAGAGTCACAAAATACTGGGAATAGCCACCAAAAAGCCACGGATGGCACTAAAATACTGAGGAGCTGATTATGAGCTTGGTGCAGTTGCGCCGGCTGTCTACCAAACCCTCGCAAGGACCGCCCGCCATATTACAAGTTGAACTTCTGTACGGCGGACGGTCTTTCGCCTTTCCCATGGCGGTGCCTGAAAAATAGGTACCGCAATGGGAATGGCAAAAAAGTTCCAGCATGGCATGGACGGTGAAGTCCATGCCATGCTGGAACTTAGGGGGAATACAGATGTGCCCCCCTGAATGTATCCCCATTGCAGGGGAGCTATGGGGGCCCTGCAGGTCCCCCTTTGTTCCTCCACTGCCAGCCTTTTCATGGCGGGGCTCCCGCCATGAAATTTCTGGTGGTGGCAGAACGTATACTATGCTCAGCTGGACTGCGCGAGTCCCGCTGCGCATCTTACATTGTGGCGCAGATGCGCCACCGCCAGGAAACGACTGTTCCATGGCGCAGCCGGTGGTCCTCCGAGGCAACCACTTTCAAAGTCATAATGCGGCGAACGGTGGACCGCCACCACGAGTCTGGTCGAAATCAGGCCATTAGAATTACCACAACATGCCAGGATCAGAGTTTCACCCTTCACAAACTACTTTCTGCCTTTGATGATAACATAATTGCCACCAATATCCCAGGCGTGATCCTAAAATGCTAAGAGTGGCGACGACTTTGCCAGTGCCAATGTTTCAGGCAGAGTGTGAGCCATTCTGATATGGATGGCATCAAAATGACAAGATTTTCCACTAACATGAGAAAGTCAATGTAACATTAGGAGTGGTTTTTCCCTTAATACTTTGTCTAACAGTGATATTGTTTACTTCGTGCAGTTCATGTGTGTGGACACTAATTTCTCTCATGTGCGCAGTTATTTTGTTATGATGTTTCGTTCTCCTGTCACTGCTGCCAGAAGACTGGTGTTGTGAGTGGTGAAATGCAAATATATTAGTTACCTTAAAGTTTCCCCGAAGAACCGTCTTTTTTTGTTACAACCGTGAAGGACTGATCGGGGAGAGGGCATGATAGGTTTTTTTGTTTAAGAATGTAAAAGTGCATAATACATTTATAGTGTGTTAAAGCTCCTTAAGTTTTTGTTATCCTTTTGCTACAAAGCACATTTTGTTTTTTAACATATACAATTCCTGCACACTTTTTTACACTGACACCTTTCTCCGCCAAACACATGGATTTAAGAAGAAAAAAATCGTAATCAATTTTTCTCTGGAGTGACCTAGAAAGTGGACCTCCATCCCAATAGACACCAGGTCAATTCCATGACTTGAATTTAAAAAAAAAAGATCTACAATGCCTGATATTTCAGGACCATTTTCAGTGGTGAATATCAAGTGGCTTTTTGCTATTTGCAGTAGATTCAGCTACACATACAATATTTGTAAATGTTTATTTATAAGGTATTATATTCATCATGCATGTTCTATTCGTTAATTGAAGCTGTTTTTGCTATTCTATAATTTTAAATCTTAATACTATTTATAATACTGTTTCATATTTTCCTCTGTAAGAAACTGTTGCTATGTATACCACTTTGCCTCCCAAGGTCTTGCATATCAATACATAAATAAAATATATATATATAATTTTTCTCTTCTTGTTTACTTACTCCACTTTTTGCAGTTTTTAGTGATAAAAGATGTGTTTTTTAGGTCTCGCCTACGCAGCGCGCATGCGCTGCAGAGGCAAAAAGACCTTTTGCAATCGATTCGGCTTTTCAGCCAAAAACGTGCACGCGTTCCATTGCCTTCAATGGCAACGCGTGCACGTTTGGCGATTCACTTGCGGGAGCGAGCAGCTGGCGCCATATGGTAGCAATTATCGCTCCTGGTGCCGCTCGCTCCCGCAAGGGAATCGCACTCCCCCCACCCCTCCCACTTCTTTAACCCGGAGTACTGTTTCACTTTTGCGGCGCGGGGCCGCACTTGTGTTTCAGTGCTTGTTTTATTATTATAAGGATACACGGCTGGGTCGGCTCTGCTACGATTCAACTGTGTGGTGTGACCTGGACACAGATCTCGACGCGAACATTTCAGGCAGTGGGCTATTTGCGACATGATGGGGACCCCAGCCCTCTGCCTGACCCCAAAATCAGATGCACACAAGTCGCAAAATAGAACACAGGCGTGTCTGGAAAAAAGCAGGTAAAAAGAGTACACAATTGTAATTATTTTATCATTTTCTGTGCTTCGTACAGCTCACATGGCTCACATCTGAGGCCAATAAAATGACGTAGTAACGTATAAAAACATTCTCTTGCCGGGTGACCGCAAACACAATAATGAGATTAGCAGATGTACAGATAATGTTGAAATCCGGTTAGGTGTTTGCAAAAGATAATTGGTTTAGCAGACTAGCTTGGCATTCCTAAGGCAGACCAGAGGGGATTGGATTAATCCTACTTACAGTTCAAACACCACTGTTCCTTCACCATCCCAACCTTTTTATAGTCTTAAAAATGACATCCGTGGTCGAGAATGCTTTTGAAAGAGTTTATTTTACATCCAGCTCGCGGAATATTAGTTCTGACACATTAGACTTAATGGGTCCGATTTACTTGTGCGACGCATTTCATCTTGCGTACTTGTACATAGTACAAAACTGCGCACAGAAGTTTAATTTGCAAATGCATAAGTCCAGTGCCCAAAGTTATACTCTGGAGCATGCGGCAGGTGCTATCAAAGGACGGGGTGCCGAATGCCAAGGCATTCTAGTCTTGATTCTACCACGTGCCTCGTTCCTGACCCTTTATCTCCCTCTTTCAAGCCTTTTGTCTCTGTCTAGCTCTGGTTCAAAGTCTAACCATTTGAAATAAGTGCTGGTCCACAAAAAATGAGTGGCAGAGGGCCCCACCTGCCACCACCAGTTCAAATTAAGCACTGCAAATGCCACTGGAAATGTGCAGCAGCATTTTAAACAGAATAAATTCTGCCAGGCAAAATATTTTTTTCCTTCTCCTAGATCCCACCAATTCTGTGGTTATTTGATTACCGTCCAGTGTTAAACAGAGATTTTTTTTGGGTGCGTACTCAGTCCAAGGGCATTGGAGCGCTTTACGTGAGCACCAGTTACATTACACAGGTCACATTTCTCAAGCAAAAAACATTTTACAAGCAGGGTTTGCATGCTTGGAGATACAATCAGTTAAACACAGAAAGAGTGTTCATCACCAGTGCAAGATCCCAGATAAGAAGCAAGACATAAAAAACAAGCATTTGCAATGCAATAGGTCTTGCATTTATGCGAGTTTGAGCTATTGACATTGCAAATAACAATGCCTTTTATTTTTGTTTTCGTTATTAAAACATAAATGCGAAAACAAAACTAAAAGCCATTATTATTTACAATGCCAATAGCTCAAACTCGCGTAAATGCGAGACCTATTGCATTGCAAATGCTTGTTATAAATTATTTCGGCTAAGCTGCTGAGGCCTTTGAGCCTTGATAAGTGAAGGATGGAAATGGAAAAAGCCCCTGACTTGTTGAAGAAGTCGTAAATCTGGAAAATAATCCTATTTCACCATTTCCTCCACCACTTTGCACTGGATTGTGTTGTGGTTGCTTTTTGTATAGTGCTTTATACTAGGCCCGGGCATAATTTTAACTATGCTGGAGTAATTTATGTAATTCCGCGTTACTCTTTGACGCAGAATTAGTGATAATAACGCATATATGCCTGGTTGCATAATTAAGAGTAATTTGAGGGAAAACAAACATGCCGCAAGAGCACATTTAGCTACCACGAGTGGTCGCTCATGCTTGCTATTTGTGTTCTGTTTAATTTAGCGCTATTTCTTAACTCAAAATTCATCCTCGTGTTGGATGTAGGGGTGCATTTTTCGCTAAGTAAATAGCGTTAAATGACGGGGCTAAATTGGAGGAAAATCCTTCCCTAAGAGCCCATTTAGCTAGCGCGAGCGTTTGCTCACGCCTGCTATTCATGTTCTATTGCTTTTAAACACAGAATTACTCTTCTCACATAATTATGTGAAATCTTGCAGAATTGTTTGGTAATTCAGTGTGATTACACTACACTGAATGACGCGAGCTATGCCCACCCCTTCGTTATACCCCTGAAAAAGTGTTGAAACCCATTTGCAGGAAGGCAGCACACTACTCCATGGGGAAGCAGCGGCAGCCAGCACGTATTGGAGGTAGGAGGGGGCAGGGGCTGGAGGGGGGAGGATGCGGGGGAAGCAGGCAGCAAAAAATAAAATAAAAACGTACCTTCTCGCCGCTCCCTTGCCGCATCTCTCCTCCATAGTCCTCCCTCGCTTATCTGAACAACAGGAAGCACACCCAGGCTCCAAGTCAGCCAATCACAATGCTGCCTTAGCAGCTTTGTGATTGGTCTGAGCGCCGTGATTTGCACTCAAATGCTGACTGGGAGCCTGGGCATGTTGTCCATGCAGACTGTAATGCAGCCTGCATGGAGAACATGCGAAGTGCGCAAACAATTTTGGGAGGGCAGGCCAAGCACTTAGGAGGGTGCTACCATTCCTCCCCTGCCCCCACCCACTCACCCAAAGCTGCGGAAGTAGGAGAAAATAAAATGATAATAACGCAATTTATTATCATTTTATTTTCTCTGTACTTCACAGCTTAAAAGCAGTGGAGGGACGCTTCTCCGCCTTAGTGGAGAAGCCGCCACTGTTGGGGAGTGCTTGGTTAGCAAGGTATTGAAATTCAGTGTGGTCTATGCACAAAGTGTAGTAAAGTGCAGGAGAGACCAGATCAGTGTTCTTACCTTATTTTAGGTCTCTGTGCCTAAGCATAAAATAAAGTAAATACTAAGGGCCTTATTATGACTTTGGCGGTGTGGGAGCGGAGCCACCACACTGCCACCCCGCTAAAGCTAAAACAGACCGCCTGCCAGATTATGACTTTTTATGTCTCTGGTGGGCAGTTCTTTGGCATTCCCACAGCAGTGCTTTTAAAATAGGCACGGCAATGGGAATGTCAAAGCATGTTCCTGCACGGACAGAAATGGACAATGTTGCGCATTTCGGAACATGGGGGTGCATGCAGATAGGGGGGCACACCATGTGCCCCCCTGAATTTACTCTTGGTGCAGAGGCACCAGATGGCCCTATAGGTCCCCCTTTGTTTTCTCACCTCTACACTTTTCATGGCGGTAGGAAAAGTATGAAAAGTGTGGCGGTGAGGAATCTTGTAATATGCTTGGTGGGCCGCGTTAGCCCTGCCAAGCATATTGCGGTCTCAGGACGGACGCGCAACCGCTAGGCAATGGCAGTTCCCTGGTGGTTGCGATTGTTGCGGTGGTTCCAGGGCGGCTAGTCGTAAAAGGGCGGTCAGGAGACCGCCACCGTGAGTCTGGTGGTCTGTGGACCGCCAGACTCATAATGAGGGCCTTACCTCTACAGCACATTCCACCATTTGTCTGATCTTTGGGTGCTGAAACCAAATGTTAATTTTTACCCGGCTCAGTGGAACTCATCTCATTGATCTGCGAAGGGTGGCTGCCAGAGGAGACCCTGTGGGAATCCATCCCATCACCTTTTGGTGACAAACAGGAGATGCATTAGTCCTCACTGAGCCACTTTACCGCACATAATGAGAGGAAGTGTGAGATAGAGCACATGCACTTTACATTATTTGGTGTTTATTGTGCCTGGTGGTATCTTAAAATGAGTGGCATTGTGTGGCTAGTCAGGTCTCTATAGATCCACCCATAAATTGGGGTCCAAGGTGTCCATCGAATATACACAGTTATGGTAGAAAGACTGTTTAATCTGCTAGATGAAGGGGATTATCCTGCTGACATGGGAAGAAAATAACCAATTATGGAGGGTCATTTCAAGCAGTTTGTAGCTTGCAGGGATTCAGGGTGTGATGTAAAGTATCTAAGTATTCCACATGGATAAAGAGGATGATAACTGTCAGGATGGGGCTGTATAAGACAGCCATAGTAGATGATCTCTAGAGACCATCCATTAAGAAGCAGGAGGAGTCCACTGACTGGGATGGGAGACACAGTGATATTAAGCATCACTCGTATTAAGGGGCTGCTCATGGGAGGAAGTGATGCAACACACCTGGCGCCTCTGGTTTCAGTATCCTGACCACATTCATACTTGTGGGCACACACTATTTTCAGGATAGATAAATGCCTTATAGAGAATGACCACTCTTGACATAGGAATGCACAGTCTCTACTTGATAGTTAGCCATCAGGAATTGAAGGACCATTACGTTTAGGGGCATAACCAGTACGTAGACATTGCAAAGGGGGTGGAGTAAAGGGTGTTTCAGCCTACAACTGCTAGAGGGTAATCCGCTGCATGTTGTTACAGGTATCCCTGTCTCTTGGTCTTTCCAAGATAGTAGACGGATGGGACATGGCAACACAAACATGACTAACAATAGATTATTGACTGTCCGTCTTGAGTAATACAAATCAAATATCATTTAGGGTTCTTTTCTAGAAGTGAGGATAGTCAAACAAAAGACATGTAATGGTTTACCGACTACCAGGTAAGTACTCTATGCAGTGCAGTCTTATAAACTATTTTCCCATTTAGGAATGACAGAACGAGCTGGTCATGGTTACGTAAGGACCCAGCCTCTAACTTGCAATGGTTAGAAACTGTCAGGAGAGTATTTTGTAAAGTCCTTTGAGCCCACATATAGTGATGCTGAGAGGGATAGTTTGCATGGGTTGTGAGCTTTTTATTCATTACCAGTGGACCTGCAGCATATGATATCCCATCTTTGTCACCAAGGAATGAGTGTCACACTTTCTATTCAGCTCCAAGAAGGTAGTTACCAACCTCTATTTTGAATGTACAGTAGATAATTCCAGGCAGCAAGGAGGGATTGTTCTACTTTCAGCAGGGTTAAGTGTCCTGTAAAATCCATCCCAGTGTTGTCATATTTAGAAAGAGCCAGAGTTTTACCATATCTGACAACTAACAATGCTCTTTCTACTGGTGCTCTATTTGGTATTTGGACAAAATATTGAGTTGTAAGTATAGATAGACAGAATTCTTGGAAAATATTGTGATACAAAAATATAGTGATGCAGAAATATCGTTGTCAAGAAAATCATTATTTCAGGTAATATCGTTATTAAGAATATCGTTGTTGTAAATATAGTTTTCAATAATATAGTTGTAAAGAGTATCGTTTTTTAATAAATTTAATGTGTTTTAGATTATATATTCATTTTATGTTAGTATTGTTCCTATAATTTTTGTTTTTTTAAATATAGTTTGCAATTTGAAGTGATTTAGAATTTGTAATTTAATTGTTTACAGTAATTCATAGTGTTGTAGCGCATTGTTGGGATGTTGTGGGATATGGTGGAAATTAAAATAAGTAATAATTATTATTAATTAATTAGCAATTTTTAATTATGTATGTGATTGATATTTGTTATGTATATGATGTAATATTGATGTATTTTACTTAGATTCTAGGTGCCGGTAGACGCGTTTGTAGGGGTATAGGGTGGGAACTTCAAGTCAAGAATAACTTTATTTCGGTTCAGAGAACCATAAAAGTTTCACAATAAAATATTCACAATTCATAAAACATCAACAAAGAAAGATTAAAAAAACAGTAATTCATAAAATTTCAGCAAAGGCAATTAAAAAGTATCATTTTAAAAAGACAATTGGAATAATAAATCACCTCCTGATGATCCTGTGCCAGTTTCATGCATAACGCTTTCTAATCATGATGGAGCCCCTTATAAAGTTTGCTACAGTGACGGAGATATCAGTGGAGGCCAATGTATGCAAGTAATTAAAACCATCATTATATGAGCAAGGACGAAGATTCCTTAATAATGGAAGCAGATATCTGGTTCTCACCGACTTATATAATGTGCAAAATAGAAGAAAGTGCAACATGCTTTTCCTAGAAGAATTATCACATGGGCAAGGCATAAGTTTGCCCGCCCATCCCCCTAGACGAGGAAACGCTAACAAAAGTGCACGGTGCATAGTCGGAACCTAGTTAGGTAAAATCTAATTTGGGAATTAGTAGTAAAAGATAAATAAAATTGTGAGGGGGCAGAAGGCAAATGGAACACTCCTGTGTCACCTTGCAATTGACGGCTGCGCATATTGCCCCAGGTGAAAAATGCCTCTTTAATGGTGACCTTAGCATTTGGAGGGACTCTTTCAGGGTTTTCAAAGAAGTATCCTAGACCTATTTCTTGAAACCTTTCTCTCACATTGCAGAGCCAGGCGTTCTTTAGAGCATTATACGTGTTAAGGGTATCCTTAATAACTTCTCTTGAAAACACTAGATCTTCTAAGAGCCAAATCTTAGTCCATTAGTACAAAGGGGCACAGCCAATACGATCTTCTATAAACTCTTGGCCCAATTCTGCGTGGCAAAATAAAGTGGGGGCACTTTTTGGTACCATCAGTAGTCTTTTGATGAATTTATTCTCTACTAGCTGGAGCTGTTGGCTTCTATTGTACCCCAGACACCTGCCCCATATGTAACAATAGGAATGCATTTAGCTCTGTAAAGAGTTAATCATTTCTTCACCAGTATGTGCCCCAGTTTACAGGCAAGCTAAAACAGTGGGAAGTTAATTAGCTAATAATAACTTAACAAATAATTTAATGGAAATATATATATATATATTCACTGAAAAAACCATAGGTTTTATGGACAGTTATAGTTAGTTGGACATTGCACTCGTACAAAACCCGTGAAATTCCCCCATTATAGTTAGTTCAGCTAACTATAACTCGCGCCCCCGCAATGCACTGCTGATGACGTCACATATTACATCACTCATGACATGGTCAGTGACATCACTGATGACATCTCAAATGACATCACTGATGACATCACTGATGACATCATCCAGTGACTGTGTGTTTCTGTAAAGTTTAATTTTGTTTTATATATATGCCAAGCTGTATTGAGGAATGAGTGGGTGTATAAGTATCTGTATGGAGGATTTAGTAGGTACGTGACTGACTGTATAAGTGAGTGATTAAACGTATCTTACTGAATGCATGGGTTAGTGACTAAACTGGGTGAATGTCTGAATCCGTCTGTCTGTTGCTGTGTAAGTGGCTGCATGGGTTTGTGAATAGCTACATGAGTGTCTATATGAGTTATTGATTGGTTGTCTGAGTATCTGTATGGGTGCCTTAGTGTTTGTGTGGGTGGGGTGTGTGCGACTCTGTGCATAGATGTGTGAGTGGGTGATTCACTGGGTGGATGGTTTCAAGAGTGCATCTGTGATAGACTGTATGGGTGGGTAAGTGTGTGTAAGAGTGTGTTAGTGAGTGAATGTATGTCCCAGTGGTACATGTGTGAGTAACTACATATGTGAAAGGCAGTATATATGTGTGTTGGAGTATATAAATGGCTATAAGTGAGAGTGTGTGATTGTGAGAATGGCTGTATGGATGAGTGTGTGCTTGTATCAGTGATCGTATAAGAGCGTAAAAATGTGCTAGTATTTGTATGAGTAAGTGAGCTGGTGTGTGTATGACTGTATAGGTGAGTAAATGGCAGTGTGAATAATTATTTGCATGACTGACTAGGTGTGTGAGTACCTCTATGGATGAGTGGCAGTGTGTGAGTGTCTATATAGCAGTATGAGTGCATATGATAGTCCTGTACTGAGTGACCGTAAGTTTGAGTGACTGTACGGGTGAGTTAGTGGATGTGTGTGTAGACCTAAGAATCAGTGAGTGGGTATGTAGTTATTGGTGTTGGAGTGTCTATGGTTTTGCGAATGGCAGTCTGTTATTTAGAGTGGGTGTATCAAAGGTTATATTAGGGTGTGAGGAGGTGCATCAGATTATCACGTGGATGATGTCATCAGTGATGTCATTTGAGATGTCATCAGTGATGTCATCAGTGATGTCACTGACCATGTCATGAGTGATGTAATATGTGACGTCATCAGCAGTGCATTGCGGGGGCGCGAGTTATAGTTAGCTGAACTAACTATAACGGGGGAATTTCACGGGTTTTGTACGAGTGCAATGTCCAACTAACTATAACTGTCCATAAAACCTATGGTTTTTTCAGTGAATTTCTAAGGTTTTTTAAATGCTAATGTCTAACCCTTGACCTTGCCAGGTAGGTCGCTCCCCCACCACACAGCTCCGCCTGTGGTGTCCTGCCCGCTGCTGCTGCTGGTAAGCTCGCCCCTCTGCTTGTGGCCTCGGTGCCCGTTTTCCTTCTGTTTCCCTCGCTGCCCCCATTTTCCCTGTGTCCATTTTTCCTTCTGTTTCCCTCGCTGCCCCCATTGAACTGTGTCCTTTTTTCCTTCTGTTTCCCTCGCTGCCCCCATTTTCCTTGTGTCCATTTTTCCTTCTGTTTCCCTCGCTGCCCCCATTGAACTGTGTCCTTTTTTCCTTCTGTTTCCCTCGCTGCCCCCATTTTCCCTGTGTCCATTTTGCCTTCTGTTTCCCTCGCTGCCCCCATTGAACTGTGTCCTTTTTTCCTTCTGTTTCCCTCGCTGCCCCCATTTTCCCTGTGTCCATTTTGCCTTCTGTTTCCCTCGCTGCCCCCATTGAACTGTGTCCTTTTTTCCTTCTGTTTCCCTCGCTGCCCCCATTTTCCTTGTGTCCATTTTTCCTTCTGTTTCCCTCGCTGTCCCCATCGAACTGTGTCCTTTTTTCCTTCTGTTTCCCTCGCTGCCCCCATTTTCCCTGTGTCCATTTTGCCTTCTGTTTCCCTCGCTGCCCCCATTGAACTATGTCCTTTTTCCTTCTGTTTCCCTCGCTGCCCCCATTTTCCCTGTGTCCATTTTGCCTTCTGTTTCCTCGCTGCCCCCATTGAACTGTGTCCTTTTTACTTCTGTTTCCCTCGCTGCCCCCATTTTCCTTGTGTCCATTTTTCCTTCTGTTTCCTCGCTGTCCCCATCGAACTGTGTCCTTTTTCCTTCTGTTTCCCTCGCTGCCCCCATTTTCCATGTGTCCATTTTGCCTTCTGTTTCCCTCGCTGCCCCCATTGAACTGTGTCCTTTTTCCTTCTGTTTCCCTCGCTGCCCCCATTTTCCTTGTGTCCATTTTGCCTTCTGTTTCCCTCGCTGCCCCCATTGAACTGTGTCCTTTTTCCTTCTGTTTCCCTCGCTGCCCCCATTTTCCCTGTGTCCATTTTGCCTTCTGTTTCCCTCGCTGCCCCCATTGAACTGTGTCCTTTTTCCTTCTGTTTCCCTCGCTGCCCCCATTTTCCCTGTGTCCATTTTGCCTTCTGTTTCCCTCGCTGCCCCCATTGAACTGTGTCCTTTTTTCCTTCTGTTTCCCTCGCTGCCCCCATTTTCCTTGTGTCCATTTTTCCTTCTGTTTCCCTCGCTGCCCCCATCGAACTGTGTCCTTTTTTCCTTCTGTTTCCCTCACTGCCCCCATTTTCCTTGTGTCCATTTTGCCTTCTGTTTCCCTCGCTGCCCCCATCGAACTGTGTCCTTTTTTCCTTCTGTTTCCCTCGCTGCCCCCATTTTCCCTGTGTCCATTTCGCCTTCTGTACCCCTCGCTGCCTCTCTCCACACCCGCCGCTGCGTCCCCTGCGGCCCCGCCCCCCTGACTGCCCATTCGCTGCCCCTGCCTCCCGCCTCCCAGCTGCTCCTCCCTCCCACCTCCCCATATATGGCGGCCGCTGTGCGGCCGCGCAGCGGACGTGCCGCTGGCGCGCCGAAGGCGCGCCTAAGGCAAGCCCGTCTGCGCCCATCCGCGCCTGGACCGCGCCCAGCGCCAGAACCCCTGGGCCGTGCGCCCCCCGCACCAGCCTCGAGGACCGACGCCGATACGATGCCACCACACTCCACGCTCTCAACCCCGGACGGACGCACAACTGCTTCAAGGCCGCCCCGAAACGCACCCATGGTCCCTTCACCTGCCGGAACTGCAGCTACACCAGCCTCAGAGCCACCGAGGCACCCGCCAAGAAGGACCTCAACCACCTCCGATGCATCCTACTGAACACCCGCTCCGCATGCAAACACGCCGTCGAGCTCTGGGACCTGCTCGACACATCATCACCAGACGTCGCCTTCCTGACAGAGACCTGGATGAACGACTCCTCCGCCCCCGACATCGCCATAGCCATCCCAGACGGCTATAAGATCACCCGCAGAGACCGCGTCAACGCAGTAGGAGGAGGAATCGCCATCGTCCACAAGAACACCATCAGGGTCTCGACCAGCACCGACGACACTCTCAGCACCGCCGAACACATGCACTTCCAGATCCACATGGACCCCAACACCACCCTTAGAGGCACCCTTGTCTACAGACCCCCTGGGCCCCGACCCCAGTTCAGCGACTCCATCGCCGACTTCATCAGCACGCACGCCCTGACCTCTACCGACTACATCCTCCTCGGAGACCTGAACTTTCACCTGGAGAACAACAACGACAGCAACTCCACCACCCTGATCGACAACCTCGCCAACCTCGGTCTGAGCCAGCTCGTCACAACACCGACCCATTCCGCCGGCCACACGCTTGACCCCATCTTCTCCTCAAGCTCCCACGTCTCCTTCAGCCACACCACGGAACTCCTCTGGACCGACCACCGCTGCATCCATTTCACCTTCCAGAAACCCACCACACACCACCGCACCCAACAGATCCCACGCCGCTGCTGGAGCAAAGTCACCGAAGACCAACTCGGGCAACCCTCGCTTTCAGCCCTCCCTCCGACCCATCCAACACCGACGACGCTGCCTGCAACCTCAGACGATGGATGGACGACTGTGCCAACACCCTCGCCCCGCTGAAAAACTCACCTACAGTGACACCACCAAAAGAGCCAGCTGGTTCACCTCGGACTCCTAGCTTCCAAGCGTACCTGCCGGAAACTAGAGAAGAAATGGCACAGTGATAAGACACCCGACAGCCACGCAGCCCACAAAGACGCCATCCGTAACCACCACCACCTCATCAAATCCGCTAAGAGAATCTCCTTCAAAGACCGCCTCGACAACAACGCACACAACAGCAAGGAGCTTTTCAACATCGTGAAGGAACTCTCCAACACCAACGACATCCCGCCGTCGCAACCCCTGTGCGATTCCCTCGCCACCTTCTTCCACCGCAAGATCGCCGACATCCACGACAGCTTCAACACCCAGACAGCCCCAACTAAGATCGATGCACCAGACCCGCCGCACACCATCGACCATGACCCCCTGCCAGCCTGGGCCAGCGTGAACATCGAGGACACCATCAAGACCATGAGCACAATACATTCCGGCTCCCCGTCAAACCCTTTCCCGCACCACATCTTCAACAAAGCCAGCAGCTCCATCGCACCCCACCTGTGCAACGTCATCAATCTCTCCTTCGAGACCGCGACCTTCCCAGAGAGCTGGAAACACGCAGAGATCAACGCCCTACTCAAAAACCCAAGGCGGACCCGAGAGACCTCAAGAACTTCCGGCCCATCTCCCTGCTTCCGTTCCCAGCCAAGGTCATCGAGAAGATCGTCAACAAACAGCTAACCCGATACCTCGAAGAAAACAGCATCCTGGACCCATCCCAATCGGGGTTCCGCAGCAACCACAGCACTGAGACTGCCCTCATCGCCGCCACCGACGACATCAGGATCCTGCTGGACAACGATAAGACCGCAGCCCTCATCCTGCTGGACCTCTCCGCCGCCTTCGACACTGTCTGCCACCGCACTCTACGCGCACGCCTCCACGACGCAGGGATCCGAGACAAGGCCCTGGAATGGGCCACCTCCTTCCTCGCCGGCAGAACCCAGAGAGTCCACCTCCCACCATTCCGATCCGAAGCCTCCGAGAACATCTGCGGCGTACCCCAGGGATCGTCCCTCAGCCCAACACTGTTCAACATCTACATGGCCCCACTCGCACGCATCGCCAGACAGCACGACCTCAACATAATCTCCTACGCCGACAACACTCAACTGATCCTCTCCCTCACCAAGGACCCCTCGCCGCCAAATCCAACCTCCATGAAGGAATGAAGGCCGTCGCCGATTGGATGAAGATCAGCCGACTAAAACTGAACACGGAGAAGACAGAGGTCCTCATCCTCGGCTCCAACCCCTCAGCCTGGGACGACTCCTGGTGGCCAACGACGCTGGGAGCAGACCCGACACCCACCGACCACGCACGCAACCTGGGAGTCATCCTCGACTCAACGCTCTCCATGGCCAAGCAAGTCAACGCAGTCTCATCCTCCTGCTTCAACACCCTCCGCATGCTTCGCAAGGTCTACAGGTGGATCCCGACAGACACAAGAAGAACAGTCACCCAGGCCCTCGTCAGTAGCAGACTTGACTATGGGAACGCCCACGCGGGAGCCCCGGCCAAGCTCATCAAGCGACTGCAACGCATACAAAACGCCTCCGCACGCCTGATCCTCGATGTACCACGCCACAGCCACATCACCCCCCACCTGAGGAACCTGCACTGGCTCCCCGTCGACAGGAGAATCTCCTTCAAACTCCTCATCCACGCACACAAGGCACTCCACAAGACTGGCCCAGCCTACAGACGACTCCTCTTCTACGTCCCCAACCGCCAACTCCGCTCCGCCGACCTCTCCCTCGCCACCGGAGGCAGATCCTTCTCCCACCTCGCCGCCAAGACCTAGAACACCCTTCCACTAAGCCTACGACAGACCCAAGACCTGCTGACCTTCAGGAGGCTACTCAAGACCTGGTTGTTCGACCAGTAGCAGCACCCCCCCCCCTTTTTTTCCCTAGCGCCTTGAGACCCTCGCGGGTAAGTAGTGCGCTTTACAAATTCAGTGATTGATTGATTGATTAACTATAACGTGCGTGAAACCTATGGTTTTTTCAGTGAATTTCAAAGGTTTTTTAAATGCTAATTTCTAACTATAACGTGCGTGAAACCTATGGTTTTTTCAGTGAATTTCAAAGGTTTTTTAATTGCTAATTTCTAACTATAACGTGCGTGAAACCTATGTTTTTTTCAGTGAATTTCAAAGGTTTTTTCAATGACAATTGCTTAATGTATTAATTATTGAATTTATTTTTTTGATATTAATTTACTACATTTTTTTAAACTATTTAATTTCAAATTTTTTATTTAAAAAAAATAAAAAAAATTTCTATAAATTGAAAAAAAAATGTTTTAAAAAATGTTGATATTCTTTTTCATTTTTTTATTTTTTATATTTTTTTAAATATTAATATATTTTCTTTTAAAAAAATTAAATTTTTAGAAGACGCGCACCCAAAGTGCACCTTCCTCGACTACTACGCGGAACCTAACCGCCATTTTAGGATTCTTGAGTGGATCCGCGTACGATGTGCGTTGGGTACGCATTTTACTGCGCGTTTGCTACGCAATCTGTATGCGACTTCAAGCACATACGCACAATATACGTTTACGCTACGTGACGCTTGCACATTTCTGCGTGACGTCATATATATGTTCTACGCGGTAGGTGCGCGAATCCCGCAAAATGTTTTATTTTCTTAAAACATATATATATATGTATTTAACATAAATATTAACACAAGAGATTATCTGAGGTAATTATATAAATAGTATTTTGGGGGTTTTTAATAAACATTACTTTTAAATCCGTTTTCGCGAAGTCGCGCTGGGTGCGTGCTGCGTGCGTGCACCGTACGCGGATCCCATGTGACCATAAAAAAAGAGATTTGATTGGTTCATAACACTTCCTATTCTAAGTATTGAAGGACCCCACCCATTTTAATCACTCTTGTTAGATCTTCCTTGGGAGAACATCTTTACTTACAAGACTTCCATACTTTTGTGTTGGAGACCTGTACTGCTGATTTTACAATGGCTTCTGGACAGCAGCCTGCCTCCAACTCTGATCATTCATCAGATGATGATTTTGTTGCAGAGCCACCACGACCAGAAAAATACACCTCTGTGGTGTGGAAATTTTTCACCATTCCTGAGGGGCAAAAAAAAGTCAATGCAGTTAAGGTGACCTGCAAAATATGCAGCAGAGTATTATCTAGAGGAGACCCCACAAAAAAGTATTCATGTGGAACAGGAAGTATGCTTAAGCATCTCAAGACACTGCATCCAGTGAACCTAGCAAGAGAGGAGTGCCGAAGACTGCGTGTTAATCCAACAGCAGCAGTGGCCAGTACATCTACGGCAGCTTCTTCACCTGGCCATCCTGATATCCGGCCTGAATTTGGCCAGTTAAAAATTGTCTGCATCAAATGTAACAAACTTTTATGCTATGGGGAGCAGTCTATTGACTTAATTTGCACAGCACAAAGAAACCACCGATGCTGATTTTTTTTTGGTTTTGTTTTTCTAAAATGACAGTTTTTTTCATCTTGTTGGCTTTTTTTCATGGTTTTGTTGGTCTTGTTGACTTTTTGTTCCTGTTAAAAAAAAATAAAAAAATATAAAAAATTGTTAGAAAAAAAAAATATATATATATAAAACAACAAAACAACTACCTACTCTGGTTAAAAAAAGAGCTAAATTTTTATCCTAGTGTGTGAAAGTTTAGAAGAATGTATCTGTAGTGCATAATTGACTGAAAGAATGCATTTGTGGTGTATGGTGAATGTATAAGTGCAGAACTATAAGGAAATGCTGCAGCATGACACTGTAAGCTCTTTAGCGGCAATGTACTGCAGTACTTCCGAAGCACAGGCATGCAACATATGTACATAAATATGTTGCAAGTCTGTGCTTCGTTCTGCACTGTGGCTTAAACTGCAGCCATGTGGTGACACAGGCACCCTTGCACCACGTGCAGGAAGACACAAATTCCTGCACAAAAACAATAAATGAAGATATTTCTCTCCTTCTATGTATGCTGTGCATTGTAGCATATATTGAAAGTGAGTAAATGAAGAGAAATGAAACCAATTCTCCAAATTGTGCCTTGCTACATCAATTGAAGAATGGTGCAGCATTCACACACATGTCCACATTTATCATTTCTGGTAAATCAGGACATGTGTCTTCTTCTATGAATGTTCTGTGCAAACACGCACAGCAACACCTCCAGAACGCACTTTCAACGCAAAGTGTGTGTATTATAACGTTGTATTTACAAGGAGAAGAAAAGGTACACAGAGTACCTTTTTCTCTCTTTGTAAATATAAAAGAGTGTTTTGCGCTATAACTATGTTACAAAAAGTGACATATTGTTAGCACAGGATGCTTCTAAATTTACCACATAAGTTGTAAAGTATTGGTAGATTGTTACAAAAACAACGTATTGGTAGTTCATTGTTTGAAAAATTGCATGACAGTGACAGGAGGTATGCACAGAGTTATCTCTCCAAAGATGATAAAAGAAGAAGAATTGAAATAATTGTGCTCCTTCAATAGGTACAATGGGATAAAATACAGTTATAATATATAATATTATATTTTTTACAATACAGCATAATTTTAACATTTTACAAATTATTTTGTTTGTCTTTTTTACTGTCATCAGAATAAATTGAAATTCACTAGAAACAGTGTTTTCAATCATACTCATCACATAACAGAGGGCAAAAAAAAACCAATAAATAATATTGTTTTAAAAAACCCAAGACTACATCCAAAAATAACATAGCATATAATGCAAATCACATATATATAAAAATGCTAACTCCTAAGAACATTTTCTAACGTAAATTTATTTACACTGTAAATGTTGTTGGTTAAAAATATATGCAGAGAGAATGTGCGAGAAAAAGTCCACAATTGAAACATACACCTTTCCTCTTGGCCAAATGGTATTGTTGAAGTCCTTTATATTAAAATTGTCCAATAGTAATCGTATTAATACATATTAATAAATTCCTGAGAGGCCAAATTATGTTCCTAAAACTTTGGTTTTAAAAATATTAGATAAGAATTTGGTAATTCGCTTGGCAAACGTTGTTTAAAAACCAACTGAGCATCATTACAATATGTCCAGCCTTTATTACATTTTAGATACACAGTGTAATGTCCAGATGTAGTGGAAGCACCAAGATGGAAAATAACTGCTACTGCAACAAAAGTCCTTCCTGATATTGATAGTTGAGTTGCTACAAATTTTTTTATGAAAGTGTCCAATTTTCTTCCATCAGCTGTACAACGTTGCATCATTAAAATTATATATTGTCCATATTTTTGTATAAATAATGTTGATAACATTTCTGATTTGCATTGGGTACACTTCATGTTTTGATTTGCTGCTTTAACTAGTTTATTAAAAGATACTGATTTACACTCTGGTAATGTCAAATATATAAATCTTTCTGTGTCTATATCAGTGGTACATGTAAACATACAATTTTCACATACATGTTCCCATTTATAACAAAGGACGAAAAGATTTTCAATGTCTATCCCTTCATTTTCCAATACAGTAAGCATATACATTAAAAATTCCTGAGCATCTTGTTGCATATTTTGTCTAAATTGTGTTGATCCACAACATATATCCAAAACTTGACGAATATCAGAAACGCTTTGCATTTTACTTTTATCAGTTCTCAATTTTTCATAAACAGAATACAACAAGGAACAAAATATTTTTTCCCGATTCTCCATAATTTGTTGTTGCAAACTTTCAAGAAAAAAACAACATTAACTACTACGTTAGCATAGCAGTTGATACCTGAACTATTTTCAAACTGATAACCAACAATGTCTTCATTAGCGTCCTTTGTCTTCTTGCTTGCAATTACAACATTATCTTTATTTTTTTCTTTGCTATAACTTTACTACAAATATTGTCATGTGTTCTTTTTCGACCTACCACACGCTTTTCAAATACAGGAAACTGACCTAAATTGGGAGCATACGCTCTTCTTAATCTATTATACTCTTTTACACAGTTTGTATCTGCAATAATCTTTGAGTCATCAAAATCAATTAAAAACAAACCAGATAAACTTCTGACTCTGGACAAAGCAACATATGCCATACCCTCTTTAAACACGGTACTTCCAATGTTCACCAAAGCACTATCTACACTTAATCCTTGAGATTTATGAATAGTCACTGCATATGCCAAAGAAAGTGGAAATTGTTTTCTACGGACATATAAATCTTTTACAAGCAAAAAACGAACTGAACAACGACCAATTTGTTTTACTTCTTCAATTTCATCAAATTTGATTTTTAAAAATTCAATTCCATCTCTTTTTTGATAATTTACAAAATCCACAAGTTTACCCATTGCTCCATTAACTAAACCTTTTTCTACATCCAAATTACGCCTTAAAATTACCCGACAGTTTATACATACATATAGATTCTTTTCTAAACCAGCAGTTTTAGATATTGAATTTTCTAAAGAATGCAATTTTGTTTTCAATTTTTCCGTCAAAATAATAGTGATTCCTTCATGCTCTATTTTATCAATGGCCTCCATTTTTATTATTTCTTCATTTTCCAGCTTCAAAACTTCTATGTTGAATATAGAACACTCTCGCAGTGTTGGCATTAAGCAGATTACAGATTTGGTTTCTGCAATTTTCTTATATATTTTCTCCTGAACTATATTTTCATTTGGAAACAAATTCAAAAGTAACCGACTCTGTAAAGCCTCTTTCCCATGTTCTGTCAGTACTCCAATTCTTACATCTTGAAGAATAGTTCCATAATCAACATCATTTGCCTGTCGCATATTCGTAATGAGTTCTTTGTATTCAAAATATGACCAAATGTTAACGTTTCCAACACTACCCATAGACTTTCTGGTGTCTTCATGCACAAGCGTTTTAAATACTGGTTGTCCTTTTACGGGAGTAAGTTGCAGTAGATCTCCAAAAACTATAACATGTTTTCCTCCAAATAACACATCGTACTCTGTTTTAAGAATTTGCTGCATTCTTAAATGCACAAAAGCAAGCATTAAGTTTGAGACCATGCTTACCTCATCAATAATCAGAAGTTTCATTTTCTTCAGCACTCTTGAAACTTCATAACAAGCTTCTCCAGATAGCTTATGATATTCCAATTTGTTTTCATGCTCCACAGGTAGCATCAGTAAACGATGTAATGTAATTCCTTTAATGTTGTGTGCTGCCAACCCAGTAGGAGCAGTTACAACACAAGACAAATGTGACTCAGTTATTTTGTGTAGATAACTGGTCATTACTTTTATTAAGAAACTTTTTCCTGTTCCAGCTTGTCCACTCACATACATCCAGATAGGTTCAAAAGATGTGCATGAGCATTCTTTGTTTTCATGAAGTAATCCATGGTCAATCTGTTGCTTCACTTGCTGATATATTTCTTGCTGTTCAACATTTAGGGGTCGATTCCGATTCGGGCCGGAAAAAGCACCGACCGACTCGGATCCGGAAAAAATACCGACCGACACGTACCAGTGGCGCCCGACACGCCAAGTACGATGCAAGCCGCGATAAATCCGACCGACACGTCAGGAAACCAAGCCGACCGACCGAGCCGCACGGAAAATAGCAATCCGGCCGGAAAAACACGCGAATCCAACCGACCGACACGCACCCGGAACAAATCCGACCGAATCGTACCACGCCAACTCCAACCTGCAAAGTACGATGCAAGGCGCGAAAACACGACCGAGTCGGACGGAGGACAAGCCGTACGACCGACACGCATACAAAACCGAGCCGAAGCAACACAATACACCGCGACCGACGCGTACGCAGCATAGAAAACTGCACAAACACAGCGTGAACGAAACGGAAAACACCGTACGAGACCAATGCAGGGTCCGACTCGGTCACAAGAACGTTTCCAACATACACAAACAGCACAAAGGAAAAATCAACCAAAAAAAGGCCAAACAAGCAATTACCAAGCCAATAAATACTGGGGGGGGTGGGGACAGAGAACAAAGACACACCAACAACTCCACCTATATAAAGGACACAAATCACTACCATGAGCCTTTGCAAATGCCATTCCACTGCCAGCACCCAAGAGAAAGCAACCACACACCCACAGCTCATCCCTCACACAAGCCACACACCAGCAGCACACCAACAAATACCTACCTCACATACACCCAGCACAACACACACCCACACACCCTCACCTGCACACCAACACACACATCACCCACCATCACCACCCATCACCATGCCCCCCAAGAAGAATCACAAGTTCCTAGATTGTGAATTGGAAGTCCTGGTAGACGAGATCCTCAGGGTGGAGCCACAGCTGTTTGGCACATCTGGTCCAACAGACCCCCATGTCGCAGAAAACCAAGATGTGGGAGAGGATCATCAACAGGGTGAACGCCCAATCACCATGTCGGCGCACAAAGACCGACATCCAGAACAGGTGGTATGACGTGCGCAGGAGGGTCCGGGAGCTGCTCAAGAAAGACTACCATCATCAGCCAATACACCGGCAGTGGCCCTCCTGCCAAGCCAGTATACCTCAGGCCCTGGGAGGAGAAGGTGCGGGCCATCCTTCCGCCAGTGAGCGTATATGGACTAGAGGACATCCCAGAGCCTGGTGAGTACACAACAAATGTACACAATATACTGCCACAAAACACACACACATCACTGTCAAGGGAGAGTCAAACCATGCACTCATAGCAATCACACAGCAACCAGAACAGAATCATCCCAAAATGTGTATGTCAGTCAGATAAACACAACACATGCCATCAAAAAAGTCACATCCAACTGTGCCAACACATGTACAAACACAACCACAACTACAGCTAGGCAGTGGCACAAATAGAACTAACAAACACATCCACACATGTAGCCACCACAACAACACCAACACACAGTGAAGACCACTCAAAGGAAGGAATTCTGTGTATGCTGGCCAAGTCAGTGTAGCCAATAGCATCATGGGAGTCGCAGTCACACATATTGCCCCCCCCACAACTGTCCCATCAACACCACCATGAACCATGCTCACATCACAGGGAGTGGAGAAGGACTCACAAGATGGCTGACACTGGCTACTGCTGTGGGGAGCACAAGGCCCTGCTGCCAACTGTGCACCAACAAACAGCAGGACACCACTGACTGACATCCTGAGAGACAACTTACACTCCCTGCAATGCAAGCACGTTCCATGGTGGGATATCTGGCTGGCTGGGTGGGAAGGAGGACTTGCAGCACTGACCATAGTCACCAGCACCTCCCCTCACACCCTCCCCCAACACAAACTCCACAGTACCCACCTGGTAGAATGCAATGCCCTCCATCCTAACACAAGATCCCACAAAGCACCACCACCCTGGGTTATGTTGTGTGAAGCACAGGGACACTCTTGGGACTCTTAGCCAAACAACTGCCAGGACAACACTCCCAGCCATCCTGTCAGCACAGCCAGCCCACCCCACAGGGAAGCAGAGTCAAAAGGAAGGAAGCATGGGCATGCTGGGAAGGGGGTGGAGGCAATAGCATGATGGGAGTCGTAGTCACAGACATTGCTCAGCCCCACAACTGGCCCATCAACACCACCCTGAACCATGCTCACATCACAGGGAGTGGAGAAGGACTCACAAGATGGCTGACACTGGCTACTGCTGTGGGGAGCACAAGGCCCTGCTGCCAACTGTGCACCAACAAACAGCAGGACACCACTGACTGACATCCTGAGAGACAACTTCCACTCCCTGCAATGCAAGCACGTTCCATGGTGGGATATCTGGCTGGCTGGGTGGGAAGGGGGACTTGCAGCACTGACCATAGTCACCAGCACCTCCCCTCACACCCTCCCCAACACAAACTCCACAGTACCCACCTGGTAGAATGCAATGCCCTCCATCCTAACACAAGATCCCACAAAGCACCACCACCCTGGGTTATGTTGTGTGAAGCACAGGGACACTCTTGGGACTCTTAGCCAAACAACTGCCAGGACAACACTCCCAGCCATCCTGTCAGCACAGCCAGCCCACCCCACAGGGAAGCAGAGTCAAAAGGAAGGAAGCATGGGCATGCTGGGAAGGGGGTGGAGGCAATAGCATGATGGGAGTCGTAGTCACAGACATTGCTCAGCCTCACAACTGTCCCATCAACACCACCCTGAACCATGCTCACATCACAGGGAGTGGAGAAGGACTCACAAGATGGCTGACACTGGCTACTGCTGTGGGGAGCACAAGGCCCTGCTGCCAACTGTGCACCAACAAACAGCAGGACACCACTGACTGACATCCTGAGAGACAACTTACACTCCCTGCAATGCAAGCACGTTCCATGGTGGGATAACTGACTGGCTGGCTGGGTGGGAAGGAGGTCTGGCTGTCAACCAAACACAAGCAATGCAGACCATGTTCACACCCCAGAAAATACATAGAAATGCCCAAATAATGCAGGACAATGTGCCACACCAATATCAACCCCTGACTGTGACGACTTAGGACAATGCAATGTACAGGCCTGCACCCAGAGGCACAGTCACAACTGTCAGGTGTGTCAACCACTGATGCCTGCAGAAACATGACATACATTGTTTGTGTCTCCCAAAAACAGGTGATGATGGGGACACAGCAGCAGACGCTGAGGAGTCCCAGTCCCAGGCTCAAGAGGATGCCGAGCTCACTGGCGTCAGTACAGCCTCTGTCCTCCTCGCAACAACTGCCAGGACAACACTCCCAGCCATCCTGTCAGCACAGCCAGCCCACCCCACAGGGAAGCAGAGTCAAAAGGAAGGAAGCATGGGCATGCTGGGAAGGGGGGGTGGAGGCAATAGCATGATGGGAGTCGTAGTCACAGACATTGCTCAGCCTCACAACTGGCCCATCAACACCACCCTGAACCATGCTCACATCACAGGGAGTGGAGAAGGACTCACAAGATGGCTGACACTGGCTACTGCTGTGGGGAGCACAAGGCCCTGCTGGCAACTGTGCACCAACAAACAGCAGGACACCACTGACTGACATCCTGAGAGACAACTTACACTCCCTGCAATGCAAGCACGTTCCATGGTGGGATATCCGGCTGGCTGGGTGGGAAGGGGGACTTGCAGCACTGACCATAGTCACCAGCACCTCCCCTCACACCCCCCCCCAACACAAACTCCACAGTACCCACCTGGTAGAATGCAATGCCCTCCATCCTAACACAAGATCCCACAAAGCACCACCACCCTGGGTTATGTTGTGTGAAGCACAGGGACACTCTTGGGACTCTTAGCCAAACAACTGCCAGGACAACACTCCCAGCCATCCTGTCAGCACAGCCAGCCCACCCCACAGGGAAGCAGAGTCAAAAGGAAGGAAGCATGGGCATGCTGGGAAGGGGGGTGGAGGCAATAGCATGATGGGAGTGGTAGTCACAGACATTGCTCAGCCTCACAACTGGCCCATCAACACCACCCTGAACCATGCTCACATCACAGGGAGTGGAGAAGGACTCACAAAATGGCTGACACTGGCTACTGCTGCGGGGAGCACAAGGCCCTGCTGGGAACTGTGCACCAACAAACAGCAGGACACCACTGACTGACATCCTGAGAGACAACTTACACTCCCTGCAATGCAAGCACGTTCCATGGTGGGATATCCGGCTGGCTGGGTGGGAAGGGGGACTTGCAGCACTGACCATAGTCACCAGCACACTCCCCTCACACCCCCCCCAACACAAACTCCACAGTACCCACCTGGTAGAATGCAATGCCCTCCATCCTAACACAAGATCCCACAAAGCACCACCACCCTGGGTTATGTTGTGTGAAGCACAGGGACACTCTTGGGACTCTTAGCCAAACAACTGCCAGGACAACACTCCCAGCCATCCTGTCAGCACAGCCAGCCCACCCCACAGGGGAAGCAGAGTCAAAGGAAGGAAGCATGGGCATGCTGGGAAGGGGGTGGAGGCAATAGCATGATGGGAGTGGTAGTCACAGACATTGCTCAGCCTCACAACTGTCCCATCAACACCACCCTGAACCATGCTCACATCACAGGGAGTGGAGAAGGACTCACAAGATGGCTGACACTGGCTACTGCTGTGGGGAGCACAAGGCCCTGCTGCCAACTGTGCACCAACAAACAGCAGGACACCTCTG